>BSBN01000524.1:14826315-15461502 GCA_027924645.1 Cunninghamia lanceolata
ACACCTCTTTGAGGCATTACGGTTCTTGGTAATGGATTTTGGGGAATGAAATTCCTAAAGCCCTTTTCCATAGATTCATTTGTGCATATCCTACAATCATGGTATTCCATGAGATTTCTCTTTCTTGGATAATTTTTTAAATGATTAATGTGCCATGTTTATGCTTACACATTTTTCCTATGTGGCTATTGTTACGCCAGAAATTGTCCTCCTATATGGAATGGTACAATTTCCCTTGGTTTAGCTCCTCGCCTTTGGTGACCTCTTAACCTCTTTGTTTTTGGCCTTCCCGAAACCCTGATTGATTTGTGTCTAGTTGAAGAAGGTTCATTTTTTAAGATAACTATTGATGGAACCTGGAAAGGGAATTTGGATTATGGGTCCCTGGAACCCCCTAGAAGCAGATCTAGTTGGAAAATGGGGGACTAGACTTGGGCACCCGTGCCCTATTCTTGCCTCATTTTTTAGGATTTTGAATCTTGGTAGGGTGTCGGCTCCTGCCATGCATCTTGGTATTTCATTTTCAAATTTTTGTTTTCGCACAATATCGAGATGTTATTTCAAAATTTGAATTTCCTAAGGTTAGATATAAAATACATTTGAAAATCATTTCATGACACACAATCCTTATGCAAGCTTGATGCCAAAACTCTACTAAAATTGCCATTGAAGATTAGTGACTTGTTGAAGCTTTTGAAAGTGATTTGAATTTGCTATCATGGAGACAATGGATGGAAATAAGGAATCAAGATCTCGTGACTATCTTTCTCTTCCTAGGGTTTGTACACCTTTTGCATGATCAGGAGAAGGATTGAAGCCTCCAACATCGAGCTTGGAGATCCTCTGCGGGCATTGTTGATTCACCTTATTGTTCATGCAAGTCTTCATTGTTTTCATCTCCTTCAAGTGAAATTGTATGTGTTTATTGAATTGAAGCAAGATATTGATCTTTCCTTGATTGAGACATCTAGGGTTTGATATTTTTGCATACACTTTGTTAGGTTTGCACACACTTCTGCAAATCTTTATCTCTGGCTATTGTTGAGGTAGGAATATCAAAAACAGGGCTTGACTGAGGCAAGCTCCTTTATAGCCTCAACATCTTTCTCCTCCTTTTTGTAGGTGTAGATCATGTTTGATAAGATATGGCAGAAATGAGCTATAGAAAGATGGATATCATGAATATAGTCATCACTAAATTTTGGAATTCTGGATCCTAACACTTTTGGGACTAATGAGCGGGCGCCCTAGTGCAATTGGGGAGATTCTCTTAGATCTGGGAGCGATTGAAGGTTACCAGACAGCTGATCCAGAAGATTTTTAGATAGAAAGTTGTAGGATTAATGAGTGGGTGCCCTAGTCTAGTTAGCCCTCAGTTTCTAGGTGCATGATCTCTAAACCTTATTCTCTACCTTTCTGTGATTTGTTTTGTTTGCTTCATCTCTAAATTTAGTCAATTTCTATTACAAGGTGTAATTAGGGTTCAATTTATTAGTGAATAAGGACACTTGATAAAACCTTAGTTTAAACACCTGATTCAATTTATTAGGGAATGTACAAGCAATAAATAGCTTGATCCAAGGCTCAGTTCTTGTCTTCAAAATGTTTAGTTAGTGGAGAAATAGGACTTAAACTTGTTTAAGAAAACCTACTTTTTCATCGTAAACATTCTGGTGAACCTGACCTCTAAAGAGTTTGCATCCTTTTAAACATCAGATCTGAATTAGTTTGTTGTCCTAAAGCACATTTAGATTGCAAACCCTCTTTTGTGAAAGTGCATGCATTGAAATTTGAATGATATTCTCTATCTTTTCACTAAAAGAGTTGGAAATTATAACTTGGTGTTTTTGAATAGTGTTTCATTTTCAAAAAGGTCATACAACATCATTTTACATTTAAATATTTGGTCAATTAGAGCATGTTAAAATGTTGGATTATTTTTTGTAAGATTTTCATGTATATGATGAGTCGTTTAGTTGTGATGACTTCAATATGTTAGATGAAGCCCTTGAGGACTTTATCTCGATTGATCATTCCACTACAACTTCTAAACCATCGTTGTTTCAAAAAGTTGTAAATACAATTTATGTTCCTAAAAGTAAGGAAGAATCTAGGAAACTGAAAATTGTGGTCACCTTATGTTCAGATGTGGTTAAACCACCTTCTAAACCTGTGCTCATTGTTAGAGGTCTTCCACCTTCTTATCGACCTCCTAATCACATTTACAACTATGCTAAACAAATAACACATCAAAATTCACAACAATCTAGTCATAATGTGGTTTCTCATGCATATAACACTCAGAATAATAAACAAAGCAAACAACAACTAAGCATTCTATTATCTTTACTAGCTTCTCAACCTATGCTTCCTCAAGCACCTCGTTTAACATAGAAGGTTGGTCAAGCCTATGATCTTGTAGAGCAACTCTGTGCTACTCCTGCAAAGATATCTCTTTGGGAACTTATACAAACATCACCTACTTACCATGGAATGCTCCAAGAAGCTTTACAAAAGGTGATTGTCCCACATCCTATCAAGCCAAATGATGTAGCAGCTCTATTAGATTGTATGCATGTGACAAAAATAGACATTTTGTTTTAACAACATGAATTAGCATCTCTTAAAGTTTAGAATTAATATGATCCTTTGATTATCTTCATTACAATAAACAAAACACTGATTAAGAGAGTTATGATTGATAATGGATCAACTCTTAATGTTTGTGGGATTAACTTATTACATAAGATTAAATTTGATACATCCTTGATTAAGCCAGAGACGATTAGTATCAGTGGCTTTGACAATGTTGGACGACAATCTGTGGGCACTATAACTCTGTACAAGTTGGGCCTATGATTATGCCAACCCTAATTCATGTCATGCCTTGTTCCCTATCTTACAACATGATTCTTTGTAGACCTTGGATTCATGCATTGGGGGTAGTTCCTTCTACTTTAGATCATTCAATACAATTTATATTCAAGGATAAACTGCATACTATTCATGCTGAACCTGAACCCAATAATTGCTTGCAAATTGAATCACAAAAACAAGTCATTTGTCATAAGATTTTAAACAATCTAAAAGTTGATTCGTCAACTTCTCTTGCCTCAGATAATGCTGTATAAGAGTCCAAACAATCAAATGCATTTCTTGGTGATGATTGGGGTTCATTAGATTTTACATCTTCCATTGGAGAATATAAAGTTAATAACCCTATCCATAAAACATCAAATATTGCATCGATATCATCTCATGATTTGAATGTGAAACATAAAGCTTCTTTGGTAACAAATTCAAATAATACTTTGACTTACACTACAAATTATGAAACTTATGAAGCTCCACCTTCTTCCAAAGAAATGGCTTCTCTTTGTGGTCAAGGATTTTAGATCCTTTCTAAAAGCTACGATTATGTAGGTAATGGTTGCAGTATTAATCAACAAGGAATAAAAGTCCTTATAGAATCTGCTTTGCGACATTACTCAAGTGGCATTGGATATAATCCTTTCAAGGAATCTAAAGCCCGTAGATGTCCTACTCTTAATGTGAATACAATATCAACACTTGATATTTTCTGAGATGATTGACACTAGTTGTCCTCCAAGAGCTATTCCTTTGGATGTCTTTTCAATAGATGAAGCGATAATGGAATTCTTGGGTGCTTATGACAACATTCCTCGTTACCATCATAAATGTGGCTTACCTTATTTTTTGAACAATAGTGCATATTTTGGAAAAACTACTAGCATGATAAACACTACTCTAAAGTCTAATGAAGAATCTAAAGACCTACCACAATCACTCAATCTCCTAGACCACAGTACTCTACTTAATGGAAAGACTGTTGATGTTTTCATGGAGAAAGACAACACTAAAAAAGTTATTCCTAGTGGTGATTGTTTATATGCAGAAGAAAAAGAAGTAATGACTAAGTTATTACATGAATTTTTTGAACTGTTTGCCTGGAACTATTCAGATATGCCTGGTATTGATCCTTAGATTGTAACACATAATATCGTCTTGAAACCAGATGTTACACCATTTAAACAAAAGATTAGTAAGATGAATCCTAAGGTTGCACTACTTGTCAAAGCTGAGATAGAAAATCTTCTACAAGATGGCTTTATCCGTTCTATTGACTATTCACCTTGGATCTCGAATATCGTCATTGTCGCTAAACCTGATGGTCATATAAGAATGTGTACCAATTTCTGAGGTTTGAATCTTGCATCTTTGAAAGATGATTTTCCACTAATATGATTGTTGATTCTATAGCTGGCCATGAATTACTCTCTTTCATGGATTTTTTTTAGGATATAATCAAATTTTAATAAACCCTCAAGTTCAATATAAAACAACTTTTATAACACCTTGGGGTACATTTTGTTGGGTAGTAATGTTGTTTGGACTTAAGCATGCAGAAGCTACTTACCAATGTGCCATAATCCTTATATTTCATGATTACATGCATAATATTTTAGAAGACTATGTCAATGACATCTTGACAAAATCTATTCGTGGCCAAGATCACGCTATAAATCTTCGACAGATTTTTGAGTGAATAAGAAAATACAACATGTGATTAAACCCTCATAAGTGTGTTTTTGGTGTAGACAGTGGAAACCTGTTGGGGTTTATCATTTCAAATTGTGGTATTGAAGTGGATACAAAGAAGATTGATGTAATTGTTAATATACCAACACCTAAGAACATATCCCAACTTCGTAGTTTGCAAGGAAAGATACAAGCCATCTGTTGATTTGTTTCACAAGTCACGGATAGGACTCACCCTTTTATGCAACTACTGAAGAAGGATTCAAAATTTCAATGGAATTCTGAATGTCAAAAAGATTTTGAAGATTTAAAGGCTTATCTAGCTAATCCTCCTATCTTACAACCTATTATTCTTGATAAACCCTTTCTATTGTATATCTCAGCATCTAATAATGCTCTGGAAGCCTTGTTAGTGCAACATAATGCTGAAGGCAAAGAATGTGTTGTCTATTATATCAACTAAACTTTGCTCGATTATTAAGTGTGATACATTGTTATCAAAAAGCATTGCTTAGATTTAGTGTTTCCAACACAGAAGATTAGACATTATCTTTTAAATGCTAAAATACATGTGATGGTAAAATTCGACCCTTTGAAGCATGTTTTCACAAAAACAAATTTGTCGGGTCATCTTGCTAAATGGGTTATGTTGTTAACTGAATTCGACCTTAAGTTTATTTCTCAAAAAGCAATTAAAGGGCAAGCATTAGCTAACCATTTAGCTGAAGCACCTTCACATTTTACTACACAACATCAGGATATATTTCTCAATGACCAAATTTTAGCAATTACTAAGGATGATAAATGGGAATTGTATTTTGATGGATAAAGATGTCAATTCAGCTCCGGTGTTGGTGATATATTAATACCCCCTACAAGTAAGCTGATTCCTATGTCTTACTACCTAGACTTCTCATGCACAAACAATGTTGCTGAATACGAAGCTCTTATCGTAGGACTTTGTGCCACCTTGGCTCTTAATATCAAAAATATCACTATATATGGTGATTCACAGCTAATTGTATGACAAATAATTAGATCATATCAAACTAAGCATGACAAACTATCTCAATATCGTGAGTTTGCTCTATCTCTCTTAAAACAATTCGCATCGTTTTCAATAAATACTATTCCCAAGAAAGACAATCGACATGCAGATGCAATGGCAAGTGCAGCTTCCCTTATATCCCCTGATGTTTCTCCTAAGGAATTTACTTTCATTATCCATAATCTTAAAATACCAACAATTGAAGACCCTATAGTTGCGAATTCAAAACTTTGTGGTAATACATATACTGATGAGTGGTTCTCCCATATATTCAATTATTTACGTGATGGAACCATTCCTAATTCAACATCTAAGAATGCCTGAATCCATCTATGCAAAATAGCGGCACGTTATATTATCTTGTCGAATGTGTTATATAGACGAAGCTACAACAGATTTTTACTCTAATGTTTAAGCAATTCAGAAATCCTAATAGCTCTAGAAGAAGCTCACTTTGGTGCCTGTGGAGGGCATTTTGGGAGAAAATCCTTGGTACAAAGATTGTTATGAATGGGATATTATTGGTAGCACATGGAACAAGATTCCTTTTCTTATGTCAAGAAATGCCCACAATGTCAACAACATAATCACTTAATTCGAGCACCCGCTTAGGAACTTCGCACCCAAGTTTCACCTTCGCCATTTTCTATCTGGGGCTTGGATCTAATTGGTAAAATCTCTCCACCCTCCTCTCAAGGGCACACATTTATCATTACTGCCACTGATTACTTCATGAAGTGGGTCAAAGTTGTACCCTTGCGATCCACAACTGCTGACGTAATTTGTCAGTTTATACAAGATAACATTATTTCTCGATTTGGAATACCTTCCTCCCTCGTTTCTGACAATGGTACACCATTTAAGAACAAGGATGTGAAGTAATTTCTTGAAAAATATCATATTCAACATCTCTTCTCTATGCCTTATTATCCTCAATCAAATGGCCAAGCAAAAGCTTCAAACAAAATTATTAGACAGATTTTATGAAAGACTATTAACAAACATCAAAAGGATTGGCACACTCAATTATCCTACGCATTATGGGCCTATAGAACAAGTATTTGTACAGCTACTAGGAATACACCGTATAATCTTGTCTATGGCATAGAGGCGATAATGCCCTTGGAGTTAGAAATTCCTTTATTAAGAGTTTCCCTAAGAGAAATTCTTGACGATGATACGAAACGTGAGAAGAGCTTACAAGAACTTGAGATGCTTGATGAAAGATGCATAAATGCTCTTGAGCACCTCAAGGCCCATTAGAAAAGCATACAATGATTGTACAATGAACATGTTATACAGCGTTCATTCGACATTGGGGATTTGGTACTTTATGAAAATCAATGCAATGTAAATGCACCTCCTAGAGAAAAAGGTAAGTTCAGCCCCAATTGGCTTGGACCGTATATAGTTACTAAGACCTTTGGATCGGGAGTGTATAGACTAGTTGATGAACAAGGTACACTGCTTAAAGAACCCATTAATGTAGCACACCTCAAGAAATTCCATACTTAAGATTTGATGTTAAATGTTACTTTATAAAGCAACTTTATTAGATAGATTAGCTTCAATTTCGACAAGATATTATTATTTTGTCCTAATTCATTTAACATTGCATCTTTTGCTCAATTAATCATTGTTGTATATTGTTTATACATTCTTTGTTAAAATCACTTTTGTATTAACTGAACATAGCATAGAATTTTGGATTATATGTGAAATTTTTAATCATTATGTTTGTTATTATATGTTCCACAAAGAATTGTTAGTATGTCACATTAACATAAATTACATTTCCATATTAGCCTTCAACAATCATCACTAGTTGCATTTTATAAAATTACATATGATAGATTGAAACTGTTGCACATAGACAAAAAAATAAACATCATATATATATACATCATATAACTGAACCTCAATCACCCGTACCCTTGGGCCCTCATGGTGTGCGCATGATAGAGGCCTGACCATGTGTGGTTATGGATCATGAATGACTCCTAGAGAAACTCTACGATTGTAACCCCCTGATCTCACCTCTCAGCCCTATCACCTCCTCGTGTACCACCTAGTACATCTGATGGTACTAATTTCTCTCTGCCTAAGCCCTATCTCTGTCAGCTCTCGCCTGGCATAACTCAAGCAGTAAGAACTCACTGACGATTGACTCTCTCTCAGATGTGGGTACCACTACTGCATGATCCTGTTGCGCCTAAAGCCTAGCCTTAGCACGCTTAGGTATTTGAAGTAACTCCTCTCTCTCTCTCATGTAGACTACTCTAGAATGGCCTCTATAGCCATCCTATACCTGACAAAAAGGCATAAATATCTTCGCATGTCACCCAGCGGATGGCCATGGCGAATACCCCACCCATACTCACTACTCAACTACATCTATAGGTACTATGTTCGCTATGACTCGACTCACAAAGTCTCACCAAGTGTCAGTCCCAACTACAAAATAGAAAATAGGATAGGTATTAGACTCTCACATAAGCATCATAAACAATAAGCATAAGAACATCAAATTACTAAAACAAGTCTAACCTGGATCTCCATCTTGCTAAGATGGAGATCAAATCGTTGAAGGTGTAATGAGCTCTATAGTCTACTTTGTAGCTGGGGGCACAAGCCTACTCATCTCCCCCCTCTCGCTCTGACTAGGCCTCTCAACACCTGCAAAGACTAGACCATGAGCCCTAGACCATGGCCTCGACTTAGTCTCCTCGTCAGTGTCCACCTCTTGCTGGTCTTGTCATGGTCTCGTCCTGAAGACATACTGCGATGGAACCTCCTCCTCCTCCTCATCATCCTCCACATCCTCCTTGAGATCATAGTATTCTGTGAAGTCACTAACATCAACCTCTACCCCTATGTCACTAGCGTGATTGGCCCAAGTTCAAGCATCACCTGTAGGGTGATCGGGAGGAAAGATAGGAGCATGTCATGCCGTATGTCACCAAGTCTGATATGCTCAGGTACAACTGACATCATTTGCATCTGATACTAGCACTGCATCCTCAGGACTATCATCATCACTAAGAGGTACATTTGCTACTATCAGTCGTCAGGCATTGTTCACCCTAACTGTGCTACACACGATGCGCGCATAGCTCGGACGCACTATAGGAACATCCTGTACCTATTCAAACTACCATGCCACCCTATTAAAGTAGAACCAAACCACAATGTGATCGAGGTGACCAGCCATCAACCAATCCTTCTACATCCTCGCTAACTATCTCTGCTAGCTAGGCCACAAGATATAGTCACGATATGGTCTCTAGATAATATCGCTAGGCTATAATCTATCAAAAACAACTCTCTAGTATAACAGATCACCATGTCTCCAACATTTGACTAGTGGGTAGGCATGAACGCGTGGATGGGTGAACGCTGACTCTATAGGAAACCATGTCTATCGTGTGCACCTAATATGCTTAAAAGCCCAAACCTGTAATAAAGTGTAGATCATCAGACTGTGCATATCATAATGGACATATCATCCCAGGTCACGGTAGAGGTGCACAAGCATATTGCGCCCCCACGCGTATACAGTCTGGTGCTCCTCCATCGCTCTAATGATGTGAATGAGACCCCCATGAAGGTGAATGCCTCATCCATCTAGTGCAATGGCTAGTGCAATAGTGACTATCATGATCCTCCGAATGAATGGGATGTCACCACATCCCTGCTCTAGAAGCTGGAGCTGAATATGTCCTCGCTCTACTCGTGAGACTATGTGACCTAGACAATACAACTGACTCTCACAAGTATACTCCACTGTGCAATGTCCCATGACCCTCACTGTCTCTCCTCGAATAGGTAGTCATAGAATCTTGTATACATCCTCTAGTGTGATAGTCATCTCGCCTATAGGTAAGTGGAATGTGGATGTATCAGCATTCCACCTCTCCATTAGCACCATCGACATGCTGTAATGAAATTTGATCGTGGGCATATCAAACACCCACCATAAGCCCATCGCCTACAAGTGCTCCCTCTCTGCACTAGACATAGTGCTAGCACGCTCTCGAAGTAGTGCCATCTGGTGACCACCGGTGTGCTCTTGTGTCTCTGGGACGTCTTGGAGGTTGAAAAGTAAGCAATAGTATCAATTTTCATCATCAAACCACAAATCACTATCTAAAATAGCAATGAGTGCCTGTGCCTTAGGGCCCATGTCCTCTATGGACCCAGGCATCCCAAGAAGACCTAGGCTCCCTAGAGGGACACTAATTGAGGGACTAAGGTGCCCCAGTGGGACTCTGGCACCCTAGGAGGACTTGGGCACCCCTACCAGGGACCCCTATCTATTACAATCCCTTTGGTATAGTAAATGATAAACATAGCTGAAAGAAAATAAAAAGATGACAGAAGCATAAGATTAGGACCCTACCTCGGCCTTGAAATGCCTCTCGGCCACTCAGGCTCAGAGCATCTCTAGTTGTGGGGCTTGATATGGGCATCGGCTTGGCATGGTTATCCTCCTCTTCTTCTTCTCTCTCTCTCTCTCTCTCTCCTCACAATGACAAGAAACAAGAATGAGTAAGTGATAAGTGAAAACTCCCTTTACATAAAGTAAGTGGATGATAATTCCTATCCCTAACTAGGTGCAATATTGATTTATTTCACTCTTGAGCCTCTATCTTAAGCTATTGAACTCAGATTTTTGCATCATTTGTTGCATTAGAATTCTAGTTTTGCTCTCTATCCTAACCAATGTGTTCTAATTGGGCGTTGTTTCTTCAAACAACCCTCACAACGCATTTCTCATCAAGTTTCCCTCGAAATCTATGTGTGTGGATATCTCCTTATTTCTCCTTTTTGGACTAAGCAAGCAGAAGCAAGGGGGGGCATATATCCCCCTCGATTTCCTCTCTCATCATGTCTCATCACTCAACCCCCTTAATGTTTATGTATTGATTCATTGGTGGTTGTAGGTTGATTTAGTTTTGACTTTCTGACAAGTGTTCCTTTACAGGCTATGATTCCTAACTTTGTGGTCTTACAAGATTACTGACTTAGGGGCTTCTTCCTTCTCAGTGAAAACACTTTGGCTTCCTCTACAGTATCCTTTTGGGTATCCTTTTCATGATTGATACATTTACTTTCCTTTAGTTGCATATGCACATGGTGTCATATGGCCACTAAAGTGGGGGCTAAATGTTATGTTGAAAATTTTCCTCCTGTATGGAATGGTACAATTTCCCTTGGTTTAGCTCCTCGCCTTTGGTGACCTATTAACCTCTTTATTTTTGGCCTTCTCGAAACCCTGATTGACTTGTGTCTAGTTGAAGAATGTTCATTTTTTGAGATAACTATTGATGGAAATTGGAAATGGAATTTGGATTATGGGTCCCTGGAATCCCCTAGAAGCAGATCTGGTCAGAAAATGGGGAACTAGACTTGGGTGCCCATGCCCTATTCCTGTCCCATTTTTCAGGATTTTGAATCTTGGCAGGGTGTCAACTCTTGTCATGCATCTCGAGATTCTGTTTTCAAATTTTTGTTTTCATGCGATATCGATACGTTATTTCAAAATTTGAATTTCCTAAGGTTAGATATAAAAAGACATTTAAAAATCATTTCATGACACACAATCCTTATGCAAGCTTGATGCCAAAACTCTACTAAAATTTCCATTGAAGATCAGTGACTTGTTGAAGCTTTTGAAATCGATTTGAATTTTCTATCATGGAGACAATGGATGGAGATTAGGAATCAAGATCTTGAGACTATCTTGCTCTTCCTAGGGTTTGTACACCTTTTGCATGATCAGAAGAAGGGTTGAAGCCTCCAACATCGAGCTTGGAGATTCTTCACGGACATTTCTAATTTGTCTTCTTGTTCATGCAAGTCTTCATTGTTTTCATCTCCTTGAGGTGAAATTGTATGTGCTTATTGAATTGAAGCAAGTTATTGATCTTCCCTTGATTAAGACATCTAGGGTTTGATATTTTTGCATACACTTTGTTAGGTTTGCACACACTTCTGCAAATCTTTATCTCTAGCTATTGTTGAGGTAGGAATACTAAAAAATGGGGCTTGATTGATGCAATCTCCTATATAGCTGCAACATCTTTCTCCTCCTTTTTGTATATGGTGGAAAGGAGCAACATAAAGATAGATATCGTGAATACAGTCGTCACTGAATTTTGGAATTCTAGATCCTGACACTTTTGGGACTAATGAGCAGGCGCCCTAGTCCAACTGGGGAGATTCTCTGAGATCTGGGAGCTATTGGAGGTTACTAGACAGCTGATGCAGAAGATTTTCACAGATAGAAAGTTGCAGGACTAATGAGCAGGTGCCCTAGTCCAATTAGCCCTTAGTTTCTGGGCGCATGACCTCTGAACCTTATTCGCTACATTTCTGTGATCTGTTTTGTCTTCTTCATCTCTGAATTCAGTCAATTTCTATTACAAGGTGTAATTAGGGTTCAATTTATTAGTGAATAAGGACAATTGATAAAACCTTAGTTTAAATACCTGATCAGACCTAATTAGCAGTAGAGAATGTACAAGCAATTAGTAGCTTGATCCAAGGCTTGGTTCTTGTCTTCCCAATGTTTAGTTAGTGGAGAAATAGGACTTAACCTTGTTTAAAAAAACCTACTTTTTAACCCTAAATAGCTATCAAAACACTTATAACTACAACAATATGAGGAAATCACATCAAACAAAAACCACGTAGCTAAATGGGTATTGGTAAATATTGATCAATAGAATGTCTAGGAGTTCAACAAAATTTATGCTTCTTTTAATATTAATATTGGGTTTGTAGTAGCCAAAAGGCTTGCACTGTGAGTTTACATTATAGACTTCGATATCATGCCATATGCTATAGATTAGTAGAGCTTTTCAATAGAAGATCCATCTTAATATTACTTTAATTTGAATGCATTTGAAGTTTACACTAAAGAAAATTATCAATCTTCATCATTTTGAACAAAGATATTCTTGAGTTTGGTTCTGACTTGTGAGGGATTGGTCTAAGGCTGACGATTTAATAAAATTAAGTTCTTTTTTATCTATGAACATCTAGGACATAATTCTAGTATGGTGGGACCATGGCTATCTAAAAAGTGACTTATTTTCTTTTCGTAGCTACAAGAATTAGTCCACCGTAAGTTATGAGACTTTGTTCAAAAACCCCCTTTTTGAAATTAGCACTTCTTTGATATATCATCACTACTTTGGTTGTGACTAAATCTCAGTAGCATTACTTCTTGGCCAAGAAAACTAATTCTGACGTTTCATTTTTTCTTGAGCAAGCTCCATGGGATACCTAGAGGTGTTTGTATTCTGTCATTTCTTTTACGCTTTAGTAGAAAATAAAGACAATGTATTTTTTTATTACCAAACATTGGAGATAACATTAGTGGAAGTACCAACATTATGATTAGGATGTATCTTTGCTCTTAATACCTTAATAAAGGGCTTGATAGATAATCTGTTAAATTCTTACTCATGGAGCACCAAATTGTTATATGTTTGAGACAAACCAAACTTCTCAACATCTGTTGTTCTAAACAAAGTGGCATATCCCTTGTTAAATCCATTCTAGTCTAAGGATAGACAATAACAATGATTCAGTGCTCAATTTTATGAAATCCTTTGTTAGTTAATCCTTAACTTTGAAAATTCAATGCCATTGTTAATAAATCTTTCCTTATGGATAAGGCATTGTTAGTACCCAAATTTCATATTCTTCCAACTACCTTGGTAAGCTCATGTGACATGACACTGGAATTGTTGCTCCAATGTTTGTATGCATTTCTATGTATAAAATTGACTCAATTGCACAAATATGTGTCAGAAACATTCTTCACTTCTATTAATGGTTGAGGTTTAAACGGTAACCTCATAGTCAATAATAAAACCTAATGCTTGACAATGATTGTCTTCATGTGGTTATGCCTAAGTTGAGGATTTGGTTAGAATCAAAGATAGGCCTAACTTATTACCTATGCACTATCCTTATACCTTGAGTTGGTTACATTATGACACATATTAGTTGGTATTATGATACCTTCTCATATTTGAATGATGTTAAACCAAGACTATGTTTAGAATCCAATGTTGATATTTACCCTTTGAAGATAAACACCATTTCTGTGGTTAAGTGGACTCTTATCTTTGAAACAACATTGATTTATCTGAGGTGGTCATGAGGCTATTGGAATGAAAATATGACGATTTAATGGAACTATCAAGAGGATATGAACATAGGACCTTAAATGATGGTTGTGTGTGGTGTAATTGATTGATACTATTCTTATGGACTTCTATGATTTTGCTACTATCTTCTTAGGAAGTATAGCATCTAACTAAAATGACACATGTTGTAGCATTGTGTGTTTCTATTATTAGAAAATGAAATTTTCCTTTATGTGCATGTGAAGAAATCATGATGAGATGATTAGGACATGAATAATCTGTGTTTATGATGTGGAATAACATCCTTAGAGGACTATTTAGTAAACATTATGACTTTAAAAATATATTATTCAATTCCTTTTAAAAATAATAAAAATTAGTCATGGACTTTGTCTTTGAATATTTTATACATTTCTTGAATGTCAAGATATCATGGTGAGATGATAGGACATTCTTAAGATATAGGCATTGATGGTTGTGTTTATATAGTAGAATGTTATAGATCTATTAAAATTTGTGAGTTGAGAACTAGTGTATAATTAGTACAATTTGTTTGTTACTTGAGAGATGAGTATAGATGGGTGTCATTTATGGAAAACTCAAACAAGGTAGATTGTCTTGCCTATGGGAAAGATGCTATGGTCATAGCTTGAAAACAATCTTAAGTGTATTACTTTACTTGATTCATATTCTCTCTCATAATATGTTTATTAATGGACATGAGCATTAGGTAAATGTGGAATGGGCATATAGGTTTGCTAGATTGTCAGTGAATCACATTGTGCACATATTCCTTCATGCATGTCACCACATATTACTAGATCCTTCATGATGGGTCGAGCTTCTCCAGTGGGGTAGCATGGGGAAGATAAAAGCTTCGTGGCAGGGTGGATATCACCTTGATGATGCTCTCTCTCCCTATAGATTTTATGTATTTTTTAGGAAGTGTGAACCTGGAGTAGTAAATGTAAATGTTAATGTTTTGGTGATTAGTGTATTATTCAATGATTGAATATATTTCATGTGAGATAGTATGATTAAATAAAAACAAATAAAAATATTCCCTTTTTTATAATATTTGTTGTTGCATATTTGGTCAAATCTTACAACAAACAAAAGGAATGAATGCTTCCCAAAACTTAGCTTCCCAAAACCAAATTTCCCAAAACTTACCAACCCAACATCACTACCACAACACAACGACCCAAAACAACTACTCCTTTGAAAACTCAAAACTTCTCTACGCCTTACAATTGGTAAACTCAAATTTACAAGCTTCAATCATTTAGGAACAAAATTAAACAAATAACACAAATTTACCATTCAAAAGGAAATGAACTCTAGAATTTTCCTTACAAGCAGAAATTTCAGCTATGTTTTTCATCCAATAAACCTGAATCAAGGACTTCAAGCACTCCAGAGAGAAACAACAACAATCTACCATTCAAGTGGGAAATTTTTTTAATACCATTGGAATTTCATAAAAACCATTGGCCCCTACATTGCTTCTAAGACTTACGAAGATTACAGAGAGTTTGAAAACATCAAGCTATACTTTACAGATGGTGCATAACATAAACATAAACCTACCATCTAAATGGAAAGGAAAGCACAGTCTTACCATACAGATACACAAAATTCTCCAGTCCTTGCAAAAATGCCACCACATAACAAAATTTCACTTAAAATCACAAAAAGCTTGGCTATGATTGAAGTCAACAAACATTGTTTCAAGGGTTTTTAGCATTTGAACACAAAACTAAACCCACGAGAAACATAAATTTGGCACTCAAAGGGGAAGCATTGCTTAAATACCCAAAAAAATCTACATCTATCTCGTGACATCACATAAATTCAAAACAACAGCTAACTTTAAAATACAAGATCCAGATATGGCTCACACACAATAAACCACAATTCAAGAACATAATCAAACAGATAATACAGTGATGAGAATTATGCTCTTACCACTAAGATTTCACCTAATTTGGAAGAAAAAAATCATTCCCATAATACAAAGACAATCACAAAAATCTATGCAATACAGATACTTAAAAAGAAAATAAGTTGTTAAAATAGAAAATTTTCATTAAAAGTGCACAACTTACATGAGCTTTGCCGGGTAGGAAGAAAAAATAGTTTTCTCCTATCATTTTTGGAAGATGCCTAACTCACAAACTTCTAGCATCAATTTTGAACAACTCTCTAACACAACACGTTCTTTTTACCAAACACATCACACATATTTTTGCAGGGCACTTGCCATTGCCTAAACCCTCCAATGCAAACAATGACATGTGTAATTCCATGCAAAACATTAGAGGTTGATGAAATTTTTCTCCATTCTAAAATGAAATATAAAATATTAGGCATAAAATAATGCCCCAATGAGAAAACACCATCAATCACGAGAAAAAGAATAAAATTTTTCAAACCTAACTATCATTTTAATAATCTCAATATGCACAAAATTTGAAGGAAAGTAATGCTCTTTTTGTTGAGTGAAAACAATAATCCAAGGACTAATAAATATTTAAAAATAATTTTATTTATAATGAATAATATTTTTTTCAAAAGTCAATTACATAAAAATAATGTATAGAATATTTACTATCCTTTCCAAAACAAAAGTATTATCTAAAAATACATAGCAGGAGAACAAAAGAAATACAATTCTATATAATATAAAAAATGCCGATGAGAAGGTACGATGGTACAGGAAATGCAATAGTTAATGGCCTTCCACTAAATGCCAATAATTCTCATCTCGATGAGGATACAATGGAGGATAATAATAATGATAATCTTGATCTAGGTTATAATGTGACAGGGATAATAAAAGTATATATTGAAAAACAATATTGTAAATTTAATGAACCTACTATTAGATGTTATTTTATGTAATGCACCTACTTTTAGATGTTTTTCTATGGTACAATCTTACAAACCACCAATTAACCATCTACTACTTACATGGAATTTCAATCTAATCTCAATCTATTTTAATGTATAAGAACAACAACAATTTAAAAAGACAAGCTCTTATCAATCTTATTTCATAAGGACTATATGAATTTCACATAGATGCCAAATTTATCTAGAGCCTTAAACCTCAAGATGCAAGATACTATGTTGCAATTGTTTGTAAATAAGAGGTCTTATTGCTTTTGGGGCATATGAAGGAGGAAGCCTTTAAGAAGACCAAGGTTAAATCCTTGATCATGAAAGATGTCTTGATCAAGACATAATAAATACTAGCAAATCAACAATTTTAGAATGTTGTGAAAAAAACTATTATATGACATTAGTAAAAAAAAATGTTAACAAAGGTGTAAACAATTTTGCTATCATATCATAAATAATGCCATGTTCTTTTATAAAACAACATATACTAAGCAAATAAATTTATGAAAATCCATTTCACAATGTCTACATGTACAAACCACATTTTAAATTTGCAATCAAATAATATATAAACTTTATTTTATTAGAAATTAGAAATTAAAATTACAAACATTTCAATTTAATTAAAAAGATTTTATAAATATATTGTGTTACTACTAATTGACTAATATCAGATTATATTTGATAATATTGTCCATAATTAACTAATTGTTGATAAAAATGTTATGTTGTTGGAACAAATAAGAATATAAATTTGGGTGGTTTTCAACTCAACACTGGGCAATGTAACACAAAAGAGCTTCTCAGTCTGGGATGCCAAGATCAGACAAGGCTGGCAGGGCCTTATATTGCCGCCTCTTAGCTTGGAAGGAGGACAACAATCAACGCTCAAAAGAAAACTAGCCAAATGGTCTCCCACGGACCCTGAGTGGTTCAAATTAAACTTCGACGAAGCTTCACGAGGGAATCCCGATAAATCAGGAGCTGGCTGCATCATCAGAAAATTGGGAAGGGAAAACAATTGGTAGTCTTGCAAAGCCACTAGCAGAAGGAACCAACAATGAAGTGGAACTGGAGGCCTTAATCTTAGGCTTGAAGCTTTGCCATGAGCTAAATCTTCGTCAGGTAGCCATTGAGGGGGACTCCCTTTTGGTGATCAATGGGCTACGCACAAGGAAACTCCTAAACTAGAAATTGGCCACAAAACTAGAATTAGCCTCGGCTTTGATGGATCAGTGTGAGCTGACCACTGTTAATCATATCTATAGAGAAGCCAATTTAGAAGCAAACTTTCTCTCTAATCAGGGGGCAGATGGAATAAGAGTCAAATTCCTTTCTAGCTGAAGAAGTTTGATAGGGTGGCAGGGTGGGCACCCAATCCAAGAACACTTGGATGGGTCGATGCCATACGAAGTAATCATGGCTATGCTTTATCAATATTCGTAGAGGCTCTCATGCTTCGGAGGTATTTCCTCCCTCACTGATTTCGCGGGCCTCCGACTTGAACCGTCGCACGCTCCTCTCTGAGCAACCCTTTGTTGCATTGATTACTAGTCTCGGTTAAATGAATGTGATCTCTCTTAGACACAGACAGAAAGACATATTTTCATTCCTATTTCTCAGTCTCGAGCGATCCTCTGTTGGTCTCGTCGGTGGCAGTAACAGTCAGTATGGAGAAGGGCTCGGGCTTCATTGCGAAGATCTCAGTGCATGGGTTGATAAATTAGGGGACTTCTACACCTCTACAACTGGAGAGTTCAGTTAGGCAGATGGCATTCAAAGGACCGGTTACAGATTTAAGGTTAAAACGCATACTGCGAAGGCATGAGGGCCTCCTCCTTCTGGCGGTCAAAATAATCTTATCTCCCCTAGCATTTACTCGCCCACCCCGACGTGTTGGCGCAAACCGTTCGGCCCCAGGACCTGTGGAATGCAAAATTTCAATCCTAGCAACTTTTGACTTTGCCGGTAGCTTACAGCTCGGAACGACTGGGACGCTCGACGCACAAAACAAGACCTCCACTAGCATTTACCCACCCACCCCGACGCGTTGGCCCAGTCTGTTCGACCCCACGAGCTATGGAATGAAAAATGTCGCACCTAGCACCTTTCCACTGCATCAAATTGAAGCATTTTGCGCCAATGCGTTTGATTTCAACACGGTCAAACGGAATGAAGTTGACCAAAAATGAGAGAGGTTATTGTGGAAGGATGCCACGTGCACCTGTAGGTCCAAACAGAGCATTCCCAACTATCATGAATTCTGAGAACTGCCCAGTCAAAGTTTGGCAGTTTTTTCGTCTCAGGGATCTTAAGGGACTTTGCCGGTAGCCTCTTGCCCGGAATGACTAGGACGCTTGGCGCACGAAATGAGACCTCCACTAGCATTTACCCGCCCACCCCGACGCGTTGGCAGAGTCCGTTCGACCCCACGAGCTATGGAATGAAAAATGTCGCACCTAGCAGCTTTCCACTGCATCAAATTGAAGCATTTTGCACCAATGCGTTTGATTTCAACATAGTCAAATGGAATGGAGCTGACCAAAAACGAGAGAGGTTATTGTGGAAGGATGCCACATGCACCTGTAGGTCCAAACAGAGCATTCCCAACTATCATGAATTCTGAGAACTGCCCCGTCAAAGTTTGGCAATTTTTTGGTCTCAGGGATCTTAAGGGACTTTGCCGGTAGCCTCTTGCCCGAAATGACTGGGACGCTTGGCACAGGAAACGAGACCTCCACTAGCATTTACCCACCCACCTCAACGCGTTGGCAGAGTCCGTTCGACCCCACGAGCTATGGAATGAAAAATGTCGCACCTCGCACCTTTCCACTGCATCAAATTGAAGCATTTTGTGCCAATGCGTTTGATTTCAACACGGTCAAACGGAATGGAGTTGACCAAAAATGAGAGAGGTTATTGTGGAAGGATGCCACATGCACCTATAGGTCCAAACAGGACATTCCCAACTTTCACGAATTCTGAGAACTGCCCGGTCAAAGTTTGGTAGTTTTTTGGTCTTAGGGATCTTAAGGGACTTTGCCGATAGCCTCTTGCCCGAAATGACTGGGACGCTTGGCGCACAAAATGAGACCTCCACTAGCATTTACCTGCCCACCCCGACGCGTTGGCGCAGTCCGTTCGACCCCACGAGCTATGGAATGAAAAATGTCGCACCTAGCACCTTTCCACTACATCAAATTGAAGCGTTTTGCAACAATGCATTTGATTTCGGCACGGTCAAACAGAATGGAGTTGACCAAAAATGAGAGAGGTTATTGTGGAAGGATGTCACGTGCACCTATAGGTCCAAACAGAACATTCCCAACTTTCACGAATTCTGAGAACTGCCTGGTCAAAGTTTGGCAATTTTTTGGTCTCAGGGATCTTAAGGGACTTTACCGGTAGCCTCTTGCCCGGAATGACTGGGACGCTTGGCGCATGAAACGAGACCTCCCCTAGCATTTACCCCCCCATCCCGACGCGTTGGCAGAGTCCGTTCGACCCCACGAGCTATGGAATGAAAAATGTCGCACCTAGCACCTTTCCACTGCATCAAATTGAAGCATTTTGTGCCAATGCGTTTGATTTCAACACGGTCAAACGGTATGGAGTTGACCAAAAATGAGAGAGGTTATTGTGGAAGGATGCCACTAGCACCTGTAGGTCCAAACAGAACATTCCCAACTTTCACGAATTCCAAGAACTGCCCGGTCAAAGTTTGGCAGTTTTTTGGTCTCAGGGATCTTAAGGGACTTTGCTGGTAGCCTCTTACCCGGAATGACTGGGACACTTGGTGCATGAAACGAGACCTCCCCTAGCATTTACCCTCCCACCTCGACGCGTTGGCACAGTCCGTTCGACCCCACAATGAGCAGAACAAAAAATATGGCACTGGCAAGGTTTTTGCTCTTAGGATCTTAAGTGACTTTGCTCTTACAGAACAATGTATCGGCAAAGACCCTAGTTTTCATAAGAGGAGACATGTGATTTTAAGAGGTTTTTGGGAATGTGACTTTAGCCTTCCACTCCTTATCTAATGATGAGTTTATTCTCAGAGTTTGATGGCTTTTATGAGCATATACACGATGTTGTTTTAGGATAGTCATACTCTGATGTGTAAATAATAGTAAATAGAGAGCTTCTCGGCCATAAATGGGATTTGCATACACACACACACCCAACTGAAATAGTATCCTTATTGGCCTTATTGGCACCTCCCCCCAAGATGTGAGTTTTTTATGTTTGTAATGTGCCCCCAGTGTCCTTGACATAGAGTTTCTTGACATTAATTTCATTCAAACATGTCTTCAATTCATCTTCAAAATGTTTTCAATACATCTCCAATGCCTTTTCCAGGAAGGTTTATGCATATTTATACATGATTTGAGGGAAACCAATAGTCTCCAACTGACTCTTGAGTACTTGACTATTCATCTTCCATACTTTTGCATTTTTTTTACATTTTTCATATGACAACTTTGACATATTTACAAAATTTGACAAGATGAAGACTAAATACATGATGAAATGGTTTATCATGACCTTATTTGATTAGGGCATATATAAGGAATTTTTGACACATTGAAGCAAAAAGTTACAGAGCAACCTATTTTGGCACTTCCAGATTTCAATAAGGTGTTTTAGGTAGATTGTGATGCTAGTGGTAGTGCTATAGGAGCTGTTTTGAGTCAAGAAGGTAAGCCCATTGCCTATTTTAGTGAGAAGCTTAATGATTTTAAGAAAAAGTATTCTGTTTATGATCATGAATTTTATGCTATAGTTCAGGCTTTGCATCATATTAATAGTCAAGGAAAGTTGAACCAAAGGTATTTAAAATTGGTTGAGTTTTTGCAGAGTTATACTTTTGTTTTGAAGCACAGGAGTGGGAAGTTCAACAGAGTTGTAGATGCCTTGAGCAAAAGGCAAAATTTGTTGATAGAAATGAAGATAGAGGTTGTTGGGTTCAATGAGCTCAAACATTTGTATCCTGAAGATCCAGATTTTGCAGAGGCTTGGAAAGCTCTTCTAGAACCTGTTACTTTGGACATGACAAAATGGTTGGATTTCATAATCCAAGATGGCATGTTGTTTAAAGGAAGCCAGTTGTGCATTCCGAGGAGTTCCATGAGAGAGAACCTGATTAAGGAGAATCATAGTGGAGGATTGGCCATACACTTTGGTCGAGATAAGACCATTGCTATTGTTTGTGAAAATTATTATTAGCCATAGTTGTAGCAGGATGTGAGGAAATTTGTGCAGAGTTGCAGAGTATGTCAGATGGCGAAAGGATCAAGTCAGAATACAGGTCTATATCAGCCACTACTTGTTAAAACTTTCCCAAAAAAAAACTTATGTGAAAACCATGGTGTATGAGTTTTAAATGGATTCCCTGTTAAGTGAAATTAGCACTGGTTAAAAGGGAAATGGTGGAAATAAGTTTGCATACTCTTATGTTGTAAATTTCAGCTCATATATTATGATGTAGTATGTATAATTGTTGAAATGATTCATAGACAAGATGTATTAAGCATAATGATAACAAGGTTAAATATCAGGAAATGCTTGAGTTTCGGTTGTAAATGAGTGAATGCATGGTTGAAGTGTGATGCTTGTGAAAGCATATGAATATGTATTATCAGTCCATTCATCTAGGTATGGTGTCAAATGTAACAATGTATAATGATCAGTCCCAGCCATGTAATAAAAGAAGTTTCAGCACTAAAAGATATAGAGCCATCAATTTCAGTAGAATTAATGGTTACTCAAATGTCATTCCACCTAAGGTCAGAGATAAGCTACCGAAATTCAGTGGTACAAAGAGTGAATCAGCAGAAAAACACTTGCAGTAGTTCAGTGATCTAATGGATGATTACGAAGTTGACCCTGAGGATGTAATCATGAGATTGTTTACCCAATCCTTGAAGGATGAAGCAAGAGAGTGGTTCTTGAACTTGTTACCACATTTAATCCGATCTTAGCAAGAATTTCAATCAGCTTTTAATGAGTAGTTTGGTGAGAGGGTTTGTGTGTCTTCCATGCTCATTGATTTCTTCAATATCCATATTGAGAAATGGTGCAGGAGCACCAAGGGCTCAATGCAGCCTGTACATAGCCTTTTTGATTTGTCAATTTTGGGTTTGCAGCATGTGGTTTTGTTTTAGGAGCTTTTTATGTTTGTTAAAATGCATTGGTGGGAGAAGCCTTTACTTTTGATCGGCCTATCGGCCCAAGTGAAATACAAGTCAAAGAATGTATGTTTGAAGGTGTTCGGCATTGGTTCAATCGATATGCATTGGTCACTTTGTTGAAGGGTTGAACCTCGCCGTTGAACCTCGCGTCGCAATTCAATGGTTCAATAGGTTCATCAATATGGAATGTTGAAGGGTTGAACCTCGCCGTTGAACCTCACCATTGAACCTCACGGTTGAACCTCACGTCAAGGTTCAATGGTTCAACAGGTTCATAAATATGGAGTGGTGAAGTTGGAATCGACATGATGTCATCAGTGTGAGGCTTGCTATCGGCGAAGTGCATGGTTGAACCTTAGCCGATGATGGGGATAGACTGGGGTCGTCGGTGGAAAAAGTGTCGACGATAGTCTTACCAAGTCGTCATGTATAAAAACTGGAAATCGTCAAATGTCAGATGCATGTGGGACTAAGGTCCTCACGAATATGCGAACGGTTGGGTAGTTATTCAACGGTTAGAAAAGAGCGATGCCAGTTGGAATACGAACCGGTCTGGGAACTAAACCGTCCTGTAACGGACATGAGCTAATCTATATGATGTAGCATTCTTTCTATAAGACAGAGGAGGAAAAAGATTTTAGTTGTGAGAAGCATTTTTGATGTAAGAATAGTTTTAATATAAATCCAATTCATCAGTTCGACCAATTTGTGTATTTTTGTACAGTTTTCAGTTTATTATTCTGAAGTAGATTAGTCATTTCTTTTTCTGCAATTTGTTCTCTTTTGCAAACCATGACTCTGTATTGATGTTCCTCAAGTTCCTTTGTACAGTATGGAGGCCATCAAGCAAAGTCATGCTTTTTGTTTGTTTTTCTTTTGTGGGGTGGTTGGATTGTCGACTAGAGGAAATGCATGCTTGTTCTAGGCGAGCTCAGTAAGGAGTCCGGCTAGATAGACAAGTAGGAGAATAGACTTGTAGGGGTGGAAAACAGAGGTGAAGAAAATGAGCACCAAGCAGTCCAGACCCTTGAACAGAGAGAGAAGGGTGGGCAACGGGCTCAGAAAAGTTATGTGCCATTGAGGCAGTATCTTGGAAGCAGTGAGGATAAGGTATGTGTCCCACACCAAGTAGAGTGATAGAGTCTTCCATCTCTGCAAAGAGTTGAGGAATTTAGCTGACATTTTTGTGTAGAAAGATGTCATGAGCACTTGAATTGGTAGAGAGGCTAGAGTTGTCCAGAGTCTTGAATTGTTTCAAGATAGGTAGAACTGGCATTCTAGAGTCCCTCCCTATCAAGAAAGAGGAGTTGGTCCCTGCTTTCAATCTTAGATTTGTAAAGGCTTTAAAGAGAATTCCTAAAGATAATAGACCTAATGATGCTTTAGCTTAATTCATTTATTTGGGTGCATTTGATAAGAAGATGAGCTACAGGTTGAGAAGTGAGGATCCAATCCATTTACATCAGGCTTTTGAAATTGCAATGGACATTGAAAAGGTTTCAAAGTATGGAATGAGTGGAAGTCTCAAGCCTAAAATTGTGGGTTGTCATAAAGAGTTCTATGCAGCTGAGCAATGCAAATCATAGATTATGAATAGTTGTCAAGGTTTTTATCAGTCTGCTGCCCCAGTTTATGCATCATTCCAAGGTGTTGATTATGTCTATCCTAGTGCAATATTTGAGCCAACAAATGGCACAATGCACTTGAATGAAGTAAATATGTTTAAAGCTGAGATTATACCTCATAGACCTCTGGAAAATGCATATGAGCAGCCAAGAAGCATGTATGTTTTTGAAAACAATATCTTAAGTGAGTTCCAGTCTGTTGTCCATAATCATGTACCAGCATATAACACATGTCAAATTGAGTCTCAAGTCTCTTATCAATAATGTGAAAAGAAATCAGATGATTGTGAAGGGATGTCCCCATCATGTGATATGCAAGAATTGAGTGGTTTTGATCATGGCTTTGACAATGTGGAAGATTTAGTTAATGACAACCCTGCGAAGGTAGAACATGTCCAAAATTACCCAACCTATGAGGTTGATGGGAATGATTATTATTCTAGTTTTTCAGGTGACATGTATATGACTGATTCTAAGACTTCTTCTCTTTGTGAAGATGATATTGGTATCCAAGGTACAGCTGATTTATTTTCAGCCTTAACTAATTTTAATGTGCACCATGATGATTCTGTGAGTTAAAAGTTTGTATCATTGCCAGCTGAAACTGGCTTTCAAGGATTCTCAAATCCGTTGTATGACAAGGCAATAGAGATGGATCAGATGGTTTTTTGTCATAATATATTCGAAGGTGGGCTACATGAGATTTCAAATCCATTATATGAGGAGACAACTGTGCTTTTAGATAATCCAGGTATTGCATCAGTTTGTGAGGTGAATAACTATGCTAATGTAATTGTTATATCTGATATATCATTATTCAATGACCTTACATATAGTTATAATGTTGATCCTAATGAAAATGAATACAACTCATATGATCTTGAGCATAATATTCATAAGGATGAAGGAGCTCTTGAAGTTGATTAAGAGCTCGTATTTGTACTTGTTCAAGAGGGGACATGTAAATCAGAATTAGAGATCTTTGGCCCATATGAGAATGATATTGGTGATAATGATGAATGTGTGGATCAAAGATTGATGTCACTATCAATTAGTGATATGAAAGGTGTTGAAAGTCTCTCAAATCAAGATATCTCAGAGTGTATTGGCATGGCAGAAATCTCAAGCCTATGTGAAAAACAGTCAGATGATGGAATGAGCAATATAAATGATTACGATTGTTTTTCTTTCAGTATACCTAAGAGTTGTTTGCCTACTTTGCATCAATGTTCCTATGATGAATTTGTATTTTCTATAAATTTATAATGAAATTAGACCTAATGATCCCATCCATTTGGTAGAGTTTGAGTACTTTCAGTGTTCAGATCAGCTGGATGACTGCTTGGTGATGCATAATAGTGAGATAGATGATGAGAAGTGCTACATGTCATATAATAATGCATTGTTTGATGAATATGGCATATATACATTACTTGATTGCGAAGGGTATGACAATATGTGTGGTTATATGCCTAATGTTAAAGTGTAGAGGACAAAGGTTACATTGACAGTGATAGGCTCAGAGAAATGGTTAGAGATGTCAATGACTACGCATGTGATCAGGCAGATTTTAGTCATGTTTTTAGATTGTGTTGGGGTCAGTCAAATCAGAATCAGGTGTTTGATAGGGGAAAATATTGGTTTTCCATTTTGGTGGCTCGAGGCCACCAAATAAAGTTTGAAGTCTGATTTGTAGAATGATGTATACAGTGGTCAAGCAGCCCAATGGAGTAGGCACCTGGTCTACATCTCGAAGATCTAGGATCTCACCATGTCTACAAGAGGCATATGTCATCGAGAAAGAGCCACTATTGGCACCTTAAAATTTCACAAATTTGAAGTGCATATCTCCTTTTGATGTGTCGACAGAGATCAGGTCAGCATGTTGCTCAATCTACCCTGGGGCCCGCCTTCGCTGATTAAAATTTTGCAGCTCAGAGATCATCTTGCAAATATATATGGTAGGAAGTTTTTTGGTGCATATAATAACATGTCTGTTCAGTTTTGCGCTTCCAAGATGAGTTTTGATGGGTTGTTTAATGCTTTTCTGACTGCGACTGGGCTAGATTTGGTGTTCCAAAAAGTTGTAAATCTCACAATTCTAAGGGCAACCCATTTCTCATTTTGGTCCAAAACTTCTCTAGTTCTAGTTTCATCAAAATCAAAGATCATATGATGCATTATTTTAATGTGTTTCAATTGCAGCGAAGGCATCTGGTAGGCTAGTTTACAAAGGAAGTCACTAAAATCTTTCAACAATGCAGATTTTGAGGAAATGGATTTGCTCTAAATAATTGATAATGGTCCTATGTAAATTTTCATGGCCCTTCGATGTCCCGTGTGCCCGCAGTGAATAGGTGTCATTTGCCCGGGAGGAGAAATTGACCGAGTGTCATTTTTTCTAAGTTGCCAAATGCATTATTTAAAGGAAAAATATTTACATATTTTATTTAGCAAGTATAAAAGGTAAATGTTTTATTATAAACATTATTGTAATGTTTATACATTATAAAGTGCAAAGCAAAGGAAATAAGGATTAAATCTTTCGTATTTTGCAACATCGCATGGGCTTGTTGGTTGCTTCCTGAAGCCGTGTGATGGTGTGAAATCACCATTCCTAGGCAGATTTTGACCTGCTATCTCTTTTGCAGTGAAGGTTGATGCCTCTTGATCTTCATGGGTGGTCTTCTGAGGTCTTTTAGGCAGCTTTAGGTAGGAATCATTGCAGAGTGAAGCTGTTGATCATTTTTTTGCTTTCCGGCACATTTTTGGGGGTGTTTTAGAGCTCAAAAATTATTGTTTCATGGTTTAAATCCATCCCCTAACCATTCCTAATGCTTGGGCAGGGATTTATGGCATGTTTGTGATGATTTTTGGTTGTCAGAATGGCTAAAAACATCCCTGCATCAAGAAAAATGACCTAGCAATGAATGAATCAGGTAAAATTAGATTGGAGGCTGCAGGATTTTGTTCTCTATCATCTCAAAGGATGGATGCAATCAAGCAGGAGTCTAAAATGAGGCACCACAGCCTCATATCACAGCCACGCATAGGGATGAAAGAACCTTCAGGCATTCTATGCGACGGTCCGAAATGGAGATGCCCGATAGTTGCAATATTAAAATATGGACAAAGTAAAAAGGGGAAAAACAAATTAAAAACATTTTGCTCCATATTTTATATTATTTTCTCCTCTTTTTTGTGCATTTTGTAATTTCCCCAAGCTCATTGGCAGCAACTTGCAATGTAAGACTCACCTAACTACCAGGATGTAATAAATTTTAGGGCAACATGCTCTTGTGTCTATAAGAGAGCATGTTGTTCCACTTTGTAAGGGGGCTGGACTCTGAATAGAAGGTATTCACACATTTGAGAGATACCATTCTGTAGGAGCAGATGTCTGATTTTGGGTTGCATGATTGCATTTTACTTTGTAAGTGAACAAAATTCTATATAACAGTCTTTCTATTTCAGGTTGAGATAAATGAAAAACACTTTTTGTGTGTGTTACATATGGTTGTCTCCTTGGGTATAAATAATTTTCTTTTAAGCAAAGTTGCTAAGGGTTTATGAGCTTATCTGCATACACTTGCTATGTTGTGTATTTGATTTGCTGCATCTTTTCAAGGAAATGATTAAAATTGCTTTAAATCAAATATAGGGAAAAGTGTGTTATATCAAGGGATTAATGAAAGTAGAGCCATAGGTGATACCCTTTCTTGGGCCATTGCTATAAGACAGTAGTGATTTTTGTTAAGCCCTCTAGATATGAAGTTGTGTTGTTATTAGGAAACATTTGCATTGGTTGAATGTCTGACTCTGTTACCCAAACAAGGCACTGATCTAGAATCTATTTTCCCAAAGGTCCAGAAACTCATTTAATATAAAGACAAATCATTTGAATCAAACTATTTCATGTTTTATTTTGTTTCAGGTTAGGGTTTTGCATGTTCTCTAATATGAATAAGTTAGATAGTCCAAGAATATTGTCAGTCTAGGGTTTATCTTATAAATCTTGGTGCATGAGAGCATTCTGCCTAGTAATGAAAAGTTATATCTATGGTTTTCATACAACATGTAAGCTCACCGTCCATAATATACTGCATAAATACTTTGATAATGCAAGCTTATATTAGTGAGAAAGCAAATAGATAAAGGTTTATAGATAAAACCTATTGTGTGTGCCATAAGAGGCCAAATGTTTTGCATGTTATCATAGTAGACTATATTAAGATTTACGTTACTATTGGTATACCTTCGACAGAGACTTATGTCTACATATTTATACCGTATATTGAACGTCAAACACGATTTGTATTATCTATGAATACCTCTTAGAAGTGGAGAGTATCTTACATAAAGATTATGATAAATATATGGTATCCTTTGTTATGAATAACAAACTAGTCTACAGTCTATGACATAGTCGTATGACTATGATTATCAAGTCCAATGGCTATTATGTGTATATAAATCATGTAAGGTTATTCGCAAACAAACCATGTAGAAAATATAAAGGCCAACCATATGTATTGGCTGAACAATATTTACTAGCTATGCTTTGATTTAGTTGACCTAAGTAAGGCCGAATGCTAGTATGCTTAGTTGACCTGAGTAAAGGTTGGTATAAGTCATTCAATTTTGTCTTTTCCAGGAATAAGAGTTCTTTAGTAAACTGTGTACACCCTAAAATGACCATGTCTTCGAGTCACTTGCATTTCGTCTAATCTGTCGCATCACCTGCATTTCAACATTAATTGAATAATCTAATTATTTAATTAATTTCATCATATTCTTCCAAAACTCCAAAATTCAACATTAATTGAATAAATTGTATTTATTTAATTAATTTCAGCAAAATCAATCTTATTCTTCCAAAATTAAATAATTTTAATTATTTAATTATATCATTATCCTCTTTCAAATTTCAAGTCCACATTAATTAAATAAATCCAATTATTTAATTAATTCATCACAAATCCTCTCTTATCTACAATTAAATAATTTACATTATTTAATTAAATCAATTATTCTTCTAAATTTAAATAAATCATGCAAATTTATTTAAATTATCTCAATCCTCTAAAAATAAATAAAATCAAGTATTTTATTTATACCCTTCATATTCCTCTAATCTTGCACAAACAATTAAATAAATTTATTTATTTATTTTGCTTTTTCCTCTAAAAATAAAATATATCAAATATTTTATTTATCATTCATCATGCAAAATAAATTAAATCAATTTATTTGTTTAATTTATTTAAATCTTCAAATCTATTCTATGTCCTCTAATCTTGCACAAACAATTAAATAAATTTATTTATTTAATTTATTTTTTCCTCTAAAAATAAATCTTCTAGAAATAAAATATAATCACATATTTTATTTATCCTTCATCATGCAAAATAAATTAAATCAATTTATTTGTTTAATTTATTTGTAATCTTCATATCTTATCTATTCTTCAAAATCATGCACAATCAATTAAATAAATTTATTTATTTAATTTCAATTATCTTCCAATTCCTCTTAAAATATCTTGTTAACTCATGTGCACAATCGAACATATTTTTAGAACTCTAAAAAAGGCAAAATTATAAGTTGAGTTATCTATTCAATCAATCTTGTTTTCATCATATCTTAATAAAAGTATCCTTTTGAAGTGACACATGTCGTGTGCACATTTAGCATGAGTTATTTGATTTATCTTAACCATTCATTCTATGGATTTATTTCATCCGTTGATCGATCATGTTTGAAACCTATATAAACCCCCCTCATCTCCTTCACAAATCCTCTTCGATCACTTATTCTCAGGCATCCTTTACAGCACTTTGAGCATACATCGCATCATTGAGCACCTTTTACGATCTTTTGACATTGATCTTTGAGAACCTATACTTGCTTGTTGCAAACATGGTTTCGCAACATATTTGAGCAATCCACATTCGACAAAAGAGAACAATACAATTTGGTAAAAGCTTTCTTGTTTTAGTTGATTTATTCATTGATCATGGCTTCTCATTTAGATAGATCTCTTTATGTTATGGGTTATTGATTTGGTTATTATCATAATTTTGATTTTATCATTCGACCTATCAATTTTCCTCATACACAAACTGTAGCAGACCAAGAGTCTTATTTCTTTTGTGTAAAACTTAAGTAACAACATGATGTTATCATAGTAACTTATCTAAGAGTCATAGCTAACTAAAAAGGTAGGTATCATTACCTCAAATGTTATTAAAAGCTTTAAGCTAGATATTAGTCGATGTCTTTGTTTAAAAGCACTTGATATTTAAACTTCTTATTCTATTAATATGCTAAAGAATTTAGTTTTCTATAAATGTTGTCCTTTTAGGTAACTAAGAGTTATCACAAACTATCTTTATCTTGGTTTTAAAAAGGTTATTATTTATCCAAATCTAGGCTAAGAATAGCCACAAGATTGTCTTCTAATACACTCACTATGGCAGTGAAAGGTTAATTTTCTATAGTTATTCATTGAGAATGAGACTATTTATTATTTGGAATTCTCTTTTGAATTACAAGAGAAAATGTATCCAATATGAAGGATTATGAAGTTATTGTTTTTATTCGACAAGTTTGAAGTTGAATATATTCCTAGACTAAGACAAATAGAGTCTTTAATCATCAAACCAATGACTTAATGTCAGAATCTTGCATATCATTATGAAAGAATACTAAATTTACTGATGAGCATGAAAATGGGTTGACAAGCCATTGATTAGATGATAGGTCATCGTAGAACCATGTTTGCAAGTATGCAAAGAAGGGCTCAATGTATGCTTCTTAAGTCGCCTAAGCTCTCACCCTATACTTGTTTAGTTGACTAATATAAAAGGGTATATTTTATGTCTTTAAGACTGATATAATATTATTTACTGAATTATAAGAATGTTGTCTCCAAATTGAGAAAAGAGTGAGTGAACATATGACTTTATTTATATGAAAAATTGGCCAACGTAATGCAAAAGTCATTGCTTGCATTATCGATTCACTATGTACCAAATAGCTGAACAGTCAGAGTGGGTTATACATAGCTAGAGCTAGACTAGATTTGTAAGCCTAATTATTATTAGCTAGGACACTTCACTAGTTCTCAGATGGCATAAAGAATCAATTGATTCTCATTATCTATACCCTCATGAAGGGAAGGGACACTTCCAGAAGGAACTTGGTGTGTCAGGGACCGCTGGTCTGTGATTGGAGGAAAAGCACCAAGGTGATGCTCTCTCTCTCTTGTAGTTGACTACCGAAGACTTGTGAACAAGAAACATTACTTATTATGTAAATAGAAATTGGAAACATGTTCTATTCACAAGGAAAGCGACCATTTGTATTTATACTTGACAAATATGTAAAATTTGTAATTCGCATGTGAAATGACCATAAATTGAAATTATCTATTGAACTTTGGAAATTGCAAATATATTATTGTTGGATTTATGCTAAAAAAAGAGAGAAATGGGATTTTTTGTATTATTTGTATTTATTTATTTAATATTCCTGTTGGGATGTTACAACATCAATCTCAAACTCAGTTATTTTAGTTGCATCAACAAATTTATCTATTCTTGGCATGTTTTTTATCTTTGTATATCAACAAAGGGGCTTGAACACTACCAAGGAAGTTGAAGGATTTCCCTCTACATATAGCCAGACCCACTATTTCCCTTAATAAATAGGTGCAAAAGAGGCAAATGTGTTTCAAGAGGTCGTATTAGTCCCAAACAAGGCCACACTAATCAATTTGGGTTGCATGACACATCCTAGTCCAAGATCAAGTTGCAGACATTGTTATGTCCTAAGTAACAAAAATATCATAACATATTCGTCACAGTTTCTAGGACCCTGTTCCTAGACTACATCTCATTTTATAGTTATCTAGTTCAACACATCAATTAGTTAACAAGGTCAAAATCTATATCACACTAAAAATCATATAATCTCCTCATTATTTTACAGTTATTTTATTTCTTAGTCTTAGTTACTCAAATCTCAACATTTCATTTCAATCTTAGGTTCTTATATTTCTAGTTTTAATTTAATTAGAATTAGAATTGGATCTTTACTATAGGAAGCCTTGTATTTTCTTTCATTTTAGTGAACCCATAACTTCCATGACTATATTGTTAGGGTATAAAATTTGTATTACTTTTTGTTTTAGTTTGGCATAGTATGCATTTATTGTTTTTCAAGCCATTGTGTTTAACTTTGCATGCCTAAGAAGTTCCTAATACCCTTAAGGCCCATTTGATGGTGTGCTAGATTACACCCTCATATTGCCACCATGACTACCTCTCTTCCTTTTGTGGAATAAAAAATTTCATACTTCACATTTTTCACACCATGTTTTGCATTCATTTTAATGTCCATCTCCCATAGACATAACTAGGTCTCATTTTGATAGCCCTCCAAAACTAAACTCACTCTGCCTCAAACCTAACATTTGAGGCTTTATTTTTGTTGTGTCCTCTTGGTGATATGGGGCCTAGGGAAGAGCCCATTGGACAACCCAATCAAATTGATTCAATTAGGTTGTGTGTAAAAGGTTTAATTAATAATAGAGGTTAGAAACATACAAAGTGCAATATAATATGAAAAACAAAGAAGAAATTTAACAACATATGTAGAACTATAACATTAAATTTGTATTATGCTAGTTCTATGCATTATCTGTGAGAACGTATGTATGTTGGATATGCCTTTTTTCTCCTCTCTAACATAAAAAGAATAGTTATCTACATTATTGTACAAAGAGGAAGGAATATGAAGCATTTGTTGGAACAAATTCATTTCATATTACTACAACCATCATAACCAATGAAAATTAGTTAGGTCTTACCATATTGCTAAAGTTGAGTTATGACTTGCAATTTGACACATGGGTGTTGAGTTAGATGAAGAGCATGCAAATGAAATCATGAAGTTTGGACTTGGATCCTCTTGTATCAATTGGCTCTCCTTGAAGATAAATGGTCCCCTTTTCATGTAATTGTCGTAAAATATGTGGGAACAAATTGGTGACCTACACCTTTGTGAACCATTTTCTCTAGGAAGGAACATGATCTACTTCAATGACCTAGAAGAGAGGGATCTCTTTTTGACATATTTGTTTTAGCCTAGCATCAATGACTTGATCTAATTCCATGGGAATATTTATTTAAATATATTAAATATATTCAATTCATAATATCATTCATATCTTTGATTTGAATGAATATTGGAGGGACATGACAGCAGCTAAATACCCACTCTTGGGTGATGTTTGTAAGGCAAGCATCAGTCTAACCCCCTAAAACTTGAGTGAAAGTTGCAAACCATCTGTTGTATACGTCTAGTTGACTCCTTGCCCAATGGATAGGCACCAGTCTGCTCCTGGGTCAGTAGTTATGATCCAAAACCCCTTGTCTTGCATCCAGGACATTATGTCCACCCATTTCATCACTTCAACCTATTAGTTGTAGGAGTAGGATTAGGACCCCTACATACTCTCATACCCAACCAGACACATATGTCCAAGAATATTGCCAACCTTGTGATCTGTCATGCAGATCTTGGTCCATACATGAGAATATTCTGCCTGTTGTTGTCAAGTTAGATCTTTCTATCATTGAGCTAGTCAAGGTTACATCTTTAGCTATAGGGATACCCCGCTTGGTGTGGCAGAACCAGAAGTGAAGGGGAGGAGCTCACGCAACCTCCTATATTAGTTGGCTGAATCTACACGTGCATAGGAACTAGCAATCCCTGATGTTGGTTCAGAAGAAAAACCAACAATAACAACATGTAATGACACACTTGGCATGCACATGAAGTAAATTGAAACTGTCTAGGCTTATCTTGTATCTTGTCCTTCTTTCCTTTTTCTTTGGATCTTCCACGAACCGCTAGGACTCCTTAGATGAAACTAAAGTCTTCTTTCTCATTTCTTTAGAAAGTAAAGATGCAACCACTTCATCTATCTTGAACTTGGTGGTAGTGTTCCTAGTGGCCATAACTAGGTGGTCCCATGAATCTAGTAAATAACACAACAAAGTCATACAATGATCCTCTTCCTCCATCTTTACTTCCATGGAGTGGAACTAAGTAACTAATATATTAAACATGTTTAGATTCTTGGCCATAGACCAAAAATCCTCCATCCTAAGGGAATACAACTTCTTTCTCATAAAAATCTTATTCACCATGAATTTAGCTTGATAAATATCTCCAAGCTTCTTTTAAAGATTCACTGTTGTAGTCTCTTCATGCACATTTAGCTTCACTAAATCAGCCAAACTAAGTCTAATGAGACCCTTTTCTTTTCTATACATCTTGTCCCAATCTTCTTGTGATGTGGTTATAGGTTTGGATTTGAATAGTATACCCCATAGATCTCTAACTATGAGCACATCCTCCTTCTTGAGATTTCAAAACTCAAAGTTTGTGCCTAAGAACTTCTCCAACTATATCCTTGATGTGCTGTCCATCTCTTCCTACAATAAGATCAAAATTAGGCTCTCTTTGCAAGCTCCCACTCAAATGAAGATTAGTAGAAAAAACTTTCTACCCAACACCTAGAATCTTATACCAAATAAAAGGAAGCAAGGTAGGTGGAAACACTTCCTACACTAAACTTCTGAGGAGGATTTTTTGCATATTTCAATCTTTTATCAATTACAGAAAGTAGAAACACATATAAACATAAAATAAATAATATACAATAACATAGGTGTACGTGGGGAAAACCCTTTTAGGAGAAAAACCCCACACTCTAAAGCATCTCAATGTATTATTTAGTAGATAACATAGTTACACTACACTTGTATATCATGCCTTCATAGGAGTATCACCAACCAAATATCTAGAGGAATTCTAACAACATAAAAATACCTACTAAACTCACTATCAAATCCATATCAATGACCCAAAAAATAAGAGATACAAAACATGAACCATTATTCAGTAATTAGAAAACTATGAGCTATGTTGATGTTTAGTTTTGCAAAAAAATAACCAACAATGGGAAATTTCAAGAGTGTGGGACTTGATTCTTGAAATGACCTCTAGATTTTAAAGAAGTTGGTTCTTCTCTATTGCTTTGAGGTAAAGGGAAGAAAAAACAATATTATAAAAGAATTCTTAAAACTACTAAGGTGATGTGCCAAGATCATTATGCAACTCCAACAACATAGTGATTAAACTTAATAGAGTCTACTGGTAAAGTTAAAGAGCATAAAGCATGATTAATATTTCCAACATATATATTAGATCAACCAAAAGGCTCATAATAGAAAGTAAGAAATAAGAATCAGAAACAAATTACAAATTGCATAGAACAACACTCTCTCTTCATTGATTAGTAGGAGAACAAAGTACAAGAGGTAGAAATTTACACAAAAATACAATATTCGATCCCTTAGGAGGGGCGCCAATTAAGGTAGTAAAATGCTTCTTTTCTAGCTACTGATAAAACTCTCTGATATTTGGTATATGTATCTTTATTTGTGCCTCTGATCATCCGGTATTTAAAGCACAAAACTCCTTTGAAGATCGTCTGTAACTAACAAAATCCTCTAATGGTAACTCCTACAAATATTATCTCTGATAACTAATTTCTCTAGTTAACTGACTCTTTTCTACTTCTCATGAGCTATATCTTTCTATGATTGCCATTAGAAAATATAAAAGTGATGTTTTTATTTACCTATATCTTTTAATGACTAAAGTTTCTTTTAATTGTCTTTACCTTATTCTGTAACTTTAAAAGCACGAGTCTTCTTTTAATAAATCCTAGTTTTATTTTGAGAGGGGCCCACCTTTATATTATGACTCAGCCTTAATTTAATAGTGACTTACTATCATATTTTAGTGAATCACTTTAAATGACTCACATGCCTCTCTAGAATCATTTTCTAAACCTTTAAAGATTTAATAAAAAAATATTAACCTTCCCATGAGTTATAAATAGAGAAAAATGATTTAATTCCTTCTTCTACTACCACATGTGAGACTGACCCTCCATCCTTACAAAACAATTATGAATCCCTTCTCAAATGTGTGCCACTGGTCGCTTCTACTATGTGGCATCTTCTTTCTCATTTGCTCTATTTCTATTTGGGATGATGTGCAATTGGTCATTAGGAACACATAGAGCTCAAGCACTAATTTGGAAACAAACTTCCTCTAACAACTCCTAGAAATTGTGCTCTTCATTGATCCTCTTACATCAAATGGTTGTTGTGCCTTTGCATTTTCATATGCTCTATGTGACTTTGTATAGGTAGTGCCTGCATACTTCTAGCCTGCATCATAATATCTCATGGATTTCACCATCCTTTGCATCATGCCATGCTTAGACTCTTTTAGTTTGCACCTGAGTTTGAAATGACTCACAATTGATTTCATAGGCTGACGCCACTCATATGGTTGTGACTTCTTATAAGTGTTCAGCATTTCCTTGAGAATGGCATTACTTAATGGCAACGTGAACTTTTGATGGCCAGATCCATTTTCTATAGGCCACACCATCTCATTCCTAAGCTAGAGCTTGATTTGAAGTGGTCGAGCTAATCAATCTAACTGGTCATCCTCCCTTATAATGAGATGAGCAACTTCATTTGAAGTTAGCACATAATTTAATAAGTTGCATGCCAAAACTATTGGCTTGAGCCTTTGATAATGAACACCAGGCATACCTTCTTAATATTATCAGAGACCTCCTTTGGGATAGCTGCATCATTTCACATTTGATGTGCCGTCTCTATTATGATGTTTCATTCTTGATGTTGAGTGCTTGTTTTAAAGATAAGACCCATGCCCTTTTAAAACTATAAACTTCACCTTTCAGATAATAGCGGCACCTTCTTACATTTGAGTGCTTGTTCCTTTATTTAGAGCAACAAATCATATTGGAATTATTTGCTTTGCCTATTCGTTAAGCCTCCATCTTCTACTTGTGCCTCTATCAAGCTCTGTGTTTACCTTTGTATGGCCAAGCCATGTTTCTAAGTGGCACCAACACTTCTTTTGAAAAGGCTTCTTTTGGTATGGCTACACACCATTTTAAAAGGCTTGCACATTGATCATAAAAGTTGTGCCACATCTCTTTGCTCTGTATTATTTAAATGGGCTACATATTGATTCTTGTAGCTACACTTTGGAATAGCTATGAGATCTTTCTTATGGTGGAAGCCGAGTTTCCTTTTGAAGTTGTTGTGTCTTACATTACAAAGGTGGTGCCATCATATGCTAATTGATGTTGTATCCCTTAGAAGTGGTTGTACCTTACTTAGGCAATACCAAACATTATCTCTTAGACACACAATCATTATTTAAGATGGTACTAGTCTCTATATATATGCCTTTATTATATGAAACTTGTGTTTGTAGTTTTATATGATCTGCACATTATTTAGTGTTTGCACTCTATCTTATATAGACTGTGCCTTTCCTTTAGAGACTCATACTAAAATTACATTGACTCATAATGACTCTTGCTTTGAAACTCAGTGGCCTTTGTGCCTTTGAATCTGATATCGAAAAGATTTGATATGGTGTGCAAAAAACATATTGCTCAACATCTCTTGGCGACTCATGAGGGACAGTGTGCCTGCACACATTGAACCCAAATCTAGTGCCTCGAATCCATTAGGCTATGTGGTCAAAAATAGGCTGAAACAAACCAACAACCAAAACTTGTGCAACCAAACTAATACACAAGTGCCCAGTAGACCTACTGAAACCTTTATTGAAAGAAAAGAAACTAAAATTGAAAACTAATGTCGTTGTTGTAGCTTATTCTAAAATACTTGAAACTAAGTTATCCTTAAATAAAACTTTACAAGAACATGTCCATTCATAGGAATGGCAAAATATTTCCCAGATATGATGATGTTGCTCCAATGGAACCACATTGCACTAAGAATTGACCAAATGAAATGCATGAAGAAAAATAACATGAACTTGTACTTTTTGGCCTTCCTGCATTCTGGAGACTCTCCTTTAGCATCAAAATACCATGCAAACTGATCGACATACTATTCTACATCTAGTGGAGGGTGGGATGGGCATATCAAGCATTGGAGCTTACTTCTTTACTCGCATGTGAAATCATTTGTTAACATGACTTTATTAGTTATCTCCTTTGCATGTTCTTCTATAGGATCATGACCCAAGATAGCATCAAAACTAGGCTTGAATATGATAGAGCTGCCCATAGCTATCTTGATTCTGATTGGAATTTATTTTTGCAAGAAGAATGGAGTATGGGGCAATTCTTTATGCAACTCTTCATTATTGACAATATCCCTTAATGCATAATTATCATGGAGCTTCAATTGTATCTGCGGATCTTCCTCAAGAAGGAGAGAATATACATTCTCAAAAATAGAAAATAGATCAATGCTTGCACATACCTCTTCTTCAACATCATCTTCATGATCACCTTCAAGAGGCTTTACAAAATAGCCATGTACTTTCTCAATGGTGGGATACTGTTCACCAAGAATATGATACCCTTGATGAATAACTAAGAATAAGTCCTCAATTTGCTACTCATCATCCCCATGAATCTAAATACTATTCCCTGCAAGATGTGAAAACTCATGACAAAAATAAAAGCACTCACTCTTTGAAGATTCTGTAGAAATTTCCTTTATAATTTATTTCTCAAGATGAGTTAAAGAATGTGCATCCTTCTTCACCCAATACTTTTTAGCTTTAAGAAGAGTCAAGTCATCATCATCATCTGAATCCTCTTCTTCACTTGACTGTATCTTTCAATCACACTTTGCCATATGTGCATGATGCTCAGGTTTGGCTATGAATACTAGATAAACAGGAGCAACTCTTTTACTTTCATTTTGACCCTTGAGACTAGAATCTTTTTTGATATCAAAGTGACAAAATCCCTAATCTATCACTTCCATAGGCTAAAATTTTGGATTTGTAGCCACAAAAGCTTGCAAAGCACAACTTTCAAGATAATTGGATATCTTTTGTGCATGATGAGGGATGTCTTCCACAAACTGATTACATTCATAATGCTATCCATAAGAGCTTTGAGGTAGAAAATTTGGATCTACCTGATACATGCCCTGATCTCTTAGCTCATTGAGCTCATGGGTGAAGGATTTTAGGAGTTCTTTCATTTCAAACCTCTCATTATGATTTGTCAACTTAGCAGGCAGGGTGGGTGGATCAGAATCAATATTTTTTTGACTATAGGTGAGAGCTTGAGATGAGACACAGTTTACATGAGGCATCAGTGGTTTTACAGGAAAAGGGGACAATTTACCAAATTCTATGAGGTTCATTTCATCTCTAATAGCAAGATCATACAATCGAGGTAGGGTTTCACCTCCCAAGGCTTGTATCATAATAGAAATTTCAGGATCTAAAGCCTTCAAATAATATAGAAAAACAAAAACTAGAGGTCTCACATCTACTAAATTTTTTTCCATACCTTATCAAATCTTGCATTGAAATCATGCATGTACTCCATAGGATACCTTTTAATTGTGATGAGATTTTGAGTTAGAGAGATGACATCCGCCCTCTCTCAGAATTGATTGTAAACCAAAGATTGAGAACAAAGTTGCAGATGCCATGGCCACAATTGCATCTCTCCTCGATATTCTAAATAATCAATCATGTTACGAGTTCTTGGTAGAGCCAGTGTCCTATCCTGCATATGACACCCCTAAATCCCACATCATTTGCCACATTATCGGAGCTGATTCCCCCCTCTATGGAAAAACATTTGCCTATCTTAAAGAGAATACCCTCCCACTTGATCTCTCTAGTAACCAAAAATGAACCTTCATCTGTCAAGCATCCCGGTATGCCATTGTTACCAATACCCTATATCGCAGAGGTCTCGATGGTACTCTCCTTAGATGTCTCGATAGTGAGGAATATCAAACTGCCCTAAACAAAGTGCATGACAGTATATGTGGGACTCACTCTAGTGGCCATACCCTAGCCAAGAAACTCATATGCATGGGATACTACTGGCCAACCATGGAACAAGATTCCTATCATTTTGTAAAGAAATACAAAAAGTACCAAATCCATGGGTACCTGATACATGCACCAGCACAGGAGCTACAACCATTAATGACTCCTTGGCCTTTCTGTCAATGGGGACTTGACTTAGTGGGCAAGATTCACCTTCCTTAATCTAGCAGCTACAAATTCATAATCACCACCACTAAGTACTTTACAAAGTGGATTGAAGCCGTGCCCTTAGCCAATATCACAGACAAGTAGATTGCCTCCTTTATCTTGAACTACATCATTTGTCGCTATGGTATCCTTTCGTCCATTGTCATGGATAATGGATGACCTTTAAAAAACTAAGATGTCAGGGAACTATGTGACAAATTCCATATCCATCACCACTTTTCAACCCCATACTACCCTGAAGGCAATGGCTAGGCGGAGGCATCAAATAAAACTATCTTGAAAATTCTAAAAAATACTATCAATGATGCTAGTCATGATTGGCATATTCGGTTAAATCCAACACTATGGGCCTATCGCACAAGCATCTACACACCCATAGGTGCAACACCATACTCCCTTGTCTATGGATCTGAAGCCATCTTGCCCATTGAAGTCAAGATCCCATCCTTGTGAGTTTCGTTAAAAGGCCTCATATCGGATGAAGAATACATAGTGTCCAGACTTCAAGTTTTGATTTAAATTTTGATTCGTCAATTGGGATCCCTAATTAAATGGATGTAAGCCATATTTAATTGGTAGCTAATATATTATCATAGCCGTGTAGGGGATAGGGTGACATCATTGATGATGCACCATGATGCTACAATAAGAAGTCATATGGCACTCTCGAGCCCTTAGAAAACTTTAAGATGTGAACCTTTTACTGTGACAGGGAATAGAAGGTAACACTAGGCAAAGGGGCTAGTCACCGAATGATTTAAAAGGCCTTAAGCTATGACTTAAGTGACTAGAAACCTACCACAAATAATGAACATAAGAATAAGACATTGAAGTACATGACTTAAGGAAATAAGGTAAAAGGATTCTAAGGAAAACACATGAATTTTATGATCCCTAAAACCCTAAAGGGTGCCACCAGACTCTAAACTAGTATGTACTCTAATTGTGACTAGGTACAAATTAAGCAAAACTAATAAATCACCTAAGATTGTTAAGAAAAGGTGCATATCTATGATTGGAGGATTACTTTATCTAACTCAAAGAAGACCTAATATAATGCATGCAGTATGTCTTGTGGCAAGATTTCAAGAAGATCCTAGAGAATCACATGTGATGGCAGTCAAGACAATCTTGAGGTATTCGAAATGCACATTAGATCATGGCTTATGGTATCCAAAGGATAATTATTTCACTCTCAGTGCTTATATAGATGCAGATTGGGCCAAAGATGTTGATGACAGAAAAAGTACAAGTGGAGGTGCTTTCTTCTTGGGTAATAGATTAGTTTCATGGCTGAGAAAGAAATAATATTCGATCTTCTTGTCTACTATAGAAGTAGAGTATATTACAATAGTATGTTGTTGCACTCAAGTGTTGTGGATGAAGCAGACTTTGAAGGATATAAGAGTTGTGTATGAAGATCCAATTGCAATCTTTTGTGACAATACAAGTTACATAAACATTTTAAAGAATCTAGTGATGCACTCAAAAACAAAGCATATATCAATGAGGTATCACTTTTTGAGAGAGAAGGTAACAGAAAATAAAGTAAAGATGGAATATGTGTCCACAAAGGATTAGATTGTAGATATTTTCACTAAGCTTTTTCCTAAGGATACCTTTGAGTATCTCAGAGAAAAGTTAGGGGTTATTACCCCTCCTACTTTGAACTAAGATGCATAAGAATGCATCAATCCAATGGTGTCCAAAGCCTCATTCTTTGATCTACAATTATGTTTTGAGAGGTACCTCTCAAGGGTAGTAGCAAGTGTTCCTGATGTGTGTTCCTAATGAAGAGCAGTAAATGTTGCAATATTCATGAAAGAGCAATTTTCTCAAAGTAGCAGAGTGCAAGTATGTACCCTTTGTCATTGATGTCAAAGGGGGAGAGAAATCATGTGAAAAACTTAGTGGGAGAAAGAGTGCAGATGTGTAAAAATAAAGGGGGGGTATCTTGTCTTTATGGTCATCACAATTTTTCACATCATATGTTGCCATCAATGACAAAGGGGGAGATTGTTGCAAGTATGTGCCTAAATGGTGTTGTCATTGGTGTCAACTGAGCTCTTGTTTTGATGATTTATTGTAATGATTTAAATGCTTTGCATTGGATTATATAAGTGTTGGAGATAGTGAGTAAGTGACCCTGATATTGAGTTTCCAAGTCCTTTAGAGAAAATTTTCTCCTCCAGTGAAAACAGTGTATAGAAGAGTATCTTTGTTCATAGAAGAATAATCCAATAGATTGCTCCACATTTCTTGTAGAATGAATATCCTTGTTTGTGGATAGGAACTTATTTAGAGGCATTTCTAAAGATGATATGTTCCAATTTTGAGCCTCGGGTATGAAGATTTGAGTGAGTTATGTTCACTAGAGTGAAAACTACTTTTTCTGTACGTTCATTGGTGACAAAGAGAATGTATTTTTCTCTACATTCCTTCGCATTGAAGTATTATGGTCTATAGTTCATGAGTTAAGTTTGAAATTATGATAAGTGCCTTCAACTCTAATAGTTCATGATTTGGTGGTCCACAAGCTATCTTTTCTCTAATAGTAGCTTGCAGTGTTGTTTCTGTACTCTAGTTTGAAGAATCTTCTTGATAGAGTGGTTAGAGATCATGCGGTTGTTCCTGGTGATTACAATGTGCTTGTGGATGTCTCTTAATCATGTTCCTACCTTTGGATTGGTCTGCAAAGAGAAATTTAGATCATGGATAAGATTGTTCTTAGAAGACTTAATGTTAACACCAGTCTTGGCCAACTTGGTTGTTTTCATTACTTGCGGAGATACATTAAATATTGTGGAAGTGTGTTGTGATGTGGAAGATTGCATTTGAGTCCTAGCTAAGGCATAACATGATCTACATACATCTTTACCTTAACAAATTTTGTTTAGGTCTATACCTATTTCTATGTACATTTGTAATGTCAATCTTGGCAATTGTTCCAATGGTTGATGAATGTAATGCCGACCTTGATGTACATTCCAAGGTTGATGAATTGTATAAAAGCATGTAATGTAGTTGTGAAAAAGATGTCCTTGTGTGAAAATGAAAAGATAAGTGCAAATGTGTAAGAAGAGTAGAGCAGAAGAGTTATATTGTGCTTCAATGGAACTAAACCCAAGCATGGAGTAGATGCTATTAAATTAGTTCACCAACCCTTGGAATTGAGCCACCCCTTGGTAGTGAACCGATCTTGGCAGTGAGCCTTTGTTTTCTGATATTGTAATAACATATTTCTTTTTGTGGGCTAACACTCACCGTGGTTTTTCCATTATAGGGTTTTCCACGTAAAAAATCTGGTGTCTTATGTGTTGGATGTGTTATTGTGTTGAGCTTCTTGTTTTATGTCTTCATGATTAAATCTTAATAATAGTTACTGAGCATTTGATGTGTTGTTGATTCATAAGTGATTAAAGTTTTAGAGACAACTAATTCAGCCCCCTCTCACTTGTCTCGTGCATTTCAATAGAAGCCCTCTAGATCTTCCGAATTGAAAACCTATAGGACAGTGGTGAACAATAGCAGACAATTTCAAAAAATCCCTAAAGTTCCTACCTTGGGCTTGGACACCTACTCTTTAGCCCCTGACTTTTCCACATCCTAAATCTCAAAATTTGGTAGGTATCTACTCTGAATATAACATCTCTGTGTGCAAGCATTTGTTAGGATTCATCTATTTGTTTGTGATTTTGCATAATTAGGGTTTTAAGCATAATCAGACATTTAAATTAATAAATTAATATGTAAATTCCAAATTTCCCTATCATTACAAGTGACAACGAACCTGTAGGTGAATCCTCTTGCAAAATTTGTGATTCAACTCGGTTAAATGTCCTTGAATGTGTGTAGTGAAAGGAGGATCTAGGCATATCATCAAATCAACCCTATTCCCACTTTTTCTACCTAACAAAAAGATCAAAAGGTTTAAAAACTATTTACAATCACAACCCTAAATTAGTTTATAAAAGCACTATACTAATCCATTTCTCTCACAATGTTGCTTGTTTGGTTTTGTAAGTTAGAGTTTTGGGCGCTTAGGGAAATCTCTTCCCTATGTGAAGATTATTTCCCATTAGCATTGATTAGTTTTCTAGGATGGAACTATATGTGTTTTTTCAAATAAATATGTTGTCTTACACAAAAATATTTTAAAGTTTTCTAGATTTAAATTTTTTTACAAGCTTTTCAAATTTGTTTCCCCCCTTTTTTTACAAAGGTTTACAAATAGTTTCAAATAACATATTTAAAGGAAGAATTTAAAGGAAGAATTTTCTTTTTGTTTTATTTTAAATATTCTTCTAAATGTGTGTGTGTGTGTGTGTCTATATATATACTAAAAACTACACAACAAATGATGTTAGTTTTGTTTATACATAAAGGACAATGAAAAAAATGCAAAGGGTTTCATTTTCTAAATGTTGAGGGTTTAAATGTTTTCCTTTTTTTTATGGCATTGTGTTAAAACGAAAAGGGTGGAGCCTTATGGACTACCACCTAAGTGGTGGGGGTGCAGGGTAGGGCATCGACCTTCCCTACATCCCAAAACCAATATTCAGTTATTTATTATTTTTTAAAATCTAACTTAAATCATAAATAAATAAAATATTTATCTTTTTCTCTGTGTAAAAAGAGAGATATAAAATGAATAAAAAGAGCATAATGCTAATCTTAATTAAGTATATACATATAAAATACCTTTTACTATATATATATATATTTAAATCAATGAGATGGCTAAGATCATAGGGAAGGAAATAGAGCAAATATATATTAGATTGCTGAAACATTAGGACTAATTCTCAAGGCCAATTGTGAATGCACATTTCTTTTGCATGCTTAATGAAGAAGAAGTTCCTTGATTACATACAATCATAAACTTTGAGTAATATGAGAATGGATTATGGATATGTGCTTTGATTTGTTGCGTCTCTTGGAGTGCTTTTCAGTCCACACATGTTATTTTCATTCCTTTCCAGATCAAAGTTAGCATCAATCATATCTAATTGTGGAACATCCCAGTGAACATATGGTTTGATTTCCTTCTCTTCATGATAGTTTCAAGAATGTATATGGATCAATGGCTAAAGATTCACTCATTTTAGTAAAGTTAGAAAGCATTCATTTAAATTTCTTTAATTTCATTTGATCATCACCACAATTACAAATAAATAGAAAATAACAAGAAAATATAGAGAAATATGCTGACATCTTGTAGGTAACTACACATCTTTAGCATATTTGAGCAAATAGCATGTTAAAATGACAAATATCATTCAAACAACACATGAATAATGATAGTAATCATGGAGATATATGCTTATAGGAACATCCTTTAAATAAATTTATAGTGTAGATGTGAAATCAAGTCAATATGAGTTAATATGCAGAAGAATTGATCAAACTTACAAAATATCTGCATCATCTAGTTAAATATAGTAGGATTTAACATTGTTTGCTAAGAATTCACATAAAACGGGTGAAATTGAAAGTATCCAGACATGAATTTTTTGGAATCAGAAAAGTAAGGCCCCTTGAATGGAAAATAACAAAGCACATCAAACAATTGAGTAATGTCAGATGATTATGAACTAATCTATAGAGACTTGGGATCATGAATTCTCTAAATTCACCATATCTTTCAAGATGATAAATATTTGATTTGTATTTCTTTATCTATGTTTGTTTATGACTAACATCATGATCAACATAAATTGGTGCTAGAAGGAGGGCACTATGATATGTTCTAGTTAGAAGATCTATCATCTTGATCTTATTTCCCACGCTTATATGAGGTGATATTTCAAAATTTCATGAGAATTAGTCTAACTTCAGGTATTTGTACAAAGTTCATTCTTATCACTAGTTATTTGAATGATTTAATCACAAATATCCTAATCCTATGCATAAATATCATGATCTTTATAGTCAGTTGTTTGGAATTTCTTAATTTGAAACAATATTTACAATTCCTACAAATTCTATGTCAATATCCCATCCTGGTGGTCAGTTAGTCTAATATTTATAGTCAATAATCTATACTTTCAAAATTTGAGTCAATATTTGCATTTCCTATAATTATCTTGCAAATATTTGGTTATTTTGGACTTTTGATCATAAATATCCACCCTAGAAGAATAGACACCTTGACCTTGTGAAGACCCAATTTAAATATCCATACTCTACCATAAGCTATGAAGCTCTGGCTCATAGACCTAATACTAGGTCTAGATCCATAAGACCTTTTTAAGAATTGCCAATTTGTGGACTTAGACCTCGTACCACTAATATTCATCACAGTCCTAGTTCTAGCACATTGACATCTTCACTTATACCTGTTGTAACACCTCTAGTATCTCTAGTTGTGCCTCAAATACTTCAAGTACTAGCTACAATGTCTTTCTTTGGAACTCAGTCGCCACTTCTGTTCACAACATATCATGCTTTACCTAAAAATCTGGATAAGATTTTTCAAAGTACCACCCTTACCAAGATGTAGAGGATCTAATGAAGGGGGTAAATCACAAAACACACAACAACAGAAATGGAACATAGAAAATAGAATATTTCTTTATTGATTTGGACAACTCATTACATTACAGAAGCTCAATTACAATCAGAGGAATCAATCCTCCACAGGCTGCAACACACTACAGCTACACACCACCAGGCTCTAGAATCTTCTGCCTTCTGCAACCCCAAATCAGCTAGTGTTTCTATTTTCCACCTATTCTTGACTCTACACTTTCCCTCTTAACACTACCACCGCCCAGGGTTCCCAAAATAGTCATAAATAGTACTTCTTGGTGGCCTCCAGCTAAATTTTTAAATTTGCAACTCCCTCCAAAAGTAAGTCAACTTCTGAGAAGCATAACTTTTGATCCAGGTGTCTGATTGACGAACCGTTTTAAGTACCGAAAAGCTCATGATGTGAACTATCATGCTAGAAATCCATAAATGGATTTCCATCAATTTTTCAGGATGTTATGGGATGTTTTAGTGCCTCATATCTCGTTTCAAAAATTTTCAGGTGCTTTTCAGAAAATAAAAACTTTAATATCTTTTAGCTCACAAATGATCTTTTCCTGATTCCTTCACCAAAGGTCTTATATTTCTGTTATGAAGATTTTTGTAACTTTTCACCTCAATCCATGCCCAAATGTAAACTTTCATAAAATGGCAGGGAAACTTTCCAAAACTGGCAGTTTGTTATTTTTAACAGTTTTGGAAAAATAGAAAGTCCTACATCATTATTTTGGATATTATGGAACCAGAAACACTAATTATGGAAAAAAATGAAAACAACTACAATGCTTTTGAATTAACTTGTTTTGGGGTGATGCAAGATTGCCCTTACGCCACTGGATGCTCCTGTATTAGACCCAGGGTAATTTGAGAAGTGACCCTATCACGTCTCAAATATTTGTGTGAGGAAAACCTAAATGGTCAACCTCTACCTTAGACAACCAAGAAGAATCTTTAACATGCTTTTCTTTCCATTTCACTAGATATTCCTCATATTGCCTATTCTGAGTACTTCTTCCCACACAGCCATCTAAGATCTCTTCTATCTCCTCCATTGAAGTAGATGCCAAAATACTCCACTATCCTTCTGTTGGTCCATCCTTTGTTCCACCTTCATGATATTCTAATAAATTAGCAATGTTGGAAATAGGGGACATGTTGATCCCACTCGGTACCTCCACCTCATATACATTTCCTAAATCATGCTTCTTCAAAATTTTGCATGGTCCAAATTTCTTCATTTTTAGCTTATTGTATGTGCCAATTGGGAACCTTTCTTTTCTCAAGTGAACCATGACTTCATCACCTACCTAGAATTCCTTTTATCTCCTCTTCTGATCCACTTAGCCTTGTACTAAATATTCATCTTATTAATGTGATTTTTCACCTCTTCATGCAAATTCTTCATGTGTTCTACAAAGTCTTCAGCCTTGACACTTGTCTTTTCTTCTTTGTCTAGCTTCCTTAACTCTGAAGCATTTCTTGGACTATTGCCATATACAATATAGAATGGTGATTTACCAGTACTCCTATTGATAGAATTGTTGTAAGCAAATTCTGCCTATGGTAAAATCAAATCCCATCCCTTGGGCTTATCTCCTACTAAGCATCATAGTAGGTTACCCAAACTCGTACTCACCACTTCCATCTCTCCATCAGTCTATGGATGGTGTGTAGAACTAAAATTCAATTTTTTTTTCAACTTCTTCCAAAATGTCCTCTAGAAAAAACCAACAAACTTGGTATCTCAATCTAAAACTATGCTCTTTGGTAGACCATGTAATCTCACCAACTCCCTAAAAAACAACTCTACAATATAAATAGCATCATTAGTCTTCTTGCAAGGAATAAAATGTGCCATCTTCAAGAATTTGTCCACCACCACAAAAATGGAATCATGTCCTCTCTGTGTCCTTGGCAAACCAAGAACAAAATCCATACTAATATCATTCCATGGCTTCTCTAGTACAGGTAGTGGCTGATATAGAACTGTATTCTGACTTGCTCCTTTCACCATCTGACATACTCCGCAACCTACACAAATTTTCTCACATCCTACTGCAACTATGGCCAATAATAATTTTCACTGACAATAGCAATGGTCTTATCCCGACCAAAGTGTCTAGCCAACCCTCCACTATGCTTCTCCTTAATCAAGTTCTCTGTCATGGAACTCCTCGAAATGCACAACTGGCTTCCTTTAAACAACATGCCATCTTGGATTATGAAATCCAACCATTTTGTCCTATCCAAAGTAACAGGTTCCAAACAAGCTTTCCAGGCCTCTACAAAATTTGGATCTTTAGGATACAAACTTTTGAGCTCATCGAATCCAACAACCTCTATCTTCATTTCTGTCAACAAATTTTGCCTTCTTCTCAAGGCATCTATAACTCTGTTGGACTTCCCACTCTTGTGCTTAAAAAAAAGTATAGCTCTACAAAAACTCAACCCATTTTAAGTGCCTCTGGTTTAACTTTCCTTGACTATTAAGATATTGCAAAGCCTGATGATTAGTATATAAAACAAACTCCTTTGGCAACAAATAATGTCTCCATTTCTTCAAAGCCTGAACTATTGCATAAAACTCCTGATCATAAACAAAATACTTTTTCTTGGCATCATTAAGCTTCTCAATTAAATATGCAATGGGCTTACCTTCTTGGCTCAAAACATCTCCTATAGCACTGCCACTAGCATTGTAATCTACCTGAAATACCTTATTGAAATCTGGAAGTGCCAAAACAGGTTGCTCTGTAACTTTTTTCTTCAATGTATCAAAGCTTTTGTCTACTCCTTTAGTCCATCTAAACTCTTTTCTATCCCCTCTCATTGTCTCAGTTACGGGTGCACAAATGCTACTAAAATTCTTGATAAACCTTTTGTAAAAACTTGCCAAACCATGAAAAAATCTTACCTCGGAAGTACTCAACGTAGGCCATTCAATGATGGCCCTCACCTTCTCTAGGTCTATCTTAAGACCTTCCTTTGAGACAACAAATCCTAGGTATACAACTCCTTTGCAAAACTACATTTTTTAGATTAATTAGCAATTTCTCCCTCAGCTTCTCTAAAACTCTTCTGATATGCACCAGATGCTCATCCCAAGTCTTACTAAAAATCAAAATATCATCCAAATAAATAATAACAAAACTTGCCAAAAATTCTTTCAGTACCTCATTCATGAGTCACATAAATGTGTTCGGTGCATTGGTTAGCCCAAATGGAATGACTAACCACTCATACAAACCCTCCTTTGTCTTGAAGGTTGTCTTCCATTCATCTCCTTCTCTTATTTGGATATGGTGATACCCACTCTTCAGGTCAATCTTCATGAAGTACTTGGCTCCACTCAAACAATCCATTATGTCATCCATTCTTGGCAATGGAAACCTGTACTTGATCATGATTTTATTGATGGCCTAAGAATCTGTACACATTCTCTATTCTCCATCTTTCTTTGGTGCTAGTACTACAAGTACCGCACATGGACTTAGGCTCCCCCTTATCAGTCCCTTCCCTAACAGCTCTTGAACTTGTTTGTTTAGCTCTTCACTCTCTGTAGGAGTCATTATGTGGGCTACCTTATTTGGCAAAATAGTTCTTGGTATCAAATCCATTTGATGACTTATCTTCCTTACTAGTGGTAAACCTTCTGGTACATTATTAGAGATAATATCCTAAAATTCTTCCAACATTTTTGAGACTTCTGCTGGTACATCTTCACATTTCTCTTGACTAATCTTAGGAATCAATGCAAAGCAATGAAGCTCATGCTTCATTCCCTTCAAAAATTTCCTACCATCTACCAAGCAAATTCTGGCAGTACTACGTATGTTTTCTTTCACCTCCTTCAAGGGCTTCAACTTATGACAAACTCCATCCTTTGTTAGGGAGTATGTGTTTGCACGGCCATCATGGACAATGCTCCTATCATACTGCCATGACCTCCCCAATAACATATGACATGCATCCATTGGTATGATGTCACACAACACCTCATCATGGTAGTCACCAATCTTGAACTTCACCTAACACTACTCATTGACCAAAGCTCTATGGTCCTTCTACAACCATGCAATCTGATATGGATGTGGATGCTTTCTTCTTGTCAACTTCAACTTGTCAATCATCTCCTCTAAAACAAGATTATTAGTGCTTCCACTGTCAATAATAATATCACAATACTTACCTTCACATTTGTACCTTGTGTAAAATAAATTTTTCCTTTGATTGGGTTCTTTCTCCTCATTCAACAAAGTTCTTCTGACAACTAGGGTTTCTCCCCTTTCAACATCTTCAGAGCACTCAGATTGTACATCTTCATTGACATGTACAACTCGTGCATTACCTTTAGGTCTTCTATTTGTCCTTCCTTGATGTTGCAGACACTTGTATGCTCGATGCCCTTCTTCTCCACATTGGGAACAGGTTCCTCTGAAACCTCCTCTTTCAGGTCCTTGACCAGGTATGCCTCTTCCTCTTCCTCTTTTCTCACCATTGTTCCAGTCATGAGGGCGGTAGGTATTATCTCCTTTTTTATTTCAAATGGTCCTAGCTTCTTCACTTTTCTTTGAATCTTCATTTCAGCCTCCATAGGGTCTTCTACCAGTCCTTCCACCTTGACCTCTTCCCCTTTTCTTTCTATCAAATGTTTTATTCATCTTCTCTTCTACCTTTAGGGAAAATTGGTATGCATCTTCTATGGTGGTCATTCTGACTAGGCTCAGTTCCTCTTGAATACTTGGCCTCAACCCATTAATGTAACGAAATACCTTCTCCTTGTTGGCCTCTGTATTACTAGTTCTAATAGTAATCTTATAAAACTCTTCTGTATACTCCTTAATAAACTTGTTACCTTGCTTCAGTCCTTGCATCTTCTTCAACAGCTCCATCTCATAGTCCACAGGAATGAACTGCTTCTTCAATTTTTCCACCACCTGATCCCATCTAGTGATCTTTACTTTTCCTCTTCTGTTCCTCTCTAATTGTACCTCCTTCCACCAAATACTGGCATGGACCTTCAAATTTATTTTTGCAAACTTTACCCGATCTGGGTCCTCCATGTCATTGATCCAATCAATAAGCTGTTCTGGATTCAAATCTCTAGAATATCTAGAAACTTTGATCTTGGGTCTCTTTCTGATCTTTGAAATGGCCCTCAACAACCTAACTTCTGTAGGATCTCCTACAAATTCTTGTTCTTCCTCAGATAGCTCTTCTTTAGCTTCATCTTCACTTTCTTCTCTTGTTCTTGGTTCAATCCCTCTTTGTAGCTCCTCTTGCAATGCATCGATTTGCCTTTGCAGGGCTCTAAAACCCTCTTCTGTCAAAGTATTCATCCCAATACGATTTATTTATGGAGGCATCTTGATCTCCATAGCAAACCCACAACCTCAGGTCCTAGTGCAAACTGCCTCACAGTCGGCGATCTGTCTAAACACTCATGAACCCTTGCTCTGATACCACTTGATGAAGGGGGTAAATCTCAAAAAACACAACAAAAAAATGGAACACAGAAAATAGAATATTTCTTTATTGATTTGGACAACTCATTACATTACAGAAGCTCAATTACAATCAGAGGAATCAATCCTCCACATGTTGCAACACACTACAGCTACACACCACCAGGCTCTGGAATCTTCTACTTTCTACAACCCAAAATCAGCGAGGGTTTCTATTTTCTCACTTATTCTTGACTCTACATGTCCTCTAAGCACGTGAATCAAGACATTTTTGGGTCATCTCTAGCGTGGCTTGATCCCCTAAAGAATCTCTTCAATTTTCGATCAAGGTTCATTTTAAGTGTTTTGTTGATTTTGGTTTTTTCCCAGTGTTAGTTATTTTTGGAACCTGGTTGCAAATGCAGAAAAAAGATTTGCATTTGCATATCAGTTGTAAATGCAATTTAAACAAAATTTGAATTTGCACATAGGATATAATTGTGGAAAAAAATTTCTCAATTACACTCCTATGCTAACACACTCGACATTAATGGCGTTTTTAATGAAAGATTTTCTAAATCTTTATTTGCTTTATATTTGTTTTTATTTTCATTTTTCTTCACATTTGTTTCTTTGCATCAGTGCTCCTACCCCTCATCATGCCCTAGTTGTATGTGTTTGTCACATGCCCATTGCAGTTTGAATTTGTGTTTACCTTTTTAACATAGGTATGTTAAACTTCTTTGTTCCTCTGTATTTCCTGTATATTTTTGTACTTTGCTTTCATTTTTTTTTCTCATTTAGATCTACGTTCTATGTTTTGATTAAAACTAGGGTTTTTCATTTTGAAGTTCTCTATGTGGTCACTGTTTGTTTTAATGTTTTCTATGTATGATTGTTTGAACCCTAAGTTTTATTTATCTTGGCTCTTATTTTTGTTCTTAGATCTTGTCGTTCAGAGTTTGTCCCCTAAACAACATGATCAAAGGATCATGGGATTGTTTAGAGGATAAACTCCAAACAAACCCTTTCCCTTGTTTTACTGTCGTTTGTTTTCCTTCACGTTCTTAGCAGTACTCTATAGGGATGTAGTGTGGGGATTATAACTTGCATTCCATCCCAAAGAAACATAAGATATCTCTCATCGGATGGAATGCGGGTATGAACTCGCATAATATCTAGCCATTTTGTAAGAAATTTTTTGTTTTACACATTGATGATGTCTAGATCCGAGTTTAAACTCCGATCTACACCTTAGACTTACCTATAAAACATTGTTGATGTAGATCGGGTTTTAAAATCTGATCTACACTTTGATCTACCCCAAATATGTACATTAGAGTTTAAAGTCGGATGTGCATATCAATTTTCTCCAAGTCCTTCCTAACATGTCAATCAAACTTTAAACTTTGATTGACATATGTTTACCTATGCATTAAGAAATGCAGGTCAGAGTTTAAACTCTGACCTACATCTGAAAACTAAATTTTTTCTAACACTAGAAAACATGAAAATGTTACTCCAAGGGGAGATTTTTCCCAATCTTGAAAGTGGATACTTTTGGTCATGGAGATGCTATTTTTTCCTGCAATTGCACAAAGGCGGATTGTATGAAATTTTTCTAACTTTGAGAAATTTCTAAGAAGATCAATTTTTTGTAGTTTATTTGCTAGAAGTCAGAAACCTCTCCAAAGAAGAAAATGAAGTACAAATTCCAAGATGTTGTTCTAACAACTTCAATTAAGTCTAATGTGGATGATATAAAGGACATAGAGATCGGGCATGTTGACATGTTTGAATTCTTGGAGAGGCTAAACCAAAAATCAGTGCCCCCGCACATGCAATGTATTTTGAATAGTGATATCCACCTAGTTTCTACCTTTCCAGTGTCAGCTCAAAACCCTGATTTTGTCTTGGGTATGACAGCAAAGTTTGATAAAGATACTTAGAGCATATCAAATGCTTAAATGGAAATATAATCATTCAACTTGATGCTAATTTCTTTGATTTAGTCTTCAGGTGTCCTGACATTGAGGACTATGCTAATCTCAACATTGAGGAGGCACAAAAACATTATGACACGCATACTAAGAAATGCAAAAGGATCATTATTACCAAATGACTCAAGACTCCTCATCCTACCATTTTGAGATGGCCAAAGATCATCTTTAGAAGTGAGTTTATTGATGAAGTAGGTGATCTCATTACCCTTCTTAGCAAGATAAATGACCTCTCAACACCAAACACCTTTCAAGACTGGATGTATCAATACATTTGTGTCATCAGAAAAGGAGAACAGAAAATATGGTGGGTCAGCAAATCAGTGATTCCATATGTAAACAGTTGTCTAAAGTATCAATGACATTGAAATTTTATATGACTTCATATTTGGTATATGTTGTGGCATCTATGAGACATTTTCTAGGGCTCAACTTAGAGGGTGATAGAAGAGTAATTCCTTTATATCAATACTATCCCCAACTCACCCTGATAGAAAGCATCAAGTATTTTAGGAGAGTTAATGATGCATTTTTCTATCATTACATCTACTTGCTAGAGAAGGACCTTGAAAAGAAAAGAGTGTTAGATCAAGCATGGGAACAAGTGAAGAAGTTTGGATGTATCTTCTTACAATTTCCTACTTTTACATACATCAGGGCAAGTTGTTTTAGTGGGAAGCCATACATGCTTCCTAGGTACCCAGGAGACAAGTTGATTTTTGATGGAGTTATGTAGGCAGGTGATGGATGTGCATATCAAACAAGTTTGGTCACATCGAGGTGGTTTCAAGTTTTAGTTCTAGATTGGTAGGTATTCCATTTCTACCACTCCAAGAGCCAAAGCTATGGAGACCAAGCTACAATGGGTTACTTTGAAGAGGTACAAGAGAAGGAAAGACTTCGACTATTGAGGTATGAAGAATAAGCTCAAAGGTAACTATACTCATGTGTACATGGTTGAAGATATCTGGGTAGATTGTAGAACTGATGAAGATGTAAGAAGGATGGATTATAGTAGGATCTCTCTTGACCAAGTAAGAAATCTCTAATTGGCTGATATACCAGAAGATATGCAGGATGAGGGAGACATAGTAGAGGTTGTGTACATGGGCAACAAGATTGCTGACACCCCTTTACTTGCTATTCAATGGTCTTAAAAAGAGACAACTTTTGTGAGACAAAGATTCCAGAAAAATATTTCAAACACTAATGTGTGGTTGATAAAGAAAGGTATAAAATTGAAGCCTTTCTTAACTGGTTCATAAGAGGAACAAATAGAAGGACCTCTAGGAAAGGAGGAATTGAGAACGAAGAATAAGGAAGATACCCCTTCAAGTGATAAGAGATTGAAGTTTGCTTTTAATATAGGAAATAAGAGGAAAAGAAAATAAAAGGAACCTAAGCATCTGCACAACAAGATGTTGAGAAAGAGGAGGTAGCAAAAGAGGAGTCACAAGAACAACAAGACAATCCACAAGCTGAATTTGCTCAGGTGACACCTCCTCCTTACCATCCTGTGGTTTCAAATGTGCAAACTCCTACAACTCCTATAATATCAAGTGCACAACAGTCATCAGGTATTCCAGATAATTGCCTATCACCATCACTAGGTGTGTCTATCCATTTTGTGAATTCATCCCCTTCAACACCTGAAAATCAGTCTTTGTTTGATCAACCTTTGGATAATGTTGATAATATTTTTGTTCCTCTTTCTTCTATGTCTAGTCTTTCTAATGTTCCTATGTCTATGATTGATTCAATCTCTCAGTTAGAAGTTGAGAATTTTTTAGGTTCTTCTTCTTCTCAAGTAAATGTTGATGTTAATCCCTCAGTAGTGCAAACACAGACACCCCCAATTGTCACTCATACTCCACTTGTGTCTGTATCAATGCAAGATATGTTGGTAAGAGACACTGCTCTGATGAATGTTGAATGTTGTCATTGATGGAAATAAAGAAAAGAGATTCCATTAGCATGATAAAGAGAATTTACTTTGGAAGAATAAATGACTAAGTATGGGCAGTATGTAGAGTAAGTGTCAGAGATTGGGTCAGTATGCCTCCGCAGTTGAAGATCATTACTTGTGGTTCAGGTATGTTGTTCATAGCTATCTAGTGATCACATGTTCTAGTGTTCAAGTCCTGACTTCCTTTGGAAGTTAGATGGTAAAATATCTAAGTCTGAGTGAACTGAGTCAAGTCAGGAATAGTGCACAGTACCAATGTAAAAGGGTCTGCATTCCTTTTTTGTGGCATAATTTGTCTTGTGGTTTTGAGGTAGCAAAGATACACATCATAACTATCTGAATCCAAAGTTATAGCTTTTGAAGTTTGTATGATCACATTCTACAAGTTGTTCTTTATCAGTTTCCAGTTAAATGACAATATTTCATTGTGACAGAGCAACAATTCCAAGATCTGCATTTTGCTATAAAGGACTATTATGTCCTGGGGATCTGAAGGTATGTCAAGAGGACAATGATGAATGTTATTTATGAATCTTAGAGTGTCCTGTGGTCCGCAGTGAAAGTTATGATGTGACAGTTGAATTAGTCAAGTGTGTTCTTAAGGGACAAGCCCATAGGCATGTTAGATCTATTTGCGGAGAAGATATATTGTTTGAACAATTAATCTAAGTGGTTGAATGTTTGGTGCCAACCTATATGAAGACTATTGTATGTATTTTTAGATCTGCATTCCTGTTTGAGCACAAGATCAAGCCGATAAGGTACATACACATTTCATGTCTCGGTTGCTGACCTAATTATGAGACATGAATCTTATTGCAGATATATATATTTGATGGATTTTAGTGTTGGAGGAATGGAGATGTGGTGGAGAATGTGCAAATGCGATATATGCATAATCTAAGGTAGTTTGCAAAGCAGAAAAGGATAATAAGGGTAGAAAATAGGAGTATATGTAAAGCAGAGCAGTAAAGCAGGGCAAACAGTATAAAGTCAGGTTTGAATCTGTATACTAAGCATATTGGTACTGCATTTCAGCATTTTGAAGATGCACCTGTAGCAGTTTTCTTTTGGCAGTGAGCCAATCCTTCTTCTATCTTCTCTTCTATCTTTTTGGCAGTGAGCCTTTTTGTAGTGAGCACTTCTTGGACAATGAGTCCTTGGGTAGTGAACCTTCATGTAATTCAGTATTGCTATCATAATATAGTGTGAGCTAACACTCATCGTGGTTTTTCCCTTTTGGGTTTTCCACGTAAAATCCTAGTGTCTGTGTTATGAATTTGTGGCTGCTCTTCTCTTGTTTACTTTGCTTTCATGTTATTGAATTTGGTAAGTGGATTAATGAATGTGTGAATGAAAAGGTTTTAAGAATATTGATTCACCCCCCCTCTTAATATTCTTTGCATTCAACAATTAGTATTAGAGCAAGGTTCCTTTAAAGAAGCTTAATAGCTTGAGGAAGATCTGGGAAGGTGTACGCATGGCAGCCAGAAGATATTTCACTTCTCCTAAAGCCTCATATGGAAGCATTGATGAACAACTAAAAGATGCTCTTGATGATCTTGACAAGTCTAAGGCAGATATCAAAGATTTGGTGGAAAACATCAAAGAAGTTGATGATTGTATTCTAAAACTTAAGGAGCAAGTCAAGAAGTCTCAAGATAGAAGGAAAGAGTTAAGTGAACAACTAAAAATAGAAAATGAATCCATAGATAGTCTATCTATGCTAGTTGAAGAAAAAATAAAGGTTGAAGAACATTTGAATCAGGTTGTGAAGGATAAGTTTGAAGAATGTGAAAAACTGGGAAAAGAGGTGTTACTTTTGAAATATGATCTGGAAGCAACTAATAGCTATAAAGAAAAATTCAAAATAAGCTCTACAAAGCTTGAGGAATTGATTGAAAGTCAAAAGAGTCCAGATGACAAGCAAGGCTTGGGATTTGAAAAAGGAGAAAGTTCAAAATCAGGCCAAGCAAACACTAAGTTTAAGATAAACAAAGGCAACTAGTTTTGGAATCAGAGAAGAAGACCTAGAAGACCTCTGGTCAAACAACCAAATGCTCAAAGGTACCCATCTTTCAATGGCTATTGTTTTAATTGGAATAAGTTTGGTCACAAGGCTACTCAGTGTAGGAGTAGAATAAATTAGAATGTTCCTTCATTCTCTGGGCAATGTTTCAATTGCAAGAAAATTGGTCATAGACCAAATGAATGCAAAAGTCTGGTTAGGAATGGTTTTAACTATGGAAGGAATACTCAATCCTTCAATGGAAAGTGCTTTGCATGCAATAGATTTGGACATATGGCTAATCAATACAGATCAAGAATGAATCCATTCAATGAAAGAAATCAGGGATAGAGGAATGTGGTATGCTACAAATGCAATAAGCTTGGACATGTGGCAAGATTCTATAGAAGCAAGAATGAGAAAAGAAACTATCCTACAGAGAAGAGGAAAACAAAGAAAAAAGAAGATAAAGGCAAACACAAGGTTGATCCGGTTGAAACCAAGAATGAGATGGGCAAGATTTGGATCAAGAAAGACGTGATTGAGATCAAGGAGGGATCCGCACCAGCTTCTGGTGCAGATACTTCCTCTGGGAAGTAAATTGGGAGCTCTGGCTCAGGGGGAGTAGTATTGAAAATTGTAATCCTATAGCCAGATAATTAGTGCTGGGATCCAGCACGAAGCTATGATGTGATTCCTCAGGTGATAAATCTTTTGAAAATATTTCCAGAAGAAAAGGCTTAAATGCAAAATTATAAAAAAATGCAATTCTTGCTTTTACCCAAATTATCCAAATTATAAAAAAATATCCTCATCAAACTTCACTGTACTACACATCTTTCCCCAAAAGTATTTAGAAAAAAACTTTTATTTAGGTCAAATTATGTTGGTTGTACACGTGCATGGTATGGTAAAAAAAAGTGACTTTTAAACAGTGGTTTTTAGAAATTGCTATTGAAAATCAATTTGTATCATCTAGGTATTAAAATAAATTACATATTTGGAAACTAGACTCCAGTTACTACATTTCATATTACTAAATTTTTTTAAGATTCAATCTTTAAGTGCCTCAAATGTTTAGGTCAAATGTGACAAATTCTAAAAATTAGGGAAAACACTTCCACTTTTTGGCCAAAAAGTGGACCCAATTTCTTACACTGACTCTCCTTCCACCGTGTCTTATGCCACAACAACCAAAAAGAAAGAAGAAAGTTGTATCACCTGATGACTTTGATTTTGGTTAGTTAGTTCTAGCAAAGTCGAAGGCAACCAAAAAGTCCAAGACTTTGTCTAGGGTTTTTGTCAATGAATCAAGAAACAAATGTGCAGAGATTGTTGTGCCTTCATCCAACAAAAGTATCCTAGACTTTGAAAATCATGATTATGTCATAACTAGAGTTGATCTGGGTAAACAAATGCATGAAAGTGCGAAGGAAGACCTTCTAGCACAACTGAATGCCTTACTAGATAGATATGATATGGACAAAGCCATAAAGGATCATCTCAAAGTGCAGGTTGATCAGTTGAAATTAGTGCTTCTTAAAATAACTCAATCATCTAAACAGGTTGAACCTGTTGGCACAAGCACAAGTAATGAAGCTTTTCTGAAAGTTAAAAGAATTGGTGCAAAGGGTTAGGCAGTTGATGCCTGGATCAACAGAGTTCTTGCCCAAGGTTCATTGCTTATAAAGTCATCCATTGAGATTTATAACAACCTGGGCAAAGTTGGTAAAGAAATCAATCAAACACTTGAGATCCTTTCTCAAGACATGCAACTAATTGAACATGATCTTGATTCGTGGAACAGGGTGTGGGACTTTAAGATATAAGTGTTGATTGAACATGCGGTGATCCCCAATAGGAGAAAGTATGTGGAGCATTGAGAGGCCATGATTCACAAAAAGGATATTATTAAAGGCCTGATACTTGATTTGAAAAAAGATCTCGAGAGGGGAGAATAAGGTTCAAGATATTTTAGATGAGCTGGCTGAGCTTCCATGTCATATGCTTGATGACAACCAGCACACACTCTCCAAGGATGCAATTATTCAAGAGTTCACCAACCTGGTGCAAATAGAAATTGAAACATAAGTCTTTTCATTGGCCTCACTTGATAGGTTGATGGAGTTCCAAATAATTCTGAATAGGCTGCAGAAAATACTGAATAAACACAATAGCATGCCCAACACACTCACCGATTCCATCACTCGGGTGCTTATTATCTTCAAGCATACTCTAGGGCTTGACAATAATGAATTCCAAGATACTGTGAAGAGATATGAATAATTCTTGGAGAAAGATCAAGATGATGAAGTGTCCAAGGACACTTAGATATTTTTCATGCTTTAGTTTTCATGCTTTGTAAATTGTAATTGATAAACTCCAGCCATTTTGTAAAAGAATACATGGAGTTGTGAGATAGAGTCCTAAGTCAATTGGAACTCTGATTTTGAATAAGTCAAAGTAGTTGTAGATTTCCTATTTTTTCTCTCAGCCTCTCCCTATAAATAAAGAGGGCCTCTTATGTAAATATTATCTTTTAGTTATTGAAGTGGAGCGCTACTAAATTGAAGAGCATTTTGAGACTTTGTGTTCAAGCTGTAAATCATAATTTTATCAATAATAAGAAAAGCAAGCGGGCATTCAAACTTTGTTTCAGAATAAACTTGTGGTACTTTAGAGATGTTCTTATGTCTTTTCCTTTGCACTTTCTTATGCAATTGATCAAATCGTAGTGTGATTTCATATAATCTGGGAGGTGATCTAAAGCTGAGTTTGGAGTCTCTATGCTACAACATTATCTTTGGAGTTTATGTTTTATGTTTGTGAGTGGAAAATATTAGAAGACTTTGAGCTACTAGTTATTTTCTGTGTTCATTAATTTCTTTATAGTATACGATGGAGACTTTGGGCTGCACTATATTCTATACATTTCCAACTTCAAGTCAACGGAAGAAGCAACAAAAGACTTTATGCTTTTGTGGGTTTCTTGGTTACTTTACTCTGGTATTATTTTGAGTATTCTCACGTTTATTCAATTTAGATATTGTTTATTATTGTTTTAGCAAGTGGTTTTTATGTTTATCATACTTTGTGAGAATTAAGAAGAAACATCTTTTCTGAAAAAAGAGAAATAGATGATATGGATCCATTCACTGGTTAGTTTTAGTGTACATAAATCTAGTTAAGTACTTGTTGTTTGTAGTGAACAATAAGAAGGGAGCTTCCCCTTTATGAGAGGAGAGATTAAATCTCATTGTAATGTGGTTGATATAACCATTTTGTTCTCAGTTAGCTGATAACAAAATATTCACCCAACAAATTGATTAAGTGTTGAATGAGCAAAATTTATCTAATGATTCAAGTTTTCCAATGATAACACCTCCTAGAATTTTGTGTAAAAAGCCTAAATTTTTTATTGAAATTGATCAGAATACTCTAAAACCAATGCCTGATAAGATTCTTGAACGTACTTGTAGAAGAAATGTGAATAAGATATGGAACATGTTTTTTGAAAACATAAGTGAAATTGGAAGATGTCAATTGTTTGTTGAAATGATGAAAAATCTTAAGTTTAGGCCAATCATGAAGCTTCTTCATCTAAGAACATCAAATAGCAATAGTGAAAAATCTATTGTAAAAAATATAATCAATGCATATCAAAGCATTAGTTCCACCTCACGCACCAAAGATAGTAATGCTACACAACATGTCATTACATCAACTATAGTGAGAAATCAAACAAAGAAATCTCACTTGATAAGAAAAAAATAAATCAAGCACTAAAGATAAGTAGAAAAACATTGATGAAAGCCATTGGGAGGTGTGAAAGAGTTGAGGACTCGAATAACAATGAACTATGGGCATTTTCTGGTAGACTCCCATGGAAAGATAAAGTCATAGTTGAAGTCTTAGAATCCATAATTGAGGAATTTTGGAGAAATAACACAAGTGTATCTCCTAATAAAAGGGATGTTGTAAAAAAGAGAATTGGTTGTAAAAACTATGAGCCACATCCAAAGCATTTTTTAGATATGACTCAAACACAAGTTTTCTCCAAACTTGTAGAGAGTTATCCTCAAATTCAAATTAGTCAAAGGCATTTTCAAATGGAAAAACCTTTTTATGTCAAAACAATCACATACAAACAACTTGTTGTAGAGTTCATATGGAATTTTCTATGTATTATGATGTTTTTGACAAAAATGTGTAGCTTTGCATACTAATGATATTTTACAAGAGTTTATGATATAAGTTCCACCTAAATCGGTAAGATATTTCATTTCAAGCATTTTTCGTGAAAGAGTAGATGGACAGTTGTCTTATAAGAAACCATGTTTGGATGGAACATGTGATAGTTTTGATGGTTTACAACATTTGAGAACTTGTGTACACATAGAGAATACACATGCAATTGAAAATGAACTAGTACCTTTTGGGAAATATAATTCAGCGGCATACACTCTAAAAGATAGTAAAGAGAAAAAATGTGTGAATTAGTGAGTGAAGAAATGCCAGTATTTGTATTTATGCCTATTTTTTGAGAAAAGATAGTGTATGAGTATGCAAGGCATACACATAGAGATCAATGGTTGGACTTGCAATTCAAGTTATGCAAAGACACATTTCCTCTTCATATGATCATGTCAATTGTAGACTTTGTAGACAATTATACACTACAACCATAGAATGAGGTTCAATCACAGTACTACAACTCCACTCAATTTTCTATATATGTGCATATAACATTCATTCATGCACCCAATAGTATAGAGGACGATAGAAAGATCTTGAGAGAGTATTATTTTTATATTAGTGATGATCACACACATTATATAGAGTTTGTGCAAGGTTGCTTTCAGATGTTCTATGGTAATTTTACTAGTAGGAACATCATGTTTGGTATGCATATCATATGGTCAGATAATTGTGCATCACAATTTAAGAATTCACAAATGTTCTATTGGTTGAGTAGAATGCATATAATGAGTGGTCTTCAACATATATGAAATTTCTGAGGCTGGGCATGGAAAAGGGGAGCATGATGGTGCTGGAGCGCCATCATTTCTTCAGAAAGTAAAAAACCTACAACATCTTCAACTTTCAAGATTACAGAAGTACTTCCTCTAGCCATAACAAGAGAATCCATGAATTAGGCAAAGAACAAAGAAAATTTTGACATCTCTCTTCCTCATCCATTTTCACACCATCTGATGCTAATTGAGTGACCAACATATTAATTGCTTCTAGGTGGTCTCCAATTCATCCACCTTCTTCCATTCTCAAGGCATACAATTTCTTCCTCAAGAAAATTTTATTAACTAAATCAATATCAAATTACAATACACTTCTAGAGCACTCTCTCATATGAGTATCACCAACATAGAACAAGGATAACTATTGGAACTTTTCTTCATTTTAGTACTTGCAACTATTCTTCACAATACATAGCTTATAAACTCCTCTTTAAGCACTCAATTTATAGGCAACCCGACTATATAAAAACTACTAACCATTAACAATACCATGGGTAAAACCACCATAAAACCACCACACATGTGGTGCCAAAATGGGGTAAAATATTACACTCCAAAATGAGGTGGAAACCAACAAGATAAAAATAAAATAGGTTATTCATTATTAGCCACTTAACCGACCCATAACAGGTGGCTTCTATCTTTAGCCAATAACCTCTATCCATAAATAATTGCTTCATGACACATAATGACACATGTCATAACTAGTCAAGATTCCACAATTAATTCCTTGTCTTTAGGTCAACAACATCTTCTAAAAATAGCTAATAGTTTCCTATAAAAGTGGGACACCCAAAATTGTCTATTTTGGGCATGCTATAAAGATGAAATATGGCATACAAGGTTATAACCAATTTCCCATGCCCCCTTTTGGTTAAACATTAATATTTAATAAAATACAATATAAAATATTCCAAAATTCATTTGCGAGAAATTTGGGAAACTATCTAATAATTGAAAATAAATAAACTTAGGAAATTTGCAAGGTTGAGACATGTAATTTCCCAACACATTTTCCTTAGTAGTGACCTTAACCATATGGATGCTCATATCTAGCTCAATAGGAATAGTTGTTGGCTTGAATGGATCATACAACGTTTTTGAGTGAGGATTGAAGGGGAATTCTTCTATTTCCCCCTCCTTTTCAAATTTTGAAGTCCTAGCAATGTTTTGTGATTTGTTTAGATGTTTCTTCTTTCCCAAAAAACCCAATTCCTAGGTAATTAACAATTTTGGCTAGATCTTCCTTATTTTTGGCTTGTTCAATTCTATAAAAGACAAAAGGATTGAGGTCCCCTTTGATTATGTGGATTTGATCCATGTGGGAGAAATGTAGCTCTTGAAATAATGTGGAGGGGATGAACCTCATCCTATGAATCCAAGGTATTCCTAGGACCATGTTATAGGTAGTTTCTTCACTGATGATGCAAAATTCAATTGGAAGAGTTTTGGGACCCACAATAACAGGAAGACTAATTTTTCCAATCACATGAATGTTGATATTGTCATGAATTTTGAGGGTGTTGGGTAGCCCATAATAGTGTGTCCCACTTGTGGGACATTAGAATTTATCTACAGTGAGAGGGAAAGATTTCCAAACACCTTCGTTTGAAGGTATTTCTTTGAATGAAGGTGCCTTCATTCAAAGGTGAGTCAAAAATCACTTCTGAATGAAGGTTAAGCTTTGTTTGAAGGTTTTCAATGAAAGGATCTTCAAACAAGGGTCATTTCCATAAAATGAATAAAAGGGACCCTCATTCAGAGGTCCCTTTTTATTCCTTTTATGGACCTTCAAATGAAAGTCTCTTTTATTCCTTTTATAGAAATGACCTTCATTCAAAGGTTTTTATTTTATTTTTTTATTGTGGAATTCATTCGAATTGGATACCTTTGAACAAAGGTACCTTCATTTGAAGGTCCTAGAAATGACCTTTCCACCTTAGTCCTCAGATTTTCCTAATTTTTTTTGTTTCAAACCTTGGGTTGGATTAGCAAATAGAATCAACATGATAGAATAATTTGTAGGATCATAGCCCTTGGAGTAAGATTTCCATAAAGTATAATTTTGAATATATTTAATTTGATTATTATATTTATTTTCTATTTTCTAGTGAATATATGTTTTTCACCAAACATCAAGGTCTTTGTTCCACACACGTATAAAAATAGTAAAATAGAGAAAAAAAATTTAAAATATATGCATAGTAGGTATTGATGTCCTTATTTCAACAAAAAGAAAATTAATTTGGATATATACAGAAAACATTATGCAATATGGAATAAACCTAGATGTCTAAATTACAATTAATCTCACTTCAAAAATTAATAAAAAATAAAATATGCAACAAAAATTATGAAAAAGTATCTACACACTAGATATTGGTGTTTCAAATCTATATTTAAAAATTTATAATCTTATCCTTTTTGTAAAAAAGGTTATGGGGTATGGAATAAACACCACTTTTTTAAAATACTATTAACTAAAAAAAATAAGTTATTAAAATTTATGTAAAAAATGTCACAAATTATTTTTTAATATATATATATATATATAATCCACACACGAAATCTCAAAAATCACTAGTTCACGTCATCTTCAAATTCTTAATGGTTTAGTTGCTATAGGCGATAGAAAGTGAAAATTTGGTTAAATATGTTGATTTCAATGTATCGCTTTGGCCAAAAAGTGCAACACACTATTGTGGGATCACCTAGCTCATGTCTCAAGTAATGTGAGATTTGTCATAACCCATTCTTTGAAGGAGAGAAAGAGGGACTATGTTGACTACAGACCCATCATCAATCATGACACACTTAACAGGATAATCATGAAATTGGACTATTATGCAGAGGGGAAGATCACCTTGCTTAGCTATGTCATCATCTGAAGGTAATTTTTTAAAATTGAATGTGGAAGAAGAATGCTTTTTGTTTGGAGTGGTTTGAACTAGATGACCTAAATCCAAGGCATTGAGGAGAGCATTCTTATGAGTAGGAGAACTCTTGAGAAGGTATGGCATGTGAGAAAAATTTGAATCACCAGGAGTGTCATATGGTTGTTTTGGTCCTTGGGTAACACAAATTTCTTGATCTCTATCCAACTCTATGTGGTTTAGTATGTTTCGCTCAAAAATGAGTTGAGGGTTTTGTTGATAACTTTTGGGGTTCTTTCCTTTGTTTTTTGAGTGTGGCAATGTATCTATGAATGCTCATTGTTGATCTTTTGGGAGGCATTGGATGATTTTGTTATTGTTAGTAGGGTACAGGGCATGGAACAAAAATGACTAGGAGTTGGTGCATACATCATGGGGAGGTTGGAAGTTGACCTAATATGCTAAAGGACACATCCCTATATGTAATATATACAATATATATGTAGGATAGAATAAGTAAGACAGGAGAATAATAGAAGTTAGATAAAGCATGTATGTAGGATGGCAAGGTAGAGACTTAGACCTACCAGATAATGGATGTATGATGTTTGGTTGCTACATATATATATATATGGAGATATGTTGGTATCTGATAATTCTTTGCTGTCTTATTGTTATGACATGTCTGTGATACTTTGCATATGTTATTCTTGGTATTTTGCTATCAATCTCTAACTACTTGACTGGGGTATAAACTGACTACAAAGACTTGGATGAGGACTAGATCTCTGGACTGGTATCCCTCCCCATTTCTTGTCAACATTTGGTTTCATTGTTAGGACCCCATAAGAGGGTAGTTAAAGATTGAACGGGTGAAATATTCAAAGAAGTAGCATAGAGTACTAGAAAGAAGAGAAGACTAGGTTGGTAGAGAAAAATTTCAATTTGCAGAGAAATCTGGGTCTCCTTAAGTTCCTACCTCTGTGAGAGGGAGGCATGCACTTAAGGAGATGGCAAATGGAAAGGGGATAGGATCTACAGGGATCTTTCAAATGATGCGACTCTTCAAACAAGGATACCATGGGATATAAAAGGACTAATGGAACACTAAATAAAGAAAACCCATGGTGAAAGGGGAGAAGTGGAAGAAAAGAGAGATCAATGAAGACATCAAAACCGGAATGAAGATAAGCACATGAATGATAGGAACATTACTGCAGAAGGATGGAAAAGGCACAAGAGATTAGAAAAGATATGATAACAAAAGTTGTGGAAGGAAAAGAGGAACAATTTGTGGGATGCGCCATTGAGGGTGTTGCCGAAAGGGAAGAAGAAGACCAGTGCGTCATGGAGGATGCCACTATGCATGCCATTGGGGGTGCTACCAGAGAAAGGAGATTAGAAGGAGAAGAAATATAGCACATCATGGAGGATGTTGTTGAGCATGCCACTATGGTGTTGCTGAAGAGGAAAGCAGAAGGGAAAAGGAAGAAAGAGGTGAACTAAGGTTTCACCGAGCCTTAAACTTGCTGTAGACTGACAGAAATTTTGAATTAACAACAGAAATTTTGAATTTGGGTGAAGAATACATAGAGGAGATAATTTGCCGAAGCATAAAGAAGATAGGAGTAAGAAGAGAAGATGCGATAAACATTGAGGGGAGTTTCAAGGATTTCAGAAGGTTATTTCAATCATCACTTGATGCTGACATGATGTTGTTGACAAATAGAAGAGTATCCCCTAATTTGAAGAGACACTACGAAGAGACACAACCCCTAGACTATGAGTCACCCCAAGTGCCATATAAAGCAAGAAGAATTTTAATTGAGGAGAAAAATATTCAAGAAAACAAGGAAGAAAACATAACAAAAGAGATCTGGAGTAATTTCAAAGAAGTTTTCTAGGAGAAGAGTACTTTGATATCCGACTACATAGAGACAAGGGAAGAGACAGAACAACCTGAGTTGATAAAAGACAACCTAACCAAAAGAGCAAATCAAAGGAAACCTACTGTAAATTACCAGAGACATTAAGAAGACCAATCATGGATACTCCTATTAAGTTACCAGTATTTGAGAAGGATACTACTGAAGCAGTAGAGCACATTTTTGTTTTGGAGTCTATTTGGAGCTAGAATGGGGTAACAAAGAATGAAATCAAGATGTTTGACTTCATAGGCACCTTGTGGAATGAAGCATTGAAGTGGTATAGGAAGACATGTCCAAAAAGTGATAAGGAATGGGATGAAATTAAGAAACAATTCTTGGAGGATTTTGGAGTTCTGGATATTCCTATAGAAGGGGTCAGTAAGATGAGAGATTTGATGCAATTGGGAAAAGAATCAATAAAGGACTTTGATAAAAGATTCAAGGAGACAACTAGGAAGTTGGAGGAACCATTGACTAAGAAGCAAAAGATAAAATGGTTCATTTCCAGAATAAGCCTTGAAATAAGATTTGCCCTGGATGGAAGAACATTTGCAACATATGCGGAAGTAGTGACACTATCCTATCAGATAGAGTCTCAATCCTGGAGCAGATAAGACAAGATGAAGGAAAACCTAGAAATGGACAAGTTGAAATTGGAATTAGAGAAATTAAAGCTAAGACAAGAGATTTTGGCCAAGCAAGAGGAGAATACACAGAAGCAAAGACCTAATATTTGGTGCTCATACTGTACAAGGGAAGGTCACTTAAGAAATGAATTCCCTAGAGTAAAAGGTCAAATGCAAGCTGCTATAATGAAGGTAGACATCAAAACAAAAATGAAAAGAATAAATATAGTATATTGCAAATTGTGTGGAGAATGGGATGACCGTGAAACACCAGATTGTCCTTCACAAAACTTCAGAAGGAAAAGCAATATTGATGATGAAGATGAAACATGGTACAGTGGAAATAACACAAACTCAGCGGAGAACAACAACATGACATATGTGGAAGGCATAGCAGAGAGAAACTCATATGATCAAGGCTACAAGCAACCCAATTAGAGAAACCAGAGGAATGTTAATGCAATACAAAATTCAAACTCTAATAGTCCATCCTATGTGAATAGATACAATAATGATGACAGAGAGAAGTTTGGAGGCTACATAGGAGGCCAGGGATGTGGAAGAGGTCAGAGAAGGAGAGATTATGCCACATGTTTCAAATGCGGTAAGCTAGGACACTTTGCTAATGAATGTTGGGGTGAAAGAAAAACATAGTGTTCATTTTGTAGCAGTATAGAGCATGACCTATTTTCTTGTGATAAAGCACAATAGTACTTCTAGAATGCACCGCCATAATCTAAGAGTGATGAGTTATAGAACTTGAATTCACAAAAGGGCTAGGATCGTAAGAAGGGAACCTAAGGGTCAAGGAGCAAGAACTTGCCTGAAGAATAACAGGGAGGAAACAAACACATCTTCAACATAATCTACAGAAGAAGAAGAGTATTACTGGAGAAGCAAGTCAAAACATACATGAAAATATAGAAGAAGAGTGAAGGAGAAAGATGTGGTACTGACAAGACAAGGAATGAATACTGGAAGAAATTACACCATTAAGACATAAGAAGAAGATAGTGCAGAGGAAGAAGAAGTTGTTCCTACTAAGAAACAACATGAGGAAGTCTTGCAGAAACCTAAAAAAACAATAAGGAAGGAGAAAGAAAAGGAGAAACAATACAATTAGTTTTTCACCGAAGAAGAAGTAGAAGCTCTCAACCAGCTAACCCAATTGACACAACACAGACTCATTGAGAAACAAGCAATTTTCTAAACATTGGAATAAGGAGCAGGGTCAAAAGAGCCAACTCCAGAGGATGGGAAGGATAGATTGAGCATGGAAGACAAAGCCACTTATGGTGGATGTTCATATGAATCACAAAAAAGTCTGGAATGTCATGATAGATCTAGGAGCAAATGTCAATATGCTAACAAAAAAGCTTTGGGAATAGTTAGGAAGACCTAAACTGACAAAGACAATTTACAATATAATCTTGGTAGATGAATCTAATATGCAAACAATTGGAACATGGAAACAAGTGGAATTTAACCTAATGGGGGTCAAACAAGTCTTAGACTTTGTAGTTGTAGCCATCCAGGATCAAGGGGAAGATTTCAATGCACTTTTGGGTTTGAGATGGTTCGTAGATGCAAAGAATCTCGAAAAGAAGAGCTATCATTTGCTAATGATAACAAAATTGTCAATATTCCTTTGGTATCATCAATGGAAGAAGCATACACAGAAGAAGTCAATTAGGTAGAAGACAGTGATAAGGATTCAAAGAATATCTACATAATTTCATGGTTGGAAGAAGAAGAAACAACATAAGAGCCTAACTCTAAGGGAGAATTGGAGATAGAGGATGATTACTACAGCACAGATAGTGAGGAAGTTCTAGAAGCCTATTTAAGAGAAGAACTAGAACTAAAAACACGTAAAATGGTTGGTTACCAGAGGATATTCATGGTCAGAATTGGTGAGGAAGATATACCGCAACCCTCCACATTTCATCAAAACTCACTGCAGATCACATGAGGTGCATCTATGGAGGATACGAAAGATATGGATCAAAGGCCTCACCAGGTAAGTCACATTTTGAAAGGGATTTTACATCTCAAGTTGCCTAGGTTTTTAGGAGTACAGAATCTACATACACTTCTAGCAGAAATGGAGATAGTTAATTCAGATGAAGACATAAGATTACAAGTTGTACAACACACATTGGTATGCAATGCCACTAATTGGTGGAACACACACAAAGACACAATCAATCAATGGCCAGCATTCAAAATACGCATCAAAATAAGATATTTGCAGGAGGAAGGAGAATATGACATAATACCCAAATAATTAGGTCAGATCTCACCGCAAGAACATCTATCCATGTGTACAATGGTATGGAGAGAAAGAAATGAATATAATGAGATACTGTATACCCATTTCTTTTATTGGACACTATCGCCTATTGTACATACATGGTATATAAATCAAGAATGAAGGAAAGAAACTAAATATTGGGAAGAGATGCAAAAGGAATTCATTCACACATTCTCATTCTTTAATTTGAACAAGAACATATGTTACACATATGGTTCCTAGGGTTGTCGTTGATGTCAACATTGTCACAAGGTTGTCATTGATGTCAACACTATCATGGAGGTGTAATGGTGTTCATGGTTAGATGTCATGTCCTATCCAGCAGAGAAGATACAGTTCATGGTTGGATGTCATGTTGAATATAATGAGATTACTGAAGTTCATGGTTGTATGTCATTCCTTGACAATGCAAAATTGAATATAAAGTTATATTAAGATGGAAATTAGAAGCATCAAGTGTTGGAAACTTGCTGGTGTTGTCATTGATGTCAACTCCCAATAGATGGTTCACTTGGTTTCCAAGTGCTTTTGAGAAAATTTGATAAAAAGGTGTGTAGTGTGACATAGGTACTCTAAGTGTTATGCTCCGCATTTCTTCCTAATTGAAGATATACTTGTGCGGTTTAGAAGTGTTGATAAGAAGTGTTCAAAGGTGTTATATCCAGAGTTTCAGGTTCTGGATCGTGTGGAAGTAGACATGTTTGATAGAATAATTAACTGTGAAGGAGGTTGTCTAGGAGAAATGAGAATGCTCTGCATTTCTCCGCATTGAGCTTTCATGTCTTGTGGATCTGGGAGAGTGCTTACATTATTTGTATCGATCTTCCTTTGAAGTTTCTAGTATTGGGATGCTCCGCAAGTTTAGTTCTTGTGTTGGTGATCAATAAGAGCGTGTCATGATGTGCATAGTGAAGACATTCTTTGATTCAGATGGTTGCGGCAGTCTTGTAGAAGTTTATGATGATGGTGAGTATTTAGGGAAGGTGTGTGAATGCTTTGGAGTGTCTCTCTCTGGTCCGCATGATGTTTTTGGACTTGGAGAAGCATGAATATGGTCATTAGCTTGGGTTTGGCCGACTTGGCTTACCAACACCATTTGTGGAGGTACCTCATGGATTGTGGATATGATAAGAAGCTTGGTGATATAGATTTGAATCCTAGTTAACCCTTGACATGGTCCACTTACACTTCTTTCCACCACGGAAGTGTTTAGTGCTGACCTAATTGGTGTTGCACGTTTGAGGTGCACATGCCTCATTAGGACCAACCTAATTGAGATAGGTCTTGGTTGTAGATGGTATAAATGCAAGATGAAGTTGAGTGGAACAATGTAGAGAAGAGAATGTGAATGTGAATCAAGGGCATTGAGTTGTGTGCGAGCTTAAATTCTTATGACTCCGGAATACAATGAGCAAAAGGTGTTTACATTTTAGTGTGCTAGAAGTTGTTGGATGCAGTAAGCCAAAGGTTGTGGATGGCAAGGAGTGGTAGTGGTGGATCTCTCCTATTGCTTTGAGATAGTTGAATCTCTCTGTAATAGTCTTCTTATTTCTTCTCTCTTTTGGGTAGTGAGCCTTTTTTTGGTAGTAAGCCTTTCTTCTGGGTAGTGAGCCCTTAGCAGTGAACTTATTGATTTTCGGTGTTATTATTCATATATATGTGAGCTAATCCTCACCGTGGTTTTTCCCTTATTGGGTTTTCCACGTAAATCTAGTGTTCTTATGTGTTTGCATTGATGCTTCATATGTTTACATTCTGCTAATGCATGTTAAGAGGTTTATGACTGAAATTGCTTTGAGGGTTAAGGTTTTAATACACAACTGGTTCACCCCCCTCTCAGTTGTCCTATGCATTCTAACATCAAGAAGATACATTAATATGGGAATTAGAAGAACTAAGATGATCTGATGTGTTGCTACTAGTGGCCTGATCCAAGTTTCATGATAATTGGATTACCGAAGGAGTGTTTTGTAGTTTGAAGACAGTGTTTTGGCAATAGAATCCTCAGCATTCCTCAGCATTTGCAGATATGGCTATGCAGTTTTGAAACTATGTTCAAGGTGCAGTGAAGAGAAATAAGTGGACACCTACTAGATGAGGTGTTGAATGTGACTATTGTGCTAACATTCTTGATATAAGTCACTTAACCAAGTAGGTGTGGGTAATGACAAAGCACTTAGAGTAGGACTATATTCAAATTGTCACAATAATGCATCTACTCCAACATTGTCTTGGCCTTTTAAATGTAGGTAATCTCACAATCATACCCCAACAACTTGGTGACCCACTTCTATTTCTCAAGAAAAGAGACCCACTAATTCAAAAAATAATTAAGGCTATGATCGTTAGTTTTTTAATGCAAAAGTGTCTGCCAATAAGGTATGGATGTCATTTATGGATGATATGGAGAATGATGATCATTTCCTTCTCATAAGTGGAGTGAGCGAGGTTTTTGCTAGTTAGGGACTTACTTGTGAAAGTGAGAGGTCACCCTTCTTGCATTAGAACAACATCTAATCCATAGCCTAAGGTATCATTTTCAATGATGAAGTTTTGGAGAAGTTAGGCATAGCAAGAAAAAACATAAGAAAATTTGGGACAAAGCTTAGTGCTGCTACTTCTGTAGCCACTTTTTTATCACCAAGATCTTGAGATGGCAAGGTGACAACATACAACAGATAATCGTATAAGGCTCTAAGTAGGATATGTTGTAATAGAACATGACCTTGAAAAGAGCTTTGATACTAGATGTTATAGTTCTTCCTACAAGAAATTAACCAAATGATAGAAATACATAAAATATATGTTATAGATGGAAACACAAGAAAAATATTGCATTGAAATAGCATATTCACATTCCAATATATCGTTGGCCTCTTCGAGGGGGCAAACTCCTAGAGCAATGCTCAATATAATATAATTAATGGATGATTCATTCTACTACTAAACCCTTTATTTATACTAATTCTTTCCAAAGGAGCTACTACTTCCCAAGCATGTGAGATAAACCAATTTAGCAAAAGGGATGACTTACAAAGCATATGCATATGATGCTTTATTAATAGAACTTAATTCAAAAGTAATTAGTTAGGACTGTAGGTCCTAACCAAATATCTTTTTGGTTGATGTTGATGGCATGACCCTTGAGATGTTTCACAAATGGTTGGAGCCTCAAGAACCTCTTTCCTCAAAGCTTCAACAATACTACAATACACATCTTCACTTTGAGGATGAGATCATCCAACCTCCAAGTTACACTAAGCTTCATTTGTCTCGTAGTTTGAGGGTTTCTTTGGCACAATTAAGAGTTTTTCACACTCCCTTCTATATAGAGACTAGTCACCATATTCCTCAGGTGCATTGTATTTGTCAAATTTTCTTGACCGGGCTTGAATGTGGGTGATTCTTTTACCTCTTTAAGACTCAAATAACACTCTCTAGACCTTCATGGTCTACAAGGATCATAAATATCTGGCTCTTTTCTTTCATGAGATGTTTGATCTTCATTAATGTCTAAGCAAATACTTTGCTTTTGTAATGCTCTAGAGTTGAAGGATTGCTTCTTTCATTCACATAGTTTCTTCTTCAAAATTGAGTAGGAAGGACTTCATAATACTTATAAATTTAACAAGATTTGTGAGACATCAATAAATATAATTCGTTTGCAGATTTTCTCTTAAATACAATACCCTTATTTATCTTTATTAACTTTCAAATTTGTTAAAACTGTACTTATATTCCTTATTTTTTCCCTACATTACTTTCACAATTCTATAAATCAATTTTGAACTTTTACTATTATTAGCCCATAGGCTTTTATATGTGAGCATTATAGTGCTCTAAATTGTCTCACACTTGCATTTTTTTAAACTCGTGAGTTTTCCTATCAGTATATTACTTGAACCTCATATTGGTGCAAATGCTAGTATAAAAATGATTTTAGATTTAACTATTATTAACCCATTGGCTTTTATATGTGAACATGTCTCATACTGTAAAAAAATGCCCAATTTTTTTCTAAAACTCGTTCATGGGCGTATTCCTTGAACCTCCTATGGGTGCAAGTGCTAGTTATTACTTTAAATGCACATATTTCAAATGTCCTTAGGTTTCTTAAAAACATGGCAATAGGGAAGAGTTAAAAGCGTGTTGCAGCATTTCATTTTGTTGGAATCGTGACAGCTATTAAGTTTTAAATAGATAGGTTTTAACAACTACCGACCGACATAATAGCTATTATTATTAAACTTTATTATTATAGATACGCTTTAACATGCAACCTTCGTTCCCGTGTACGCTTATCTCAAATACCTAAAATTCCTTTTAGCTTTTTTTTTAATAAAAAAAGCCTTATTTAAACATTTAAAGACTACTTCAATCGTTTTTAGACACCAGACAGTCCTCCTCGTACCAAGTTTTTTAATTTGCTATTTGAAAGACGTTTTTGAACCTGCTTTTTAAATTAAATAAATTACATTGTTTTGCAATGTAATGTGAGTTCCACGTTCTTTATGGCTTTTCCTTGTACTGTAGGTACCTTAATGCTTTTATACAATGATGACGGGTGGATTATTAGGTAAATGGGAGTACATTCTTTTGTTTTTTAAGCTTTTAGAATGTGGATTATTATACTTGGAAAAGTTGTATCTCCCCTTGTCCCATTTGTCTAAGATTTTCTTTACTCAAAGGACTTGAGGGTGCCACATATGGAATCTATTTGGTTAGAGTAATTTGGGAATGGAATTGAGCTCAATTCCGTTATAATTAAATCATAATAATAAATCATATCTTTCTCGCCGACCAACCTTAATTTCTCACCGACCAGGTATATTCAAGTTTACTAATTAAAAATAATTGCTTTTAAAGTGTATGATTAGTGTTTTTTTTTTGAGTTTTTATATTTGATTTGAACTTTATAGGTGTATAGTGACTGCTAACTAAAATTGGAAACCTAATAAATTGAGATACACATAAAAACGTTAATTAAAGAAAACCTAACCTAAATAAAAATTGTTCACCAATTTTTGTACTTTTTACCTATTTTACTTCCATTTTGAGATGATAATTATTTCCTTTGGTTTTATACGCCCAGACTGGTTTTAGATTGGAAGTTAGTGGGCACGCGCGGTTCAGATAGAAAGACGTAAGAACCAGAATGGGTGGAATTTGGATTTTATAAACTTTAAAACACCTCGCAATTGTCATTAGCTCCTCAAAATCCTATCCAGCAGGCACGTTATAAGGAGTAGAAGACACATTATAAAGAGGCTTTTATTAAGGGGAGGAGAAAAACATACATACAACCCGAGAATTACGCGTTGTGAGTTGTGAGGCGTGTTAACGATAACCCAACAAATTGGCGGCATATATATATATATATACAAATGTTGGTATTAATTCTCATTTTAGATAAAATATGGGGAAATGCTTAAAACGGTTGAATTAAAATATTGATGGGTTTCCTATTTTTCTTCTCTCTTTTTCTCGTAACGGCCATTGTAATTATTGGTGACGTAATAGCTAGGTGCGGTTAGAGTTGGGTAAAGAGTGTGGAACCAGAGTTGAGAGTGGAACCAGAGTTGAGATGGGCAGAGGAGAGATAAGGAAGGTAAGGAGGAGGCGTAAGTCAAGAAATGGGTTGCCTTTGCCTTGCTGGGGAAGAAGTGCAGTGGCGTGCTCGGAGAAAGAGCAAATTCATGATTTGATTCCATGCGTTTGTTTTTGTCGCAGTCAAAGTAGAGCTCCTCGTTTCGTCTTTTATATCGATATATCTGGGAAGCTCGTTGAAATTTGTTCAACTCTACGTCCCGTTCAAACAAGGCTAAAAACAATAATAAAAACTGAGTGTACAGCGTTACTGAGTCCTCATACGGGTAATGTTTACGAATCCCAAGGAAGGGGAATTAAAAAAAAATGGTCCTGTTTTGTGGATACCCATGTGCCTGGTGCATGTTTCGAGTATAGGAGTAGTAGCATACTGACAAACCTGGCTCGGGAATAGGCGTCAATGGCCAACTTCATCGGAAATGCAAGGACGGGATTCGAACCGCGGATGCCTGGTTTACCGGTTAAAAACGAGTAGGAGCAATCGCAGAAGAGTTGGTGTCCATGGCTAACAACGAGTACGAGCAATCGCAGAGGGTAAAAGAAAAGTTGTTAAGACATTGTTTGTTGTTTATTTGTGAGTAGGAAAGGAAAAAGATTTGGTTTACGATAGTTTTTGGTGCTGTAGCAGATGGAGTCTTACAAGGCGATGCTGGACGATGAATGGTATAACATGGCAGGGCCACCGGCTGCTGCCGGTGGTCAGGAGAGCTCTCTCATGGATGAGCTCGCGTATTCATCATTAGTTGCTGCTACTGCTGTTCAGCCGCAACCGGAAACGAGCGGTTCACCAGTTTTTAACCTGGATCCATCACGCCTGCAATCGTTCATGTCGTTTGTACCCAGAAGGAAACAACCAGCGCCTCCGCCGCAGCATCATGTGACCAACGGCTTGGCTGGAATGCTCGAGACTGGAAGCCATTTTGACGGCAATGTGGGATTTCTGGGAAGCCTTCCGAGCCTTAGTTCTGGTATGAACTTTGGCGGTGCAGTTGGGCTGGAAGGGGGTAGTATGTTAAATGCGAATGCGAATGCAAATGCTGTGTTTTTCAATCAGGGTCACATGGGGGGAGCGGGAGCTCCCTGCGCCATGCAGCCGCCGGCCATGTTTTGTCTTCCGAGTCCGCAAGCTCAGATTTTGAGCCCAAGGTTGCAATTTGCAGGCAGCGATTACACTGGCCTTCCTGAAGTAGACAGTGGGCTTAATGGCCTTAACATCCCCAGGTCCAACAGGTCTAAGGTTCCAACCTCGCTGGAAGTCGGGCCTCCTCTTCCACCGCCTACGCTGTTCCAGAAACGAGCGGCGCTACGGCACTCATCTTCTCTTGCGCCGCCTCTTTTACCCTTGCCTAAATCTGCCTCATCGCCTGCGCCTGCGGATGAAGAAAGCCCCAGTACTGCTCGTGGAAAGCGTAGGTCACCTGGCGGAGGAACAGTTCTAGTTCAAGCGGAAGAAGAAGAAGCCCACCAGTTCCAGCTCCAGCACATTGGAGGAGGAGCAGAAGATAATATGGATGAGAGTGGAGGTGGTTCAGGGCTTCTTTACGAGACGGATGACGCTAAGCCGGATCAAGGAACGGGTAGAGCACAGGATGGGCCTGGGCCAGGGCTAGATAAAGGCAAGAAAAAGGGTCTTCCTGCCAAGAATCTCATGGCAGAAAGGAGGCGGAGAAAGAAACTCAACGACCGCCTTTACATGCTTCGTTCCGTAGTACCCAAGATATCAAAGGTAAAATGGTTCGTTGGTTGGGATTGCTCTGCCCCACAGGCAATAATTAGAGTTACAACTCACAATTATTTCCTAGGCTTAATATACTCTTGATTCAGAACTGTTGATGTGGACCATGGCGGTTTCTCTCTCTTTTTTTTGGTTACTGTAGATGGACAGAGCGTCGATTCTGGGCGATGCGATTGAGTATTTGAAGGAGCTGTTGCAGCGGATCAATGATCTTCACACGGAGTTGGAAGGAAGTGGGAGTGCAGAAAGAGGGGCTCTCTTGCCTTCCAACTCTCCCTTTCAGCCTGTTACGCCTTCCACGCCTCCGCTTATCCCTTGCCGTGTCAAAGAAGAATGCCCAATGCCGTTGCCTGCTCACTCAGATGCAGACACACAGCCTGCAAGGGTAGGGTATTCTCTTTCTCACACATCGTTTCAATTTTTTAAATTCTGTTCTAAGCAGGAACAATTCAAGAATTTAGTATAAATCTGAATATCCAATTAAAAATGAAACAATTGTCGGATGGAACCTGAAATGATCAGATTTGCTGTATTCTAATGCAAGCTTATAGAAAGTAAACAAAATTCTTCTACTTGCCAGTGAAATTCTGAACATTTTACATGTATTTGAGTCTACCGAGTTTTTCTCAGCATTTACTAAGGCGCCTCGAACATTTCCTTTCGAGACACGGCAAATGCCAAACTCATGTGACTTTTCTCATGTCTGATTGTTTGGCAGCGTGCATGGTTGATGAAACTCCCCAAAATTTGTAAATCTCATTTATTAATTAGCTATTCTTTTCCTGTTTTCTTTTAAATCCTTTTGGAGATGCAGTGAAATGCATCTTTTCTCTATTCCAAGCTATTTGTAATTTTACTGTACCCTTGCACTATTTGGAAATTATTATACATATTAATATGCTTCCTTCCTTTCTTTATTTAGAAAAGATTGGATCCAGTTTGTATACCTTAAAAATTCCATTCTTTTTCAAGTCTTTAGGACAGATATAGAATTAGCCTTCAAAGCTCCATATGGGCATAGAATCAAATCTCTAAGGTATTGGCGGAGAAATGGGTAGCGGGTAGATGGAAATTGCCTCAGAGGTATTGGGTAGACTCAAATCTTTCAAGGAAGTGATAGCAGGAGCAAAGCAGCTATCAATGATAAATGTTGCAAGCCAGACATATCCTGTCTTCAGAAACCAGTTTCAGAAAAGAAAAAAAAACCTCAAAAACGATCTTAGCTAATTTGATTAGGAGTAGTCAATCTTAGTAGTTTAATACAAGTCAGGACATTGAGGTTTGGGGACTTGTTTTGTTTGACTGTAGGTGGAGGTGAAGACAAGAGACGGAAGGGCATTGAATATCCACATGTTTTGTGCAAGACGGCCAGGATTGCTCCTGTCTACCATGAGAGCACTAGATGAGCTGGGGCTTGATGTCCAGCAAGCAGTCATCAGCTGCTTTAATGGCTTCGCCCTTGATGTTTTCCGAGCCGAGGTAATTATATTGTTTGATTGCTCAGTTATCTAACCTTTCTATGCCTCTTCATCAATTTTCTGCGTTTAATCCTGTTTCCTGTCTATCTTTTTTCCTATACAGCAATGTAGAGGAGGGGAAGTGGCGCCAGAGGAGATAAAAGCAGTTCTTCTACATACTGCAAGCAGTCAAATGGCAATCTAGCAGCAGCGGTGATTGAAGAATTGTATAGTAGCAAGCAACTAACTTTTACAGTCTACCAGCCCCACAAAGCTTATCTGATTTACCTCATGTTCACAACTAACAAACAATATTTGCTAGCCCGAAAGGACATTTTGATTTTGTATATCGACGAAAAGGTAGTTCAGTTATTATTGTCTAAGAAAAGGCTTTGTCGCTTGTGCCAAGGCTGTTTGTCTTTTTCAGACATCGTAATAAACACGATGAAAGCCTCTAGAGTCACCTCTTTTACTGTGTTGAAAAATGAATGTAGCGCTGGGTAAACTTAGTAAAAACATGTTTAGTTAGCATTCAAACTTGGAAAATATTACTTACATTCAATAGTTGGAAACTGCACTACTAGATTTCAATCTTCAGTTTTATGGTTTCAGGCCTAAAATGGAAAATGACATGACGTGGTTAATTCCATTATTTCGACTTGTAATTGCCAACATTTTTCGGATGTGCACTAGACCTGAGATATGTTCAATAACATGTACTTTTTTCCTTTTCTTTTGTTTTTAGTTAGGGTTGAAGTAATAATGGATGTTCCTGCAAAATAACTTCAAATTTTGGTTGTCCTTAACTTATGTTTGCCGTTCTCTTTCGTTATAATACACGAGAACCAGTATTTCTTATAATTAGGATTCAAAAATCTTGAAAACAGTTGGTTTATTTCTTATCAAAAAACTGTGCAAGGAGAGATAACATCGAAGCTTTCAAAATCTTTGGAAAACCAGATGTGGATTTCAGAAGGTTGCATTTGGACTCTTAGCATATACATCGTGTACTGACAAAAATCTTGGAAATAAGGGGAACATTTTATCAGTAAAGTTTTTTTTTTCAAAATTGTTTTTTTATTTTTTAGTTGGAGGGTTTTAAATCAAATCTAACTTATCACAATAAGAAGCACGAATTTAAGCTGATATCTCTGTGAATATTTTTTATATCTAAATAAACTTTATCATAATAAGAAGCACGAGTTTAAGCTGATACCTCTGTGAATATTTTTTATATCTAAATAAACTTTATAAATAAGAGTTTTGTGGGAATAACTGATAACAGATTACACAAGCAGTGAAGAACAGAATTCATAACAGGGAGCATCATAACAAAAACCAGTGTACAACAGCGAAGCAGCAATATTTATAGGATATTTTCTCCACCATAGAGAATCATTATTATGAGAATAATCTTCTAATCATGCCGATTATGACAACGCAAAGCATGAGCTAACAGTTTTTTAATTATTACTTGTTGATCTTGAATTTGTACATTATTAGCACGTACCATTCTTTAGCAAAAGGAATTACTTTTTACCAAGTTTCTTATTGCTAATGAATTCAAAGCATGCCACGCCTAGCATGATAAGACTAGTTTACATTATAATATCAAAAGGTTAGGTGAGCTATGTATCAAACATAAGCCGTAGGACGGCTAATAGGGTGCCTAAATAACATATATACTAGTGTAACGTAAAGTTTGCATATTCATGCCTTTTTAATTTAATTTTTGTGTTTATTTTGAGAGAATCTCTTTAATAGTAAAATAGTACAGTTTTTGTAGAAAATTGGATGCATTCTCCTAGTTTTTATCTACTTCCATACACAGAATCACTCATTATTCTCTTCTTTGGCTCTATTTTTTCTAACGATGGATCATGGAGTGTGATCTAAAACGTTGATGTAAAAACTTATACATAGTTAAATCCTGAAGCACTCAAGAATAACATTATGGGTTGTGGAAATCTGATGGCTATCATATTTATTCATGTTTTTTTTTGTTTTTGTTTGAGCAAATGATTTTGACTAGAGCTATGAACCAAGTACATGAAACAACAATATACATGGAACACACCATCCAACGAAAATATGTCTGTCTTCGGGGGGATTTGAAACAACAATATCATGATAACCAAGTAGCCTAGCCACTTGAGCGCACTCCACACACATTTATTCATGTTCTATTAATATACATACTTCTTAATATATTCACTCTGTTGAAATGAACCAGACAACTGAGAGGGGGGGGGGGGGGGACGTTGATTCAATTGTCTCAAAACTTGAACAATTTTGCACCTTAAAACATTAAACACTTGTCCACTCGTGAAAGCATAAACATAGAAACATAAATACAATTGTAAGATCATCCACAAGTGACACCAGATTTTTACGTGGAAAACCATGTTAAGAGAAAAACCACAGTGGATGTTAGTCCACAAGATATATAAGTTATAACAATACCGAAAATCAGAGGCTCACTGCCCAGAAAAAAAGGCTCATTGCCAAGGTTTTGAACTGAGACAATAGCATCTATTCCATGCCAAGGTTTAGTTCCATTGAAGCACAAAAACACCTTTGCTTTGCTCTGTTGCCTTACTTTACTTCATCTTTTCATCTTCGCACTTTGATACTTTTTCACGATTCAATTACAAGTATTTATACACTACATCAACCTTGGAATAATCATCAAGGTCGGCATTACAATCATCAACTGTTGGAACAATCTCCAAGGTCGGCATTACACACATTTACAAAATAGGTCTTGACCTAATACAAAATTATGCTAAGGCAATGTAGTAAAGATGTATGCGGATCACTCCACGCCTTAGTTGGGACTCAAACATGATCTTCCACGCCACAAAATGCTTCTACAATCTTCAATATATCTCCACAATCATTGGAATTAACCAAGTTGGCTAAGACTGGTTACACGCTACGTTATCTGGAAATAAAATTCAAACACGATCTCAATTCCTTAATGCGGACCAATGTAAATGTAGGAACATGATTAGGAGGCATCCACAAGCACGTTGTAATCCCCAGGAGCAACCGCACAAATTCTAACCACTTTATCCATGAGATTCTTCACACCGAAGCACATGAACTTCACTGACTTCAATTGTCATAAAGGAAGGATAGCTTGTGGACCACTAAATCATGAACCATTATAGTTGTAGGCACTTATCATCATCCCAGACTTCCCTCTAGAACCACAGAGCAAAATACTTCAATGCGGAGGAATGCAGAGCAAAATACTCTCTCTGTCACCAGTGAATAATTAGAAAAAACAGGTTTTACTCTAATGAATGTAACTCACTCAATTCTTCATATCGGAGGCTCAAACTCAGGATTTAGCATCTTCAGACATGCCTCTAAATAATTTCTAGTCCGCAGACCAAGATCTTCAATCTACAAGAAATGTGGAGCAGTCTTCTAGATTGTTCTTCAGTATGCAACTCACTATCTTCACTGTGATTCACTGTTTCCTTTCTAATTCTTTCAGAGGGGCTAATTTTCTCAATATCCTCAACATATAAAGCTTCTAAATAAATAACAAAATAGGATACAATTGACACCAATGACAACAAAGATATGTTGACATCAATGACAACATCGATTAGGCACATACTTGCAACACACTCATATTATATATTTATTGCACACACCCGTGCACCTATCTTTGAATATTCGATAGCTAAACCTTTTTCATGTTTTGGGTTATTTTTGTTGACGTGGGGTTATAGGTTTGACTTTTGAAATTACAAAATTAAAATAAAATTTTTAGTTGACTCTTGCCCATTGCTTTCCCACCTAAGGCTAATCAAACACATGTTTTATATGATTTATTGCTACGTCCTTGTATTTAAAGGCATTCAATTGCATTTATTTATCATCCACTCCAATCTTCTCATGTCCTTCTATTGGTGCACTAAAATGGATCTAGATCTCCATATTCATTATAGAGCATTTGCATAGTTGAGTTTTGTTGTTTTTGAGCGTTTAGCTAAGTTTTTCGATGGTTGGCTTAGGAGAATATGCCTCCTTTGCAATGCACTCACAATCCTCCAAAAGTATTTTTACATACAATCCATCTCAAACATCATAGAAGGCAGAGGAAATAGAGGTGAACCAAGCAAATCAAGAAGCAAAAGTGTGTAGACTATCACATAATTTTTGCCAGTGCACATCTAACCTCGATTCTATGGACTTGACCCACCACAATGTAGACAACATTCTTGATCCTTACGCGAAGAATAGACTATCATAAATCCTTTCTAATCTCAAGGCATCTAGACTTTAGTGCATGAACAAAGTTATTCGTCTCCATTGAGCAGAGTTAAGCACCTTCATTTATCACATTTACTTTTCGTACTTTAACATTTATTGTTTCAGACTACACGTCCTCAAACTATTTAATAATTAATTTGGGCAATTTATGCCTATATGCTTCCATCTTATGGGAAAGTTCTCTTCCAAACCTAGTTTTCCTTTGGGGATTTTCATCACTTTTAGAGTTTTTCAAATTTGATATAATTCTAATTTTATTATCTATTTTTAGATTTCCCAAGGTTTGATTCACATATGCTTATATTCTTTGTTTGGGTATACATAATGATTTCTCTTTCTTCCTACCCTTCCATCCTAGGATATTTTAATCATCATAACACCTTTTAGATATTTGGATTTTAAATGGATAAATTATATATGTTAGGAAATGTTATTTTGTTATTATTATTGCAAAAATAAAGGTGTTTTTATATATAAATGCCTTAAAGGATATTTGGAACTTGTTAAAAAGGCAAAGGGACTTGATATAATAGGTTAAAAGGGGTCAAATAGATATTTGGTTGCAAATAGATATTAGCTCGAAGTGCATTGTTAAGTGTGAAACAAAGTTAAGGGTTATGTTTTTTAGGTTTTGGTTTATATAGAAAAATATATTTTTCATTTTATTATGTATGGTATGCATTTGTGAAAATTGGAGAGCGAAGGAGTGAGTGACTATTCTTGGAACCCTTGTTTTGCTTGCATTGAAAGATTGAAGGAGCTTTTTTTAAAGCTAGGGATTGCTTGGTGATTCTTTTTGGAGTGGAAAAGATCTACAATCCTCTAAGTCTTGTATTGCATTGTGAAAATAGAGGTATTCTTTGTGATTTTGTTATAGAATATGAAAGATTCGTATGTTTTCATTAAAGTTTTTTAGTAGAATTTATGATTGTTGTTTTGGATAACTATATGGCCATGCTCCCATTTCTTTTGGAGATACATATGGCTTTGTTTGCTTTGTGATTCATTGTAGTTAGACAATTGAATTCATTGTGTTGTAAATGATAGATGGTATATTTTGTTTTTATGTAGTTATATTTTGGAAACATGAATTTTATACCCAAACTCTTGCAAACTTTCTTAAAAATTTTATATGATTTCATAATTGTGTTGGACAAATTTCGGTCAAAAGGGTATATTTAGAATTTTTAGATTTTGTGTATTTCAATTTGAGAAAATTGAAGGTTCTTTAATGAAGGAACCTAGACATTTTGGGAATTTTGGAAAATCTTAAATTCAGAATTTGTGATTTGATATTATTTTGTAGAGTATAAAGTTTTGACATATAAATGATGCACTTGTTCTTTGGGATGTGTGTTTGCATGGAAAACTGAACCTTACCCATCCTACAAACTCCTTTGTAGAAGTTAGTCTTATGGATTGTCATAGGAATGAGGATGAAGTTGGAGGCTTGGAGTGATAAACATTGGTAACGATCCTTGAGGGATCGATGTGCATTGTTTGAAAAAGTTTAAGAAAACATAGGTAACAATCCTTGAGGGATTGATGTGATATATTTGAGGAAAAGAAAAGAAAAAGGACATAAGAAGATAAATTCACACATTGGTAATGACACTTTATGGTCAATGTGCAATGTGAAATAGAATGAAATTTTGGTTAAAACTAATTAAAAATAATTTGTTTTTTATTAAGATAAGTAGCAAAACAAGGGTGCTAATCCTTTTACAAATAGCCCAAAGGGCAACACAGACAATGCACACTGAAAGTGGGAAAACAAAAGCAGGTTACAAAACAACAAATAACCTATAGAGAAAAATAAAGGATCTAAACAACACCAGATCCTGAACAAGCAAATCTAACTCCTTTGGACCTAGGGCGCAAATCTGCAACAAATTTAGAGAGTCCTTTCTTTTTACATTGGACCACCATCCATGAAACCTCTGATTCAAAGTCCTCAGATCGAGGTGAGAGGAGTGGCTCCTCCCTAGACACAGCAACCAAAGAAGCCTCACACAAAGAAACTGAAATAGAAGCAGACAATGCTAAAGATATGACCGGGGTTGTCGAAATAGGAGCTGAAGAAGCTATGGGAGCTGACATAGGGGCCACCACATGATTAGACGAATAGGAATCATCAACCATATCCACGGGCACACCCTTGGGTACCGTAGGGGGAACAGACAAAGTTTCCTAAGAAGAGTCATCCTCTGGGAGGAATCATCCTCTGGAGAAGCGCTAACTATTAGATGATCCATGAGTGCATTGTTCCACCAAGTTGCCACACCCTTGCGACAAAAGTGAGGACAACTTGAGGCTAAGTGGCCAATAGAAAATCATCTTCTGCACCTAAAAGGGAGGCCCTCATAGTCTAGTTGTTGTGTCTAAGGCCTTTCCCCAATGTTTGAGGTTATAGCATCTGTTGGTGTAATTAAATATTTAATTACACTTTAATAAGTTTACTTAGCGCGTATTTTTAGTCTTAGGTTAATATTAAGTCATATTAGGGTTTTATTATATTGCAATAATAAAAGCAAGTTGTCACATGTAATTCTTAATCCATTTCATTAATTCATCCAATATTATGCAAATTATTCCTGTTTGCTTTTTGCTCTTGTGGAAGGTAAATCTTAGGTTTTGCAGGTGATCTTGGTTTTATGAGTTAATTATCAACTCCAACAAAATCTTGCTTCAAGAAACAACCAATCACATTGCTGATGGCCTCATAGCAAGAATCTTCCCAAAACTGAAGAGGGAGATTCGGAAGTCGAACCCTATTGACCTCTGATATTAAGTGGCTCGGTGAGAGGGTTGAAGGATTGAGCCCAAGGTTTGATGGAGAGTGAATTATCTCCCCACATCCAAACCCTGCCATCCAACACAACGTCCTGCTCCTTTGTGGAAGAAAATGTTGTAATGAAAAAGCCTCTAGCACTAGGATAAAGCTCTATCTTACCCTCCACAAATGGTTTCCATGAATCCTTGACCCAGTTATGTAGATCAGGGAGAGAAGGCCAAAACCCATTGAATCCGCAGATCACTCTGCGCTTTAGGTAAAACTCCTCATTCTCTGAAACCTCAGGGCCACACACCACCATAGGAGCAGACTGAACACATGGTAGTGGCCTAACCCTAGCCTGTGATGGGCAGGCCTAAATTCCCAAATAGTTAACAACCTTAATAAAATATTTCTAGGGGCAGCCAAGAGCCCCAGAGCAGGGCTTGGCCCCATCGATCACATGATTCAGATTGCTGTTACCAGGGGCCGAAACAGACTGATCCAGAGCCCTATCCCCAACATTGCCATTAGATGGAAGACCAGACTCCAATCCATTGACACCCACTTCCTTTTTTAGTCCAGCACAACGCACACCCTATAAGCGTGCAATAGAAATGCCCTCGCATACCAGTTCCTCGCCTGCATGTTCAAAAAGCTCACCTGCGCATTCCATTCCTTGAGTGATACACCTATATTAAAAATAACTTGTTATTAACCCACAGTGTGGATGATCTACAATGGTTAAATAAGAAATAGAGAGAACTTTCATTGGTAACAATCCATGAGGAATCAATGTGTGATTCTTATTGAAAAAAATTTTCTTGAGGTGAGTATTTACTTGGAGGCATGTCAATGTCTCATCTTGCCTTCTTGTGGTATGAAATGCCAAGTAGGATGTCACTCCTCTCCTTTGCATCCTCTTCTTCCTTGTGTTAATTGGATTGTTGTTTCCAATTGCGTGTTGAGAAGCCTTGTTGAATGTTGTGTGTGAGGCCAACTTGTGTGTCGTGTCTCTGCTTACAATCATATGTTCATCTCTTAGTAAAGAGGGATGGGCCTCAAGGTCCCACATGGTTGGTGGTGTTGATCACCATTAAGATGCAAAATGAGATTGTGGAGACACATCTTCATGGAGAGCATGTAGGGATCTCATTTCTCTTTAATTTTTGTATCTTGATTTATCATATTTTAGAAAGTTGTAATATATGGTTATTAGTGAACCTTTGTTAAAGCATGGAAAAGTGGTAACTATATATTTATCTCAGCTTGTATTGAAATGAGACCCATCCACATTTGGGATGTGATCTCCACTTTGTGATCATGTAATGATATTAAATTAAATTGAAATAAGATCTTTGGGATGTATTCTCATTATTTTCATATAGTCCTAATTTGATCTTGTAATGAAAATATGATGGTTTAAACATGTTATGCCTTATGTTAGATGTGTATGAGTATGTGGAAATCAATAATAGTATTCTTGAGTTCTCATCTCTCGAGTTTGGAATATGTATGTGATCACATGTTCCATGGTCACATTTTAGTAGATGAATACTTGCATATGAGAAATATTTTTTGGTGAAATTGAATATGTGTTTTGTGAGTTTTATGTATGGCATGTTGTAGCTTAAACTCATTAGAAATGATTGACTTTAACCTTTTTGTAACAACTCTTAAAATGAAGAACTTGTGCCATGTTTAATGTAGGTTTCTTAGGCTTGCAATAGCCTAGCCCTTCACTTGTCTCAGGCTTTGTGCCCTTCTTTCTTGTCATGTGACTTTGAAATCTTATATTGGAGGTTAGTTTTTTTGGTAGGCTTCTTGGGGGTCCTTTGTGTTTCCTTAGAACCAATTTTGGTGATTTTGTGATGCATGTGGGCAATTTAGGCCCCATTCTTTATCTCAAATCACTTGGAATGGAAACATAGATGATTTACACATCACCCTAGAGATTCCTAACCAACAACATGGGTGAATTGATCAACAAATAAGGGAAATTTAGGGATAGTGGTCACTTTCAGACCTTTTTTTACAAAAAAAAAGTTTTCTAAAAAAATTATTCATTGGGGTTTGCCCTAAATGCCTATCTTCTTGGTTTGGTGTTATCTTTTGTCCTTGGTTAGTTGTGACCCTTTTTGTGTTGTGATGTGTCCTTGCTCGTGTGCCTGGTCAATCTCTATAAAGACTTAGGTGAGTTATTGCATCTCCCTTGTGACCAACCACTCATGGATTCTTTGAGAGAATGCTTGAGTGTTGTGAATCCATCCTTGGGGTATTTGTTTGTAGGCTTGAATGTGTTAGGGAGGAACCTTAGTACATGATTTATTCCTTTCTACTCATATTCCATGTTACGTCAGTGATGTGAGTCTAACACTCTATCATCAGTTGCGAGGAGGCTCTATCTCCATTTCATATCATGTCAAGTCATTCCACAATGTTTGTGTAAGACTTATACTTGTGTTATTTTGTGTTGGTGTGCATTGACCTTGTGTTATCATGCACTTCATGGTGCCATCATGTGTTTTGGTCACGATGTTTAGTTTTGACGACATTGTGTGTGCAAGTGTGAAGTTGTCACATGTGTTTGTCGAAACTATAATGTAAAAAAACTGTTCATCCATGTTTTGTCCACTAATGTCTTGATATGAAAATTGGGACATTACATTTGATATCAAAGCCCATGTTGCAACATTGGGATCTCTAGGTTGTTTGTGTTTATGTTGCATGTGTGATGTGTTTGCTCATATTTTATGCATATGCTTTTATGTGCTAATATGTGTGTGTGTGTGTTGATGTTTACATTTTGATTGTGAAGGAGGATGCCTCATAAGTACTACTACACTTGTTAGTTTGGTCAAAAAGACCTTGGTTAGGAGTCACTAGAGATTTAGGGAGAAGGATCTTCACTTGCGAGGTGATAGCCACCAGATGATGTTGGTATTATCCCATAAGTAATTGGGTTATTACAAGACAGTTTTTGTTGAGGTTTCCCCTAGGTAGGAGACTCGAGCAAAGAGTTCCAATCCTTTGCAAGAGAGGGAAGTGTTTCAATTGGTATGGGGTAGAGAGAGATCTAGGAGCCCACCTAGGTTGAATTTGGGAGAGGAGTTCAAGCATGAGCAACCTCAACTGAAGGATATGCAGGAGTATGATGATCACAATGTGATAGTAGGCCATATGAAGGATCTCATGTGGATGTATCCATCAATTTTTGAGGGTTCCATAAAAGGAACAGAAGTGAGGCTTGGCTCTTGGCTCTTAATTGGCATTTCATGATGTAGCCCTTAGAGAGAAACACAAGAGATCATTATGTCATTATGTAGCTACATGGTCCCACTTCCACCTAGTGGTGTTAAGAGGAGAAAAGAATAATCTAGACATCTCTTCAGTCACATGGCAGACCTTATTTGAGAGGTTTTGTGCATGATATCTTTAAGAGTTCTTTAGGAAACACTTTGCATATGAGTTTCATGAGTAGGAACAAACTGGGATGTCAGTTGCTTATTACAAGAACAACTTTTTTGAACTAAAGTAGTATGTAGGTGTTATGGAGTAAAAAGTTTCCCTATGTCTTTTTACCTCCTACTTTAGTTGCTAGGTCCCCGTGTTAACACTTTGTAAGTTAAATACTCATTCTGGAGCAATTTCCCCTAAAACCCATGTCAAATAGGACTAAGGGGCCCAATCTAATCCTTAAGCCTGACCAAATTAGGGCCTTGGGACTTGGGCGCCCATGCCCAAGTCCACCTTGATTTGTCAGTATAAATCTCAATGCTTGTCAGCATAGAACCTTTAAAAGGTTTCCCTTTGTCATCCTTTTTGATTTAATTTACAGTGTTAGTGAGAAAGCATATTTAAATAGGTTTATGTCTTCATTTTAAGTTAAGATGGATAACACAAACTTGTGATATTGAGCAAAGAGCATTCAAGGCCTTCATTGTGTTTCAGATTAGAATTATGTTGTTATTGTGTTTGTTTGTTGCAGATTTGGCTTCATCAATCCATCTCCTCATGGTGTGAAATATCTTCATCTCCGTGAGGGCTTCACCTCTAAGGTGACATCAATTTGTGTTTCAATCATTTCATTTCATCATTGGATTTGGCATCTACCCTCCTTGGGCACACACTCTATCTAACAACGGTGTTGGAAGACTTGAATGTCCTTCCGAGGCTTGACTGAGGCAAGCTCCTAAACACCACAACCCCCAAACCCCTTTCTTTGTGTGTGCAGATTTACAAGTGTGGGAGTTCAAAAAGTGCAGGTGTAGAGAAGCGGTTTGAAGGATAAGGTTTTGGGATCTGAAGGAATCTTGCAAATATTCCTCTCTCCTGGACTAGGGCACATGCCCTATAGTCTTTTTGGCAAAATAGGTTCTGGATCTGGAATCAGGAGGTTGTCTGCATCATTTTCTTTGTTCTAAGTTTCAAAAAATTTTGCCTTCCTAGACTAGGGCACCCGCCCTAGTGTCCTCCAGGTTTTCAATCTCGGGAATCCAACTTCTAGTATGTTTCTGACCCTCCCTGAGTACTTTCCTATCTGGTTTTCTGTAGCATTTTGTCTGTTTGTACCCGATTGCACTATAATAGGGTTTAAGGCTTATTCTAACTAGGGTTTGACAAATATCTCAATCTAATATATTCCTTCCATATCATTCTTGAGCACAAAATCAGTAGCTGTGTCCTCATCCATCTTATAGTGACTTGTCTCGGTTTTGTCCTCAAATGTTATTGTGAAAGGATGGTTTGATTTGATACACTTTAACGTCATTCACTCTCCTCTTCTACTTTTTACATATAACATTCTGGTGAACCTGTATCAGTGAGCATTTGCATCTTTTTGAGTATTGAAATTTGATCTTGCATGTATTCATATCATATTTGTCATCATTCATTGAAAATTTTTGTATAAAGGCATAGTTTTGCATAATTTGTATTGCATATGATAAAAAGATTCAATTTTCTAATATTTGCATTAGATCTGATCCTTATTACATTAATTCATACTAAATCTTGCATTTGAAAGATCCATTTGCTAGGGTTTTGCTTAAAAAGTTACATTTTTTCATATAACCTAGTAATACCAAAAGCTAGGGTTTGTAGTCAAAATCTTTTTTCAGATTTTGCTGGTATCATAAACATCTTTCAATTGAGATCTAGAAATGATTTAAAGCATACTTTCATTGCTCATGTGAAAATTTTGCATCATTTCATACTTTACTTTGAAAATTTCACATGTTTGTAATTACACAATGTGTATTTCAACATAAGCATTTTAACCTCTCTTTAACATTTCTTTGCAAGAAATCTTAAAAGTGGTCTATACTACCTTTTGTGCAGCACTTTTTACATCTTAATCACTCCATTTGTAAGGACACTAGTGTGTTTTTGTTCTTGGTAACAAGCTTCAAAAACCTAGTTTCCTCAAACTAGTGTTGTGGTGTACAAAAGTCTCTCATATTGGTTGTATTTGATAAATGAAAAGATCTTATTGCACATTGCTATTCCATGACATTTTATTATGGCATCTTCATCTCATTGCTCTTTGGTATCTTTATATGCATATATCCAAAAATTTAAGAATTTCTACAAATTCCTTAATATGAATCCTCATGTTCTCACTCATATACAATCCATGTATCATAAGAATATATTTAAATGCTCTTCATTTGAAATCCTTGATTATGTATTTGATTTTGACAGCTTCATATCTCTCATGAATACTTACCTTTCAGTAATAGAAGATCTAACCGGATACATCTCCATGAATACTCATGAGAAAGACGAGTGAAAGTTCTTCCATTAATGCCTTGGAACTAATATCTAAAATATATGATGATGATGATGATTCCATGATTTATTCTCTTCCTCCTTTGGATGAATGTTCAAGAACCTTGGACATCACTAAGGAAGTGAAGACCGTTGATGTTCCTCCTTTGCAGGAATGTTCTAGAACCTTGGATATCTCTCAGGATGCGAAAACCTTGGGTAGCTCTCCTTTGGTTGCATGTTCAAATCCTTTGGATGTCACTAAAGGTAAAACCATCAACAATTCCTTTAACAATACTTTCCCTTCCCTTTGTTCCAATGCTCTCCCTTTAAATAACAAAGCATTGGCGGATGAAAAAAGGTCCTTCACATTAAATTCTTTAGGGATGAATGTCGATCTTAATCAAAATCAAAGCAATGTTAATTCAATTATCTTTAATAGATTTATTCCACCCACTAAGGGGATGGTAGGAAAGTGTATTAATATTCCTAAGATGATTGTGCAAGGGGCACCTAATGCACCTTCTTTCTTAAAATCAGTGATTACGATTCAAGGTGATCCAAAACCACCTAGACCCCCAGGTTACATTCTAAATTATGCAAGACAAATCACTCAAAGAAATCAAGGTGTTCAAAATGTGCCAAAACATCACATGATTTATCACACATGCAACACCTATAATAACAAGAAAAGTAAGCAAGCACCACACACACCCATCTCTCTTCCATCTTCTCAACCTATGCTTCCTTAACCACCTTGCCTTACTCATAAAGGTGGTCAAGAATATGATCTTGTTGAACATCTTCACGCTACTCCGGTTAAGATCTCTCTTTGGGATTTAATACAAACATCTCCTACATACCATGCAATGCTCCAAGAAGCTTTACAAAAGGTGATTGTACCACCTACTGTTAAGATGAATGATGTAGCAGCTCTATTAGATTGTATGCGTGTGACAAAAACTAATATTCTATTTCAACAACATGAAGTACCGTCAATTGAAGTTCAAAACCAAAATGATCCACTTATAATATTTGTCACATTAAACAAAAAGTTGGTAAAGTAAGTTATGATTGACAATGGATTGGCTCTTAATGTCTGTGGCATTGATTTGTTGCACAAAATCAATGTTGATAAAAACTTAATTAAATCAGACATGCTTAACATCTGTGGCTTTGATAATGTTGGTAGACAATCCCTAGGTACCATAACTTTACTCATAAAGGTTGGATCTGTGACATTATCTACCCTTTTTCATGTCATGCCTAGTTCACTTTCATATAATATGATTCTTGATAGACTGTGGATCCATGCCATGGGGGCAATTCCATCTACCCTTCATCGATCAATGAAATTTATTTACGAAAACAAACTTCACACCATTGAAGCTGATCCTGAACGGAATAGTTGTTTACATATCAAAACACAAAACAAGTTAACAATCATAAGAGTCTAAACAACTTACAAGTTGATTCATCAATACCTCTTGCCACAGATAATGTTGTACAAGACTCTAAACCATCGAATGCACTTTTTGGTGATGATTGGGGTTCATTAGATTTTACTCCCTCCTTCATGGGGGAATATAAACTTAATAACTCTAATCCTGACACATCAAAAGTCGTATCAACATCATCCAAGTAATATTTGGAAACACCTAAGAAATCCAAAGTCTCCTTGGTAGAAAACAAAGACAATACTCTTACACTACAAAATATGAGACTTATGAGGACCCTCCTAAAAATATGGAGTCTCTCTATGGTCATGGATTTCAAATCCTTTACAAAAATTGCAACTACATAGGCAATGGTTGTGGCGTAAACCAACAAGGAACCAGAGTACCTTTACAAGTTGCTGGAATTAACTACACGACTGGTATTGGATACCATTCTTTGAAACCCACCAAAGCCTATCATCTTCCTAAACTTAATGTTAATACAATATCAACAAGACCAAAACTAAATACAATATATCCTAAGCTAATTAACATGGATTTTCTACCAAGAAATATCCCACTAAATCAGGTAAGTATTTCTCCCTCCTTTAGCCACACTCGATGTAGCACCTATTCTAGTTTCTCTCAAGGGTGGCCTCCTCCTAGATATATATGTTGATGTGTTGTGTTGTGTCCCCCCATATTGTGTTATATGTTGTTTAGGTCTCTTTGAATGACCCTTGACACTCTTGTAAGGTCAAGGATACAATAGGATCGCCCTTGTCGTAACATTCTTCTATACTTTTCTCTCCTCTTTTTTGTTGTGTGTTGTGCCTTGGGGGCATAGCGTTACAGAGGGTGTTTTGGGGGCATCCTCCTACGTGGTGTTCCTAAGGCACTTTGTCTCCTCTATTATTTTTATTGTTTCCCTTCATTCATGGCTCTACTAGTCGGCAGATGAAGATAAAACTTATATATTGATAAGGACCGTGTGTCCCTTCAGCAAGTAAGCAAGAAATGGACCGAATCCATGTATGAAGATGGGGTTGATTTAATTCCGACGCTTGACTAGTAGAGTCACTTTGTGTTGTGTTGTGTTGTGAAGAATCTTGTAACAAATCCTTTGCAATACTAATCTACTCTATGCACTTTGATATGTCTTTGACATGTTTTGTATCTCACCTTGTTGCTACACTTGGTTCTCAGATACCTACAGTATAGCCCAATGGCCATACTCGATTCTGAACCTGTAAGTATAGCCTTGGTCCTTGATATGATCTAATATGTGATTTATGCATAAATTCTATGAATTGATTTGGTTATTATCTTAGAGTAAGATTTTATAACCAAAGCTTATATCTTGTTGATTATCTTAGCAAATAATATCGATGTGTTTGTGGGAACATTCGACGATCGTGGCACATGTCACCTTTGGGGGCATGGGATTTGTGAAGGCTCTTGTTACTTTGCGTGTTTTCACTCTACCTTAATGTACTTGATACTGGCAAGCGGGATTAACCAATTTAAGGCGGGGGCATATATAATGGTGTCTGTTTAATTATTTTTACACTGACAAAGCATGTTTGAAAGCCCTCATCATGAGGCTAGATGGTGTATCTCTTGAGCTAGTGCACATCCTTTTAAAAGCAAAAATTCCTCATCGCGAGGCAGGATGGCGTATCTCTTGAGCTAGTATGCATCCTTTTATACAAATCCCTTCTATGGAAGGTGGGATGATGTATCTCTTGAGCTGCTACACATCCTTTTATACAAAGTCCTTTGTGGAGGCAAGGTTGGATCTTGAGTCATTCACCCTTAAGCATGTCTTTGGCAGCTGTGGTAGCATAGCTCAACCATCAGGTGTGTTTGAAATGTGTTTTAGATGGTGGGACTTAGCAATAAGCTCCTCCCATCCCCCGTGTTTTCTATGTATAAGACATATAGTTTTTGATGACATGCTATGCAATGCTCGTGTATTTTGTGTCTTTTCTGTGTGTCTTCCTTGCGTGTCTTGCATGTTTTGTGTGTCTTCCATGTGTTTTGCATGCTTTTGATGGTGGCACTTAGCAATGAGCTCCCCCCATCGTATAGTTAGGATTATCTAGTGGTTGAATCAAATGTCTTCTCTTCATGTATTGCGCGACTGCTCTTATGTCTTCTTCGTGTATTGTGTGCTTCACTATATTCTCCATGTCTTGCATGCTTCTCACTATATTCCTTGTGTCTTTCATGACTTTCATGCATTTTCTAGTGCTTACTTGAGATTGGGGGCTATAAATAGTCCTCCAACCTTTGGGTATGCTTTATCTCTATGTGCCTGATGTGTTTGATGTGCTTCGACCATACTTTAATGCATGTATGGAATTGTAAGATCATACATACATTAAAGTGGGGGCTAAATGTTATGGAGTACAAAGTTTCCCTTTGCCTTTTTACCTCCTAGTTTAGCTCCTAGGTCCCCATGTTAACACTTTGCAAGTTAAATACTCATCCCGGAGAAGTTTCCCTTGAAACCCATGTCAAATGGGACTAAGGAGCCCATTCTAATCCTTAAGCTTGACCAAATTAGGGCCTTGGGACTTGGGAACCCACACCCAAGTCCACCCTGATTTGTCAAGATAAATCTTAATGCTTGTCGGCATAGAACCTTTAAAAAGGTTTCCCTTTGCCAACCCTTTTGATTTAATTTACAAATGTTAGCAGGAAAGTATATTTAAATAGGTTTATGTCTTCATTTTAAGTTAAGATGGATAACACGAACTTGTGATATTGAGCAATGAGCATTCAAGGCCTTCATTGTGATTTAGAGCATAATTGTGTTGTTATTGTGTTTGTTAGTTACAAATTTGGTTTCATCAATCCATCTCCTCATGGTGTGAAAGATCTTCATCTCAGTGAGGGCTTCACCTCTAAGGTGACATCAATTTGTGTTTAAATCATTTCATTTCATCATTGAATTTGGCCTCTGCCCTCCTTGGGCACACACTCTATCCAACTATGGTGTTGGAAGACTTGAATGTCCTTATGGGGCTTTAACCGAGGCAAGCTCCTAAACACCACAACCCCCAAACCCCTTTCTTTGGGTGTGCAGATTTATAGGTGCGGGAGTTGAAAAAGTGTAGGTGCAAAAAAGTGGTTTGTAGGATAAGGTTTTAGGATCTGAAGGAATCTTGTGAATATTCCTCTCTCCTAGACTAGGGCACAGACCCCATAGTCTTTTCAACAAAATAGGTTCTGGATCTGGCATCAGGAGGCTGTCTGCATCATTTTCTCTATTTTGAGTTTCATAAAATTCTACCTTCTTGGACTAGGGCACCTGCCCCAGTGTCCTCCAGGTTTTCAATCTTAGGAATCCAACTTTTGGTATGTTTCTAATCCTCCCTGAGTACTTTCCTGTCTAGTTTTCTATAGAATTCTATCTGTTTGTACTTGATTGCACTATAATTAGGGTTTGAGGCTTATTCAAACTAGGGTTTGACAAATCTCTCAATCTAATCTATTCCTTCCATATCATTCCTGAGCACAAAATCAATAGCTGAGTCCTCATCCATCTTGTAGTGACTTGGCTCAGTTTTGTCCTCAAATGTTATTGTGAAAGGAGGGTTTGATTTGATACAATTTATCATTCACTCCCCTCTTCTACTTTTCACCGATAACAACAAGGTCTGTTGAGGATCATAAGTTCCTTGTTTGTAGGTTTGTGAGATGTTTAAACTCTCACATTGTGGATGCCATTTGTTTGATTTCACCTAAGACTTTTGAAATTATTGTGGAGAAGCCAAAGCTTACTAAGGAAATTTTGGTGAGAAATCATGGTGGGTAGATGGGAGCTCAGGCAGTTAGTTCCTTTCAAGAAAGATCTAAGGTTTGAGAGTCTTGGTCGCAACCAAGGGAGGCTTAAGGTCTTAATCTGTGCCACCTAAGACACCTCAGTCACAACAAAAGTGTTAGGAGCACAACACTCAGTAGGATTTTTAGGGAAGTCATCCTAGTGGTGGCCCATCACATGGCCAGAGGTAGAAGTATAGAGTGAGGGAAGTTGTTTTTCAGCCATAGTAGCACGATGGAGGTGTGCAACCTAGTTATAGTTACTTAAGCTTCCAATAGTTGAGTAAGTTGCAACCATCTCAATTCTGTGTTAGAGGGCCATGCTATACATGTGGCTAAGAGGGTTATGTTGCGAGGTTTTGTTCTTAGGGTGTAGCAGTAGTTGGTAGTCATAGTGTTGCTATGTTTGAGTCAACACTAGGGGATATTGGTAAGTTGCATTAGATAGTTTCTATATTTGGTGCTTTTTGGGCTTCATTGGTAATACCATAGGTAGAGCCTTTACGATCAAGGCATGGACCTAGTAAAGGTCTAATGGTGTATTCTTGTGGTTGTAGTAGTTTTTTTTGAGGCCACATTATTGTGGGTGTTCCATCCTTGTTTTGATGGGCTTCCAAGAGTAAGCCTATGTCTAGTGGGGGAGGATGAAAGGCCCACAAGCATTTGTGTTGTCCTCTTCATCATGTAGTTGTGTATCAAGGATTTTGTGATATTATATATTGTTTTGTATTGGTTGTTTATCGCTTATGGATATCAACATGTTGATATTTAGATTCTTGATATGTATATTTTGAATACATATGTATGTTATTAAATTTGATTTATCTTGTATAGTTCTTTCAACTTCACTATTTTCATTTAAATGATATGCTAGTTTAGTTAATTATGTAATTCTATATTATTGCTTTCATAAATGATTTAATTGAGATGTAATTATTGAAATATGAATCATATGATAATTGGTTGATTTTAACTTTCACTTTGGGTATTGTTACATATTGGACAAGTGCACATAATGTTTGATTGAAGTGTACATACAAGTAAAATCTCAATCGTGGTTAATCAAACATGTTCTTATGGTTTTAATGTTGGTGTTTACTTGTCATACTCACCTTGAGTAATGACGTGACATATGTGTGAAACTAGTTATCCTTCTTTGAGTCATAGGTGATTATGGAAATCAATAATACTATGCTTTAGTTTTCATCTCTTGAGTTTGGAAGTTGTATGTGATCACATGTTCCATGGTTGTAACTTGAGTAGATGGATACTTGCATATGAGAATTAGTATTTTTGGTGAAATTGAATGTGTGTTTTGTGAGTTTTATGTATGGCATGCTGTAGCTTAAACTCATTGGAAATGATTAGTTTTAACCTTTTTATAACAACTCTTAAAATAAAGAAGTTGTGTTGTGATTAGTGTAGGTTTCTTAGGCTTGCAATGATCTAGCCCTTCACTTGTCTTGGGATTTGTGCTCTTATTTCTTATCATGTGATTGGTTGATCCCACAATAGTGTGTCCCACTTTTTGGCCTAAGTGAAACATTAAAATCAACATTTTTAACCAAATTTCACTTTTTGTTACTTATAGCAAGCAAACCATTAAGAATTTGAAGATGATGTGAAATAGTGATTTTTTATATTTTGTGTGTAGATTTTAAATATATATATTTTAAATTTTTTAAAAATAATTTGATTTATTTTAAAGATTTTTCTAATAACTTGGTTTTTATTCTTTATCATATTTTTAGTGAGTGACATTTATTCCATAATGCATAAATTTAATACCAAATAAAATAAAATCACAATTTTTTAAACACAAATCATTAACACTAAATATCTAGTGCATGCATATTTTTTCATAATTTTTTGTTGCATATTTTATTTATTATTAATTTTTAATTCACATTAATTATAATTTAGAGTGATTTTATTCCATAAAACATAACATTTTTGTATATATCAAAATTATTTTTAAAAAAATTGAAACAAGGACATCCATACGGAGTGCGTAGATATTTTTTAGTTTTTTTTGCAATTTTCTACTTTTCCACATGTGTTGAATAGAAACCCTTACGTTTGGTAAAAAAAAATTATTTTCACTAAAAAATAGAAAAGAAATATCATTATTAAATAAAATATATTACAAATTATACTTTTCAAAAAGTCTATTTTGAGGCCTACAATCTTGCAAAATTTCATGTCATAGTGACTCCATTTGATGGTCCAACCACAACTTCGAAATACAAATTTTCTCTGAAAACTCTATGAGCAACAATGGGATGGCATCAAAGGAATCTCTGTATTCCATTTGAACGAAGGTCAAAACCTTCATTCGAAGGTCCCTTTCATAAAGCATTTTGAAAATGAAACATTTAAAAATTGAAAAAAAGACCTTTAAATGAAGGACCTTCATTCAAAGGTCATGATCGCATTGAAGGTAGATGTTCATTTGAAGGTATTTTATAATTTTGGCATTTTGGACTCATTTTTTATCCCATCACACTACTAAGACACACTATTGTGGGATCACCCAAGTTTAAAATCTTGTGTTTGTTAGATTCAGGACAGACAACTGAGAGGGGGGGTGAATCAGTGGTTAAAAACTTTCTTCTAATTAAACTCTTAAATCCTCTTTGTGATTTAGTAGCATATTAATAAATCAATCATGGAAACATAATGCATTAAATCAAGAGCAGAAACACATCAACACATAAGACACCAAGATTTTGACGTGGAAAACTCGGTTATGGGAAAAACCACGGGGTGATTAACCCAAGATTGTATTCTCTGTTAGAAGAATAGAAAGAAAAAAATGGCACATGCCAATTAGGGCTCACTGCCCGAGCACACTACTCACAAGAGGCTCACTTCCTACAAGAGACACACTGTGTACAAAATAAGTATTACATACTTGAACTGGAGAATAGCATCTTTACCATGCTTGAATGGGTTCCATTTAAGCCCAAAAACTTCTGCTCTGCCTTTCACTCTCTTCCTCGCTACCACACTCTCATCTCTACAAGACACTCTTTGAAATGACTTTACAACTTCTTATTTATACAAGACATCGACTTAGGAAGAATCATCTAAGTCGACAAACATCCACAAGAACATCTGCAAGATGTGTAATTCATCCGGTCGGCCAAACTTAGGAAGAACACTATCATCTGGAAGTTATTCTTCAATTGTGAGCTTAAACTCTAATGCGGACCACCAACACAAACTGAACACGATCCAAAGACCTCCACAAGCTTGCCTGAATCACCAAGAACATCCACACTTCATCTTCTTACTGAAATCCTTATCTCCTTCATCCAGAACCTCAAGAACACAGTCTGTCATCATTGTCACAATAGAATAGATGCTTGTGGACCTCCAGACCACTAACCAATTGAGTTATAATTTCACATGGACTTCCCAAACACTCCACCAAATCCGCAGAATAGGATATTGCATTTCCGGATCCCACCGGACCTATTTGTGTCACTCTGTCACCTCTGAACACTTGCCGGAACTGATTTTACTTGAGCGGCCACAACTTCTTCAGATCTTCATGCAGACCTCTGAAATCTTTACTAGATCATCTTAAGACTGATATCTACAAACCCTTTGAACCACATCCTCTGATAGTCATCTTATCTTGGATCTTTACCTTACTGTCTTCACTATTCTTTTCTATTCCTGATATGACTAATTTTCTCAATATCCTCAGCACATAGCTCATCCAATCCTTATCATCAATACAACAAGAGTATGTTGACATCAATGACAACACTGGTTAGGCCCATACTTGCAACAATCTCCCCCTTTGTCATTGATGGCAACTTATGATGTGAAAAACTGTTTTGACCATCAAGACAAGCACTTTTCTTTACTGACACAACTCCCCCTATCACCAACAACCATTCATTTGTCTTCTCTTCCTTTAATGCTCCCCCTTTGATTAGCCACCATTTGTTTTTCACATGTCTTCTCTCTCCCTTTGACATCAATGGCAAAGGGCACATACTTGCAATTCTACCATTTCAGAATCATACCAACTGCTCCCCCTGAGTAGCAGCTCCTCATAATCAATCCAAACCACAAGATATGACTGTGATATCCACCAGACTGATGCACATTAGTGTACCTTAGTTCATCACCGCAGGGGTATGTTGGGTGAATATTTTGTCGTTAACTCGCTAACGGCAAAATAGGTATATCAGCCACAACTATGATGAGACAAAGTCTCTCCTCTCAGCAAGGGGAGGTTCCCTCTAATTACTTAACTTTTGCAAATCAAACAACTTATCAAATTTATGTATACTAAAAACTATGTTTGTGGTGGTTCCATCTCATCACATTCTCTTTTTTCAAAATAGATGTTTATATTTCAAATTCTTGATATAAAACTTATAAATTATCACAATATCATAGAAACTCAAAGTTTCTTGTTACCTCACTTACTACTTGTATCTGGAACTATTTGAAGTAGAATGCAGCCCAAAGTCTTCACTCTTCTCCAAGATGGTAAAAGTAAATCAAATATAACAACTTGCAGCACAAAGTCTCCAAACTATTGTATTCTCACAAACATGAACATATAACCCACAACCGATTTGATAACACAAAGTTTATCAGAATCAAATTAAGAGCGCTCTTCAATCACTTGTAACAAACTCCACACTTCAATTATTATCAAATAAGATTATGATAGCAAGACGTAAGAACAAAACTATCACAACACAAATAATCCCAAGACAAAGATTGGAATTGAACTTGCTTTCTTGTATTGATAAATATTTGAATATTGATTTTCACAAAAAGCACAAAGTCTTGATTTGCTTCTCAATTCGCCAGAGTTTTCTTGCAATAGACAAAAGATAGTATTTACAAAAGAGGTCCCCTTTATTTATAGGGAAAGACCTTGAGAAAATCTAGGAAATCTACAACTAATTTGACTTATTCAACAAGAGAGTCCTATTTGACTTATGACTTCTCTTGTTTCACATGTAATTACATTTTGGAAAATTATGTGTAGATGTCCAAAACAAAATTCCATTTACATAATATCTAAGAAAAATAAGCTAAGGCACTAGCTTCCTCCATCCTTTTTCCTTAGGAAGTTCTGATACATAGTTTGAACAACTGACATCTCACATGCATCTGGTTTTGCTGTGTTTTCAGAGATGGTGTGAGCTCGGAGGATTGAATCCTTCACCGCCTTTACTGCCTTTTCATGCTTTTCTAAATTATCCTTCAGATTCTCTAGAGTCGAATGTTGATCATACAGGTTGTCCATTGAGAGCATTGAAGGAGCTTCCTCTTCAAATTTCTTTTGTACCATTTCTTCAAAAGAACTTATCATTTCCTGTGCTGTGAGGAAACTATGATCTTCTCTTGTCAAGGTGCAAGGAAATTCTTCCAGCCGATGTAGGAGTGTGACATCACTATCTTCGCTGGCTTCTCGCACTTGGCACAGATCTTCAAGTAGACTCTTTATTATGAAAATACGATGAGCTAGAGTCTCCTTGGTCTTGAGATATGATTCCCTGTTGGTGACGACCCCAATGGTGATCAAATTATTTATCTTGATCTTCTTCATATCTGTCCACTCTTCTAGACTCTCTTCTTGATCTTGCAGCTCTTGTGAAAGTAGATCCACCAGATTATCTAGCTCAGCTTTAGCTTTGTCCATTTTCTCCTTTCTTTCCATAGCGGTTTTCAACAGAACTCATCCTTGGGCCAACAACCACTCCACTACATCCCCTACTATTTTGCCTCTAGCTTGGGCTTTTTCTACCTTCTGTATCAGGGGATCTTCCACTATCACTGCCATTGGTTCTACTATCTCTGATGACTTTACTATTTTCTGAAGGACAGTGGCCAGTTGTTCTGCTTTTGCTTTGTATTGCTCTTTTTCCCTTTTGGCTTCATCATACTTTTCCAGTAGAGTAGTGGCAGTGGTTTGGAAATCTGCTTTGACACCCTCATGAGTCACTTTACCAAGTTCAACCCTTGAAATGACATAACTGCTCACGTCAAAAGTATCAACTGTGGCATCTTCAGGAGGTTTGGCAATTTCAGCATATCTGATTCCCTTTTCAGTGACCAGCATAGAAACAGTCTTAGGCTTCTTCTTTTGATTCTTAGCTTTCACGGGCAATAGCTTTTCAATGTCAATCTCATCAGGTGTGATGGCTTGTTTCTTCCTCTTTGGAGTATAGGCAGATAACCATGGAGGAAGTATAGATGCATCAACAGCTGGAGGGGGATCCACTACTTGCTTGGTTGGCTCCGTGCTTGTACCCCTGATGGTGACAATTGGACTTGTGTTGGTAAACACAACACCTGTATCAATAACCTTTTGTGAAGCATCAAGAAGGTTCTCCAAAATAGTTTGTTCCCCAATATCAAAAGATGGGGAAGATAAGCTTGGAATGGAACTAGAAGAATCAAAAATGGTACCAAGACTAGCCCTCATGGATTGAGGAGTATTGTCAGAAGAAACAACAAAAATGGGAGAAAGAGGAATGTTTGAAATTAATGGCAAACCATCAGAAAACAGAACATGAGGAGGAGGTGTAAGAACTTGTGTATTAGAAGGAAGGTCTTTCACCGGAGTCTGTGGGGAACCATCAAGTCGCTCTACCTTTGTATCTTCATCTTCACCTTGTTCAGCTTCTGTAGATACCTTTGTCTTAGACCTCTGAACATTTTGTTCTTCAGTCTCAACATCTTCAATTTCCATATGATCATCATTGGTGTCTTCAACATCTGACTTAGTGGCATCAGAAGCCTCTGTGGTTTCCTTCTTCTTTCCTCCCTTGGATACAAATTTGATCTTTGGTTTGTGTAACTTGGAGGAGGAAGGGGTGTCACTCTTGTTCCTGGTTCGGTTCTCTACTTTTTTACCTGTTTGCTCCTGTGTTCCTTCTTCGGAGCCTGTCAGGAACTCTTTCAACTTGATCCCTTTACTTTCCAACCACAAGTTGGTGTTTGCCAATATAGGTTGGAATCTTTTTCTGATGGATGTCTCCTCCTTGACTGACCATTTCACCTCTGGGAGAGGTGAAGCCTCAACATTCTTTGACTCATATTCATGATCTAGGACATCTCCATCATCCTCCATTCCATCTAGAATATCAGCTAGTCCTAGTTCTTCAATTTGGCTCAGATGAAGCCTACAGAAATCTAGTTTTCTGATCTCATTTTGGGTCCTGAGATCTGCCCATATGTCTTCGACCATTGGCTCATGAAAATTTGACTTCCTCTTGATTTTATCTTGAACCCTTCTAAAGTCGAAATGATTTCTCTTCTTGTAGGTCTTCATAGTGACTAACTGTAACTCGGAGTCAATTATTTTAGCTTTGTTGGCAGACTGAACTGAATACCTCCCAATTTCAATGGGAAACTTTATTCCTGACTTCTTAAGCTCTATCTATTTGTTATGAACCACAATCAGTTGTCTGCAAAGCTCCATAAGAATAATGCGATCACTGGGATACTGTGGCAGCATGTAAGGGTAACCAGGATAGTATCCTACCTGAAGATAAGTGAAGGTGGGGAATTGTAGGAACAAACAACCAAAAGAATTTACAACCTGCCATGCTTCATCAGCAACTCTTCTCTGAACCAGTTTACCATTCCACAAGCACATGAAAACTGAGAAGAACGCATCATTGACTCTTCTGAAATGATGAATTGACCCCTTCAGAGTGATTTGGGGGTAGTATTCATATACTGGGACCAATCTCCTGTCCCCTACTTGGGTCAAACTTGGAAAGTTCCCCATACTTGCAGCAGCATAGACAAGGTAAGAGGTCATATAAAATTTGCATGTAGTGTTGACCCTTACTAGTTGCTCGTGCAAAGCATTACTGATCTGTTCACCCCAGAATATCTTCTGATTACCCCGTAGAATCACCTTGATGTAAGTGGACATCCAGTCCTGGAATTTGGAAGCAGAAGGGAGTCCTCTGATGCGACTCAAAAGTGTAATCAAGTCACACACTTCTTCCACAAAATCACTCCTGTGAAGGTCTTTAGGCCATCTGGTCAAAGTTGCCCTAGGAATCTTCAACCATTTGTTGTTTATGTGCCTTCTTGCAGATTCCAAGTCATTGTCATAGTCTTGTTGACCCTGAGCAAAATCAATTTGCCTGACGTTTTCAATTGGTGGACACATGAAGTTTTTGTCCATGAACTCCGTGTCCAATCTCATGATAACATTTCCCTGTGAGTCCGTCACGGCTCTAGTGTCCCTATTGTAGTGGTTGGCCACTTGTAGAACATATTCAGGATTATGTGCACTGACAGGAAATGATGCAACCAAATGAATATTGCTGTCAATGATTTTCTGCATATGCTGGGAGGGATTTGCTTGTTTAGTTCTATCTATGAATTTAGCCATATCTACGTGTCCAATTTCAGTGTCTCTGATTTCATCAACATTCGACTGAACTGCTGTTACCGGAAAGACACCCTGGTACTTGTACTTCATGGCTCTGGACTTTGAAGGAGATGATTCTGACATGAGTCCTGGAGAAAACTGTGAATTCGAACACCACCACGAACGCTGATTGAGAACTGCAAAAGGCCATGATCTCGCAGTTAGGGGAAAATTGGATAAACTGGGTCAACTGCATTTTGACGATCATGGATGGGAAAGCATGAGTTAAAAGGGCTTGAGCGCGCAAATCGAGGCGAGGGTGAAAGCGGGCTTTTGGCTTTAAAAAGTGAATTTTCCAGTGTTAGGGAAAAATCATGGAAATGTGCTTGGGCGGGTGAATTGGCCGCTCTTGCAAGTTGGAAGGATCTCTAGGTGTAAAAGCGGTGAAAAAGGCCGCTTCTACATGCACTTTGGAAGATTTGATTTGTCATGACCGAGTGGTCAAAATCACCACTTTTACATGTGATGTGTAAAAACTTGGAGTGTTTGGACGGGGAAAAACACCGCTCGAGCCAGGGAATGACCAAACAAGTTTTTTATGTAGGGGCGGATAAAAACACCGCTCATGCATTTGGGAGGTTCATCGATTAACATGTTTGAGCAGTTGAAAAGACCGCTATTGCAGGTTAAAGGGAAAATGTTAGCAGATGTTCAAATGGCATGAATCGCCGCTCATGCGAGTGGGAGTGATAATGAGTTTTGGTGTCAGGGCGAAAAAACCTGCCGTCTTTGCATACAATAGGAGTTGGTACATGGTGAAGGTCTGACTGACGAAAGACACAAAGGCTTCAAAACAAAAACAAAACCCTAATTCAAACATGAATCACAAACAACAGAAAAAAAACCTAACAAAACTTTATAAACTAATGACACAAACAATCAACGAGTAAAAATGGGGAAGAGAAACACAAGAAACTTACCCGTAAAAACTTGAAACCCTAGGCTCAAACTGCAATGCGAGATCTGTCACAACTCAGGAGTATACGATCAAGCCGTCGAAGAGAACGTTGGCGGATCAATTAAAAGGCTTTAGTATAAGAAATGACAACAATGGGAGTGATAACACATTTAAAAGGTCGAGATTGGAGTTTAAATGCTTGGCACGAGTGGCCATTAATGGCACTCGACATCAAAATCCTGAAGATCTCGCGTGAGCGGCGATTTAGACCGCCACGACACTACAATCGACAAATATGTAATGTTGGCGAAAAATGCCGTTCTTGCATATAAGACGGAAAACACATGCGATGGCGGTGAATTTAGCCGCTCCTGCGCATTAAACTTAAAAATGATGTAATAGCGGCAAAAAATGCCGTCATTACATCAAACAAAAACAAGCTTAAAAATAATATGTATGAGCGGCATTTTCAGCCGCTCTTGCATATCAAGAGTCGAAAAAATTTACTAACTCCTAAAGATAACCAAAATGATATTTTTACTAGTTTACGACTTTAAATGATCCTTGCAAAAATCGAGAGATCAATTCAAGGGAATGTCGCAAATGAGTTTTAAAATGTCAAATGACCTCACACGAGAACAAGAAAATCTTTTCTCGATTTGCGATCTTAGAGTGTAGATTCACGAAACGGACAAGTTTCGTGGGGGTTGTCTACAAAAACAAGCGTAGCCGATTTTGAGAACAACAGCTGGCTCTAACTGGGGAACTTCCTTCAATTAAACTTTGAAATGATTGAGGGGAGTAGAATCCAGTCTCTAAGTTCCTTCATCCATGCCTTTGGGCCATAGAGTCAAGCTAAAAGAAAAAGACACAAAAAACCAAATGAAAACACAAATAAAACACAAAACTATACAAATGTACAATTTAACTTATTTGAAACTTCAAGGATTGAAGTGCTTCAGATGTTGTCCACTGTGAGGCAACAAGAATGGTGTCCCATCCCGATACTCCAGCAAGAAATTGTTTTCACCACAGAACTGATGATTGGTGAATGGACCTCTCCACAAGGAATCAAATTTTCCGTGCATTCCTTTTGGTTCTCTCCTCTTGTCCCACAGCAAGACTTGATCTCCAACCTGAAACTCACGAGCCTTTGTCTTCTTGTTGAAGAGTTTCTTTACTTGATTTTGGTGCTCAGCAATATGGTCCACTATACAAATGTACAATTTAACTTATCTGAAACTTCAAGGATTGAAGTGCTTCAGATGTTGTCCACTGTGAGGCAACAAGAATGGTGTCTTATCCCAATACTCTAGCAAGAAACTGTTTTCACCATAGAACTGATGAATGGTGAATGGACCTCTCCACAAGGAATCAAATTTTCTATGCATTCCTTTTGGTTCTCTCCTCTTGTCCCACAGCAAGACTTGATCTCCAACCTGAAACTCACGAGCCTTTGTCTTCTTTTCGAAGAGTTTATTTACTTGATTTTGGTGCTCAACAATACGGTCCACCACTATAGTGCGTTGCTCCTCAAGTTCAGTCAAATACATGATCCTTTTATCGATAGAACTATCAAAAGTTCTATCTTCCAATGCCTTTACCAACTTCAATGCTGGCAATTCCAAGGTAATCGGTATCTCTGCATTCAGACCATATAGAAGCTGAAATGGCGACATGCCTATCGCTCTTTTGGGTGTAATTCTATCTGCCCATAAAGCATCAAACAATGCCTTATGCCAAGTTCTCTGATTCTCATCTACCAGCTTCCTGATGATAGTGACTAGATTCTTATTGCTTGATTCTGCTTGACCATTCCCTTGCGGATAATAGTCCGAAGAATGGGAAAGAGTGATCCCATGTTCATAGCAAAACTCAGTGATCTCATGAGAGGAAAAGCAAGTAGCATTGTCTGCTACAATCTTGTTTGGAACTCCAAACCTGGAAATAATGTTTTCTTTAAGAAAACTGCATACCACCTCTGAAGTAGCATGCCTGACTAGAATAGCTTCTACCCATCTGGTAAAATAGTCCGTTGCAGTGAGAACATAGTTATGTCCTGCACTCGATGATGGATTCACTGCACCAATAAAGTCAATACCCCATTGCTAAAAAGGCTCCTCAATCACCACCAGTTTTAGAGGTAAGGCTGCCAATTTTGGTTTCCCAACAAACTGCTGGCATAACTCACACCTACATACCCAATTATACGCATCTTGGAATAGTGTGGGCCAATAGTATCAGGCTCGCAGAATCTTGTGAGCCGTTACAGGTGCTGAAAAATGCCCTCCACAAGCCAAATTGTGGAAAGACTCCAAAAGTTTACCTTGTTGCGCTTTATCCACGCAACGGAGAAATACACTGTCAAGGCTTCTCTTGTACAAACCATTGTCCCAAAGGACGTAGTTTGCAGCGTTTAACTTGACAGTTCTCTTTTCCTTATAAGACAAGTGAGAAGGGCACTCACCATAGGTAAGGAAATGAGTGATATTGGAATACCACTCGTCAGTTGTAGTAACAAAAAGAACAGTTGGCATGTCCACAACTTCTTCTTCTTCGTCCCCTGTCTCTTTTGGAACATTATTTGCGATCAATTGACACAAACCTTTACCACGCACAAGCTTGGTAGGCTTGATATCCAGATCAAATTCTTGGATCTTAGCGATCTAATTACCCCTCTTTGTTCTGAACTCCTGTTGAGTTAGGATAGATTTGACTGTTGTATCGGGCACCATGACAACAGTGTGTGAGTTTAGAATATAGAACCTGAAATGCTTAACCACTTTGACTATGGCATAGGCATGCTTCTCCATATTCAAATACTTCAATTCATGAGCTTTGAGAGGACAAATCATAAATGATATGGGGGATTCGATGCCTTCTTCATTCTGCTAAACCAAAATAGCTGAAAGTGTGCGCTCTAAAGCGTAGCTATAGACTACAAAATCCTTAGTGTAGTCGAGACAAACAAGAACTGGAGCATGAGCAATAGCTCTCTTGATATCCTTGAATGCTTCCTTACCTTCCGCGGTCCAATGGAAAGTGGCCTTACCCTTCATCATATTAACAATGTGACGGGTTTTTTCTGCAAACTCAAGAATGAACCTTCGCAGAAAATTCACCTTTCCAAAGAAAGAGTGAACAACAGTCTTACTTGCTGGCAGAGTGAGACTTTGAATAGATTTAACTCTCTCCGGGTCAATCTTAATACCTTCTCGGGATACAATGTGTCCGAGAAGCTTACCTTCCGTCACCCCAAAAACTGACTTCTTGGGATTGAGGGAAATACCATTTTGCCGACAGCGCTCCAGTACTTGTCGCAAATGATGCGCATGATCATGACGGTTTTTGGAGAAAACAGTCAAGTCATCAAGATACACCACGATGAACTTACCTATTTCATCTCTGAAGGCAAGATCCATCGCTCTCTGAAATGTTGCGCCGGCATTGATCAGACCAAAAGGCATTCTGCGATATGCAAATGTGCCCCGTGGTGTGGTGAAGGCAGTTTTGAACTGATTAGCTTCATTTACCTCCACTTGGTTATACCCCGAAAAACCATCTAACATAGATAGCATTTCTGAACCTGTCACTGTTTGCAATACTTGGTCCATGATGGGCAAAGGGTAGTTATCTTTCAAGGAAGACTGGTTGAGATTTCTGAAATCAACACAGATACGGATTTCTCCGTTCTTCTTCCTTACAGGTACTATGTTGGAAATCCATGTGGAATGATGAATTGGAAAAATTATCCTTGCATTCAGCATCTTTTGAATTTCAGAAAGAATCGTACCTGATATCTTTGGATTGTATTGCCTCTGCTTCTGTTTGTAAGGCAACGATCCAGCCTTGAGAGGAATTTCGTGTTGAACCTCCTTAGGCCTGAAAGACTTCAGGTCATCATAGGAGTAAGTCAAAACATCAATGTAATGGCAGAGGAGGGTAATGAATTTGAATCTTTCATCAGTAGTGCAACATTTTCCGATGTTGACCATCTTAGGATCTGCTTCCGTACCCAAATTAACCTGCTCAAATTCCATGGAGGAACTCAAATCCTATTGTTGTTGCCGCTGCTTGATATACCTGTCATGTTTATCAAAGAGTTTCTCAAGGGAAACCAAACCTTTTGGGATTTTATTTCCTTTCAATTGTAGAAATTCTTCACCAGTCTGCGAATCTACCTCAGAAACATATTCACGAGGTGGTGATTCACTTCCTTCAAAGTAAAGCTCATCAAAACTATCCACCTTTTCTAGAAAAGCAATGATTTGATTATCGCCATTGAACACCTGCCAATGGTCAGCGTTATCAGGTACACTTGGTCGGAAGACCAGCTCAATAGTGTACTTGTTTCCTCTGAAATCCTTGTGAGGCACCATGAGAGTGGTGGAAACAGCCAATGAATCTGCACGATCATTGAACTCTCTTGGCACTGCTGAAATATTGAAAGCATCAAAATCTTCAATGCAATCCCATACGCTATTGCGATAGTGTCTCAATCTTTCATTTTTTGTTTGGTACAAATTTCTTACTTGACAAACCACCAATTCGGCGTCCCCTTGAGCATGAAGGGTCTTAACACCTCTGGCATGCACTGCTTCCAATCCGAGCAACAAGGACTCGTATTCGGTGGTGTTATTGGTATTATCAAATTGTAGCTTGTATGAAAAAGGTAAAATATTGCCTTGTGGCGATATCAAGACCACTCCGGCTCCAAAGCCGGTAGAAGAACAACTGCCATCAAATTCTAAAATCCAGACTCCATCATAATTTGATTTTTTGGACTTTCTTTGGTCAGAAGATTCCTCTCCATCAGTGAGGGAAAAATCTGGAATTACTATACCCTTACCTGAACTTTCATCTGAAAACTCTTCTGAGTCTCCATCTGACATATCAGAGCTATCACCCGATGTAGCCTCATCTGATGAATCAGAACAATCTTCAGTAGATAGAAAATAGTTACCCATTCCCAAGGACTCAAACAAAATTTGAGCTTTGGGGTTTGATGTTTGAGTAACAATGTATTTCGCCTCCTTCTCAGGAAGCAGCTTCTGCATGACACCTTTAACAGGTATCCTAGCTTCAGACAAATCCATGTTCAACTCTCCACCCACATCCTTGCAGAAATTACGTCCAAGAAGAATGCCGTATGAAGCTGGAACATCAGCTACCAAGACTGTCATCTTGATTCTCTTATCTGGAAAAGCTGCAAATGCAAATTGGGCATCCTTGATTTGACCCAAAAGTAGAACTTGCTTATTCTCCATAGAGAAACACCTCCCAAAAGTTTTGGTTAAGGTGAGGCCAAGGGCATCTACTACCTTAGCAGGCATAACGTTGTCTGAGGCTCCAGAATCTATTACGCAATTGCTCAATTTATGACCATTTACTAATAGGGAAACATAGAAAGGTTCAATTTTCCCAGAGGCTTCAGGGGGAGTAGTAACAAGATTGTTTTGGGTAGGTTTACTTTTGGAGGAGTCGTGAGTAGCTTTGGGAAATTCTTGTCCTGCAGGGACGGCCTTATTTTTGACATATTTGGCTAATCTATCAAATTGTTCAGGATTAGCCTATAAATATTCAACTTCAGACATTTGTATCTTAGTTCTCCTAGCATGATCTATTATATCAAACTGCTGAAAAGAATTAGATACGGAGGAAGAAAAACCATCATTTTGACTTTTGGTAGAGACAACACTAGTCTGAGGAGTAGAGGTGGAAGGTACAAATTCATTAGAGGCACTTGTTTATTAACCACCGGGTCTTTTGATTGGAAAGGTAGCGGAGTCCCCCGTTTAGCGATTGAAATCGCCGGTTGAGATTCTTCTCTCGCCTTACCTTTATCAGCTTGAAGAGCTGACTGATTTTGAGACCTAGTGAAAATAGCATATGCTCCTTCACTCACTTCTCCTTTTTCAGGTTCGTCCTGGTAGTTCAGAAAGCTGATGGTAGAGTCGCCAGCTAACTCTTCTTCTCCTTCTGTGAAGAGATTAGCACCATTTCATATTCCAACTCAGGTTGGAAAGAAAGTTCATTCTCAGCTTCATAGTAGCCAACAGCAGAGTTGACCGGCGCTGCTTCAATAGCAAGCTTCCCCTGTGTAGGCAGAAGACGATTTTGCTGTCCTTGATTCCTAGTAGCATTGCCTTGATATGAATTATTTGGAAATGTCCTCCTTGGTATATCTCGGTAAGAAGAAGGCACAGATATACCTTGGGACATTTGTATCTTGAGAGCTAGCAATTCATTTGCTAGCTTTTGCACCATGGGATCTGTGGTGCTTGTGGAAGTGTTCTCAGTAGAAGAAGAACTTTTATTTCTATTAGTGTCCCTTCTTATCTTACCCGCAAGGATAAGATCATCTTCTACTTCAGTTGCCAGAATCTGAGCCATAGCAAGATCAGTAGGAGCAGCTCGCCTCAATAGGAAACTCACCTCCGGAAGCTGTGTATTGATAAAGAAACATTTGAGGTTCTCTGCTGTGGGCTCAACTGTGGCGGGAATCTTGTTTCTCAATTTGTTGAACTTAGCGATGAAATCTCGCATTGGTTCATGAGGTTCCTTTTTCATCTATGTCAGCTAGGCCAACAATGCATAAGCATCTTCCGTAGGTTTAAACCTGGCTTCAAGCTTAGTTTTGAGAGTAGCCCAGTTTGTTATGGTCTGAGCTTGGAGGTGGTAAAACTAGTCTACGGCAGCGCCTTGTAGTGTTTCTACAAAGAGTCGCACAGCCACGTCTTCGTAATCAACACCTATCACACCACAGGCTATACAGAAAGCCGCAATGTGCTCATTAGGATGAACTTTTCCGTCACCATAGAATTTGGGGAAATTCTTTCGTGAACTACGAGGTAGTTCATGCAATGGTGGGGTCAAATTTAGAGGACCAAAGGTATTACCCCAAGGGCCTTGGGCTACCATGACGCGCTGATTGAAAGGTGGTATAACAAACCTTGGTGGTGTATGAACAACCAAAACTCTGTTAGCACTGGCAATAGAAACTTCACCTGGTATTGGAGACCTGGTGTTTGTAGGGGGAAAACTCCTACTGCGCTGAAGACGAGGTCGTGGAGTTAAAAATCCAAAATTATTCTGCTGCATTAATTCAAATGCAGGATCAATAATACCCTGAGCCCTCTTACTTTTGGTGTACCAGGAATCTGCCAGACTGTATTATGCTACCACAATTTTGCAAGAAAATGGAAAAGAACTGAAAATGCTTCAACTCTGAGCGTGAGGCTTCAAGTTGCGCGTTCCTTCTCCAGTAGAGTCGCCAAAAAACTATTGGGTGAATATTTTGTCGTTAACTCGCTAACGGCAAAATAGGTATATCAGCCACAGCTATGATGAGACAAAGTCTCTCCTCTCAGCAAGGGGAGGTTCCCTCTAATTACTTAACTTTTGCAAATCAAACAACTTATCAAATTTATGTACACTAAAAACTATGTTTGTGGTGGTTCCATCTCATCTCATTCTCTTTTTTCAGAATAGATGTTTATATTTCAAATTCTTGATATAAGACTTATAAATTATCACAATATCACAGAAACTCAAAGTTTCTTGTTACCTCACTTACTACTTGTATCCGGAACTATTTGAAGTAGAATGCAGCCCAAAGTCTTCACTCTTCTCCAAGATGGTAAAAGTAAATCAAATATAACAACTTGCAGCACAAAGTCTCCAAACTATTGTATTCTCACAAACATGAACATATAACCCACAACCGATTTGATAACACAAAGTTTATCAGAATCAAATTAAGAGCGCTCTTCAATCACTTGTAACAAACTCCACACTTCAATTATTATCAAATAAGATTATGATAGCAAGACGTAAGAACAAAACTATCACAACACAAATAATCCCAAGACAAAGATTGGAATTGAACTTGCTTTCTTGTATTGATAAATATTTGAATATTGATTTTCACAAAAAGCACAAAGTCTTGATTTGCTTCTCAATTCGCCAGAGTTTTCTTGCAATAGACAAAAGATAGTATTTACAAAAGAGGTCCCCTTTATTTATAGGGAAAGACCTTGAGAAAATCTAGGAAATCTACAACTAATTTGACTTATTCAACAAGAGAGTCCTATTTGACTTATGACTTCTCTTGTTTCACATGTAATTACATTTTGGAAAATTACATGTGTAGATGTCCAAAACAAGATTCCATTTACATAATATCTAAGAAAAATAAGCTAAGGCACTAGCTTCCTCCATCCTTTTTCCTTAGGAAGTTCTGATACATGGTTTGAACAACTGACATCTCACATGCATCTGGTGTTGCTGTGTTTTCAGAGATGGTGCGAGCTCGGAGGATTGAATCCTTCACCGCCTTTACTCCCTTTTCATGCTTTTCTAAATTATACTTCAGATTCTCCAGAGTCGAAGGTTGATCATACAGGTTGTCCATTGAGAGCATTGAAGGAGCTTCCTCTTCAAATTTCTTTTGTACCATTTCTTCAAAAGAACTTATCATTTCCTGTGCTGTGAGGAAACTATGATCTTCTCTTGTCAAGGTGCAAGGAAGTTCTTCCAGCCGATGTAGGAGTGTGACATCACTATCTTCGCTGGCTTCTCGAGCTTGGCACAGATCTTCAAGTAGACTCTTTATTATGAAAATACGATGAGCTAGAGTCTCCTTGGTCTTGAGATATGATTCCCTGTTGGTGACGACCCCAATGGTGATCAAATTATTTATCTTGATCTTCTTCATATCTGTCCACTCTTCTAGACTCTCTTCTTGATCTTGCAGCTCTTGTGAAAGTAGATCCACCAGATTATCTAGCTCAGCTTTAGCTTTGTCCATTTTCTCCTTTCTTTCCACTACGGTTTTCAACAGAACTCGTCCTTGGGCCAACAACCGCTCCACTACATCCCCTACTATTTTGCCTCTAGCTTGGGCTTTTTCTACCTTCTGTATTAGGGGATCTTCCACTGTCACTGCCATTGGTTCTACTATCTCTGATGACTTTACTATTTTCTGAAGGATAGTGGCCAGTTGTTCTGCTTTTGCTTTGTATTGCTCGTTTTCCCTTTTGGCTTCATCATACTTTTCCAGTAGAGTAGTGGCAGTGGTTTGGAAATCTGCTTTGACACCCTCATGAGTCACTTTACCAAGTTCAACCCTTGAAATGACATAACTGCTCACGTCAAAAGTATCAATGGTGGCATCTTCAGGAGGTTTGGTAATTTCAGCATATCTGATTCCCTTTTCAGTGACCAGCCTAGAAACAGTCTTAGGCTTCTTCTTTTGATTCTTAGCTTTCACGGGCAATAGCTTTTCAATGTCAATCTCATCAGGTGAGATGGCTTGTTTCTTCCTCTTTGGAGTATAGGCAGATAACCATGGAGGAAGTATAGATGCATCGACAGCTGGAGGGGGATCCACTACTTGCTTGGTTGGCTCCGTGCTTGTACCTGTGATGGTGACAATTGGACTTGTGTTGGTAAACACAACACCTGTATCAATAACCTTTTGTGAAGCATCAAGAAGGTTCTCCAAAATAGTTTGTTCCCCAATATCAAAAGACGGGGAAGATAAGATTGGAATGGAACCAGAAGAATCAAAAATGGTTCCAAGACTAGCCCTCATGGATTGAGGAGTATTGTCAGAAGAAACAACAAAAATGGGAGAAAGAGGAACGTTTGAAATTACTGGCAAACCATCAGAAAACAGAACATGAGGAGGAGGTGTAAGAACTTGTGTATTAGAAGGAAGGTCTTTCACCGGAGTCTGTGGGGAACCATCAAGTCGCTCTACCTCTGTATCTTCATCTTCACCTTGTTCAGCTTCTGTAGATACCTTTGTCTTAGACCTTTGAACATTTTGTTCTTCAGTCTCAACATCTTCAATTTCCATATGATCATCATTGGTGTCTTCAACATTTGACTTAGTTGCATCAGAAGCCTCTGTGGTTTCCTTCTTCTTTCCTCCCTTGGATACAAATTTGATCTTTGGTTTGTGTAACTTGGAGGAGGAAGGGGTGTCACTCTTGTTCTTGGTTCGGTTCTCTACTTTTTTACCTGTTTGCTCCTGTGTTCCTTCTTTGGAGCCTGTCAGGAACTCTTTCAACTTGATCCCTTTACTTTCCAACCACAAGTTGGTGTTTGCCAATATAGGTTGGAATCTTTTTCTGATGGATGTCTCCTCCTTGACTGACCATTTCACCTCTGGGAGAGGTGAAGCCTCAACATTCTTTGACTCATATTCGTGATCTAGGACATCTCCATCATCCTCCATTCCATCTGGAATATCAGCTAGTCCTAGTTCTTCAATTTGGCTTAGATGAAGCCTACAGAAATCCAGTTTTCTGATCTCATTTTGGGTCCTGAGATCTGCCCATATGTCTTCGACCATTGGCTCATGAAAATTTGACTTCCTCTTGATTTTATCTTGAACCCTTCTGAAGTCGAAATGATTTCTCTTCTTGTAGGTCTTCATGGTGACTAACTGCAACTCGGAGTCAATTATTTTAGCTTTGTTGGTAGACTGAACTGAATACCTCCCAATTTCAATGGGAAACTTTATTCCTGACTTCTTAAGCTCCATCTATTTGTTATGAACCACAATTAGTTGTCTGCAAAGCTCCATAAGAACAATGCGATCACTGGGATACCGTGGCAACTTGTAAGGGTAACCAGGATAGTATCCTACCCGAAGATAAGTGAAGGTGGGGAATTGTAGGAACAAACAACCAAAAGAATTTACAACCTGCCATGCTTCATCAGAAACTCTTCTCTGAACCAGTTCACCATTTGACAAGCACATGAAAACTGAGAAGAATGCATCATTGACTCTTCTGAAATGATGAATTGACCCCTTCAGAGTGATTTGGGGGTAGTATTCATATACTAGGACCAATCTCTTGTCCCCTACTTGGGTCAAACCTGGAAAGTTCCTCATACTTGCAGCAGCATAGACAAGGTAGGAGGTCATATAAAATTTGAAGGTAGTATTGACCCTTACCAGTTGCTCGTGCAAAGCATTACTGATCTGTTCACCCCAGAATATCTTCTGATTACCCCGTAGAATCACCTTGATGTAAGTGTACATCTAGTCCTGGAATTTGGAAGCAGAAGGGAGTCCTCTGATGCGACTCAAAAGTGTAATCAAGTCACACACTTCTTCCACAAAATCACTCCTGTGAATGTCTTTAGGCCATCTGGTCAAAGTTGCCCTAGGAATCTTCAACCATTTGCTGTTTATGTGCCTTCTAGCAGATTCCAAGTCATTGTCATAGTCTTGTTGACCCTGAGCAAAATCAATTTGCTCGACGTTTTCAATTGGTGGACACATGAAGATTTTGTCCATGAACTCCACGTCCAATCTCATGATAACATTTCCCTGTGAGTCCGTCATGGCTCTAGTGTCCCTATTGTAGTGGTTGGCCACTTGTAGAACAAATTCAGGATTATGTGCACTGACAGGAAATGATGCAACCAAATGAATATTGCTGTCAATGATTTTCTGCATATGCCGGGTGGGATTTGCTTGTTTAGTTCTATCTATGAATTCAGCCATATCTACGTGTCCAATTTCAGTGTCTCTGATTTCATCAACATTCGACTGAACTGCTGTTACCGAAAAGACACCCGAGTACTTGTACTTCATGGCTCTGGACTTTGAAGCAGATGATTCTGACATTAGCCCTGGAGAAAACTATGAATTCGAACACCACACGAACGCTGATTGAGAACTGCAAAAGGCCATGATCTCGCAGTTAGGGGAAAATTGGATAAACTGGGTCAACTGCATTTTAACAATCATGGATGGGAAAGCATGCGTTAAAAGGGCTTGAGCACGCAAATCGAGGCGAGGGTGAAAGCGGGCTTTTGGCTTTGAAAAGTGAATTTTCCAGTGTTAGAGAAAAATCATGGAAATGTGCTTGGGTGGGTGAATTGGCCGCTCTCACAAGTTGGAAGGATCTCTAGGTGTAAAAGCGGTGAAAAAGGCCGCTTCTACATGCACTTTGGAAGATTTGATTTGTCATGATCGAGCGGTCAAAATCACCACTTTTACATGTGATGTGTAAAAACTTGGAGTGTTTGGACGGGGAAAAACACCGCTCGAGCCAGGGAATGACCAAACAAGTTTTTTATGTAGGGGCGGATAAAAACACCGCTCGTGCATTTGGGAGGTTCATTGATTAACATGTTTGAGCGGTTGAAAAGACTGCTATTGCAGGTTAAAGGGAAAATGTTAGCAGATGTTCAAACGACATGAATCACCGCTCATGCGAGTGGGAGTGACAATGAGTTTTGGTGTTGGGGTGGAAAAACCCGCCGTCTTTGCATACAACAGGAGTTAGTACATGGTGAAGGTCTGACTGACGAAAGACACAAAGGATTCAAAACAAAAACAAAACCCTAATCCGAACATGAATCACAAACAACAAAAAAAAAACCTAACAAAACTTTATAAACTAATGACACAAACAATCAACGAGTAAAAACGGGGAAGATAAACACAAGAAACTTACCCGTAAAAACTTGAAACCCTAGGCTCAAACTGCAATGCGAGATCCGTCACAACTCGGGAGTATACGATCAAGCCGTCGAAGAGAACGTTGGCGGATCAATTAAAAGGCTTTAGTATAAGAAATGACAACAATGGGAGTGATAACACATTTAAAAGGTCGAGATTGGAGTTTAAATGCTTGGCACGAGTGGCCATTAATGGCACTCGACATCAAAATCCTGAAGATCTCGCGCGAGCGGCGATTTTGGCCGCCACAACACTACAATCAACAAATATGTAATGTCGGTGAAAAATGCCATTCTTGCATATAAGACGGAAAACACATGCGATGGCGGTGAATTTAGCCGCTCCTGCGCATTAAACTTAAAAATGATGTAATAGCGGCAAAAAATGCCATCATTACATCAAACAAAAACAAGCTTAAAAATAATATGTATGAGCAGCATTTTTAGCTGCTCTTGCATATCAAGAGTCGAAAAAATTTACTAACTCCTAAAGATAACCAAAATGATATTTTTACTAGTTTATGACTTTAAATGATCCTTGTGAAAATCAAGAGATCAATTCAAGGGAATGTCGCAAACGAGTTTTAAAATGTCAAATGACCTCGTACGAGAACAAGAAAATCTTTTCTCAATTTGCGATCTTAGAGTGTAGATTCATGAAACGGACAAGTTTCGTGGGGGTTGTCTACAAAAACAAGCGTAGCCAATTTTGAGAACAACAGGTTAATAACCCCTAACTTCTCCCTGAGATATTCAAAAGAGTCCTTAGGTAGAGGTTTAGTAAAGATATCTGCAATCTGATCCTTGGAAGGCCCAAACTCCAATCTGACTTCATTCTTGTTCACTTGCTCTCTTAGAAAGTTAAACTTGATAGATATGTGCTTGGTCTTTGAATGCAACACCAGATTCTTAGATATATTTATTGCACTTGAATTATCATAGAAGATTGTGATAGGCTCCTCATATTCTACTCTTATGTCTCTTAGCATTTGCTTCATCCACAAAACTTGAGTGCAACTACCTGCTGCTGTAATATATTCTGCTTGTGCAGTGGATAGAGATATTGCCTCTTATTTCTTGCTCAGCCAAGAAACCAATCTCTTCCCCAAAAAGAATGCTCCACCACTGGTACTCTTCTGGTCATCCACATCTCCTGCCCAATCTGCATCTGTATATACATGAAGAGAGAAATTATGATCTCTAGGATACCACAAACCATACTCAACTATCCCTTTCAGATACCTAAAAATCCTCTTGATAGCCATGACATGAGATTCTCTAGGATCAACTTGGAATCTAGCAACAAGACCAACAACATTCATAATATCAGGTCTAGTTTGAGTGAGATACAACAATCCTCCAATCATTGACTTGTACTTTTTCTGATCAGTCTTAGGAGAGTCATCATCTTTGCTTAATTTACATCTTGTTGCCACGGGAGTACTCATTGGTTTTGACTCTTCCATCCCAAATTTCTTCAACAATTCTTTTACATATTTGGTCTAAGAAATGAAGATTCCTTTCTTTGTTTGAGTGATTTGTAGACCCAAGAATAAATTCATTTCCCCAAGCATGGACATTTCAAATTCACTTTTCATTTGATTTGCAAAAGTTTTACACATATTATCTCTTTCTCCAAAAATGATGTCATCAACAAATACTTCAATAATCAAGATATTTTTATGATCAATTTTGAAGTACAAATTACTGTCAGCAGTACCTTTGTTGAAACCAATCTTCAGAAGATGCTTATCCAATCTTTCATACCAGGCTCTTGGGGCTTGCTTTAGTCCATATAGTGCCTTCTTCAACTTGCATACCATATCACCATGATCAGACAATTGAAATCCATTCAGTTGCTCAATGTATACTTCTTCTAAGTCACCATTTAGAAAGGTAGACTTGACATCCATCTGATATACTTTGAAATCCTTGAAGGTAGTAAAAGCAAGAAATAATCTGACTGCTTCAATTCTTGCCATGGAGCAAAAGTTTCTTCAAAATCAACTCCTTCTATTTGAGAGTAACCCTTGCAGACCAATCTGGCTTTATTTCTGATTACTTCACCAACTTCATTCAGTTTGTTCCGAAAGACCCATTTGGTTCCAATCACATTCTTGTTTCTAGGTCTGGGAACAAGAACCCAAGTGTGATTCTTCTCAATTTGCATCAGCTCTTCCTCTATTGCTTTAGTCTAATTTTCATCATTGCAAGCTTCATTCACTGTCTTAGGTTCAATCTTTGAAATCAGACAATATTCATCTGAATCTTGAGCAATCCTCCTTCTTGTTTGTACACCTTTGCTTTTATCACCTATGATTTGATCTTTAGAGTGGTTCAGTCTTACATACCTGGGAACTTTGGGAGTTTCCTGCACTTCTAATTCTTGATCAGGCTCATTATAACTCATCTCTTCTTCCTGATTTACTAGATCAGTTTGAATCTAAATTTTAGAAGGGGCTTGGGCTCCTTGAATCAGAACACCATTCTGATCATCTTCATCATATTCATAAAACCTTGAAGGTTTTTCAATTCCTTCATCAACCTTCACATTTGTACTTTCTATAATCTTTCTTAGTCTCTTGTTATAACACCGGTATGCTTTGCTTTGAGTAGAGTAACCCAAGAATATTCCTTCATCACTTCTAGCATCAAACTTGCCTAGATCTTCATCTCTTTTAATATAACATTTGCTACCAAAGACTCTGAAATACCTCACAGTAGGAGTGATGCCAAACCAAAGTTCATAAGGAGTCTTACCGGTATTGCTTCTAATTTGAACTCGATTGAGAGTATAGACTGCAGTGCTGACAACTTCTCTCCAATAGATCTGAGGAACATTTGCTTCCATCATCATGGTCCTAGATGCTTCCTATATGGTCCGGTTCTTTCTCTCCACTACTCCATTTTGTTGTGGAGTCCTAGGAGCAGACAACTGTCTCTTTATTCCATGTTTCTCACAAAATTCTATGAACTCATTGAATGTGAATTCTCCACCTCTATCAGACCTCAGACATTTTAATTTTAATCTAATTTCATTCTCTACCATAGCCTTGAATATTTTGAATTTCTCAAGAGCTTCTGATTTCTCTTTCAGGAAAGTAACCCACATCATCCAAGAATGGTCATCAATTAATAACATGAAGTATCTATCACCTTGCACACTCCTTATTCTTGCTGGACCACATAGATCAGTATGAACTAAGTCCAACAATCTGGTAGAAGATTGTTCCTTGCTTTTGAATGAGACTCTGCTTTGTTTCCCCAACTGACATTCTTTGCACAAGCTATTTGTAGGTTTCACCAGTTTTGGAAGATCTCTTACAGCTTGAGTGTTGCTTATCTTGATGATATTATCAAAATTCACATGACACATCCTCCTATGCCATAGCCAACTCTGATCAATTTGCACAAATAGACAACTTTTACCAGTACCAACTAAATGGAAGATATTACCTTTTGTCTAAGTACCGGATACAATCTCTGTTCCAAAACTTTCAAGGATCTGGCATTTTCCATTCTTGATTCAGAGATCATAGCCTTTGTCCACCAACTGTCCAACACTGAGAAGATTGTGCTTCAGTCCTTCAACATACAGTACATTACCAGTTTTGTTCTTTCCATCAAAAGAAATAGTTCCTCTACCTCTGATTCTACCAGCAGAATTATCACCAAACTTTACCACTCCTCCTTCATACCTTTCCAAATCTAAGAACTTATTTTTGTCACCTGTCATATGGTGAAAGCATCCACTGTCAATGACCCAATCATCCTTTTCTTCAACTTGGGCAGCCAGAGGTCTTTCTACAACTTTATGATTGATAGATTTAGAGGACATTGGATCTTCTTCCTTGATGGCAATAAACACCCAATCACTTCTAGATTTGTTTCCTGTCTCTGATTCATCATTTGTTACTCCTTCATTATCATCCTCTTCATGAACATAGTAACAATTCTTTTGGAACCTTGATCTGTTAGGATTTGGCCTTGAAAATCTTTCTGGACACTTTGAGGCAAAATGACCAATCTTATTGCAGTTAAAACACTTAAAAGGCAATTTCCCTTCATACTTACCGAATCCTCTTGGCAGTCTTTTTGCAATGAGGGCTTCAAGCTGAGCAGTTTCAGCTTCTTCTTCTTCTAGGTCTTTTCTTGCTTTTTCATACCATGATAGTTTCCTTGAAGAGTTCTCTCCCAGATCAAACCTTTATTTTCCTTTTACAAAAGCACTAGCTTTGAATGCAGATTTAGTCTTGGGTGGGACATCTCCAAACTCGGTCATTTCAAATGCGGCCAATTTACCAACCAATTGATCTCTTGTGACACTTGAATGGGCTCTGAATTCTTCAATGGTAGCAACCTTAATTTTATAAGAAGTAGGAAGGGATCTGAGAACTTTGCCAACCATCTCATCTTCATCCAAGACTCCACCAGCACATCTAATGCCACAAACAAGCTCATTTACTCTTGGCATAAAGGTAGTGATATTTTCATCTTCTCTCATCTTCAGATTTTCAAATTTCCCTTTCAAAGTCTATAGCCTTGCACATTTAAAATACTTGTCTCCTTCATGCAGAAGTTCCAGTTTTTCCCAAATATCAAAAGCAGTTTGTAGATCAACAACATTTGTAAGCTCTGAATCAGACAAGGTGCTTAGAAGGGCTTCTTTAGTTTGCAGATTGTTTTAAGCATCTGTGATTTCACTTGCAGATTTTGGGCCATTCTGAGGAGGCATATACTTTGTTGTAGCCATGGTCCAGTATTGCATTCCCATACATTGTAAGTGATATTCTATGCGACTTTTCCAAAGATTAAAATTGGTTCCATCAAACTTTGGACTATTCTTCTTGTATGACGACATCCTGGATCTCCTCAAGAGGTTAAGCTCCTTTTAGAGGAACTTAGCTCTGATACCAATTGTTAGATTTAGGACAGACAACTGAGAAGGGGGGTGAATCAGTTGTCAAAAAATTTCTTCTAATTAAACACTTAAATCCTCTTTGTGATTTAGCAGCATATTAATAAATCAATCATGGAAACATAATGCATTAAATCAAGAGCAGAAACACATCAACACATAAGACACCAAGATTTTGACGTGGAAAACCCAGTTAAGGGAAAAACCACGGGGTGATTAACCCAAGATTGTATTCTCTGTTAGAAGAATAGAAAGAACAAAATGGCACATGCCAATTAGAGCTCACTGCCCGAGCACACTGCTCACAAGAGGCTCACTGCCTACAAGAGACACACTGTCTACAAAATAAGTATCAAATACTTGAACTAGAAAATAGCATCTTCACCATGCTTGAATTAGTTCCATTTAAGCGCAAAAACTTCTACTCTACCTTTCTCTCTCTTCCTTGCTACCACACTCTCATCTCTACAAGACACCCTTTGAAATGACTTTACAACTTCTTATTTATACAAGACATCAACTTAGGAATAATCATCTAAGTTGGCAAACATCCACAAGAACATCCGCAAGATGTGTAATTCATCCGGTCGGCCAAACTTAGGAAGAACACCATCATCCGAAAGTTATTCTTCAATTGCGAGCTCAAACTCTAATGCAGACCACCAACACAAACTGGACACGATCCAAAGACCTCCACAAGCTTGCCTGAATCACCAAGAACATCCACACTTCATCTTCTTACTGAAATCCTTATCTCCTTCATCCGAAACCTCAAGAACACAGTCTGTCATCACTATCACAATGGAATAGATGCTTGCGGACCTCCAAACCACTAACCAATTGAGTTATAACTTCACATGGACTTCCCAAACACTCCACCAAATCCATAGAATAGGATATTGCATTTTCGGATCCCACCGGACCTATCTGTGTCACTCTGTCACCTCTGAACACCTGCCGGAACCAATTTTACTTGAGCGGCCACAACTTCTTCAAATCTTCATGTGGACCTCTAAAATCTTTAATGGATCATCTCAAGACTCATATCTACAAACCCTTTAAACCACATCCTCTGGTAGTCATCTTCTCTTGGATCTTTACCTTACTGTCTTCACTATTCTTCTCTATTCCTAATATGACTAATTTTCTCAATATCCTCAACACATAGCTCATCCAATCCTTATCATCAATACAACATGAGTATGTTGACATCAATGACAACACCGGTTAGGCCCATACTTGCAACAGTGTTGGGGCTCAATTTTGTTGGTAGGCTTGTTGGGGGTCCTTTGTGTTGCCTTGAAACTAATTTTGGTACTTTTTGGGTGCCCTTGGCCATTTAGGCCCCATTCTCTATCTCAAATTGATTGTTTGATAACATGCATTATTTGACTGGAAACCTGGGTGATTTGCAAATCACCCAAGATATTTCAAATTAGCAACAAGGGTGATTTGGACCCAACAGGGGTAATTTGGGGATAATGAGCACTTTTAGAACTTTTTTAGAATTCTTTTTTTGATGAAAGTTATTCATTGGGGTTTGTGAGATAAATGCCCATGTTCTTGGTTAGGTGTTATCTTTTTTCCTTTGTTATTTGTGATCCTTTTTGTGTTGTACCCCTGAGTGTGATTTGTTAGTCTGTAGCAAGACTAAGGTGAGTTGTCACATCTCCCTTACAATTGACTACTCATGGCTTGTTTAAGAGAATGCTTGAGCATTATGAATCCCTCTCTGGGGTATTTTTTGTAGTCTTGAATGTGTTAGAGAGGAACTTTAGTATGGTCTTTAGTCATTTCCATTCTTGTCCTATGTTGTGTTGATGATGTGAGTCTAACATTCTATTGTTAGTTGTGAGGAGGCTCTATCTCCTCTATTTATCATTGTGTTCATATCATTCCATGATGTTTGTGTAAGTCTTCTATTTGTGTTATTTTATGTTAGTGTGCCTTGACCTTGTTCCGTCATGCAATTTGTGGTGCCATTGTGTGTTTTAGTCATGATGTCAGTTTCAACAACATTGTGTGTGCAAACGTGAGGTTGTGACATGTGTTTGTTGCAATTGTAATACAAATTTTTATGTTTGTGTTTTTTCCACTTATGTCCTAACATAAACATTGGGGCATGACACTAGCCTTGATATTCTCACAACACATTGTACTAAGGATAGGGATATGTGTTCTATAAAGGTCTTATTTTATTATGTCTCATCTTCTCCCTCCTTCATGGAGTTGGTTAGTATTCATCCATGCCTATTAGATAGACTTAGTGTCATTTATCCATGAGCCTAATGATTGATGATCATATGGATTTTGATAGTGATGAGTATATGCATACTTATTATCTATCTTGTGATGCACCTTGTAGGATGAATATAGATGATATAGTTTTACCTCCATCATCTACTCATGTGACATTGTTGCCTCTCATGATGATCTTTTTTCCACATGTCATAACAATCTTACATCAATAGAGTCATTATTTTTAGATAACATATCCTCTCTCACACATGATGATCAATCTTCTACATCTTATATTTGTTTCACGAGCATACATCCCATAAATATGCTATACCTTATAGTGATACATCTTTAGTTATTCATGTGGATGTCAGTGATGATATTACATCTTTTAATTCCTTACATGATGACATTGTGAGATTTAGTGAAGAACTTTTACATAATAATTATGGTGGTTCTACGAACGCCTCTTTACATGTGAAGTCAATTTTACTTGCTAATTATGAACATTTAGATGAAGACATCTTATTGATTATTGAATTTAGATTATGCTTAAGTGGTAGAGCTTTACAATGGTTTGATTCATGATATTTACAATTTGACTCATGCTTTCATTGGCTATTTTTCTAGCCACAGTTCACATAAGGATAGCATGGACACAGATATGTTCCCTAAAAATTTATTTTTTGATCCTAATTCATCATCTATCAATGTCTTATGTATCTCCTATACCTACCTTTCATATGGCCTTTGGTTCACATGATTATAATCTTGCGGGGCATACTGTTGACAATAAAATATAGGTCCAAGGTCTAGATTAATTATGTTAGAAAGTTAACCCTAGGGTAATGCAATAGGAAATAAACTAGAATAATTATGACAAATGATCATATAAGAAAAAGAAAGATTATACACATTTACATATATCATAATATTGCTCCATTCATATATATATATATATCTATCACATACAATGTACATTCATACCACAAGCATAAATATATACATCCTATATTACATTTCTCTATATTTCCTTCCCTTTCTCTTTCCTTCTAAATTATTCCCTTGTCACACCCCCTCCTTCCAATACAATTGGATGCTAATATAGCTTATAAAGATGCAGGGACATGTCATGTTTATCTTTGTATCTTATCATCCTTCAAAAAGTAATGTACATTTTTGGATGCTACCACAATGTACTTATGGAGTCCTATAGTAATTGTGGCTTGTCCTATTTTGCTTCTGATTCTATGCCTACCACATCCTCCTATGACCTAAACTTTTGTCTTTTCATTAAGACAATGTGCCTCAAAGTTTGTTTAAAAAAGATATTTGACTATCTTCCAAAACTTTTACTAGTATATGTCCTCTAGTATTTCAAAATATATACCAAAACTAGGCAAAATATTAAGATACTTATGGTAGTAATTGCTTGTAAATATTCTTAACCCCTTCATAAGAATTTTCCCAGTCTAGTATAGTTTGTTGAATACATTGCACCCATACTAAAATGTCAATGTAGGATCATTCTACAAAAATTAAAATAGTAGGCTCTACTAAGGTAGGGATTATCTACTTAATGTCCAGGAGAAGCCTTGATAACATGGATACATAAATGTTTACTTCTAGACCTAACTCTTTCAATTTTTGCAATTAATTATGTTCTTTGTTCATTCATCTAACTATACCGCGGCTAGAAGTGGAGGCTTCTTAGTTTTTGTCTTTTTGATCTATCTAGGTCATGCATAATATCATAATTTCTTGTGATTTGTAAAATTTAATTCTCCATATTATCAATTTAAACCTTTTGTTGCATGGTGTTCTATGGCCAATTTGTACAGTACTGATAAAGTGTAGATACATCATTCCATGCATTCTCTAATTTTTGATCTTTTTGATCTAATTCTTCTTACCATTGTGCCATTTTCATTGCATTCAATGTAGATTTTCTAGCTCATAGTCCTTGACTACTTGATCTTTTAGTCATTTCTTCTCTTGTTCCTAATTATCAATTTGTTCTACTAATTATTGTACTTCTCCTTCTAACTATGTTGTTATGGCTATAGAGGAATCAATTTGGAGTTGAAATTGCTTCTATTGTATGAGATTGAACACCTTATCCATGCTTTCTTCTAAAGTGATATATTTGTTTATTAGGTTCTACTTAGAATTGCTTCCTGCTGGTGTAATTATTTAATTGCACCTTATTGTATTAAGTTTAATTAGGTGATTTATTTTTATTACTTAGGTAGGATAGGATAAATGTGTACAAGTCATTTCCTTCTTTCATGGGATTCTATTTTTCTTATCCTCTCAAATTTAGAAACTTAGAGGTCATCCCTTATTTTCTAATTTTTTTCTTTTCCTTATCCTCATTGGATTTGGAAACTATGAGGCTATATATTGTATGTATCCTTTCATTTGAACCAATGAATCGATTAGTTGATCTCTTTTACATATTACATCCTTGAATAGAATAGTATTATTCTTTCATTTTCTCTTTGTACTCTCTTTTAGTTCTTTAGATTTTGGGTGGCTATTTCCATAGCCAAATCTAACACTTCCAGATGCCTCACTGAGCTCTAAATTTTGTAATAAAGAGATTTGAGTGAAATCAACTTGTAGTCCTATAGGGGTGTTGAGAAAGATATTTGGACTTAGTCACTACCGAAGTTTTTTCTTTTTATCTTGCCATATACTCCCTTATCTTACTTATGGGATGACTAACTAGTTGTCTTTCTAGGTGACTATCTATTTAGTAGCATATTCTTTCTCTTGTTTGCTTGTTCTTCCCTTGTTTCTTTTTGAATATTGTCCCTAGTCTTAGTGTTAAGAACTTCCTTTTTCAATGGTGGTTTTGGATGTAGCACCTAGTCATCCTCTCCCTTCTTTACTTGACTCTCTTGTTGTACTTCCTCTTCTACCTCTAGTTGTTAAGGTGTATCTATTGTATGTGGTGGAAATGGTGGCAACATAGTATACTTGGGTTTATCCTATGCTTGTTTGGTCTAAAGTACTATATCATAGGCATGTTTAGCTACTAGGACTGCTTCTTCATATAAATTTTTTTTTTTAATTTTTTCATTTTATATATTTATTGCTAATGTATCTACTCAATGTTTGGTTCTTAATTCTGAATCCTCAAGAGATGGAACCCTACTTCTTATTTTTAGCGAGAGGTTCAATTTAGTTACTAATTCATCACTTAAATTTTGAAATAAATGTTGATCTTGCAAACTTCTCTTTGTGTAGCCATCTGGGTTTGGAGGATAGTCCTCAATTCTACTAGAAACCCTTTAGTAATTTGCTCCAATGAGTATGTGTTGGTAGAAATGAAACCTTTCATTACTTGAACTATAATTTGTTTGTTCATTATGGTGGTAGAGACATATGTTTACTTCTAGTGGTCCCAACTGTGGAGAGAGACTTGAGTAATTTTTTGGAATCTAACATAGTTTCTTGTGATTTTTCCTTTTCCTTTGTCACTTGGTGCCTTGTGACTCTTTTATATGGTGGAGTTGTTGTAGGTGTTTTGTTAGTTTCTTTTTCTAATTAATTGGCATATTGTAACAAGCTCTTATGTGCCTTTTATTTTTGCCACTTTGGCTTATCTTATTGTTTTCCCTTCTTTTTCTTCTCTGAACTCATTTGTAACAAGGTATTTGCAGTTTCTTCTAGAGGTGTTGTTTGTGGGGAGGGAGTAGATTCTACTTGAATGGGTTCCTCTTCTTGTTGCTTTATTTTATTTCCTTTATTTCCATATTATTTAGGTTCTTTCTACAATTCTTCTTGAACCACTTGTTTCTATTGGTTTTACGACAGACAACTGAGAGGGGGGGTGAATCAGTTGTCTCAAAACTTTCTTTTCTTTAAGCACTTAAATCCTTCTCATATTTAACAGCATAATAATAATTCAATCATGGAAGAATAATATAATAATTCAAGAGCAGAAACACATTAACACATATGACACCAAGATTTTAACGTAGAAAACCTAGTTAAGGGAAAAACCACGAGGTGACTAACCCAAGATTGTATTCTTTGTTAAAAGAATAAGGAGACCAAAATGGCACTTGCTAATTAGGGCTCACTTCTCGAGTACACTGCTCACAAGAGGCCCACTGCCTATAAGAGACACACTGTCTACAAAATGACAAAATAAATATTACATACTTGAACTGGAAATTAGCATCTTCACCATGCTTGAGATAGTTCCATTTAAGCTCAATACTTTTGCTCTTCTTTTCGCTTCTCTCCCTTCTACCACCCACTCATCTTCACAAGGATACTTTGAAATGACTTCATAAATCTTATTTTTACAAGACATTGACTTTGGGATAATCATCCAAGTCGGCACAATACATACTTTATTTTATTACAAAGCAATTACACAAATACAACTTGACTTATTACAAACTTCATGCGTATCACCACACTGTCGGCCACACATATCTAGGATTTCAATCTTCTTTGAGGAACATGCCATGCTTCACAGAATATCTTCAAGATCATCCACAAGTTGTTTAAAACATCCGGTCAGCCAAGATTAGGAATAACATCATCATCCACAAGTAAATCTTCAATTACGAGCTCAATCTTTAATACAGACCGCCAACACAAATTGGACACAATCTAGAGACCCCCACAAGCTTTCCTGAATCACCAAGAACATCCACACCACTTCTACTCACTGAAATCATTCACATCTTCATCCGGAACCTCAAGAACATAGTCTATCATCACTATCACATTAGAATAAAATCTTGCAGACCTCCAGACCATGAACCAATTGAGTTTTCAATTCACATTGGCTCCCTAAATACTCTACCAAATCCGCAAAGCAAGATATTGCATTTTTGGATCTTACCGGACCTATTTGTGTCACTCTGTCACCTCTGAATAGCTGTCAAAACTAGTTTTACTGATATGGCCATAACTTCTTCAAATCTTCATGCGGACCTCTCAAATCTTGACTGGATCATCTTTAGACACATATCTACAAACCATTTGATATGCATTCTCTGATCTTCATCTATCTGGGATCTTCACTTCATAGAGCTTCACTATCTTCACTGTTCTTCTCTATTTTTTATAGGACTAATTTTCTCAATATCCTCAGCACACAGCTCATCCAATCCTTGACATCAATGTAACAGGAGTATGTTGACATCAATGACAACACTGGTTAGGCCCATACTTGCAACAATCTCCCCCTTTGTCATTGATGGCAACATATGATGTGAAAAACTATTTTAACCATCAAGACAAGAATTTATCCTCACTGACTGACATAGCTCCCCCTATCAACAACAACCATTCACACGTCTTCTCTTCCTTTACTGCTCCCCCTTTGATTAGCAACCACTTTTTGTTTTTCACATGTCTTCTCTCCCCCTTTGACATCAATGGCAAAGGGAACATACTTGCATCAATCTTCTAAATCATACAGGCTGCTCCCCCTAAGTAGTAGCTTCCTATCATCAATCCAGACCACAAGATATGACTGTGAGATCCACTGGACTGATGCACATCAGTGCACCTTAATTTAGAACCGGAGGGGTAATAACCCCTAACTTCTCCCTAAGATACTCAAAAGAGTCCTTAGGTAGAGATTTAGTAAAAATGTCTGCAATCTGATCCTTAGAGGGTACAAACTCCAATCTGACTTCACTCTTGTTCACCTACTCTCTCAAAAAGTAAAATTTGTTGGATATATGTTTTTTCTTTGAATGCAACACTAGATTTTTTGATATATTTATTGCACTTGAGTTATCACAGAAGATTGTGATAGGTTCCTCACACTCCACTCTGATGTCTCTTAGCATTTGCTTCATCCACAATACTTGAGTGCAACTACCTACTGCTGCAATATACTCTGCTTCTGCAGTGGACAGAGATATTACCTCTTGTTTCTTGCTCAGCCAAGAAACCAATCTTTTCCCCAAAAAGAATGCACCACCACTGGTACTCTTCTGGTCATCCACATCTCTTGCCTAATCTGCATCTGTATATGCATGAAGAGAGAAATCATGATCCCTAGGATACCATAAACCATACTCAATTGTTCCCTTTAGATATCTGAAAATTCTCTTGATTGCCATGACATGAGATTCTCTAGGATCAACTTGGAATCTGGCAACAAGACCAACAACATTCATAATGTTAGGCCTAGTTTGAGTAAGATATAGTAATCCTCCAATCATTGACCTATACTTTTTCTGATCAGCCTTAGGAGATTCATCATCTTTGCTTAGTTTACATCCGGTTGCCATGGGAGTATTCATTGGTTTTGAATTTTCCATCCCAAATTTCTTCAACAATTCTTTCACATATTTGGTCTGAGATATGAAGATTCCTTTCTTTGTTTGAGTGATTTGCAAACCCAAGAAGAAATTCATTTCCCCAAACATAGACATCTCAAATTCACTTTTCATTTGATTTGCAAAAGTTTGGCACATACTATCTCTTCCTCCAAAAATAATATCATCAACAAATACTTCAACAATCAAGATATTTTCATGTTCAATTTTGAAGTATAAGTTATTGTCAGTAGTACCTTTGTTGAAACCAATCTTCAAAAGATGTTTATCCAGTCTTTCATACCAAGTCCTTGGGGCTTGTTTGAGTCCATATAGTGCTTTCTTCAATTTACAGACCATATCATCATGATCAGACAACTGAAATCCATCCGGTTGCTCAATGTATACTTCTTCTTACAAGTCACCATTTAGGAAGGCAGACTTGACATCCATCTGATATACTTTGAAATCCTTGAAGGTATCAAAAGAAAGAAATAATATGACTGCCTCAATTCTTGCTACCAGAGCAAAAGTTTCTTCAAAATCAACTCCTACTTGAGAATAACCCTTGCAGATCAATTTGGCTTTGTTTCTGACTACTTCACCATCTTCATTCAGTTTGTTCTAGAAGACCCATTTGGTTCCAATCACATTTTTATTTCTAGGTCTAGGAACAAGATCCCAAGTGTGATTTTTCTCAATCTGCATCAACTCTTCCTCCATTGCTTTGGCCCAGCTTTCATCATTGCATGCTTCACTTAGTATTTTTGGTTTAATTTTTGAAATCAGACAATACTTTTCTGAATCTTGAGCAATCTTTCTTCTTGTTTGAACACCTTTGCTTCTATCACCTATGATCTGGTCTTCAGAATGATTCAATCTTACATACCTGGGGGTTTTGGGAATTTCTTGCACTTCTATTTCTTGGACAGGTTCATTCAAGCTTATCTCTTCTCCCTGTGTTTTAGGATTCTCCGAATCAGTCTGGATCTGTATTTTAGAAGGGGCTTGAACTTCTTGAACCAAAACATCATTCTGATCATCTTCTTCATATTCATAAAACCTTGAGGGTTTTTCAATGCCTTCATCAACTTTCACATTTGTACTTTCTATAATCTTTCTCAATCTCTTGTTATAACACCGATATGTTTTGCTTTGAGTAGAATAACCCAAGAATATTCTTTCATCACTTCTAGCATCAAATTTTCCAAGGTCTTCATCTCTTTTAATGTAACATTTGCTACCAAAGACTCTAAAATACTTCACAGTAGGAGTGATGCCAAACCAAATTTCATAAGGGGTCTTACCAGTATTGCTTCTGATTTGTACTCGATTAAGTGTATAAACAACAATGCTTACAACTTCTCTCCAGTAGATCTGAGGAACATTTGCTTCCATCATCATGGTTCTATATGCTTCTTGGATGGTCCAGTTCTTTCTCTCCACTACTTCATTCTACCGTGGAGTCCTTGGAGGAGATAATTGTCTTTTTATCCCATGTTTCTCACAGAATTCTATGAATTCTCCAAATGTGAATTTTCCACCTCTATCAAACCTAAGACATTTTATGTTTAATCCGGTTTCACTCTCTTCCATAGCCTTGAATATTTTGAATTTCTCAAGAGCCTCAGATTTCTCTTTCAGGAAAGTTACCCACATCATCCAGGAATAGTCATCAATTAGTAGCATGAAATATCTATCACCTTGCAAACTCCTAATTCTTGCCGGTCCACATAGATCAGTATGTACTAAGTCCAACAATCTGGTAGAAGATTGTTCCTTACTTTTGAATGTGACCCTACTTTGCTTACCCATCTGACATTCTTTGCACAAACTATTAGTAGGTTTCACCAGTCTTGGAAGATCTCTTACAGCTTGAGTATTGCTTGTCTTGATGATGTTACCAAAATTTACATGACACATTCTCCTATGCCACAACCAACTCTGATCAATTTGAACAAATAAACAACTTTTGCCAGTACCAACCAAGTGGAAGATGTTACCTTTTGTTTGAGTACCAGATGCAATCTCTGTTCCAGAACTTTCAAAGATTTTATATTTTCTATTTTTGAATCAGAGATCATAGCCTTTGTCCACCAACTGCCCAACACTAAGAAGATTGTGCTTCAGACCTTCAACATATAGTACATCACTGGTTTTATTCTTTCCATCAAAAGAAATAGTTCCTTTGCCTCTGATTCTGCCAGTAGAATTATCACCAAATTTTACAACTCCTCCATATCTTTCCAGATCTATGAACTTATTTTTATCACTAGTCATATGGTGGGAGCATCCACTGTCAATGACCCATTCATCCTTTTCTTCAACTTGAGCAGCTAGAGCTTTTTCTACCTGATTATGATTGACAGATTCAGTGAGCATTGGATCTTCTTCCTTGATGGCAATAAACACCCAGTCACTTCCGGATTTGTTTCCTATTTCTGATTCATCATCTGTTACTCCATCATCGTCATCTTCAAGAACATAGTAACATTTCTTTTAGAATCTTGATCTATTTGGATTTGTCCTTGAAAATCTTTCCAGACACCTTGAAGCAAAATGACCAATCTTGTTGCAGTTGAAACATTTGAAGGGCAATTTTCCTTCATACTTACCAGATCCTCTTGGCAGGCTTTTTGCAATAAGGGCTTCAAGTTGAGTAGCTTCTGCCTCATCTTCTTCCAAATCTTTTCTTACTTTTTCATACCATGATAGTTTCTTTGAGGGGTTCTCTCATGGATCATACCTTTGTTTACCTTTCACAGAGGCACTAGCTTTGAATGCAGATTCAGTCTTGGGGGGTGCATCTCCAAACTCATCCAATTCAAATGCAGCCAATTTTCCAACCAATTGATCTCTTGTGATATTTGATAAAGATTTGAATTCTTCAATAGTAGCAACCTTGTGTTTGTAAGTAGGAGGTAGGGATTTGAGAACTTTGGCAACAATCTCATCTTCATCCAAGGTTCCACCAGCACACCTAATGCCACAAACAAGCTCATTTACTTTTGGCATAAATGTAGTGATATTCTCATCTTCATTCATCTTCAGGTTTTCAAATTTTTCTTTCAAACTTCGTAGCTTGGCACATTTAACATATTTGTCTCCTTCATGCAAAAGTTCCAGCTTTGCCCAAATCTCATATGTGGTTTTTAAATCCATAACATTTGTCAGCTCTGAATCAGAGAAGGCACTTAGTAAGGCTTCTTTAGCTCAAAGATTATCTTCAGTATCTCTGATTTCATCTACATTTGTCGGACCATTCTTTGGAGGAACATACTTCTTTGAAGTTATGGTCCAATATTGTATTCCCATACATTGCAAGTGACATTCCATGTGGCTTTTCCAGAGAGTGTAATTAGTTCATCAAACCTCAGACTATCCTTCTTGTAGGAAGACATCCTAGATCTCCTCAAGTGATTAAGCTCCTTTTAGAGGAACTTGGCTCTGATACCAATTGTTGGTTTTATAACAGACAACTAAGAGGGGGGGTGAATCAGTTGTCTCAAAACTTTCTTTTCTTTAAGCACTTAAATCCTTCTTGTATTTAACAGCATAATAATAATTCAATCATGGAAGCACAATACAATAATTCAAGAGCATAAACACATTAACACATATGACACCAAGATTTTAACATGGAAAACCCGGTTAAGGGAAAAACCACGGGGTGACTAACCCAAGATTGTATTCTCTGTTAAAAGAATAAGGAGAACAAAATGGCACTTGCCAATTAGGGCTCACTACCTGAGTACATTGCTCACAAGAGGCCCACTACCTACAAGAGACACACTGTCTACAGAATGATAAAATAAATATTACATACTTGAACTGGAAATTAGCATCTTCACCATGCTTGAGACAGTTCCATTTAAGCTCAATACTTCTACTTTGCTTTTTGCTTCTCTCCCTTCTACCACCCACTCATCTTCACAAGGATACTTTGAAATGACTTCCAAAATCTTATTTATACAAGATATCAACTTTGGGATAATCATCCAAGTCGGCACAATACATACTTTATTTTATTACAGAGAAATTACACAAATACAACTTGACTTATTACAAAATTTCATGCGTATCACCACACTATCGGCCACACATATTTGGGACTTCAATCTTCTTTGAGGAACATGCCATGCTTCGCAGAATATCTTCAAGATCATTTGCAAGATGTGTAAAGCATTTGGTTAGCCAAGATTAGGAAGAACATCATCATCCAGAAGTAAATCTTCAATTATGAGCTCAATCTTCAATGCGGACCACCAACACAAACTAGACACAATCTAGAGACCCCCACAAGCTTGCCTGAATCACCAAGAACATCCACACCACTTCTGCTCACTAAAATCACTCGCATCTTCATCTGGAACCTCAAGAACACAGTCTGTCATCACTGTCACATTAGAATAAAATCTTGCGGACCTCCAGACCATGAACCAATTGAGTTGTCAATTCACATTGGCTCCCTAAACACTCTACCAAATCCGCAAAGCAAGATATTGCATTTCTGGATCTCACCAGACCTATTTGTGTCACTCTATCACCTCTGAATAGCTGTCAGAACCAGTTTTACTCATATGACCATAACTTCTTCAAATCTTCATGCGGACCTCTCAAATCTTGACTGGATCATCTTTAGACACATATCTACAAACCCTTTGATACACATTCTCTGATCTTACTCTATTTGGGATCTTCACTTCATAGAGCTTCACTGTCTTCACTGTTCTTCTCTATTTCTAATAGGACTAATTTTCTCAATATCCTCAACACACAGTTCATCCAATCCTTGACATCAATGCAACAGGAGTATGTTGACATCAACGACAACACCGGTTAGGCCCATACTTGCAACAGTTTCTTTATTTTTGTTTCCATAGCTTTCATATTTTGTTATTGTGGTGGAGTAGTTCCACTAGTTGACCCTAATCTCTTTGCTATTTTCTTCCCTATCTCTTTCTCCTGCTGCATGCCTTGTTGTTCTATTACATCAATGATGTATAGTGGAGGAGGATCTTGTTTTACAATTTTTTCTCTTTTTTGTCAACTTTCTCCCACGCATCCTTCTTTGCCTTCTTATCAATGTACTCTCACCATGTGCCAAATATATTTGTGGTTGGATCTCATGGACGTGATATGAGAGTTTATGTTTTACCTTCTAATAATTGGTCACTTGCCTCACATGATAGTGGTGGAACCAAAAAGGTTCAAGGTTCCACTACTTCTATGTCGATATAGTCTTTGTCCACTATGAACACAACATCATTCTCTAGTTTCTTCACCACCTGATGACTTAATCTTTCTCTTTGCTACATTCTTCTTTAAAATTTTGAAAAGAATGAATCATATATTTTTTATAAGACTGTCTTGTTAGGAAAACTATCAATGTTATATTTGATCTAGTTGGCCATTGATGTATCCATTCTCCATATGCATTTTTTAATTCCTAGTGGTTCACTTAAAAAGTAAAGAGCTAAACAAATAATGAGTGAACCATACCTGAAATTATGGTGGTTCTTCTTTGTTTTCTCCAAATTCTCCATTACTTTCTCTCTTAGGGTTTCACATAAATTAAATTATTTTTTATTTGTTACCATCTCATTGATAGCATTGATGCATGTGGTTGGTACAAAATCCTCTTAAATACCAACGTGGAAAATTTTGTAGGTGATGAATTTTGTGGCATACTTGATGCTGAGGTCATAGATTTTTATCACCACTAGGAATTGACCATCAAATGTTGCTCCTATTAGCAACATCATGGATTTGTTTGCGACCTTCTTGGGTTTCTCTTTTTTATCACAGTCCTGTTATGGCCTTAATTGCATCGCTGGTGATGAGGAATGGTCTATCTAGGTACATAAAATCTCTATGGATTCAGCTTAGAATTATTTGAACCCATTTATGGTCATTCTTAATGTTTGGTAAATTCTCCCAAATATCCAACTTTAACCATCCGATGTTTCTATTTGGTACTAAATATTTACATGTTGTGGAGTTTTTAAGCTCTTATCTTTCCTTTAAAAATTTTAAATGATCTACTATTAGTTTAACATGAATGTATTTCCTCACATCTTCAACTGATATAATACTTACATGAATGTTTGAGAATGCCTGTTTCAGGTCATTCTCCATGGCCTTCCATGGGAATGGCTTGTACACTAGTCTCGTATCTTTGGCAACATGCTCGCCATGGCTTTGATCAATTCAACTATGTTGCTCTTCTCTATATTCAAAACCCTCATCATTAATCTTGCTGCTTCTACACAAATTCACTTATGCACTTTATCACTTTGGTGAGTTTTACACTCCCCTTCAACTCTTTTTATAGCTTTTTCAGCCATCTAGCTGATGTCATTGCTTAAATCATCACATCTTTATTAGTTTTGACCACTTTTATTTATTTTCTTCTTGATGGTTATTTTTCTAAGGACCTATTATAATATAGATACAGTACATAATATACAAAGTGTCCTTAATATTTTTTATTTTATAGTTTAATCTCCTTCATACTAGGGTTTTAATTGGGCACCGCTCACATACACATTTATTAATTCATTTTCCAAAGTTTTTAATTTTATCGTTTTGGTTACTTGTATGTGGTCTATGCAGTAAGGACCCAACTATCACATTTTCAACTTCATAAGTTTATTGAACTTGTCATATAATAATAATATATCTTTTGGTTTCAATTGCTTACTCTTAATATTTTTGTCATGCCATGCTTTTTGTTTCCTCTTTTCTTGTGTTTGATTGTATGCCATGGTTAATATATTTTCACTTAACTTCTCAAATTCTATTAGCCTTTCTTTAATAGTTTTTTCTTCAATCAATCTTGTGGATATTGCCAGTTTTAAATTAGGAACTATGTACTATATTGGCAATGTTGCATCAAACCCATGTACTAACTAAAATGGATAGTACTTTTTTAGCCTTTTATATGTTGTGCAATAGGTCCATAGTAATATAGGTATCTTCTGATCCCAATCTCATGTGTCACCATTACATGCCTTTGTAAGTGTCTTACCCATAAGTTTTTAAAATTCTTCACTTGCTCCATTTTCTTGTGGATAGTAAGGTGTACTCTTTCCATGATCAATCATGAAGGTGTCTAGAAATTCCTTGATTGTTTTGTTGAAAAAGTGCTTTCCTTGATCACTTGTAATGCTTAAGGGGAATCCAAAATATGTAATAATTGTAATGAAGCTAAGGTAGATGAACAACTTCCTACACTAATCTTGAGAGGAGGATTATGAAAAGATTTTTAAATCTTTACAATAGTTGTAGAAATTATATAGAAATAAACATAAATATCAATCATACCATAACATAGTGATTTACATGGGGAAAACCCTTTTGGGAGAAAAACCCCTCACTCCAAAATCAACCAAATATATTATTCAAAAATCTCAACAAGATTACAATATACTTGTAGAGAACGATTTCACAAGAGTATCACCAACCAAAGATTTGGAGGCAACTTAACAACATCTATAAGACTCTCACACTCAACCTCCATCTCAAAAACCTAATATATAGGAGATACAATACATGAAACCATCAAATGGTAATTAGAAAACCATGAGCCAAAACCACCCAAAAGTGGCACCCAAATCCTTAGGGTTCCATTATTTCCAATCAAAGATGCCTTATGATGTGCCATAACATGCATCGTAAGTTGGTCAACATGTGCAACTCCCCCTTACAACTCTTTACCATGTCCAACACATTTTTATATTTTTTAATGCGGGAGGCCCAACTTTTGGATGCCATAACTTTTGATCCAGGAGGCTGATTGGGCCCATTTTGTTTTTAAAAATTGTAGAGATTGAAGAGATATATGCATTAGGAACCCTTGCAAGTGGTGTCAAACAACCTAGAATTTTTATTTTGGCCAAAAACCAACTTTATAGCCCAACAATTGTGTTTATTCAATTTTATAACCAAAAAATTACACTTTTTGTAATTGCAAGGTTGAGATGCCTTTCCTAACATTCTGCCACTTGTCGAACACCTTGCAAGAGAAAAGGGAGTATCAATACCATGATTTAATTACTAGGGGCCAAGAGGCCCATAGAATCCGAACACCATTTGAACTTCTCTATGCTCATAGGCTTAGTTAATGAATCTACAACATTCATCGAAGTCTCTACCTTAACTACCTTCACCTTCCCATCCTCAACCATATCTCTGAAAAAATGATACTATACATCAATGTGCTTGGTCTTGGCATGAAAAGTTAGGTTCTTAGCTAGGAAGATCACACTCTGATTGTCACAATAAACTATCAATGCACCTTGTTTTATTCTAATATCGAAACATAATCTCTTAAGCCAAATGGCTTCTTTACAAGCATGATTAGCTACCATATACTTATCCTTAGTATTGGACAAAGAAACCACACCCTGTTGCTTACTCATCTAGCTAATTACACCACCAAATAAAGTAAACACATAAGCACTGGTGGATCTTCTGATATCAACATCACCTACCCAGTATGAATCCACATAACCATGAATATCAAGGGAATGCTTTTCTCCTATAAAATTACCATGATAACACAAGGAATACTCTAAGGTACCTCACAAGTATCTGAAGACTCTTTTAACTATATCCCAATGAACTCTACCAAGATTATACATATATATGGATAGAACTCCCACTACTTGGGTAATGTTTGGTCTAGTACAAAATATAGCATACATCAAACTTCTGACTTTACTCTTGTAAGGTGTTGAGAAAAAGCAAGTGCGAACAAGGTATAATTGCAGCTATGTTGCTTTTAATTATTTTTCAAATCTAAAAACTAATCATGTGTGGTGTTGTAAATTTGAAAATTACTTTCAAGATTATCCAATTTATATGTATTAGTGTTTAGCCAATTTAATCAATAAGGTATGAAGAAATTATGCATAACATGTGACACAAGATTTACATGCAGAAACCCTTGTAGGAAAAAACTCCACACCTAAAGAGATCCAATGATTGCATTAACTTTGAAATTGTTTGAACAATACAATAATTACTCTTTGGATTTTGGTAGCACTTTGTTACTCCTTTAACCTATAAAAGCCTCTCATTACCTATAATTAATTTCTCATTATTTCTACCAACTCAAGGCATCATTATATAGAAGCCATGAATCTCAAAATATAATAAATTGTATCCAATAACATGAGACAAATCCTAATCCAAAATCCAAGTGCCCAATATAGTGAACTCCAAAGTTGCATAGTAGAAATCACCTTGTTAACTGCAAGTCTCGAACATGGGCGCCCAAGTTGTCCCATTCAAACTTAGTCAATTGAAGTGTTATGTGACAAAAATGAGGTACAACTAAAAGTCTCAACATGGGCGCCCAAGAAGTCAAACTCAAACTCAGTCAACTGAAGTGTTATGTGACAACAACAAAGTTGAACTGAATGTCTCTTCATGAGCACCTAGTAACTCCCAATTAACTCTGTCAATTGAAGTGCTCCAACTCACAATAATGTCATGCAAACAAAATGCATAATTGATGTCTCCAATAATAATCTATAACAACTTATTTTGTAACATGCAAGAGTCATGCAACCACCTATAGCATCATGCAAGAGTTATCCAAAATTGATCCTGAGTTATAGTGTCATGCAAGATACATGCAACACCATATAAGTGACATGCAACAACATGCAAGTCCATGCAACTAACATGCAACAACGTGAAAGAACATGCAAGTGACATGCAACAACATTCAATCACATGCAAGTGACATGCAACAACGTGCAAGTACATGCAAGCTCATAAAAGTGACATGCAAGAAAATGCAAGTCCATGCAAGTGACATGCAACAACATGCAAGTACATGCAAGCTCATACAAGTGACATGCAACAACATGCAAGTCCATGCAAGTGGCATGCAACAACATGCAAGTCCATGCAAGCTTTTATGAGTTCATGCAAGCAATATTCCAATATCATGCATCTCTAACACCACGGATAACTCCCACATCATAATCATGCAAAGTGTACCAACTAGGGCTTAAATTTGATAGTCAACCTTGACTATTGGTGCAGGAGCACCTCGAGACATTGAGGATCTAGAGGATCCCTCGTATTTTCTATTGTGTCCAAATGTTATGTTGTAAGCCTTTGAGCCATATCGAAAGATTGTATACGTGTCATTCCAAATTGTAAATGAATTGAAAGAGATTGTAACCAGACAAGTAGAATGTAACCGATTGGCAGGGTGGTTGAGGAATGGTTCTCCTTCCACCTTCTGTAACTGCCAATGTATGAGTCTTTAAATAGTTATCTCTGTATTCATAGAAAGAACAGACAGAGAGAGAGAAGATTGTAAACTAACTCTGGGAAGGAATACAAATTCTATTTCTAGTGTAAATCCGCAGAAGACATCGTTTGGAGTCATTCCACTGGTGGGTTTCTTCGAAACCAGTGGAATGACCTCCATATAGAGTAGTGTGTTTTACTTTTCTGTTTTGTGGGTTTTTGTAGTTCTGTGTGTTTTGTTCGGTTACATGAGTTGTGGAGAGAAACTGTGCACTTTAAGTGTATACAACTAATGTATGTGGAAAGCATTCCGGTGTATATCACAAATACAGTTCATGTGTATCTTCCTTTTGAATGTCGCTGTTGTATGTGGGAGGAAAATGCATTCTAAATGATACAAAGGTTGACCCGTGGAAATGGTAAGGAAGACCGAAAGAATAATTCGAGAAATGTATGTAAAAGCCATTGGTGTGAGGAAAGCACATCGGGCGAAGCTTTGGAAGTTATGCCGATCGACGGAGTCACGCTGATAGAAGGAGCATTGTGGAGAGTAAGACCTTCGTCTCACCGAAGGAAAAGTTTGGTGTTTATTGTTTCGGCATAAGGTCATCGGACTGACTACATCTATCGGGTAGATAAAGGTGCATTGAACCGATAACATTAATCTTACCGATCGTGTTGTATCGAGGTAACAATTGGTTGGTCCCACCAATGATTAAGCAGTGTGTGTGCAGAGAGGGGTTGTCGGTGTGAGTATCGCCATCGGAAGAAGAAAGTTACACGGGGCCAATGGTAGGATCTCTCACTGATCGGGGAGATCATTATGAAGTGTTGCCGATGGAGAAGTGGGAGTTAGACACTCATCGGTGTGACCGATAGCGTCGGCAGAAGATTTAAGGGATTTGCCGACAAGCGATGTCATGCCGATAGGTAAATCTAATGAAGACTTCATCAGTGTGACCTGGAAATCAGAGTGAAATTGGATAGTTTTGATGTGGGATCAGATTGCTACAAGTGATCAAGGGTTTGATATATGAAACGGCCAAATTCCATTGTTCGGTCGAAAGGAATTCTAGTTCGGTGCCTCAGAACAGTTGGAGATCCATCGGCGTGAAAGGCCCTCCGTCTTGTCGAAGATTGGTATAGTGTCGGAGACACATACCATTGTTATTCGCATCGGTGAGAGAAACGATATCGGGCTAAGGCAAATACACTTAGCCGATGGTATAAAGTTTCACCGATCGGTGAGACATCCTCGGAGTATCGCCGATAAAGAGTATCAGCGTGAGGAACCTTGTCGGGGGAAGCCGAAGAAGTCACGGCGACCGTTAGAGTCCCGCCGATAGAAGCTCATCGGAAGGAGTTCAAGAAGTCTCAGCGAAAGGACTGGGCTATTTGTGTATTGGTATTCTGTCACTGAATAGGCAGAAGAAGAAAGAAGAGGAAGAGAGAAGCAAGAAGCTGAAAGAAAGTGTGCTAGAAAAGAATTTTGCTGACTTCCGGTTGCAGGTGCAGATTCACTCGCTACAGTAGGCAGATGAGAGATCTGTCATGGGCCTGAGAAGGAGGTCCAGTTGGTGTCGCCAAAAGTCCTGGGGAGAGAGGCGAGAGAGGACTCCCAGGTGAGGGACAGAAGTGTTGGTGTAGCATGAAGGAGTGGATTTCAGTTGTTACATTTCGGAGGCAGCCATTGATAGAAGGCACAGTTGAGGATGAAGAGGAAGCAGTAGAGGCATCTAGTTAGTATTGAAGACATCGAGAAAGCCAAAAGATATTGCAGGCTTTTCACTGAGCATTTCCATGGGACATGGAAAATTTTCAAGTCTAGGAGTATGGTGCAGGAGCACCTCGAGACATTGAGGATCTAGAGGATCCCTCGTATTTTCTATTATGTCCAAATGTTATGTTGTAAGCCTTTGAGCCATATTGAAAGATTGTATACGTGTCATTCCAAATTGTAAATGAATTGAAAGAGATTGTAACCAGACAAGTAGAATGTAACCGATTGGCAGGGTGGTTGAGGAATGGTTCTCCTTCCACCTTCTGTAACTGCCAATGTATGAGTCTTTAAATAGTTATCTCTGTATTCGTAGAAAGAGCAGACAGAGAGAGAGAAGATTGTAAACTAACTCTGGGAAGGAATACAAATTCTATTTCTAGTGTAAATCTGCAGAAGACATCGTTTGGAGTCATTCCACTGGTGGGTTTCTTCGAAACCAGTGGAATGACCTCCGTATAGAGTAGTGTGTTTTACTTTTCTGTTTTGTGGGTTTTTGTAGTTCTGTGTGTTTTGTTTGGTTACATGAGTTGTGGAGAGAAACTATGCACTTTAAGTGTATACAACTAATGTATGTGGAAAGCATTCCGGTGTATATCACAAATACAGTTCGTGTGTATCTTCCTTTTGAATGTCGCTGTTGTATATGGGAGGAAAATGCATTCTGAATGATACAAAGGTTGACCCATGGAAATGGTAAGGAAGACCAAAAGAATAATTCGAGAAATGTATGTAAAAGCCATCAGTGTGAGGAAAGCACATTGGGCGAAGCTTTGGAAGTTATGCCGATCGACGGAGTCACGCCGATAGAAGGAGCATCGTGGAGAGTAAGACCTTCGTCTCACCGAAGGAAAAGTTTGGTGTTTATTGTTTTGGCATAAGGTCATCGGACTGACTACGTCTATCGGGTAGATAAAGGTGCATTGAACCGATAACATTAATCTTACCGATCGTGTTGTATCGGGGTAACAATTGGTTGGTCCCACCAATGATTAAGCAGTGTGTGTGCAGAGAGGGGTCATCGGTGTGAGTATCGCCATCGGAAGAAGAAAGTTACACGGGGCCGATGGTAGGATCTCTCACCGATCGGGGAGATCATTATGAAGTGTTGCCGATGGAGAAGTGGGAGTTAGACACTCATCGGTGTGACCGATAGCGTCGGCAGAAGATTCAAGGAACTCGCCGATAGAATAGTGTCTTGCCAATAGGCAAGAGGGGGATTGCTTCGGTGAGAAAAGTAAAAGGTCTTGCCGATGGTGCTATGGTATTAAACATATCGGTAAGAGATATGTATCGGCGAAGGAGTGTTTTAGCTTAACCGACGGTGTATAGTCTTGCCGATAGGCAGGCATATGTATATTTCGGTGTGACTTCTACCTTATCTGGCCGATACACACTATAATGGCTATTTTGTGGGCTTTTCGAGGGATCTTCCACCTGTTTTATGCTGTAACTGGTTTCCCTCTGCATCAACTATCAAGTAATTTTTTATGACAATTATCTATTCAATAGTGCCTTTAAAATACTTAGACATATTTTAGTATAATAAATTATATAAAAACCAAATATATATATATATATATCATAATCCTATATAAATTTTGACAGTTTGTCCAAAATCTCTCCTTTCATATGATATGGTCTTTTCAAAATTTTAGTTGTATTTTACAGCTAAAATGTCTAAATACAACTATACAACTATCAAATTTAAGCCCTGGTACCAACAATATCCACTCATGCACACAAAAGCAAACTCTTAGTCTTCATTGGAAACACCTCCAAAGTGAGTGCCCAAGTTAACTCCCACTTCCTAGGAGGTATCAACGAGTCAAGATAGACATCAATGAGTTAACTACAACATGTCATAGTGATATAATTAAATATTATTTTATCTCTCAAGTCCCTATGTGTTGGAGAACATTTTCCAAGGACTTTGGAGATACATGAAATTAGTTAGGATTGCAAAGTTAATGACAACTTATCCCAACATAAGGTGCTTTGCTCATGTCTTCCATCTCTGATGGGGATGTTAAACATTGTGAAGAAGATGAATTCATTCCAATTGTAAAAGGAACACATAAAGGTCTATAACTACATAGTTTGGGGAGATTGTCAAATTCCTTAGTTGCAAAAATAAAAACATCTCCTTATGAAAACTACACCGTGGCACTTTTGGATGATTCAAAAGTAAAAATAAAGGATGTATCTTCTAGTGAAAACCTCTCCAAGGTGTTAGAAGATGGGGAATTTGACCTCCCTGAAGTACCAAAATATTATCAAGAAAAATCTACAATCTTAGTTGAAGAAGCAAAAGAGCTTAATTTGGGAATAGAAGAAGCCTCGAAAATGACTTTTATGGTAGCATCACTCATATCACAAGAACAACTTGTCTGTGTTTTTCAAAAAGAGCTATTAGCTTTGCATGGTCCTACGTTGATATTCCTAGACTAGATCTATCACATGTAGTGCACCACCTAACTGTATATCTTGATGCTAAACCAGTTAAACAAAAGCTCAAGATGATGCATCCTCAAATAACATTTCTAGTCAAAGATGAACTTAAAAAATTACTATAAGTCAGATTTATTTGCCCCATTAATTATCCAAAATGGGTATCCAATATTGTTCTAGTAGCTAAGCTAATTGGGGGCATACAAGTTTGTACAGATTTTTGTTATCTCAATAAAGCTTGCCCTAAACATGACTTTGCACTACCAAATATTGTAATCTTAGTGGAACTTACTACTGGGCATGAAATTTTATCCCTTATGGATGGTTTTTTGGTATATAATCAAATTTGTATTGTAGAAGAGGATCAACACAAGACTTCTTTTATCTGTGCATGGGGAACATATTGTTGGAAGGTTATGCCTTTTGGCCTTAAAAATGTTGGGGCCACATATCAATGAGCCATGACTGTCATTTTTCATGATATGCTACACAAGACAATGAAGGATTATGTTGATGACCTCCTGATGCAGAGGGACCCAGTTGAACATACAAAACAGGTGGAAGATCCCTCGAAAAGCCCACAAAATAGCCATTATAGTGTGTATCGGCCAGATAAGGTAGAAGTCACACCGAAATATACATATGCCTGCCTATCGGCAAGACTATACACCGTCGGTTAAGCTAAAACACTCCTTCGCCGATACATATCTCTTACCGATATGTTTAATACCATAGCACCATCGGCAAGACCTTTTACTTTTCTCACCGAAGTAATCCCCCTCTTGCCTATCGGCAAGACACTATTCTATCGGCGAGTTCCTTGAATCTTCTGCCAATGCTATCGGTCACACCGATGAGTGTCTAACTCCCACTTCTCCATCGGCAACACTTCATAATGATCTCCCCGATCGGTGAGAGATCCTACCATCGGCCCCGTGTAACTTTCTTCTTCCGATGGTGATACTCACACCGACGACCCCTCTCTGCACACACACTGCTTAATCATTGGTGGGACCAACCAATTGTTACCCCGATACAACACGATCGGCAAGATTAATGTTATCGGTTCAATGCACCTTTATCTACCCGATAGACGTAGTCAGTACGATGACCTTATGCTGAAACAATAAACACCAAACTTTTCCTTCGGTGAGACGAAGGTCTTACTCTCCACGATGCTCCTTCTATCGGCGTGACTCCGTCGATTGGCATAACTTCCAAAGCTTCGCCCGATGTGCTTTCCTCACACCGATGGCTTTTACATACATTTCTCAAATTATTCTTTCGGTCTTCCTTACCATTTCCATGGGTCAACCTTTGTATCATTCAGAATGCATTTTCCTCCCACATACAACAGCGACATTCAAAAGGAAGATACACACGAACTGTATTTGTGATATACACCGGAATGCTTTCCACATACATTAGTTGTATACACTTAAAGTGCACAGTTTCTCTCCACAACTCATGTAACCGAACAAAACACATAGAACTACAAAAACCCACAAAACAGAAAAGTAAAACACACTACTCTATACGGAGGTCATTCCACTGGTTTTGAAGAAACCCACTAGTGGAATGACTCCAAACGATGTCTTCTGCGGATTTACACTAGAAATAGAATTTGTATTCCTTCCCAGAGTTAGTTTACAATCTTCTCTCTCTCTGTCTGCTCTTTCTACGAATACAGAGATAACTATTTAAAGACTCATACATTGGTAGTTACAGAAGGTGGAAGGAGAACCATTCCTCAACCACCCTGCCAATCAGTTACATTCTACTTGTCCGGTTACAATCTCTTTCAATTCATTTACAATTTGGAATGACACGTATACAATCTTTCGATATGGCTCAAAGGCTTACAACATAACATTTGGACACAATAGAAAATACGAGGGATCCTCTAGATCCTCAATGTCTCGAGGTGCTCCTGCACCACCTCCTTAGAAAATCAAAGACAAGAGAAGGCCACCTTTATGTACTAGAAAACATCTTTGATCGACTCAAAAAATATCAGGTGTGCCTCAACACGAAGAAATGTGTTTTTAGTGTAACTTCAGGAAAAATATTGGGCTACATTGTATCACAATGAGGCATTGAAATGGAACCTATAAAAGTGAAAGCCATAGTTGATATGCCTCCACCATGAAACTTAAAGCAGTTGTGTAGCCTACAAGGAACGCTTCAAGTGATAAAACACTTCATTGCGTAACTTGTGGACAAATGCCACTCATTTTTACATCTCCTTCGCAAGAATGTTGCATTTAAATAGGATTTTGATCAACTCAAGGAGTGTCTTGCATCTCCTCCTGTACTTATGCCACATATTGTAGGATAACCCCTCTTATTATACATTTTCACTACATTAGCAGCAATGGGGGAACTTTTGGCACAACATGATGATACAAGAAATGAGAGAGCTATCTATTACATTAGTCACACTTTAGTGGGGTATGAGCTTAAATATACACCAATCGAACTAGCATGCTTGGAAGTTGTCTGTAGTTCATAGAAACTTTGACACTAGATGATTAATCATAAGACAAATCTCATCTTGAAAGTTGACCCACTTAAGTATCTCTTATCAAAAATAGCTCTCACAAGACACATGGCAAAATGGATCATGATCTTGAGTGAATTTGACATCGAGTACATAGATTGGAAAGCCATTAAAGGACAAGTGATAGTAGAACAGTTGTCACATCTCATTTTATGGACTATATAATTATTCTAGAATAGCGAACATTTACTATGATTGTTTTACTTTGAGAAAATTCCACATATGTGAAGGTAATTATCGTGATGTTATATTTGCATAAATTAGAAAGTTGATTTAATATTAAATATTATCGATATGATTATAATGTTTTGCTTCGACTATGTTTTGGGGAACTAACCTATTGACGTCGAGTTGAGTACGAATGAATGCAGGTACTCATCAAAGACGAGAACATGGTTAAGGTAGAGGTGTTCTAGCCACTTGGCAAGAATTGTTTGGATGGTTAATCCTGATGCACTCACACACTCACGCAGTATCATATTGCATTATTATGAATGGTTTAATATGCATTATTGTGTGGATAATAAATGAGAATGATGTTTAAATGCTTAGAAAAATATTGTGTTTAATTGCAACAGTAAGTTCCTTTCAAATTCTTGATTTAGTCATGAATATTAATGTGTTTTCATTTTATATTTTAAGTGGTATAATTATGTTTGAAATGATGTATTTTATTAAATTGATGTATTGTTATATTATTTAAATAATTAATAAACGTTTCCTATTTTTATATAAATATGAATTTTTGGAAGACAATATCTAAATTAGATTTAAACCATTATATTTAAATTACAATAGGTATATATATTATTATTTTAATATTATTTAAATACTTCTCATTTGATTTAAATGACTGTAATTTGAAAATAAATAAATTATATTAAATAACATTTATTATATTTAGAATCCTAAATAAAAGAATTTAAAAGAATATTTACTGTCTTGCATGCGACAGAAAGCTATTAAGTTATTTTATTCTAATTAAATAGATAAATATATAGTATTATTACTATTGTAATTACTTCTTGAGTTGTTTTAGTATTTGTGTTTTATTAAAAATAGATAAATTGTATTAATAATATTAGTATTATATTTAGAAATCTAAAATAAAGAGTATTATAATTTAATTACTGTCATGCAAGTGACAAAAAGCTAATTGAGTTATTTATTCAAATTTAAATAGAAATTCAAAGTCTTTTTAAATGCAATATCATGCAAAACTTAAGTATCCATCAATTATTAAAAAGCAAGAAAAAACTTAAATTTTAGACGCCAAGATTAGGGAGGATTTTTAATAAATAAAAAAAAATACATTTTTGAAAACCAATCAAGAACAATCATAGTAAAATAGAGATAACTATGTCATTTATCAACTAAATTTAAAACCATAAACTGTTCTAGAACGCTAGGGAAGAGAAGAACAAAACCCAGAAGGGATTTGAAAAGATTTATAGTAGTTAGTGAGCAGTTTAGCAAAAGAAAAATGTGATTTTTTATCTAGCGTGAGAAAAACACAGGGATCACCATTTTTTTCTAAGCATCAATCACCATTTTTAAGTGACCAATATCTCTAGATCTGGAAGCAACATGATACAATAGGGCAATGACTCAGAAGGTAGAATCGACCCCTTTTGTGCAAGTGAATTTATCTAGGAATTTTTCCCTATTTTTGTATGCAATACTTAATGATTGGTTATGGTTGTTTAAACAGTAAATCGTCTTGTTGTTTCCATTCAATTGTCTTTACTTTTCTTTATTTTATTTTGAGTGAATCGCCCCACTTTTTGGCCGCTATATTTAACCTTGGAGCTGAAATGTAACAAATTTCCTAGTCCCTAATAAAAAAAATCACTCTCTGACAGAGAAATAATAGACCTGATATCATTCTTAATTGCTTTTCCCTGTATTCTTGGTAGACCGCCCTCTTTTCTTGATCTTGTCATAACCATTGAAAACATAGATAACCAAATTTCTGAGTGCTAATAAAATCACTCATTGGCAGACATAAAACAGATAACTGTTATCTTTCTTGTTTGCTGTTCAAAATCAGTGTTTTTCTGCAAATCGACTCCTCTTCTTATTGATCAAACAATGTGAAAATAAACTCTTTAACTTGGAAGACAATATTAGATCCCTACAGACATATTCATTTATTTATTTGTTGTTCAAAGATCTATTCTAAACCATTACCATTTAAGTGACAGTAAGTCTATTATGAAATTTGTTATTTTATTTTAAATCTGTTACAATTCTTGTCACAGTTGCGACAGGAAGACTGTTTTCTTATTTCATGACTTCCTGTCACAGTTGTGACAGGAAGGTTCTTAAAAGATTATAATACATATTGCGATATATATATATATCGCAATATGTATTATAATCTTTTAAGAACCTTCCTGTCACAACTGTGTATATATATATATATATATATATATATATATATATATATATATATATATATATATATATATATATATATATATAGAATGAAATAGTCCCTATCAATGATATGATAGTAAGATTAATTAATAACTTAGAATGCTTATTACATTACGAATTATGAATAAAATATAGATTTGGTAATTAAAACCGATTTAATAGCCTTATAGATGCAATTGTATGATCAAATGATGAATTATAGGAGAACATTGATTGTTTTATTTTATTATTTATTTACTTGTTCTTGAGGAAAGATAGTAATAATATTTGAAATAAGTATGCATGGATACTCATTGTTGAAGTGGAGTTGGCATACATCATTATTGATTTTATTGCTTGAATCACAAAACAGTATTGGATATGAAGTAAAATCATTAGTTTTCTATAATCTATTAAAACCATGGAAATACAAATTGAGAATATAATCAGATTTCAAAATCTATATTGCTTTAAAATGATTTATGATGTTCTTCATTACTGCTTGTTCGAAAAGTGTGTTTTCTTTATTAATGCTTGGGAAAGGGATTAGAGGTGTTATAGGTGATTTTGATTTATTTATTTATTTATTTGTTTATTGACTTATTTATTTATTGGGGAAGGAATGTAGATTTTTATTTAGGAATGTGTTTGGTTTACTTTTGGGCTAGGATGCCAAATGTGGATTATGAGAGATGGCTTTTCCTCTTTTCAAGAATTGACTGGTTACTATGTTTTAAAGGTTTAGATCTAAACGAGCTGTCATTGAAAAAGATGAATATTATGTCTAGCAAACTTTATTGATGGATTGATATATATCTCTTCCACATCCTATTGTGAGACAATCGACATTTCATTATTCAGAATTGCACATTAGACATCAGGTTGCATCGAGTTCTCCCTCCTGCCAGTTGTTTCTAGGTAGCTATACATTTCGTGCAGGGTTGGGTTGCCTTCGTGTCATGAAGGGATCTAGGGAAGTGTAATTTCTTCATGGTTGGGTGGAAAAGGACCCGAGCCATGTTCCCATCTCTCGGCTCGTAGGAGAACCATTTGGGTTCATGGCGACTGGAGAGTGTTTTGATTTATTTATACTTGTACATGATTATTGTAATTTGTATTTGGATGTATTATGGCATGGAAGCAAATGGATTTTGTATATTATTTTATAGTACTATCACTTGGATTGAGCATGAGATTTTTGTAATATTTAATGACTTTTATTGATTCATATTTATGAGATTTATCTTTTACTCGTGAAGTTGTAATTAAACAGATTAATTACATCATTTTACTTTCGTTATTTGTGATGTTGTAATTTAAATGGATTATTTACTTTATTTACTTTTGTGATGATTTGAGTACTTTACATTAGTTGGAAGACACACCTATAGAAGCAAACCATCCACTTGTTTCAGAGTTTCCTGATGAAGCTGTATTTTTTGTCACCATACCTACAAATTGAAAATTGCACTTCGATAGGTCCTACACACATCATGGTTTAGAAGAGGGGATCTTATTTGTCACTCTGCAAGGGGATTGCATCCAAAGTCCTATAGAATAGATTTCCCATGTACCAATAATATTGCTGAATCTGAAGTTCTTATCATAGGACTGAGAATGGTTGTCCAATGGAAGATCAATGAATTCCACGTCTATGGAGATTCACAACTTGTCATTAAACAAGTCAATGACAAGTATCAAAACAAAGATGACAAGTTTCTCCCTTATAAGAGAATGGTAGACAATTTAAAAAAAAAAATTCACATATCCAATTTGAGCAAGTACCTAGATTAAACAAGGCTACTGATACTATGGCTACCATTGGATCACTTTTGGACATGCCTCAAAATAGTCATCAGTTTGAATTTTTGGTAGAGTAGTTGTTAATCCTTGCTTACAATGTCTCTTGTAATGAGCTGGTATGTGAACTTGTTGGTCCTAATTCCCCATGATATGACGATGTCTACACCTATCTCCATAATCATAACCTTCCACCCAACCTTTATAACACCCAACATAGAACATTCATCCATCATTCCTCCCACTTCACCATCCTTGGAGATACATTATTTTGAAGGAGTCTTGATGGTATTCTCTTGCGATGTCTTAACTCGGAAGAAACCCAAACTGGGTCTTAAATGAGGTACATGAGGGAATCTATGGTGCACACTCTAGTGCTACTACCCTTGCAAAGAAACTATTTAGAATGGGTTACTATTGGTTGACTATGGAACAAGATGCCCATCAGTTTGTGAAGAAATGTCTACAATGTTAGTAGCATGGTGATTTAATTCATGTACCATCACAAGAACTATAACTAATTACTACTCCTTGGCCTTTCTCATAGTGGGGGCTTGACCTCATTGGAAAAATCCACCCTTCATCTTCCAATGGCCACAAATTCATTATCACTACCATGGAGTACTTTACAAAGTGGGTTAAGGCCATTCCCCTTACTTAAATCACCAACAAACAAATAGCCAAATTCATGCTTCACTCTATCATATTCCGATATGGTATTCCCCTTTCCATTGTCACTGACAATGACAAACCTTTCAAAAACCAAGATGTCCATTCCATCTTCCATAAATTCCATATCCAACATCAATTTTCTACCCCATACTATCCTCAAGGTAATAGTCAAGCAGAGGCTTCAAAAAAACTATCCTCAAAAGACTTAAGAATATAGTCAATGAAGCTGGCATTGACTACCATCTCCAACTTAATCCCACACTATGGTCCTATCATACTAGCACTTGCACACCAACTAGATCCACACCATATTCCCTCATTTTTGGCTCCAAATCTATTTTTTCAATAGAGGTCAAGCTCCCCTCTCTTAGAATATCTCTGCAAAATCTCATTGATGAGGAGTATTGTGTTTCTTAGTTGCATGAGCTTGAACTACTAGATGAAAGGTGTGCCGATGATTTGAATAATATGGAAACTTATGAGAATTGTCTCCATCATAGCTACAACAAGAGAATCAAGACTCATCGGTTTGAGATTGGTGACCTTGTACTAAAAGAAAACCAAAAGAATCTATAAGAACAAGATAAAAAAGGGAAGTTTAAGCCTAATTGGTTGGGACCCTTTGTCATTATTGCTAGCTATGGATCAGAAGCTTATCAGCTCACCACACTAGAGGGCCAACCTTTGGAAGAGCTAATAAATATCATATAGCTCAAGAAGTTCTATGCATGACCCTCGGAATATCCCAATTGGAAAAAAATACAAAAAAATCAAGAATAAATATCAAAAAATAAAAAAATATTAAAAAAAAGCCAAGATGCAATAAGACATGCAATAGTGAAAACCACTTCGATGGTGCCTTGGATAAGTACCATGGTGAAAACCTATTTATAGGCACCATGTGTAGAGGCCAAATCCACCATCTACTAGGACCTTGTCCCTCCCTAGTCCATTTAAATAAAATAATCCATCCCCGACACTAAACACCATTCCATAATTCATCCTCCATTATCCACTATTCCATTTATAAATATCACCCTATCATGGCTTGATCTTTATTAGTTAACTGTCATTCCCTAGTCCTTTTCCCCACCCATCCACTACTATCATACCATGTTGGGGGCAAGTACCTACACCTAGTTATGGATTGGATCTTTGTATATACCTTCACAATGGATCTTCATGCAATAAAGTCTCATACATCTCATAATAAACACATTTTTGCATTTTCCATAATAAGACAACCTTACATTTTCACCCTCCACTTTCACATCCGTGTCCTTCCACAAGACTTGACAACCAAACTAGATAAGACACATACACCACATTGTACCGCAATGCAAATCACACATTGGATCATCTTGTGCAACAATAACTAGTCACCATGATGTATCCTTCCTATATTAGGCATAATCTAGTCTCATCCTACCTATCCTAATTTGGAAAGAGATATGATGGCTACATGACTTGTTGTGTCAATTGGTCTTTTTGTTTTGATTTACCTTTTACCCCTTCCTAATGCTTACTCAGGATCGCCTCGATCTTTCCATATCTTGGTGTGTTTTGACTAGCATAAAATGGGGCATCATCTTTTATTTTCATATGTCATGTTTGTTGGTTATTACTTTACATGACCAAGAATAATAACAACCTTGAGTGTGTTGGAAAAACTTTACGTATGATGGTTATTTGATCCTCATGCTTAAAGTATCTTTCTTCACATGACTCTTCGAAAGTTATATTACATCTTTCATGTTTAGTGTTACACCCCATGTGTTTCTATCTACTTACTATTTACCTAGATTAGTTAATTTGTTTGGAAAGTGAGTGATTATGGATTTCTACATCTATATATGTGTTTTTATCAATTTACTATAGATTAAATATTTTGTGAAAATTGAAGTATTTATGCATCTTTGCATCTATGTGTGTTATCTATCTTGAATGCAATATGATGAGAAAAAGAATAATGCAATGTCTTTAATGTAGTTATTGTTAATTAATGATGATATTTTGATCAGCTAATTGCTATGACGATGATCTGAGTGGATGCAGTAATAGGTTGTCCCTCTGAAAGGGAGGGGAGGTATCACTCAGGAGAAGGACTTGGTCTGGTAACTTTAGTAAAACCTATATTGAGCAATCACACACTCACAACCCTATCTTGACCTAGGTTGTGTCAATTCAGTTGGGTAGCGGTAAGTGATGTTTGTTGTGAATCTTGATTGCATGTTTGATGATCGTGTGAGAATTGTGATTTAATCTGCATGCTGATAAGTTTACAATTGCATAGACAAAGTTTTATCGCGAAATGATTTTATGTTATGCATGTGTTTATGTGGTTGTCATTCATGTCACCAATGTATGTGTGGATTCCATTCATTTGTGTTGTCAGTATGTGGGTTAGGAGTTTATTTGGTTTTGAGTAAAGTCAATATACATATATATGCATATATATGATAGCTATTGCTATATATATATATAGTTATTTATGATTTGCAAGATTTATCATCCCTTTGTTGTATATGCATGTTATGATATTTTGTCTATAAGTTGCTAAGACAATAAATAAATTTACGAAAAATATGTTTAAGTAATTTTTGTGATTTATGAAATATATATAATATTATTATTATATTCCTATGTTTTTAAAAAATATATAATTATAATACTTTTGGAAAAATGATATTGTTTTATTAAATATTATAATCTTTGCATCTATGTGTGTTATCTATCTTGAATGCAATATGATGAGAAAAAGAATAATGCAATGTCTTTAATGTAGTTATTGTTAATTAATGATGATATTTTGATCGGCTAATTGCTGTGATGATGATCTAAGTGGATGCAGTAATAGGTTGTCCCTCTGAAAGGGAGGGGAGGTATCACTCAGGAGAAGGACTTGGTCTGGTAACTTTAGTAAAACCTATATTGAGCAATCACACACTCACAACCCTATCTTGACCTAGGTTGTGTCAATTCAGTTGGGTAGTGGTAAGTGATGTTTGTTGTGAATCTTGATTGCATGTTTGATGATCGTGTGAGAATTGTGATTTAATCTGCATGCTGATAAGTTTACGATTGCATAGATAAAGTTTTATCGCGAAACAATTTTATGTTATGCATGTGTTTATGTGGTTGTCATTCATGTCACCAATGTATGTGTGGATTCCATTCATTTGTGTTGTCAGTATGTGGGTTAGGAGTTTATTTGGTTTTGAGTAAAGTCAATATACATATATATGCATATATATGATAGCTATTGCTATATATATATATATATATATATATATATAGTTATTTATGATTTGCAAGATTTATCATCCCTTTGTTGTATATGCATGTTATGATATTTTGTCTATAAGTTGCTAAGACAATAAATAAATTTACGAAAAATATGTTTAAGTAATTTTTGTGATTTATGAAATATATTTAATATTATTATTATATTCCTATGTTTTTAAAAAATATATAATTATAATACTTTTGGAAAAATGATATTGTTTTATTAAATATTATCCATTTATTATATTGAATATATATATATATATATAAAAAATTATATATATTATTTTTATAGTTAATAAAAAGTTAAAAGTCATGTATCCCTTAAAAAGGGGATGAACTTTATTAAAAGTTTTAAAGTTTTAAAAATAAATAAGGAGGCATGTTTAAGTAGGTTGAGCGCTCCCTCCTTATAAGGCTGCGCCCTAAGATTTAGGGAGAATAACCACCGCCACCATGATGCACAGGTTAGTGGGTAAGACAAAATCTTGCCACTTATTTTTTTTTTTTATATTCATGATGCGCTTAGGTGGTAGGATTAATATGTTTTATTTTATGAGTTTCAAAACAAACTCTTTTATTTTTTTTCGAAAGTTAGAAATGAAATTAATTGCAGATTTTGTTAAAGCATGTCGTCATTGTGTCAACATTTTTAATAATTTTAGATTTTGTTAAGAATGTCGTCATTGTGTCAACATTTCTTTTCTTATTTTTGGCAAGACCGCACCTTAGGTTTTAGTATAAAGCGGGTGCTCTCCCTCATTTTTACGAGCACCTTTTTTCTAATCAAGAGCCTTCTCTTTTCAAATTTGAGTTTTGCGTTAGTGTCGAAAGTTTGTCATTTTGCTTTTGTAAATTGTTCTATTTATAGGAGCTCTCTCTCTCATTCGAATACCCACAAGTTTTGCTGAGAGCATTCTTATTCTACTATTTTCATTTTTGAATTAGCATTGAGTGTTTTTGCCAATTTTGCTTTGAAGTTGTGAGGAAAAGTTTTAGAAGTTTAGAAGGAGAATTGTTTTACTTGGAAGGAGGTTTTAGTTCACTGGAAGAAGCTTAAGCAAGGGAATCTTGTTGATTCATTTGGGAGCTTATATCACAGACATGTGGATTTCTTTTTTTATCATACTTTTATGTTTTGAAGGCATTTTGTGTTGAATGCATTGTTGTTTATCAATGTGATTGTCAACTTGATTATATAATAGCATTTATATTTATATATATCTAAGTGAGTGAAAATTGTGTTGTGAAAGTAAAAATTAATCTCAATAATAGAGATTTGTGTCTATATAGGACTTTATGTATATTTATTAGTTTGAGTATGATTAGTTGATTGTATAAGGGGAAAGACAGTAAATTGTAATTTGCAAGTCGTGTTACTTTGACATAGGTGTCTTGATGAAACTTGGGATAGGTTAACCTTGGGATATGTGATCCATGGAAGAAGGGGAATAACCTAGAACAGATTTTGATGTAATTGTTAAGCGGGGATATTCTTGGGATTTGTTGATCCATGGGAAATGGAATATCCTATGTAGAGAATGATACATTTGTTAAGTGGGGTTATTCCTGTGATTTGTTGATCCATGGGTAAGGGAATAACTTTTGTATAGAGATTGTTGTCTTTCCCAATTGAGATAGAAGGGTGGGTGAATATGAGACAAGAAAACTTTGGCCAAAGTGGTGTAAATTGCCAACGTTTACATTGTCTAGGTTCACTATGATCCAGGTTTACATTTTTAGTAGGGATTTCATATTTTGATGGTTGTAGCCATAGTATGATAGTACTAGTTAATGTAGGACACAACATCTTGCTCAAATTAGACCTATTTTATTTGGGGTTACCATACCAATCCCTTCGTTGAAGGATAGGGCCGTTTACTAGTTTGGTAAATGTGCGGGGGGCCGCAGTTAGTCCATGGTTGGAGGTAAATCGCTTGAGTGATGCTTCCCCTCATGCAGTTGGTGGCTGGGAATATTGAAGACAGACAAGTATACAATCATGTATCTCTATTTATCAGTTAAGTTCTTGAAGCTTGTATGTATATTATGAAAAAGTTGTAAAGATGATTATTCAATTCTTTTATTGAGAAAATGAAATTTGATTTATGCAATGGGAGTTTGGAATATGTTTCAAATGTGCATTTAATCGAAGGAATTTAAGGAAAATTTTTATTGCTTCTGCTATCAGTATCTTCATCTATTTACTTTCAAAGTTAAACTTGGTAAATCTTAGTTGGTAGAACAAGTGGTATGTTACACGTGGTATCAGAGCTAACTAGGTTCAGCTCTGGAACCTGTGTGCTCACTATGCTATGAGAGTCCAAAGTTGAAATTGGTTTATATGAGAATGGCATAGTAGACTAACCAAGAAAATTATTAGAAGACTATTATCCAACACTTATCAAGTCAGTGGTTAAGAGTAAACCAACTGAGGAATTAAGGAATCTGTGAGTCAATTTAACTCTATTGAGGATGCATAATAGAAAGATTCTGAGACTTGGATTAAAAAGGTAAAACCTTGATCAAATGTTATTAGACTAAGATCTCAGGAAGAGAAGTGTCTATGTGAATTCAAGATCACTTTTATATCTCAAGAACTTAAGGATGGGAAGATCCTAAAATAATCAACCAGGTGCAGAAGCAACTAAGTTTGGAAAATTTTAGAAATTGTATCAAATGATACGTAGATAAATTGGGTTCTTGTTTGATGCAAGAGCATCCATAGTTCAAGAGCAATCTTGTATCAACCAAAAACATTTACATTTCAGTTTGTTTCCTTTCATTTTCTAGTTTAGTTTAGGCAGTTCAGTCAGAAGCAGTTTTCAGCTTGTGGTTTGGTATTGGCATTTCACATCTTGTGGATCTAGATTTAGCATCTACATTCATTCATCTACATCATATCAATAATTTAGAGCATTTGGATCAGTTACTGAAAAGATATCGCTATCAAAAGATCAACTGCTTTGTCATAGCAGAGCTTTCTGATAGTCATGAACAAATCAGTTGTAGGAGACGGCTTGCAGATCATTCCTTGACTTGCGGATCCTAATGTCACATCATTCAATGATCCTTGGTTCATGATTGACCTAACCCAGAGGTACGTATGTTATTCCATTCATTTGAGGAAGTGTTTTATGCATTTAGGTCCAACCTATCTGTGAACACATTACAACTCTTCATTGGAGTTTGTGATCTTCCTTGACCGATGCGGAGAAATCTATTGGTCTAGAGATGATATATAATGATGTAATAGATCCTTAGGAAAGTAGCTATTCACATAAGAAAGATCTGATAGTTTAGATTTTGTGCGAAGGAGCTTCCAAGATTTATCTTGTGCATGTATGTAATCAGGCCTGTGAGCCCTAATTGTAAGCCCGCATGTTGCCATTGGATCTCTATTTTGAATTCTATGATATACTCAATGACTAAATCTGCATTTGCTTCATTTCTTTAAGTTGTTTCTGTTGTGTTTACTCTTGCTGCATGGTCTAAACAGTTCATTATGTGAATCCTCCTCCTATGATTGCACCAAGTGGTATCAGAGCAAAAGTTTGATTCTTTGTAGCAAATTGGCAAAGGGGATTCCATAAGATCTTGTTGTGAGCATATCACCGATCCAAGGCAGGTTACTTGTGTGCAGCTGATCGCCGATTGAGAGGTAGTTGTTGCTTGTAGCCCAATCACTGAATTTGAGGTAGTTTGCACTTGATCCTAGGGAGATGCCACCGCGAAGAGTTCCTCCTGTTGGTACAATGGCTAATAGAATGGATGAGATAATGGGGTTGATGAGAACAATACGAATTCATTTGGATGCTATCAAGGAAGATAGGCGAAGAGGATTGACACCTAGACCTAATGTTGAAAGTGATGATGAAGAAGAGTTTCAATCTACTAAACAAACTGGTGAAACCCTAGAAGGTAATGAAGAAGAAGAATCAGATCAGGTAAAGATGTTGCGAGCTATTTCAAAGATTGGAAAGAGACCTAGAGTTGATGTGCCAAATTATACTGGTAATTTGAACCCTAAAGAATTGATTGACTAGATAAATGACATGGAAGAATACTTTGAATATGAAGAGGTTGAAGATCCATAAAAGGTGAAATTTGTGAAGACAAAGTTGAAAGTACATGTTGCAAACAGAAGAGGAAAAGAAAAGATTACAAAATGGGACCGGATGGTGACAAAATTGAAGAATCAGTTTATACCTGCTGACTATGAGTTGGAACTGTTGAAAAGATTGCAAAACCTAAGACAAAAGGAGAAATCTATGAAGGAGTATACTAAAGAATTTCATAAAATGATCATAAGGATAGGACATAGTGAAGCAAACAAGGAGAAAGTAGCTAGATACATCAATGGACTAAGATTGAATATTCAAGAAGAACTAAGCTTGGTAAGGATGACATCTTTGGAAGAAGCATATCAGTTTGCCCTAAAAGTTGAAGAGAAGCTGAGTAAAAGACAAGATCAGAGACATAGAGGCAGAGGAGGTAAATTTCAGAGAGGTAGAACATTTTCCAGAGGAGATAGATCATTTGTAGAGCAGAACAAGTTTGACAACACATTTAAGAAGGATGATAGAGATAACAATGCTTACCGGAGAGATGATAGAAACTTTTACCGGAGAGGAAACTCTAGTGCATATCAGAATGAAGGATACATGAGAGAAGGAAGAGGATTTGAAAATAAAACATTCAAAGGTACTTGTTTCAAGTGTGGAGGTGAAGGACATAGAGCATTTGAATGTAATCAGGGTAGTACTGGTAAGAGGACAGAAAATAGTGGAAGAGCATCCTATGTTGGAGAAGAACTTGTTGAACTAAGTGACCCCTGTTCAGTTGGCAAACCTAAGAAAGGAGAATCATTGGTGATGAGGAGAGCACTATTTCAAGTGGAGACAGATGAGGAACCACCATAGAGGAAGAGCTTGTTTAGAACTAGATGCAAATCTGGAGGTAAGTGTTGTAAAGTTGTAATTGATAGTGGTAGTTTAGATAACCTAGTTTCAGAGGAGATGGTGACTAAGCTGATGTTGGAAAGATTGAAACACCCTAAGCCTTATCAGATAGAATGGATTTAGGGTGATCATAAGGTACTAGTGAGTGAACAATATTTGGTGAAATTTCATATTAGATCTTATCATGATGAAGTCTTGTGTGATATTATGCCTATGGATGTTTGTCATATCTTGTTGGGTAGACCTTGGTAGTATGATAGAAAAGCTATACATGATGGGAGAAATAATACATATACTATAACAACAAATGGAAAGAGAATTACTTTGATTGATTTGGAGGATGATCCTAAAGATGAAGTATGTGGGAATGCTAGAATCTGTTTGGTAGATGGAAGAAAATTTCTGGATGGTTTGAGACATGAGAACATGTGTTATGCCTTGATTCCTAAGAAGGCTAAAACATTGAAGAAGGAGACTGAAGAATCACAACCGGAGGAGATAAGAGAGTTACTGACAGAGTATGAATACATCATATCAGATAATGTGCCTGAAGGATTACCACCTATAAGGAGTATCGGTCATCACATGGATCTTATATTGGGAGCAAGTTTGCCTAACAAAGTAGCACATAGAATGACACCGACATAGAATGAAGAACTGAATAGATAGATACAAGAGTTGTTGAGGAAAGGTTTGATCAGATAAAGTTTGAGTTCTTGTGTAGTACTTGCAATGCTTGCACCGAAAAAGGATGGAGAATGGAGAATGTGTACTGATTCAAGAGCTATAAACAAGATTAGAGTTAAGTATAGATTTCCTTTACCTAGGATGGATGATATCATGGATTGTTTGAGTGGAGCAAAATATTTCACAAAAATAGACTTGAAGAGTGGATACCATCAGATTAGAATCAGATAAGGTGATGAATGGAATACTGCTTTTAAGACAAATGAAGGATTGTATGAGTGGTTAGTAATGCCTTTTGGATTGACAAATGCACCAAGTACTTTCATGAGATTGATGAATGAAGTCCTTTAGAAATTCTTGGGTAAGTTTGTTATTGTATACTTGGATGACATTCTGATTTTCAGTAAGATAAAAGAAGAACATTTGTGGCATATTAGACAAGTTTTGTAGAGACTGAGAGAAGAGAAATTGCTAATAAACATCAAGAAGTGTAGTTTCATAAAGGAAGAGTTGGTATATTTGTGATTTTTGCAGAAGGATTGAAAATGGACCCTGAGAAAGTGAAAGCAATAGTTGAATGGCCTACACTAGAGAGTATTGAAGAGGTTAGATCATTTCATGGATTGGCTAGTTTCTACCGGAAGTTCATCAGAAATTTTAGTTTAGTTTGTAACCCTATGACAGAGACAATGAGAGGTGACAGAAAAGATTTCAAGTGGACATCAGGAGTAGATAAAAGTTTTGAGTTGTTGAAGCAGAAAGTGACAGAGCAACCTATTTTGGCATTACTGAATTTCAATAACGTATTTCAAGTTGATTGTGATGCTAGTGGAAATGCAATTGGAGCAGTGTTAAGTCAAGAAGGTAGACCTATAGCATATTTCAGTGAGAAGTTGAATGATGCAGGGAAAAGATATTCAGTTTATAATCAAGATTTCTATGCCATAATTCAAGCCTTGAAGAAGTGGAGACATTATTTGTTGCCTAAGGAGTTTGTGTTGTATATAGATCATCAAGCTTTGCAATATTTGAATAGTCAAGGTAAGTTGAATCAGAGACATATGAGATGGGTAGAGTTCATGTAGAGTTATACTTTTGTGTTGAAGCATAGGAGTGGAAAATCAAACAAAGTTGCTGATGCATTGAGTAGAAGAAGAAACTTGTTGACAGAGATGAGAGTTGAAGTGTTGGGATTTGATGAATTAAAGAACATTTATGAGGGAGACACTGATTTTGTAGAACCTTTGAGAGCATGCAAGGAACCTATTGTGATAGATAGGAGTAAGTGGTTGGACTATTTGATTCAAGAAGCTATGTTGTTCAAAGGAAGTTAGTTGTGCATACCTCGAAGTTTGATGAGAGATAATTTGATCAAGGAGAAGCATAGTGGTGGATTGGCAGGACATTTTGGCATTGATAAGATAGTGGCCTTGGTGAGTGAAAATTACCTTTGGCCTTAGATACATAAGGATGTCCAGAGATTTGTGCGGAGTTGTAGAGTTTGTCAAGTTGCAAAAGGGAGTAGTCAGAATACTAGATTGTATAAACCTTTGAGAGTACTAGAGAGACCTTGGGAAGACATAAGCATGGATTTTGTAATGGGATTACCTAAGACATAGAGAGGACATAATTCAATATTTGTAGTGGTTGACAAATTTTCAAAGATGGCTCATTTCATACCTTGTGAGAAGACAACTGATGCAGTGTGTGTAGCTGACCTATTTTTCAAGGAGATTGTGAGATTGCATGGATTACCTAAGAGTATAGTTTCAGACATAGATACAAAGTTTGTTGGATACTTTTGGAAGACACTTTGGAAGAAGATGAAGACAAATTTGAAGTTCAGTTCAAATTTTCATCCACAGATAGATGGACAGACAAAGGTAGTGAATAGGAGTTTGGGAAACTTGTTGTGATGTTTGGTTGGAGAGAAGACCTAAGGTTGGGATTTGATTCTTTCACAAGAAGAATTTGCATACAATAATTCAGTAAACAGGAGTATTGGAAGAACACCTTTTGAGATTGTGACCGGAGTGAATCCTAGAGGAGTTACAGAATTGAGAGACATTAGTACAAAGGAAAAGATAAGTGCAGAAGCAGAAGAATTTGCAGATCATATGAAGACAGTGCATAAGTAGGTGAAGAAGCATTTGGAGGATATGAACAGTAAGTACATAGAGAAGGTTGATGAGAAGAGAAGACATAAGGAATTTGACATTAGAGATGAAGTGATGGTGTACTTGAGAAAATAAAGATTTCCAGTTGGAGCATATAACAAGTTGAAGATGAAGAAGTTTGGACCTTGTAAGATACTAAAGAAATTTGATTCAGGAAATGCATATGAAGTGGAGCTACCAGAGACATTAGGTATATCACCTATTTTCAACATTGCAGACCTTTATCAGTATCATGAAGTAGACTTCAGTGAGAACATGGAAGAAGACTTGAAGAAGCAGTTACCACAACAAGCACTGGAATAGATTGAAGACATCTTGGATAGTAGAGTTGGACCCAGTACTAGAGGCAGGCAATACAAAGAATATCTTGTGAAGTGGAAAGGCAGACCAGAGGAAGATTCATCTTAGATTTCTCAGGTTGAGGTGGATTGTCTTGGTTCTTCCCTAGGCCCAGCAAAGTGAGGGACTCACTTTTTCAATAACCCCAGATGTCTGATGCAGGAGCATCCCTGGTTCAAGAGCAATCTTGCATCAACCAAAAACATTTGCATTTCAATTTGTTTCCTTTCATTTTCCAGTTCAGTTCAGGTAATTCAGTCAAAAGCAGTTTTCAGCTTGTGGTTTGGTATTGACATTTCACATCTTGTGGATCTGGATTTAGCATCTACATTCATTCATCTACATCATATCAAGAATTCAGAGCATTTGGGTCAGTTACCAAAAATATATATCTATCAGAAGATCAACTGCTTTCTCAGAGCAGAACTTTCTGACAGTCATGAACAAATCAGCTGTAGGAGAGGGCTTGCAGATCATTCCTTGATTTTTGGATCATAATGTCACATCATTTAATGATCCTTGGTTCGTGTCTGACCTACCCCAGAGGTTTGCATGTTATTCCATTCATTTGAGGAAGTGTTCTATGCATTTAGGTCTAACCTATCTGTGAACACGTTACAACTCTTCATTAGAGTTTGTGACCTTCCTTGGCTGACGTGGAGGAATCTATTGGTCTGGAGATGATATATAATGATGTAATAGATCCTTAGGAAAGTAGCTATTCACATAAGAAATATTTGATAGTTTAGATTTTGTGCAAAGGAGCTTCAAAGCTTTATCTTGCGCATGTATGTAATTAGGCCTGTGAGCCCTAATTGTAAGCCCGTATGTTGCCGGCGGATCTCTATTTTAAATTCTATGATATACTGAATGATTGAATCTACATTTGCTTCATTTCTTTGAGTTGTTTCCATTGTGTTTACTCTTGTTGCACAGTCTAGACAGTTCATTCTGTGAACCCTCCTACCGTGACTGCACCATTGTCTAACCCTAGAATGGATTGGAATGAGTCAAGAGAGATAAAAGGATCAATGAAAGACAAGTAGTGATTTATTGGCATATAATGCTTGGAAAGATAGTATAGGACTTGGAAATGCTTTTTGATTTCTAAGATTTATGAGAAAACCAATTGTCGTGTACAAAGAACCGTGCATAATTAGAGGAGAATAAGAGTCCCTTATTAACTCATGAAGCCTATTGGAAAAAGGTGTCAATATGTAGTTGAGGACCTAAATGAAGAGGATCCTCTTGAACAATATTTTGATGAAAAGATTTGGATTAGTATCATTCTTTTTTTAAGAGTTTGCATGAAGTTTGCAAGATAATTCGAAACAGTTGCAAGGAGAAGTTATTAGTTATTTTCATAACATTTTTGGAAAAAAAGTTGAGAGCTATGTAATTTGTCTCTTGGTGGAGATAGAAAGAATAATTACAATGAAGAATGGGATCATCACCGAGATATTTAGACCAGTTTGATTAACTAAACTATTTCGGGAGGTAGGGAATAGAGTTTTGTAAGTAAATAAATAAAAAAAGGTGTGTGTTCCAATTGAAGTTCGTGTGTGTCATTGTATCACCATCTTTGAATATCATCTATGTGATGAATGATAAATTTTTCCATGATGTAAGGGTGGATGTGTTTTAAATCTTTTGATTTTGAGTATAGTGAAAGTCTTAAAGGACTTATTTATTTATTGTGCTAGTAGCATGGTCTCTAAACCACTGTAATTTTTTTTTGGAAAACTCAAGTGTAATACAACAATCCACTCCCTTGTTAGTGACTTAGACAGTCACGTAGTGCATAGTTAGTATATCTTTTGACTTTTGACACTTCTTGAATTTTTGGAGAAATTCCTTTTTAAATATTTGCATGAATTTTTCATTGTTTGAAATGGTCTAGCCACCGAATTTTGAAGATTATTTATTTTATGACCAGTTGGTCAAAATTTGATTTATTGAGTTCAATCTTTTGACCTATTGTTGAAAATAAAATTGCTTATACTTTGATATTGACTTAAATTATTGAGGTGGCTATACTAGAATATTTTTGGTTGTTCGCCTCTGTCATGTCTTAGATGGGCCTTTGATGGATTGTATAAGGGAGTAAATTGGAGAAAATGCACTTGGTATATTCCTAACTCTACAGATTTTAGAAACCTTGTGAGGTAGGAAATTCTTTTTAAATCTTAATCGGGTCATCTAGGAGTAACTAAATTTCTAGTTGGTGTGAAATCTCTTTATTTCTGAAAGAGAATGAAGAGTGATAGCAAGTTGTCTAGAATGTGAGAGAGTCAAAGATGATTAAAAGCACTATGTAGGGAATTGGTATCTATATGATATTCCAAGAGTGGAAGTGGTGGATCATTAGCTTGAACTTTGTAAAGTCTTTAGCGCTAGAAGCTTAGCTTTTTATAACTCAGATTATCACTTTGAGAAAGGCTGTCAACTTTAACTATTTGCTTTTGGTCTCTCCAACCAAATCAGAATCCTTACCACTTTCTAAGGATATGTTAGAGTATGGTGTGAGCTCTACCATGCTATTTAGGAATTTGTATGTTCCTCCTTTGGCAGAAGTAATTGTAATTTATTTAAGTGATGATTCGAAGGAATATGTTTCTCTAAAATTATGTATCTCAGGATAAAGTTGAGGGTTATTACCCATTTGAGGATAATCATGGACTAGAATCTGAGGGATATACTTCACTTAGTTGTAGCTAAGAGGGTATTCAAATCCTTTTGATATAAAGGAAAGAAAGCTGTTTTATCAAAAGCTTATGTATATGAAATCTTTCTTGGGTAAAAGTTTTGAATAAGAATGAGAGTTTCTATTTAGAAATGTTAAAAGAACATTGGGGAACATTCGTAGAATCTAATCTTTTGGGGTTAACTATCTTGTTAAGATTGTTAGAACAAGGATTAACTTTGGGGAAAGAAGAAGTAAGACAAAGAGTTGAGAGTATGGATACTAAGTTAGATCAAATCCAAGCGATAATGATCAAGACAAGAGAGTGAGAGTCAGAATATTAGAACAAGGAAAGGATTAGGAGGAGAATGGAAAGACGGTTATCTAAGGACATGAGAAAAATTACACCTCCTAAGTTTGAAGGAAGTACTAGATGGAAGTACCAGATGCCTCAAGTGAAGGTGGAGTATTAAAATGGGAAGGGCAAGTCATAGCCTATAATTCAAGAAGCAAAAACCTTATGAACAAAAAATTATGCTTCGTATGATTTGAAGTTAGCAATAGTTGCTCATGTATTACAGATATGGAGACACTATATGTTGGAAAAATCTTTGAATTAAAATTAGATCATCATGGTGTAAAGAATCTATTTATTCAACCAATCTAAATGCAAGGCTAAGGAGGTGATTAGAACTGGTATTGGATTAAGATTTCAACATTAACTATGTGAAGGGGAAATGAGAATAGGGTTGCCAATGCTCTAAGTCAGAGAAGGCATGTATCTTCTATAGTATCAATTCAGACTAATTTCAAAAGTCAAGTATTGCAAGAATTCAAGGGTGATGAGTTCTATGAACAAACCAAGCAAGCACTCTTGGGTAAATGGCAAGATAAAAAGTATGAAGGTTTTTGTTTTAAACCTAATGGATTATTGATATTTAATGGAAGAATTTGTGTCCCTGATTCTGGTGAATTAAGGAATCTAGTATGGGAGGAAGTACATAATGCACCATATTCAGGACATCCAAGTGTCACTAAGATATTATCGGATGTAAAACCGTTATATTTTTGTAAGGGAATGAAAAGGAATGCCGCAAGATTTGTGGCAAGTTGTTTAGAATGTTAAAGAATAAAGGTAACATCTTTTATATCAGAGAATTTATTTGGTGGAACACCAGTTTTAGCTCGTAAAATTGTGTAGGAAGTGTTTAGTTTACACAGAGATCTTGAGGAGAATATCTCGGATAGAGATGCGTACATGACAACAAGGTTTGGGTAAACCTTATTTTCAGTGCTGGAAATTAAACTAATATAACTTATCATCCTAAGAACAGATGGTTAAACTGTGAGAGTTAACTAGGTTTTGGAAGAATTATTCGAATATATTGTATGGATCAACATTATAAGTGGGGAAGAATATCTACCACTGGTGAGTTTTGATTATAAAAATTCCTATCTTTCTGCTTGAAACATTGGACAGAAGAAGATGCTGAACTCCTATAAGATGAGTAAGCTAGAAGATAGGATTAGCATTAGTCCAAAAATGTTGGCAGAAATGGATGAACAAATCTTGCTGATCAGAAAAGATTTGTGGAAAAATATTAAGAAATAGAAAAAGTAACGCTAATGCTAAGTGTATACTGAGACAATTCTCATTTAGAGAATAAAAGTTCTCGTCCAACCCCAGAAAAAGTTTCATTATGTGTAGAATGTGTTCAAACCAACTCCTAGATATAAATATCTCTTCAAAGTTCTTGAAGTTAACAAATCAATTGATTGCAAAATCATTATGATAATAGCTATTTCCAGGAGGCACAATGCTCTTGGTGATTCAAATTTGATATATTTATATATTTAACTGATGATTATTATATTCATAGAATGTATACAGGTACAGAAACTAGGTATGGTTTTGATCAAGCATTTGAAATGCTTGAAGTTCGCAAGCTCTGCTTGCACAAATATAAAGGTTATGTAGTGCAAGGTCCAATTGGATCTATATGCAAAAGGTTCTACCACTTGGAAAGATTATGCTGAGATGAAGTAGGAGTTTCCTCAAGTTGTTCTAGATTTTGAAAGTTCTTGAAAACAATATGTTTTGTGATATGATACTCTTTATGTTTTACTATGTTATGATAATACTTGATACTTAAAAATCATCGGGGACGATGATTCACAAGGGAGGAAGTATGTTACACCCCATGTGTTTCTATATACTTACCATTTATCTAGATTGGTTAATTTGTTTGGAAAGTGAGTGATTATGGATTTCTGCATCTATATATGTGTTTTTATCCATTTACTATAGATTGGATATTTTGTGAAAATTGAAGTATTTATGAATATTTGCAGCTATGTGTGTTATCTATCTTGAATGCAATATGATGAGAAAAAGAATAATGCAATGTCTTTAATGTAGTTATTGTTAATTAATAATGATATTTTGATTAGCTACCTACTGTGGCAATGGTCTAAGTGGATGTAGGAATAGGTTGTCCCTCTGAAAGGGAGGGGAGGTATCACTCAGGAGAAGGACTTGGTCTGGTAACTTTAGTAAAACCTATATTGAGCAATCACACACTCGCAACCCTATCTTGACCTAGGTTGTGTCAAGTTAGTTGGGTAGCGGTAAGTGATGTTTGTTGTGAATCTTGATTGCATGTTTGATGATCGTGTGAGAACTGTGATTTAATCTGCATGTTGATAAGTTTACGATTGAATAGAAAAAGTTTTATCATGAAACAATTTTATGTTATGCATGTGTTTATGTGGTTGTCGTTCATGTCACCAATGTATGTGTAGATTCCATTCATTTGTGTTGTCAGTATGTGGGTCATGAGTTTATTTGGTTTTGAGTTTATTTGGTTTTGTCTATAAAGTTGCTAAGGCAATAAATAAATTTACGAATAATATGTTTAAGTAATTTTTGTGATTTATGAAATATATATAATATTATTATTATACTCCTATGTTTTTTAAAAATATATAATTATAATGCTTTTGGAAAAATGATATTGTTTTATTAAATATTATTCACATATATATATATATATATATTATTTTTATAGTTTATAAAAAGTTAAAAGTCACGTATCCCTTAAAAAGGGGATGAACTTTATTAAAAGTTATAAAGTTTTAAAAATAAATAAGGAGGCATGTTTAAGTAGGTTGAGCGCTCCCTCCTTATAAGGCTGCTCTCTAAGATTTAGGGAGAATAACCACCGCCACCATGATGCACGGGTTAGTGGGTAATAAAAAATCTTACCACTTGTTTTTTTTTATATTCATGATGTGCTTAGGTGGTACGATTAATATGTTTTATTTTATGAGTTTCAAAACAAACTCTTTTATTTTTTTTTGGAAAGTTAGAAATGAAATTAATTGCAGATTTTGTTAAAGCATGTCGTCATTGTGTCGACATTTTTACTAATTTTAGATTTTGTTAAGAATGTCGTCATTGTGTCAACATTTCTTTTCTTATTTTTGGCGAGACCACACCTTAGGTTTTAGTATAAAAGGGGGTGCTCTCCCTCATTTTTACTGGCACCTTTTTTCTAATCAAGAGCCTTCTCTTTTCAAATTTGAGTTTTGCATTAGTGTCAAAAGTTTGTCATTTTGCTTTTGTAAATTGTTCTATTTAGAGGAGCTCTCTCTCTCATTCGAATACACACAAGTTTTGTTGAGAGCATTCTTATTCTGCTATTTTCATTTTTGAATTAGCATTGAGAGTTTTTGCCAATTTTGCTTTGAAGTTGTGAGGAAAGGTTTTGGAAGTTTAGGAGAATTGTTTTACTTGGAAGGAGGTTTTAGTTCATTGGAAGAAGCTTAAGCAAGGGAATCTTGTTGATTCATTTGGGAGCTTATATCACAGGCATGGGGATTTATTTTTTTATTACGCTTTTCTATTTTGAAGGTATTTTGTGTCGAATGCATTGTTGTTTATCAATGTGATTGTCAACTTGATTATATAATAGCATTTATATTTATATATATCTAAATGAGTGAAAATTGTTTTGTGAAAGTAAAAATTAATCTCAGTAATAGAGATTTGTGTCTATATGGGACTTTATGTATATTTATCAGTTTGAGTATGATTAGTTTATTGTATAAGGGGAAAGATAGTAAACTGTAATTTGCAAGTCATGTTACTTCGACATAGGTGTCTTGATGAAACTTGGGATAGGTTAACCTTGGGATATGTGATCCATGGAAGAGGGGGAATAACCTAGAATAGAGTTTGATGTAATTGTTAAGTGGGGATATTCCTGGGATTTGTTGATCCATGGGAAAGGGAATATCCTATGTGTAGAGAATCATACATTTGTTAAGTGGGGTTATTCCTGTGATTTGTTGATCCATGGGTAAGGGAATAACTTTTGTATAGAGATTGTTGTCTTTCCCAATCGAGATACAAGGGTGGGTGAATATGAAACAAGAAAAATTTGGCCAAAGTGGTGTAAATTGCCAACATTTACACTGTCTAGGTTCACTGTGATCTAGGTTTGCATTTCTAGTAGGGATTTCATATTTTGATGGTTGTAGCCATAGTATGATAGTACTAGTTAATGTAGAACACAACACCTTGCTCAAATTAGGCCTATTTTATTTGGGGTTACCATACCAATCCCTTCGTTGAAGGGTAGGGCCGTTTACTAGTTTGGTAAATGTGTGGGGGACAACAGTTAGTCCGTGGTTGGAGGTAAATCACTTGAGTGATGAGGAATATTGAAGATAGACAAGTATACAATCATGTATCTCTATTTGTCAGTTAAGTTCCTGAAGCTTGTATGTATATTATGAAAAAATTGTAAAGATGATTATTCAATTCTTTATTGAGAAAATGAAATTTTATTTATGCAATAGGAGTTTGGAATATGTTTCAAATGTGCATTTAATTGAAGGAATTTAAGGAAATTTTTTATTGCTTCCACTAGATCAGTATCTTGATCTATTTACTTTCAAAGTTAAAATTGGTAAATCTTAGTTGGTAGAACAAGTGGCATGTTATATATAGGGGAAACCTTTTGTTTGAGAGTCAAGTCCATGCAAAGGATACAAAGTCATCCTAGTTATTTCTACCTTGGTGCATAATATCCATTGCTATATTAAATCTAGGATTTCTCTCCACATACCAGCATAACCTACTCCCATCATCTATTTACCCCATATCATTTTCCTACCACCTACATTATCTTCTAGAGAATTATTTATCCATCTAATATATCCATCCATACTATTAATTATTCCCTCCCACCTAGTCCTAACATCCACTTCTTCTATGTATCATGACCAAAAAATCAAAGTCATTCGTTGCATCCTCTCCATCCCTGCATTCACATATAATCATATCATGATGAGTATCCATCATAATTATCATTTAATAAATAACATAATCCATCTCACACTACAACATAAACCCTAACATCATCATCATATCCATCATAAAAATAATATATACATCTATATACTCTAGGCTATCAACATCATCATATACATCACATCATAAATAATATCCATGACATCTATAAACATTGAATCATTTTACATATCATACATAACCATACATCATGAAATCAAAATAACCATCACATGTTGATCCATAAATCACATATACATAATCCATATATCATCACATGCATAAAAAGCCATCAACATCATATAACCATAACATCCATACATGAACCATATGCATAATCCATAAAACCATAAAATATCCATCACATGCATATAACCATAACCATAAACCATCACCATACATCATAACATCATATAGGCTGCCAGAAAAATGCCTCATCTCACACACACACATATACATACATAAAAAATGTGGTCATGATACAAATGTTTGCTCTAAGGCCCTAAATATTAAAATATACATATATTGTGAGATCGCAGGATAAAATGAAATGTTCATCAACACTAACTAGAACCCCGCTCTCTTGAAGGTGTTGGTGCCTATGGCGCTAGCCTTGATGGTCCTAGAGGTGGACCCCATAGATGATCTCTTGGTGGCCCAATGACTAAAGGCCCTGATCTGGCAGATCTCAAAGCCCCTGAGAGGATTTGTGCCTCAAAACTCAACTTCCTCTAATTGGCTAGTATTACCACCTGAATAGAGTCTGATAATACTCAACCATCTACATAGCTCATGTCAAGTCACTTGGTAGTCAGAGCATATCACTCCATGTATGTACCATACCCTGTCCTGCTAGCATATGTCGAGCTGTGTCACACTCTTGACAGATTTGTGCCTCCTGTTCTCTGCCTTCTACCTCTACACAATAGCCACATTTCTCTCTACAATGGTGACATCTCTCTCTATAGTATGATATTGCACCTCTCCATCATCACCTGCCTATACCTGTAGTTGTGCCTAAGCCGGTGCCTACATCAATGATTGCACCTGTGCCTACAAGGCTCTCAATAGCCCTTGTACCCTATCCAACTCAGCTTGAATGCTATCTCACTCCACCTATATAGCATCCCTCTCCACTCATGTATCTATCAAATCTACTTGATCAACCCGTACTGGCTAACTCACATCTCCTCTCCCCTCCTGGGCTCCCGCTAGTAAAGTCTCCACCATCTCTAACTGGTCATCATGCTCAATGTACAAGTCATCCTACTCTCATCGTAGCACCTCTATCTCATCCTCATACTCCTCCTCATCTCCACTAGCATCTGCCACATCCTCCTCATCTTCTCCACCACCTCCATCTCCTCCCTCCACCTACATCTCCACTGCCTCTCCCACCTTTAGAGGCTCTGCTGATGTTGCCTCCTCCTATATCCTTGAAGGATCTCTCTGCTTGACCTGTCTCTACACTTGTCTACCCCTATCATCTTCACCCTCCTTGCCTATATCCCCTGCAGCTACTGGCTCACCCACTGAAATAGTTAACCTTGCTGGCTGATGAGTGGCCCATCATGCATCATACTCTAGAGTGGTACGGCCATCAACCACCACTACTCATGCATCCCATGGAACTGACACCAAAGCATGGAACTTTGCAACTGCAACCACTAGATCAAGTGCTAACCCCCAATCTCCCACCTCCCAGGTGACACGTGGGAACACTGCCTCATGTATTAGCACCCCCTGAGGAAGCTCGAACTACCATTGACCCCTCTCAGGCATGTACCTATCAATAATGTGTAAAGTCTACCCAAGGATGTATTAGGTCTATTTGACATATGCTAACTGATCTACATCATCGTCCTAGGCCTCACACTACCTCCATGGTTGTCTAGCTCATCCAATATTAGCCACCAGTATGGCATGCCACCCATCCTCCTATAAAGAATCACTCCACCATACGCCTACACATAGGGGCATCCATCTCCCCTCACCATGTCTGCTATCAGCCTAAAAAATGCTATGTGCTCCCATGCCCATATGTGGAGTAGAGTCACATCGAGTCACACCGCATCCCAAACTCTTCCCATGCCGATATGCCATGACGTGCACGTCATGGTATCTAGATAGGCCAAAACACATGGTCCCCACACATATACCACCTGACTGTCATCATTCACTCTAAAACTCTGTTCCAACTAGTAGAGAAGTCCCATGACCTCCTATCAGGTACCAACAACCCTCCAATCAACCCAGCCACAACTAATGGTAGTGGCTCCAATGTCTACACTGCAATAGACAGATCCATCTTGGAACGTTGATCTGACAGGTCACCTAACAAGAAAACCTACTCTAGTGCTTGCTCTTCAGTAGTCATGTCATAAACTACCAACTCACCATGGATTAGGATCCGTAGGATCCTCCACACATCTTCAAATGTAATGGTCATCTCTCTAGTGGGTAATAGGAAAGCACTCCTCTCCCTCTTCCATTGCTCTACCAACACTATCACCATCCACCTTTGTGCATGTATCTTAGGCATATATGTTAGGTGATATAATCCAATAGCTCCAAGAAAATCCTACTCTACCTCTGTCAACTGAGGCCACAACCTCATGGTTAGTGGCCTCTTCTCTCAAGACTGAATCAATAAAAATCAAGCCTGTATCCATCCGTAACACATCATCAACCTTTTACAAATCAATTTTAAGCCTATCTTTCCAACTAGGGTGAAAGAGTCCCATTTTCTCATACATGCATTGTTTTAGGCAAATGTGCCCTATTTTCTCGCACAAGTGCCACTTTAGGCAAATGCACCTCATTTCCCAACAAATGTGTGACTTTGTCACAAATGCACTGCAATTTCCCACAAAGGTGCTATTATAGGTGAATGTGCTTCACTTTCCCACAAATGTGTACATTTTTGTGAATGCATGCCTTTTCTCAGCAAATGCACTAAAGCGCATCAAAAGTGCTAAACCATAGAAAATACACACCAAATTCTAGAAAAAAAACACTAATTGCGATTCGAATGCGCCACTTTTCTAATGACGCGCATTTTCCCTAAACCTAGTCTACCTGCATTTATTACCCCCTAATCTAACCCTAGAGACCCAAGACTAGGTACATACCGCTACACCTATGCCTCATGCTTTCTTGTCTATTCTGAGCTGCTCCCTGTGATGCCTATGTTGTGGAATGCTAGCCATCTCACTAGTGCTCCTCTACTCCTAGCTCTGAGATCAAATGATTGTGAGTGAAAATGAGCCATATGTGTCCCTCTACCCCTATTTGTAGGTCCCCAAGCCCTAGTTTTCACCCCTAACCCTAGGTTTTCTCTTGTGGAATTTGTCCTTTCACCTTTTTCCACCATTTTCTTTCCTTTGCATTATTTCTTCATCATGCAACTATTTTTCATCACCTTTTTCTTCTTTTCGAGAGTTCAACCAATTTTTTTTTTCCATCTGCCCTATCAAGGGGGCATCACTTCACCATTCCTCCTTCATTCCTTCAGTCAATTGGAGAAAAATACAAGATCTTTGACACAACACCACTTCTAGCTAATCGTGATGTCGTATCAAAGAGGGGAAACATGAAAATATTGAAAATTGACCACGCATTCACCATTATTTTTGACATCACCCTAACAATCATCTCCCCCCTAACACATTCCCTCTGATCACTTAAATTAATTAAATAAATTTATATTTGTTTAATTAATTTATTTTATCTATTTTCGTACCTCCTAAATTAATTAAATTAAATTATTTATTTAATTAATCCCTTTCCCCTTCATTTAAATTAATTAAATAAAACGTATTTATTTAATTAATTGACCTTTTCTATCCATCTTCCAAAATTAATTAAATAAACTACACTTTATTTAATTAATTATCCCATTATTTCCCACAACCATGATTAATTAAATAAATCTTATCCTCACATGACCCCTTCTCCAAAATTAATTAAATCCATTGTTCACATAAAAGAATGCCCTAGAAGCCCTAATCCTCCACCTCTTAATCTACACCATCCATTTGATCTTACACCTCTTAATACTAGCCATTCACATCACCTCTTAATCTTATCCATCCATTCCACATCTTATTCTCAGCCCTTCATCCATCATATCAAGAATATATTAAATAGACCCTCATCCAGGCCATTTTCATCATATCTTTTGCTAGTAGCCTTATGATGTCCTTTTGATTTCATAGTGCCTCCATTGTACCTAGGTTATGCTAGTTTTGAGAGCAATCTACATAGCTTCATCAAGAGAGAAAAGCCATTAGAACTAGGGTACATTCCAATCAACTCTATCAAAGAGAAAGGAAGGGTTAAGGTGAAGGTAAATAGTCTTGTATTGTTTTTATATTTATGTTTTTAACCTTCAATCTTTTCTATTCTTCAACAGGTATTGCTAACTTTTTTGGTCATTTCCTCTCCTTGGACAATGTCACTAGAAATAGGAGCAGATTCATCTTTGCCATATTTTGTGTTAATGTTGAAGCTCACAAAATCCTCCCCACCTGCATCACTCTTGAATCCAAACTCGACAAATGGACTCAAGAAATTTTCTATGAGAATTCATCTCTTTTTTGCCAAAAATGCTCATGCATTGGACACTTGATTAATGTCTATCCAATAAAAGTGGAACCAAAGAAAAATAGTAAATAAACAACTTAGAAAGACAAAACCCCATTGGAGGAAAATGCCATGGAGCCCTCGAGGAATGTGCGATCTCAAGATAGGAAAAATGACCCTCTTGAGGAAGGTGAGTTAATAGCCTCACTAGTCATTTCTACTCTCCAAGGAGATATGGACAATCTTTTTTTGGGAAATCTGATAGCTAAGAGAAATATAACTTGTTTCCTCCACCCATCTATAGGAAGAGTTAGTACTCAGAACGAGGACCCCTCTGCAAGGGGACCAACTGCAACCTCAGTTCCAATTATCTCTTCTGAGATTGTACAACAAGGGTAAGGATCAGAAGCCAATGATAGACTAACATTTCCCCCACTCCTCTCCTTTGTCTCCCTCTCGGGATGGTGCATCAGGGGTGATTCCTTCCATTCTCCTGAAGCTAGAAAATATGAATTCTTCCCCAAGTACCCCCTCCTCAGAGAAGGGGAAGGGAAAAGCCAAAGATTCAAGAAAAAGAATGGATGTTGGGAAGGACTCAAAATCGTGGAAAAAATCTACAAGGGAGATAGGACAAAAGGAAACATCAAAAAAAGTTGCTAGTGGAAGACAAAAAACCCTAGAGCAAATATGCTCCAAAAGGGGTAAGAAATGTTTGTCATCACTTGGAACATGAGGGGACTTAACAGTCACCATAAACAAAATGTCCTAAAAAACCTCCTTAAGGACATCAGACCAGACATTCTTCTCATGTACAAGAAACTAAGATGAAGATCACTGCCTTTTCGACTATTAGAAAAAATATATGGCCTTTTGCCCAATTCCTGGTGGTGGATATTGAAGGAGCATTGAGAGGCATTGCTGTCATGTGGAACACCTTTTCTCTTGAAGGTATGTTTCTATCAAAAGACAAATTTTTTTGAATGTTTTGTTTAAAGTTAAAGCTAGCAATGATGTTTGAATTCTATCCAAAACTTATGCACCTAACACCAACCTAATGAGGAGGAAAACATGGGAGAATATTTTAGAATTCATAAAAAAATTTCAAGAATTACAATTGGATGGTTGCGGGTGATCTCAATACTCCTCTATATCCTTTTGACAAGATGAGGGAAATGGAGACTATACAGATGGTATGGTAGAATAGAAAACTTCCTCAATAAGGATGGGTTGATTGATATTGATCTAGAAGGAACTCATTTCACTTGGTCTAATAAAAGGACGAGAAGGAACCTCATTTAGGTTAAATTAGACAAAGTTCTTATATCTTCCAATTAGGGAATCCTAGACAAATTCAAGCTCACATCTATCCCTAGAATAGGGTTTGATCACACTCACCTTATCCTAAATTGGGAGGTGGACACATGGAAAAGGAATCACCCTTTTAGATTTGAGATAATGTGTACCTAACACCATGATTTGAAATCTCTTATTAAAAAAGGTCCAGAATATATATTGAAGGATCAACCATGTATAAAGTTATGTGCAAACTTAAAAATGCGAAACACAAAATCAAGTAGTCGAATAGGAACTCGTTAGGGGACTTTTTTGGGCAAAATAAAGAAGCTAGGATCTACCTCAGATCTATACAGGAGGAGATGTATACTAAGGGAGGCTCAGGGGACTTATGTAGTAAGGAGGGAGTTGCTCTCAATAATCTCCAAAATATTATAGAAAAATAATAAATGATCTAGAAACAAAAATCAAGAATTCAATGTTTAAAAGATGGGGACTACAACACCAAGTTCTTCCATTGTATTTTCCTTAAACACAGGAAAACTAACCACATATTAGAACTTGTTCTAGACAATGGTATCAAGACCAATAAAGAAGAAGAAATCTAGAAAGGAGTTAAATTCTTTAAAAACCTCCTAAACCAAAGCACAAACACTAATAGATCCATTGAGGAATAACTTTTACAAGTAAAAAAAAATACCATCTTCGAAGAAGATCAAGAAGAAATGAGCAAATGTGTTTTGGAAGAAGTCAAGGGCACTCTTTTTTCTCTAGATCCTTACAAATCCCCAAGCCCTGATGGTTTCCCCCCTACATTTTTCCAAACTTATTGGGAAGTCATGGGCAAGGACATCACTATTACTACTCAAGATTTATTCAATAAGAGATAAATTCTGAAGAAAATAAACAATACTCTTTTGGTGCTCATTCCCAAAAGAGTAGGAGCCGAATTCATGCCAATAAGTTTTTGCAACACCATGTACAAAATTCTTTCTAAATTACTTGTCTTGAGAATTCAACCTTTCCTGGATAAGCTGATCCACCCAAACCAAAATGGATTTGTTTGATGAAGACAAATCATTGATGCTACCATTGTTGTCCATGAGACCCTCCACTCAATGGAAAAAAGAAAAAAGGAAAGCATGACTCTAAATCTTAACATCTCTAAAGCATATGAAAAAGTTTCATGGGATTTCTTGTCCAAAGTTTTGAAGAAGTTTGGTTTCAAGGATAAAATATTGAAGCCACCCCCACCTATTATGTTATAATCAATGGTAGCTTCAACAACCACTTCAAGGCTTGTGGGGGATTAAGGCAAGGGGATAATTTATCCCCTTACCTATTCATAATTATGGTGGAAGTCTAGTATAAGCTCTAAAAGATCCAAATGATTTAGACCAACCTTTGCGCTAAACCCCAACTCTCACCAACAATTTGTCGATGATACCATTCTACTGGAAACCTAGGGAAACTTAATTTTGATGGCTTAGAAAAAGGAAACCTAGGGAAGGTAGGAGGGGGTGGATTTATTAGAAACAACAATAGTTAGTTAATTGGGGCCTTCTCAGAGAATATAGGAACTTGAACTAGTAATTATGTAGAAGCTTCGATGGATTTACAAGGATCTATCCTTGCCCAAAACAAAGGCATAACAAAGATAATCATAGAAGGGGTCTCAAAGAATATAGTTGACATGATAAAATCAAATGCCATACCCCATTGGTCCTATAAAGCTTGTATTGATGAGATCAAATATATCTTAATTTTTTTTGAAAGGGGTATAATTAAACATATATTTAGAGAGGGGAACAAAGGTAGCAGATCTTCTAGCAAACCTAAGAGGCTATGTTGAAGGTGTTAAACTTTGGGAGGATGTGCACACCCTACCTCACAACATCAAGTAAAAAATTCATGAAGAAGCTAGGTGTAATGATTAACCCCCTACTATTTTTCGTCTCAAATTGTAAGGCTGCCACAAGCGGGAGGAATAGTTTTGTTGAGTGAAATAATGAAGAGGCACATAAGTAGACTATTTGGATTAAGACATTTCATTTCATGATTTGTGACATAGATGAAAGGAAAGGACATCAGGAAGCTTCAAATCATTTAGCCATCTCTGGAAAACTTAACTCCAAAATTGCCATGGGAGGAGATCTCATAAGGGTTGAACCTTCAAGATGTGTAATAATGCAGAGGCATCCACACTAAAACCTTGACATACAGCATGTATGTCCGCAACCCTTCATCATCATCATCATCATATTTCCCTTAACACTGTCAGCATCATCATATTTTCTCTGCCCACCGATATCCTCCTGCAGACAAGCCTTCGCCCTTTCGCCTGTCAGCAGCATCATCATATTCGGCTATCGGCAGCATCATCATATTCGGCAAGCGCAAACATCCTCCTGACGATCACTGTTCATCTTATCGACAACCTCTATCTTCAGCATCATGATGTTCAACATCATGCTCATCAGCAGGATATAAAATATCCGGTTCCTCCCATATATCCTGATGATGACACTCTCATGCACATTTCCTTCGATGCTTACGTCACCTCGATATCCTGATGACGATTATCCTGATGACGATGACGTCACATGCAGCTCCTTCAATATCCTGCTGCCCCGATATCCTGATGACGATTATCCCGATGACGATGACGTGACATGCAGTTCCTTCAATATCCTGCTGTCGGCCAAACTTAACATTATCGGCCCGCGATGGTTTTATCAACCCGATCTTCTACCTTATGTCGATACGCTCCTCCTCGGCAACACCTGATGATGATCACCCCAGTGCACATTCACTTTATGCAATCGACTGCATCATGCTCATCTCCACCTATTCGGATGACGCCCGAAGTAACTGCAGGATATACACAGAAATATCCTGATGATGCCGTTGTAACGAATTTTCCAACCTTAGCGAATTTCGATCCGCCGAACCTCCTGAGGTGACCCGATCTGCTTCCAGGGTGATCTTCCAGACTCTAACAACCAGCACGACCTAGCACATACCCATGCTAGGGTTCTCAACACCTTTCGACTGCGATCCTGCAAACATGCACATGAACAAACAGAAAATGCAAACTAAATCCTAAACTACTGTACATAGCCATTCCACCGATTTGACGAATCAACCGGTGGAATGGATCAGCGAATCCATGAAACCACCAGAATAGCAAATCGATTTCACAATGGAATTCAACAGAGAATGAACACAAACAGGATCTCTTTATTGATTTCAAAAGATGCAATTACAATACTCTGTCTCACTCTCTCTCTCTCCTCTTCAATGCAATACTGTGTCTAAAACCAACCGATCCTAATGCATAAATAGGATCTGCTTGCGAGTACTACCACTCGATTCCCAGCGGCTGGGAGCTTCCAAGCGGCTGGGAGGATCCAACCGAACATACAGCATAATAGCTGTCATAACAACCTAGCTAAAAATAGTAAAGTATGGTCAACATGACCTTATTACATGCATTGGTCTTATAAGACCTTCTTGGAAACATTAACCAGAACTATAACAAACTAACTGCCTCATGGAGGCCAGCTGTCAGGTAGGTGCTCTTGCACCATACTCCCCAACAGAAAAGAACTCATGTCCCATGAGTTTGGTTGTGGAAGAATCCCACCTTTACACTTTGCCTTGTCAGTGTTCTGACTTGGCTACTCCAAGACTTCTGAACTGTAACTTGCTTTCTTGCAAGTAAATCCTCATGCCTGTCAATGTAGACCCTTCTCTCACATACCTTGTGTTTGTCAGGTTGTCTGACCAGAACCTCTGTCTGAACTGCCTCTTGAACTTCTGCAATGTTCAACTCTGTCTTTCTTTCAACTTTTATAGGACAAACAATAGTCCCAACTATGACAACATCCTTGTCATTCCTCTCAACTGGTTACTATTTGCAAATCTGTTGTTGAACCTACTGCTGACCTCTGTCAGTCAAAACTGAAACTTTCTTCAACCTGTTGTCCTTAACAACTTCTTTCCCTGCAGTGTCCTCAACTGCCTTTATGCCTGCTCCTATAGGCTTCTGCACAAACTCCTTCTTTCCCACTAAAATGATTTTTGCTGCCTTCTGTACTACAGCTGCTTCCTGTAATGGCATCAACATAATAGTTTTCCCATCTTTCTTGATGGTGTAGGTATTAGCATACCCATCATACAATACCCTCCTATCAAATTGCCATGTGACAACATTCCATGGGCAAAATGTCACACAAAACTTTATCATGATATGCTCCAATCTAAAAATCAACATATGCCTGTTCATAGACAAAAAGTGATTGACTATCACTCACCCAAGATGCCTTGTAAGGGTTTTGATGTGGAATCCTTTCCAAATGCAGTTTATCCACCATTTCCTGAGATACCATGTTATCTGTTGAACCAGTATCAATGACAACCTTACATACTTTACCTTTGCTCTTGCATGTGGTCTTGAAAAGAGCTCTTCTTTGCATCATATCCTTTGATGCCTGCAAACTAATTCTCCTTAGCATCAATGCTTCTCCCTCCTTAGGATATCCATAACCGTCAGGAACTCTATCTTGTTGATAAGTGTTTGAACTTTGCACACTTTGCTCTACTTTCTCTTCCTGCACAAGTTGTACTTTCCTGTCATTCATTCTATCATTTCTGGATGATGAACCTTTGCTTTCTGGACATTTGAAAAATGGATGACCAAACTCACCACAGGTGTAACACTTTCCTGAAAATGTAGTAGAACCTCTACCACTTCGAAATCTGCCTCTATTACCTTTCCATCCACCTCTGAAATCAGACTGTCCCTGTCCTTTACCAGTGTCTTCTTGACCCTCATTGGTTTGCCTTGTTGTAGGGGCTAATCCTCTTCCCCTCATATTGCTGCCTCTTCCTCTCATGGACTTATCTTGTCTCCTATTCATCTTTTCTTCAATCCTGATTGCCATTTGGTAACAATCCTCCACACTCTTAGGGTTAGCTAAAACTAACTCATCCTGTATGTTCAATCTCAAACCAGCCAAGTACCTAGCCACCTTTTCTACCTCATTCTCATGATGACCAGATCTCATACTCAACTTATAAAACTCCTCAGTATATGCCTTCACATCCATTTCCTTCTGCCTTAAAAATTGCAGCTTCTTAAACATCTGAATTTCATAATCCTTGGGCAAGAATTTACCTTTTATCCTTGCTACCATCTTATCCCATGAAGTGATCTTTGACTTCCCTTGTTTCCTTCTCTCGGATTGTACATAATCCCACCATACCAAAGCATGACCTCCTAACTTGGTCTTTGCAATCTTTACCTTCTGATCCTTAGCAACATCTTCACATTCAAAGTGATTATCAAGTGTAGCAATCCAATCCAGTAACTCATCTTCATTCAAACTTCCATTATACTTGGAAACATCAACCTTTACCTTAGGTTTATCAATCTGCACTGCCTTTAACAGTTTTGCAAATCTCTGGTCTTCAGCATCCAGATCTTCAGCTACCTCTTCATACTCTTCAACAGCATCTTCATCTTCTTCAGACTCACTGTCGTCCACTTCCCTCTTTTTGTTCTTCTCCAAGGCTACAAGCCTGGCTTGAAGTGCTTCAGCAAGCTCCTTCATCTTCCTCATCTCTCTGGCATGTTTTTCCTTCATCTCCTGCAATTCCCTTGCAGTACTACTACCTTTCGGAGGCATTTCGTCAACCTCTCACTCCTCTACCTCTGTCTTTTCAGTGACAGAATCAACACACAACAGCCCAGACCTTTTGCTGAGCTCTGATACCACTATGATGCAGAGGCATCCACACTAAAACCTTGACATACAGCATGTATGTCCGCAACCCTTCATCATCATCATCATATTTCCCTTAACACTGTCAGCATCATCATATTTTCTCTACCGACCGATATCCTCCTGCAGACAAGCCTTCGCCCTTTCTCCTGTCAGCAGCATCATCATATTCGGCTATCGGCAGCATCATCATATTCAGCAAGCGCAAACATCCTCCTGACGATCACTGTTCATCTTATCGACAACCTCTATCTTCAGCATCATGATGTTCAACATCATGCTCATCAGCAGGATATAAAATATCCGGTTCCTCCCATATATCCTGATGACGACACTCTCATGCACATTTCCTTCGATGCTTACGTCACCCCGATATCCCGATGACGATTATCCTGATGACGATGACGTCACATGCAACTCCTTCAATATCCTGCTGCCCCGATATCCTGATGACGATTATCCTGATGACGATGACATCACATGCAGTTCCTTCAATATCCTGCTGTCGGCCAAACTTAACATTATCGTCCCGCGATGGTTTTATCAACCCAATCTTCTACCTTATGCTGATACGCTCCTCCTCGGCAACACCTGATGATGATCACCCCAGTGCACATTCACTTTATGCAATCGACTGCATCATGCTCATCTCCACCTATTCGGATGACGCCCGAAGTAACTGCAGGATATACACAGAAATATCCTGATGATGCCGTTGTAACGAATTTTCCAACCTTAGCGAATTTTGATCCGCCGAACCTCCTGAGGTGACCCGATCTGCTTCCAGGGTGATCTTCCAGACTCTAACAACCAGCACGACCTAGCACATACCCATGCTAGGGTTCTCAACACCTTTCGACTGCGATCCTGCAAACATGCACATGAACAAACAGAAAATGCAAACTAAATCCTAAACTACTGTACATAGCCATTCCACCGATTCGACGAATCAACCGGTGGAATGGATCAGTGAATCCATGAAACCACCAGAACAACAAATCGATTTCACAATGGAATTCAACAGAGAATGAACACAAACAGGATCTCTTTATTGATTTCAAAAGATGCAATTACAATACTCTGTCTCACTCTCTGTCTCTCCTCTTCAATGCAATACTGTGTCTAAAACCAACTGATCCTAATGCATAAATAGGATCTGCTTGCGAGTACTACCACTCGATTCCCAGCGGCTAGGAGCTTCCAAGCGGCTGGGAGGATCCAACCGAACATACAGCATAACAGCTGTCATAACAACCTAGCTAAAAATAGTAAAGTATGGTCAACATGACCTTATTACATGCATTGGTCTTATAAGACCTTCTTGGAAACATTAACCAGACCTATAACAAACTAACTACCTCATGGAGGCCAGCTGTCAGGTAGGTGCTCCTGCACCATGTAAACATTCGTAGCAATGTGCAAGTTTGGAACATCCTCAAGAGGGGAAATCTTACCTCGTATATTGAAGCCATGAATGGCTATGATCCCATCCTTTCCAGGGAATTTTCCACATTGTGGAAAAGACACATGGTTTATGTTAGAGGGATCTCCTTCAAAGTTTTTGAGTAACTTATAGCCATGGCTATCGACCTAAAAATAGAGGGAGAAATATTATAGAAGAAAATAAAGAACCACAACCACGAGGTGATGGAGACTTTCCTCAGATGTGGGGAAAAAGTGGAGAGATATAAAAATGGCTTTAAAAGGGATGACCTGTTGGGCTGCTGGAAGACTTTGGTAGAAGTCCTCATGTGTTACATAATGTTGGAGGGTAGGTACAAAAGGTTTTATTCCTACCCATTTCATATGTTGAATCACCTTAGACATGGTAAAAAATTAAACTTTGGTTACTAAATCTTTAGTTTCTTAGAAGATTCTATCCTTCAAGTGGTTTTAGGAGACAAAGAACTACCCCTACAACAAGGGTTGATTTATTATCTTTATAGGTTCCAATTGACAAGAAACCCAACCTCGCCCCTCATCCATAGAAGCTATAACCCTTCCATGGTCCCCTTGCATTCTTCCCTGAGCCCCCCCAAGAAGAAATAAAATGTTGTAATTGTAGAAAAATCAACCCCCCACTCGACGATTAAAATTATTATCCCCCTGCTCACAAGATGGACACCCTGCCCACCTTCTAGCCTGTTCAACCCCCTGTTGTACATACCAAAGGTAAAAGTGTTTTCATGGTTGAACCTTCAAGCTCTATCCCTTCACCAAGGCCTCTTGGGCCCTCAAATCCCACCTGCACCATTCATCCCATGTATAGGCCTAAGAAGGATAGGGCCCTCCCTAAGGCCAAACCCTCTAAGAAGGATACCCTTTCCCCCACCCCTTCCATGGCTACCATCCATACAAATATCCCTTATGAGGACCCCACCCATTCCACCATCCCTGCTGTGACTACCATCCCTAACCCCACCCCTTCTGAGGTTGTCCCCCATACCCCCACCCCCTCTATGGCCACCAAGCCTTCGGTGCTACATTCTCTCGATCCTCAGCCCAACATCAAAGGTACCAATAATAAGAGAAACAATTGTATCTCCTATATTTCTTTGGAGGAGAAGGTCAATAATCTATAGGAGATTTTAATTCTTCACAACAATGTTATGAAATGGTAATTTTCCCAACTTCACACAACCAAGAACAAAATCCATGAGCTGGAAAAAGCAATTTACAAGAAAAATATTTAATGGAAGAGTGTTGAAGTGGAAGAGAATATTTGGGATGAAGTGAAGAAATTCTCCAACATGTTTAGCAAGTGGGAAGAGTTGGAACAACATCATTGAGCTAAGGAAGAACCAAGTGGATATAAAGGAGAGTTTAGCTGAAATTGTTGCTTTCAATAGAGAAATTATAAAGAATTTTGCCACCAGTCTTTATGTGCTGTAATCAAAATTGGAAAAAAGGGAAGGCAAGCATTTGGATAGTAGTGAGAAGAAGGTGGTTTAGGAAGGCCTTTCAAAAAGAACCAAAACCAAATTGCAAGATGAGAAAGGTAAAGCCAAGACTAAAGAGAAGAACTCCAGAGAGGTCACCTTCATTGATAAGCTAAATTTCCTCAACAAGGAATGGTAGGCAATCATTGAGTTGAAGAAGTTAGTTGATCAATAGTTTTTTACTTTGTGTTGTTCCTTTATTTTCCTTGTGCTGGTCATGTGGTTTATTTTGGTCTCACTGGTGCTTTGGTTTTTTGTGTTGGCATTGTAATGTTTATTAGTCTCACTCCTTGTGAGGCTCTCTTTATCCTCTATTTTTTTTATGTAATGGATCCGAGCCCTTTCCCATATTTTACTAATATAAAAAACATAAGCATCTCTAGTAATAGGTACAAATAGAGGATTGGTGAAACATGACATAAGTCTTGACACATTATTCCAAAAATAGTTGGAAGAATCATGTGTATGTTGACCACCAGACAAACAAGAGTTTAGGTCAAAAAAATTAACTAAATCATGTTTGTGATGACCATAATGAGAACAAGAATTAGGTCAAACTATGGACAATTGAGAGGGTTGGACTCCATAACATGTTAAAACTTAATAGGATCTAGATGAAGGATACCACCAAACACAAATTGAATGGGTTTATAATATTATGGAACATAATAACCTACACAATCCTTATAGGTAAGATCACATTTTTCCTTATTGGTTTTATGCAACTCCCAAACTTGCATAATGGGTTTTGACTGAGAAGTAGCAACAACCACCTAACAGGACACATTGTTAGGACTATACTTTGATTTTGACATAAGATGTTTCTTTATTTGGGGCACATGTATGTTCTGTTGAAACACATGTTTAAATTGAACACAATTTTTGACATAACATTTTCTTTCTATGACATAAGAGTGTAGACATAACATGTTTTTGCTTAGTTTGGGATGTTACATTGTTCTTGTTTTCACTTGTCCTCTATGCCGAAGTGCTAGAAGAAGGTACATTGGTACTACTAGTAGACATATTGTTAACCAGATTGCCATCATATTGTAACTAATCATGTAACCTATTAGTTTCTCTTTACAACATCATGTATTGGTTATAAAATTGCATAAAAGAGAGTTTATATTGTCTCCAACATTCTGATACTAACTTCACCTCCTATTGATTACTTACATTAATTTGCAAGGGCAACACATTATTAGAATAGAAGGTTGTCATATTTGAGAGCAAGAAAGATCTTAGCAATTAGTGAAAAGAGGCATAATCATTGAAAGATGTTTATCAAGTCTTAACCTTAAACTATAAAAAAACACAATAGAATTTACAAGTTTCACACAATTACACCTTATATATTTGTTTTACACCTTATATCTTTGTTGTACATCTTATTACTCAAAAAATATAACACTATTCTTATTTCTCCAAATTTCTTAAAAAACCTCCACCTCTTCTTTCAATACATCCCCATAAAAATATCTTCATGAAAAGAATCTTCTTTAATCTTTGTTTTGTTTTCGAAAGTCACTCAAATTCACTCCTTTTCGTTCACTTTCACTTCAAAGAATATCATTTTAGTTCTACTTCAATGTTAAACTTGCATCCCTTTTCATGCCAAAAATAAAAAATCTTTCTTTCAAATATCTTCTTTTCTTGCACAAAAACGTCTAATGTCTTCGTTTAATAAAAGAATTTAAACGCCCTATTTTGATTTCCTGTCCTTAACAAAAGAAAATCCTTACTAAAAACAACGCATGCTCATAATATTCTATTCCCTTTTTTTGTTTGGTTTTAGTTGTAAATCAGGGAATCTCTGCACGTTATTTTCACTAACTTCTGCAATTCGTATCGCTTTCTTTAAAATTCTTTAAATAGGCATTTTACGTCGACCGTCTTATTCCACTGCCCACATAATAAGAAAAAGCACTACTGAACATTTTTATTAAAGCTGGCAATTACTAGTAGAAAATGATTGATAAACGTGGTGACAGGCGAATGAAAGACTTATGATGCAGCAATTACAGAAACTGTAACCTTCTCAAAATTGTCTGCATGATTCCCATTTTAAGAACATACAGAAATCAATCTAAAGGCAGAAAGTCCTTCCTCCTTTCTGCACATATATATTTCTAATGTAACGATGCTTCTCACTGGTACTCCAGCAAATTTTCTTTGCATGACAAGTACCAGTTGCCACTTTTCAGACTCCTGTTGTATACAAACTCAAATTTTGTCCTCATATGAGTGTACTAATGTTTTACATTAAATAACTTCTAGAAGAGTCAATAGCACATGATTTTAGAGACTACCTTTGGAAACAATAGAAGAAATCACATTCAACTCATCATCAATTTTCAACATTTCATCCCTTTGATTCAATATTGGTCCCTATTGTTAACAATTCATCAAATACAACTAGTAAGTAAACCATAACTCAGAATAGCTTCTAAATTCCTTCTCAAAATGACCTCATCTAGTAAGGAAACCATAACTTAGAATAGCTTCTAAATCCTTTCTTCAAATGACCTCACTAGATGAGCAAACACTTCAACAATTCTTTTCTGTGATAAACTATCAAGAAACTAGATGAGCAAGCACTTCAACAATTCTTTTCTATGACAAACATTAAGAAACTAGATGAGCAAACACTTCAGCAATTCTTTTCTGTGACAAACTATCATGAGCAAGCACTTCAACAATTCTTTTCTGTAACAAACTATCATTTTCTTGAGTAAGAGTTTCAATCTTCTCTACCAGAATATCTCTCATAGTATCCACCACCAAAATGATGGACTCTCCTCTTTTCATCTTCTTAGATATTTGGAATTATTCCTCCTCTATTTGCACTACCACCAATTGGCCACCTCTTTTCACCTAGTAAATTTCCTCTTTTCCTTCCATTTCCATGTTCTCTTATCACACTTCATCTCAATATATGCCTTCTAATGTCATTTGTAAATGATTTTTCTTGTTTTTCTTTCCCACCATGTACATGAATCAACTAAGGACTACCATAACCAAGGACTACCATAGCTTTAGGAATCTAAACTATGTATGTAATACAATCTTCTAATGTATTTTCAACTATCACAGAGGCACCATATTTTAAGGGAACCAACGTTGATAGTGGAGAACAAACTTAAAATAATAAATACCTTTTCTCTTTTCAAAGGGAATTAATATTGACAACATCTAAAAGCATGGCATCTTGTTCTATAACCTCCACAACTTAAATTTATTGATCTATAATTCTTCAATCAAACTCACTATTGCCTTTTCATTCAATTGTACATGACATATTAAAAACTTTTAGTTGTTTTGATAAGCTCAAGCCTTTTGCTCTTAGTTTTACCTATCCAAATCATATACCAATTTAACCTTTACTTTATATATTTTGCCACAAATAATTATTTGGAATGAAGATATTTAATATGTTTAAGAGAATAAAATAGACTTTGGATAATCAATTTAGGAAGTATTAATTTACTTGGTTTGTGTGTGTGACTAAATAGGATGGAAGAATGGAATTTTCTATAGCCTGTGATACAATGAGGACTGCATTTGTCAATGTGGATGTCGATAATTCATAGTTTCTTGCTCTATTGAATAATACTTCTTTTGTTATAACTAGTTTTGTATTTTTATGATGTAATGGCCATAGGCCAAAAATAATTGTCTATATTGTTTTGTTGTTACAACCCATAGTGTTTTGATTTACAACTATTATGAGGAGTAGCCATAGGCCAAAAAAATTACTATTTGTGAACCTAAAAAACTATATAAATCACAACATAGGAATGGACACAGATAGATAGAGATACATCGATGTAATTTTTTGTTAGAAATAATATATAACAACCTATTTGAATCTTGAATAACTCACAGTAAAGTATTTTAGTTACTCTATGGATTGAGATGAGAGCCCACTCTCATGAAACATTGATGACATTATTCTTTGTTATTTAGTTTGGTTGTTCTTTTCTTTAGTTTCATTTCATTTGGCTGATATAGGACTGTAATTCATAAACTATAGACTATTAAAATGGTTTGATTTAGAATGATTATAATAGTTGGCATTAATTCTCACATGTTTAATTATCCATTTCTTTGATAGATAATATAGTTAAACACATTTAGCTATATAATAATTTATGGAAACACTATGGTCTGTTCTTCAAGTGTTTTTAATGTTTAGTTCATTTGAAATAAAATCATAGTTCTACATATAGTCCATGTAGCCTGCATACAGTTCCTGTAGCAGTTTTAAAACAATTACTAGGGAAGGAATTTTAGTCTTCACAAATTCTTAGCTAAAATAAGTTGCATCTCATTCTATTCAATTTACTACATGTAGCCTTTGAGATAACAACCACTAAATCTTTCACAAGCTTATCCCTCAGATTGACATAGGATTGAACTAAATCAAAGAATTGAGTATCAATTGTTATCAAACACAAAGTTAAATTTACTTCATTACAATACCTCAATTTTTTCCCTTGATGATAAACTTTAATCAAATTCCTTTGGTGTAATATCACCTAGTTCATCATGGGTTTCACCATAATTTATCAAACTCTAAGTAGACACACCAATTTTATCACAATCTCCAGAAGGGAGAGACTCTTGCAAGACTTGTTTAAAAGTTCCCTTGCTTAACAAAGGCATATCTTCTTGATAGTTCCTTTCTCTTGTTCACCTTCTTCACTAGATCTTAAGGATGGAGATAATAAATTAGCATCTTTAACCCATTAAATAACATTGTGATCATATAAGGTAAAAATATTGAATTTATCATCTATAAAATATTCTTTGTGAGCATAATTGCATATTACTTTCTTATTATTTAGAAGGAAAGTTCTTACCCATAATTTAGGATTGTATTCTCTAAAATTATCCTTAAGAATATTTAATTGAATGACTAGTGAGGCTAGTGTTGGCATGACTAGAAAAAAACTCTATCCTTGCCTAGTATAATTAGCAGTGGTGGATATGATGTAACCCTCTTAGTGTCTAGGAAAACAACAATACCAATATTAACTTGAAAAACATTTCTAACACAATAAGCTTGGGTAACACATTGATGTAGTTATGGATGGAGGATCCAATTAAGGACTATCCAACCATGTAGCCTCAACACAAACACTCCTTACCAATACACAACTAAAATAAAAAATTAATGTAATATCATGATAATGAATTGAATATATATATATATATTCAGTTCACATATATACATATGTATATAGATATATATGTATATATATACGTATATATACATTTATATATATACATGTACATAGATATATATATATATATATATATATACATGTATATATATATATATATCTATGTACATGTATATATATATATATATATATAAATGTATATATATATATAGATATATATATATATGTATGTATACATATATACATGTATATATAGATATATATATCTATAAATATGTATATATAAACATATATTTATATATATGTATACATATATATATATATCTCTATATATACATGTATATATGTTTACTACGTATGTATATATACATGTGTATATATATACTACAACAAAACAGACAATTAGCACCTAAACTAGTGCTGGAATTTAGTGCATTTCTGTTCATGAATTGGACACTTCTGCCGGCACAAAACATATATATATATATATATACACACACACATACACATACACATACACATACACATACACATACACATACACATACACACACACACACACACACACACATATATATATTACAACAAAATAGGCAATTAGCGCCTAAAATAGCACCGGAATTTAGTGCATTTTAGTTCATGAATTGGACACTTCTACCGGCGCATAACTCGACGCCAAAATACGTGTTCACTTTGTCACCGGGTTTAGCACCAGATTTTGTTGCTTCCAGTTTGGCTTCCGATTTTGCTTCTTGTGTTGCTTATAGGTTTGCTTCCAAGTTTACTTCCGATTTTTCTTCCAGGTTTGCTTCCGATTTTGCTTCTAGGTTTGCTTCCAGGTTTGCTCCCAATTTTGCTTCCGATTTTACTTCTAATTTTGCTTCCAATTTTTCTTCCGATATAACGTCGCTTGTTGCATCCAATTTTGCTTCCAGTTTTACTTCCAGGTTTGCTTCTGGTTTTGCTTCCAATTTTGCTTCCACTTTTGCTTCCAATTTTGCTTCCGGTTTTGCTTCTAGGTTTGCTTCCGGTTTTGCTTCCAATTTTGCTTCCAATTTTGCTTGTAGTTTTTCTTCTAGTTTTGCTTCCAATTTTTCTTCCAATTTTGCTTCTGATTTTGCTTCCGGTTTTGATTCCTATATATAGTCACTTGTTGCTTCCAATTTTGCTTCCATTTTTGCATCTTTTGTTGCTTCTAATATGGCTTCTATTATTGTATCTTTTGTTGCTTCTAAAATTGCTTCCATTATTACTTCTTTGTTTGCTACCTGAATTGCTTCTATTTTTGCTTCCTAGATAACGCCAAATCTTGCTTCCAAGATTGCTTTTGGTTTGCTTCTAGTTTGGCTTCCATTGTTGCTTCCTTTTTTGCTTCTAAAAATGCTTCTTGTTTTTCTTACATTTATTAATTTAATATGTTTTTTTAGTTAAATAGCTGCTAAGGGGCAGCACCCATTATATTGATAAACAAAAAGATTACATTGTAGTGGCAACACCCATTATATTGATAAACAAAAGATTACATTGTAGTTTTTGCATTGACCACTATCACCAAGTTTTCCTACGATTCTTACTTGACCAGACATCACTACCCTTCCGACCTTTCACAATACATATACCAATCTTTATACATTTGGGCTTACTTATACAAAATTGCCCAATACAGAACAAAAAACAAGAAGAAAGATTGGATACTAAGACCACAACCACTACCTACTAGACACATAGGACTCCTTGTTTAATCTCCTTCTTCATGAGCACGCCTTGCCACCACTGCATGAGCTACCATTGGGCACTCTGTACCACAAGCATGGTGAGCTAGATTATCTGCTACTTCTTCAGGAGAATGCTCATCCATCTCCACCCAGTCTTCACCTTCACCCAACCCCCAAACTTGATCGCCCTCAGGAACACCATCTGATTCCAAACCTTCTACTTCCATGTATCACCTGACCCAGCCAGCTTCAGTCACGCATACTATTCCTGCAACAAACAATTGATGCTCCTCTCAATTTCACCCCACCTCTTCTCCAACTCAACTGGCCTAAGAGTTCAAACAACTAGAAATTTTCTCGCCTCTGCACCTCGTGTCTTAGACATGTAGTAGTTTTGTACCAAGGGAGAGAGGAGATTATCATCAACATTATCAAGGGCCACATCTATCTACCCCAAAAGAGAGTGCAAGAACAACTTCTGGCACATGAATTTTGCTTTGGCTTTGCCTACTCTCATATACAAAAGAACCACCAAAAACATGGCCATGATATCCGTGTTTACTCTGTAGCGGTGAGTAGCCTTTAGAAATTCATCCCCCAACACCTTCTTTACTGCCCAAAGCACCAAGGGATGGTCGGACACAAGAATAGCTTTGAGTCTTTTGTCAGTCACCTCCCCTAGGAACGCCATCTGTGGTTTCATGGATTCCAAACATATCGGTGTGTCCATGGCTTTGGGCTCCAACAACTTGCAGAAACAGAATGAGAAAAGAGAGAGGTATGGCTCTCTTGAAATCCCCGCCCATATTTGTAGACCCCCACATTTATTAATGATGAGTAGGCTGGCAAGAGTGTATCGTCCACACGAACCCATAGATATACAGATCTTGAAGCCCACTACGAGTTTTAATAGCCTAGCACCGTGCTTTTCCACCAGTAGTACCGTACCACTGAGTGGAATCACTCCACACTTGCCAAATTAAATTGCTAGTTCAAATGATGATTACATGATGTGACCAAATGAATTAACTTTGGGTACTTTCTATCGTCGCCTTTGCTAACTCATCAGCCACTGAGTTGCCTTCTCTGTACACGTGGCTCAATCTATAGTCTTCAAATCCATCCAACATCTGTCTGATGGGCTGCAACCATTAGCCTAAAATCCAGTTTGAAGTATTATTTTGCCTAATTGCATTAATTGTGATGAGTGAATGTCCTTCCAAATGTAATTAATTTAATATGTTTTATTTTAATTTAATTAGTTAAATATATCATGCCTCTTAAATAACTCATATGATTATAGAGTAAGTAATTTAATTATTTAACTCATATGATTAAATACCAAGATAATTATTATAACATGATCATCATCTATAATTAAAACAAGTGAGTCAAATATCTATAATTTAATTGAATTTGACAACATCCATCCTGAGCAGTAAATTAAAATCATCATACGTAATAAATATCCATCCAAAAATCATCGACCACTTTCAATATATATAAATTGACAAGTCAATACTGATAAGATCATCATCATATATAACTAAAACAAGTGAAAGTCAAATATGCTAGTAGATCAATAACATGTCAAAATGATACATGTCCAACAGTCGACATAAGTCAAAATGATACATGTACAAATGATATAAGTAAAAATGATAAATTATGTAAATCAAAATGATACAAGTCAAGATGATACATGTCCAAATGATATAAGTCAAAATGATACATAAATTTATGATACAACTCATTAATATGGTACTACAGGCCGTGAAAATGATGCATATGATAGTAACCATGAAAAGAGGCATCATAACGATATATCAACAATGATCCATGATGCAGTCTATATGATCATGAATGTCACTGGCTACTACTAGCAAATGCCTCATCATCATCATCACCATTGTGATCATCATCATGGTTATCATCATGATCATCATCGTCGTCATCATCATTCTCATCAGCCTCAGTGTCTTCTGTATCTGCGTCATCATCATCCTTTGCCATGTGATTTGTACCAGAACCAACATAATCTGGATCTATATCATGAGGATCATCTTGATCTTCTAGAAGACCTATGTTCTGCAAAAAAAACATTTAAAATGAAAAGTTATAATTTATTTCATGCAATAATTTATTTTTCTATTATATATCTAATATTACAACATATGAAATGAAACCATAATCATATTACATCATATCAAAGTGCACATACCATAATAAAATTTCAAAAAAGTTATAGCTAATATGTCACTTCCAATGATGTAAAACATGCAACAATTCTAATAAATGTTAGTAAATATCATAAAAATTTGTTATACAATTTAACTATCAACTATAAATTCTATTACATAACCTTAAGTGCCACAAGTTGTATGGTCCATGTATGTTCTTTTTCACTATTAATCTAATAACATGCATTAGACAGAAACATTAAAGAGTTTTTAAGTAGCAGTTGATTAAATTCTCTTACATGTCATTAAGGAATGCACAGTTTTTTTTCAATAATTATTTATCTTAAGGTTCATGAGTAACCTTAAGATAAAGGTCTATTTTGTTTGAAAAAAAAATGAAGTTAGCAATATGTTATCTGATAGATTTTAGAAAGAAAAAATGTTAGCCCTATTCCCGCTCATAGGTCTTCAATGTGAGTGGGAATAAGGCAAATTTGGGGATTTAGAAAGAAAGATAAAGTTTAGGGTGTCTTCAAGATAGCCAGCACAGGAAAGGAGGTCAACCATGTACACATAATGATCAACTATAGGTGTAAGCAATAAGGGTTACAAATGTGATTGAAGTATGTACAACTCTTATCCACTAAACTTGCATGGCTGCATGCACCTAGAATACAAGCAAAGCTTACAATGTTAGGATATGTTCCAGAGTGCTTAATTAATTCAAATATTTTGAGAGCGTCCTTGCAAAATCCATTTTATGCATATCCTGTAATCATTGCATTCCATGAGATGACATCTCTTTGAGGAATTCTATCAAACAGTTCACATTTTTTGTCTATGATTCCATATTTTGTGCATATCCTGCAATCATTGCAGTCCATGAGACCACATTTCTTTGAGGCATTCTGTCAAACAGTTCACGTGCCTTGTCTATGCTTCCACATTTTGCATACATGTCTAATAGGGCAGTTGCAACTACAACATCTGACAAAATTCCTCTATCCTTTATGTATTAATGGATGTCCATACCTTATTCCAAAGATCCCATTTTGACATACACAGGGAGGATGCTGGCAAAGGTTGTGGAATTTAGATTTACACCAGCTGATTACATTTGCTTTAAAATTTCTAAAGCCTTTTCAACAAATCCATTTTTTGCATATCATGCAGTCATTGCAGTCCATGAGACCACATTTCTTTGAGGCATTTTGTCAAACAGTTCACATGCCTTGTCTATGCTTCCACATTTTACATACATGTCTAACAGGGTAGTTGCAACTATAACATCTAACAAAGGAGGACTTAAGCATTCAGAACCTAACCATGCCACCTTGTGTGGATTTGATGAATGGATTGCAGCCATCAAATCTAATGAACTCTTAAATCATGTCTTCCTTAATCTAGACCAACAATGTAGAGACAATCCTCTAAAATAGAAAAATATAAAGTGGTCTTATTTTGTGTCTGCATTTATATCATTATTATTGTCTCCTTTGGGACATTATTTTTTACCATCGAGGGATGGATGATTGAGACTAGTCAACACAGACCTTATGGTTACCATCAATTCCATCTCTTTGGTATTGAAAACTATAGTTGCATTAATTCTATGATGGCAATGAGAGGATACAATGACTGCCCTAGATTTTTTGTAATGACAACAATCCTATTTAACACTGAATTATGATTCATTCCCATAGTGGGATCTTCATAGAGGATTTTCAAAAAACTCATACTCATAGAGTCATGGTTTTAGGTCACATATGTTATGGTAACAAGAAGGGATTCCAACTATGGTTACAATAGCTAAGACTACCCTCATTTGTGACCGTAACAAGGTTCTTGGACAACACTATCTTTCTCTTCACATTGGGTAGTATATAGGCCAATATTGGGTTGAAGAAATCACTTGATGGTTACCTATATAGTGATACCACACCCTAATAACCCCATGCATTCTAAATAACTTGAGATTTATACAATACTCAACCAAGATGAAATTGTATCACTGTACCACACTTAACTATGACAATCCCTTCTTGACAACAATTTTGATGTAGTGGAAGGTGTCATTATATCTCAATAGACTCAATCCAATCACTTATGAAAGTTTGACTCACCAAATTATAGGTCTTTCTTCACAATTGCCCCTAACTCCTTGTAGCCCTATTTTAGAGGTTTTTTCAACATAACTTTTAGTAGGGACCTCAAACTCATAAGATAAATAACTTTTTAGATACCCATTATGAAGTTATTCAACATATTAGGAAAGGAGATAGGGTTGTTTTGAAACATCTCAGCCTAAAATTGACTGTCCCTATTTGCAACTATGTCCAATTAGCCCTCTTTTCCAAAGCAACTACAAGAAATACACACTCCCAAATTTTACTATCAACTCCAACACTCTCAATAGGTCTCCAATAAATAAAATCCACAACTTTTATCATTGGGAGCACTCACTATTTCACCCAGCCCCAAAATCTCACTTTTGGCCTATTTAGGCTTGCATACAACGAGGGTTTATTGAAAATATACCTTCCACACACCTTCAAACCTTCCCAATACCTCAAACATGTTGGAATATGTCTGCCTATGCTATCCAAACCTTCACAAGTCCCTTACCAGTATTTCTTATGCAAACTCACGCTCTGAGCCACCCTTTTCATGCCAAAAACTCACAAATTTGACCCATGGCACCACACAAACTCACTCAACTCACCTCCCTTGCTCACATAAATCATTCAAATATCTAACCTTGTCTACACATGCTTATTCCACCAAGTCTTAGGTGATTCTAACCGTGAAAAGGAGGATTAGTGCATATTAAGTGCTTCCAAATCCTCAAAATAGGGTTACAGACTTGTTTCAACAAAATCTCCATAAAAGTCACAAATATTTATGAAATTAAATCAAACTAGATGCAGATGAGAGTAGATTCATTTTTCTATCAACTCCAATCAATAAATGCACATTTTTTGTCCATACAGGCAGTATAGAAGTGTTGGAACAACAGAAAAATAGTAAAACACACATAAAATGGAAAGTTTCTTATTATTTCTTAAACAAAAATCCACTCCCACATTATTAGAACTTCCTCCTCTAGCTTGCCTCAAATTTTTTGAGGATTTTTATGCTTTTACAAATCCAAACCAATGATTCAACAAACAAAACTAACCTTTAGACTCCTATGACTGTTCATCTTCCATGTTTTGCATTTTGTCATTTTACATCACTTTGACAATATTGTAACATTTACAAAAATGAACCCCTAATGACTTAAGACACCAAATTACATCCAAATGGTCTTAATTGGACCTTATTGCACCAAACATATGACTTGAACATACAAAATTTGCTAAAGACCCTTATATACAACCTTTGACCAACATTTGACAAGGTGCTCCTGCACCAGATTTGTAATCTTTAGACTATTGGGATCCTTGCCACAAATAAATATTAGGTCAATGACACAAGGATTTTAAACAAAAACCATAATCCCAACTCTATATCCATCCCCTTGACAATCTCAAGGGTCACCTTGAGACAAAAAATGCTAATGTACTATTATGACAGTTATGATTGTCCTCCATCGTTTCATTGTGCATTTGAAACTTGAGATGAGGATTGGGGAGGTCTCCATTGGTATTTTGTCATAGAAAATTTGGGAATAGAAGACCCCCATCTTATGAATAAGGAAGATTATATAAATCCTGAATAAAACAAGAAAAACCTCATGACTATCTTGCATGTTAGCAAATTGACTGTGATAGTAGTAAGGTTAGTCAATAATTTCTACACCCTTATATTCAATCTTTGGATCATTAGGGGGGTAAAAGCATGGAAAATACTCATGGCAAGATCTTTAAAATAGGCATATTCAACTTCAGGCATTTCTGCAGACCCTAGGAAGGTGGATGTAAACTTAGTGACTATAATTACCACCACAAACACTATCCCCTTTGTGAATATGACAAGGTAACACTGTCATGCTCTTTATGACAATCCCTTCTCCAATGGCTGATGGCCTAATAAAATTTATCTCCTTTGTGATTTCAATGCTCTGTAATGCATTATCATAGGAGTCTTGACAGTCCTTATGTATCAGTGAAGAATGCTTCCAACAAATCCAAAAGGAGGGCTTAAGATTACATACAAAGTCCTAGCCTTCACACCTAGTCACATATCACCCCTCTAAGAAGACCTCAAGACTTTATGGGTTCCAAACATAACATAAACCCATTCCTCTATGACTGTCACTACCCTAGGTCCCTCAAAATTCTTATATTAACCTTCCCTTGGCTGGCAAGGGTCTTAAAACTCCATTGTCCCTGCTAGTCCGAACTTGGAAATGTCAATATAATGGTTCTACTACAATGCATAGTTAGGGCTACACTAAGGAAGTCCTACCCACACTTAAACTATGATGCATCCATGATCTTATCAAGCATGATCTTATGATAGTGTTTGGACTAAACCTGTATAGCTTTAGGGCATTCACACATCTTAGTTACAGTGTGGTGTGTGAGGAATTATTACTAAATGGTTGCTACCATGCACATAAACTATACACATATCTGAAGACTGTAACATGACATTATTGTGATGGACTCCTAGGTTGGAATGAAAGCTAGGCCTCAGACCATTTTAAATTGATTCCTTGCAAAAAAATCTGATATGAGAGCCATTGTGTCCTTGAATACCATTCCACCAGCTTGTGGACCTAGGGTAAGGTGTGCAACAAGTCTAAGAAGCAACAACATCCTTCTTTCTGTCATACCGAGAACCACAAAATAATGGATTTAAATCATGGAACATATATAATTAATATCTTTAATGCATCTTCCATGCAAGTGAGTTTAAAACTGAAGATTTGGGTGTAGGAAAGGGCTTCTGAATAAATGTTCATTAGAAAAGAAAGAAAACAAATAGTTTTGAAATGGAAAAAACAAAAATCACAAAATCTAAAGGTTTACATATTCTGTTAAGCCCTTCTTCATCCACACACCACACATCTACTTGGAGTACAACTTTGATCTTCCTTCAAATCAACCTGACTTCATAAGGAATCCAAAATGGGATCAGTCATAAGAAGGAGGCAGGCAAACAAGGGTTTGCTTTTCATTATTAGCCCGCCAAACTTAAGCATATGAGGTAGCATGGCACACACAAAATGTTGTGGATAATGACCACAAGATTAGGTTAATTGCAACCAATTTTTGTAAGCAAGCACAAGACTAGTATACTCATTATGATCCTAATGGCACCAAGAATGATCTTGGTAAACTGCTAAGAGATTTCATTCCGAATTTCAATTGCCCTAAGATGGTGCATCTTAATATTGTGGCATTAAGGGAAATAAGGCAACAATGGGGAGAGATTGTGTGTAGGTATGATCAACGCTCTAAGGAATCGTTGTTAAAGATTGACCCAACTATAAAATGTTGAAATTTAGAAGGAATGATTTATTGGTAGGCTAATTGCACATATCCAACATGAACTAGTTTAACTCACTCTCCCTAATTAAAAAGTTGCCTTAAAAGTTGTGTTGAGATTATAAGAATTAGGGGAACCCCCAACATATGATTCTACTACATGCCTAAAAGAACAAATGGAAAAATGGTCATGCAAATAGCACAACTTGCAAGTGAAACTCTTAATCAATGTGGTTTAAGATGAACAAAGTGCCACACTAAGGGGCATACAACTACAAACTATCTAGTGGTGGGAGCTCAAGCTATTAATGCCACATAGTTCCCTCTTGCTCAACACATACCTAATTGCACCATATGTCATGAGACTCATGAAATTGTCCACTGCTACAAAAGTGAAAGGATGTTCCTATCAATTACTAGTGCAAGGTTTGTCACACATCCACCCATGACATTACCACCTACAAAGTAGTACAAGTCCTCCACAAGGCAAGAGGAAAACAAAATTAAACAAAACCACGCAACCCCAATCACAACCACAATAGATGGTGTTGTGCTATTAGGAGCCATAATATATGGAGCATGGAGGAAATCAAGGAGGCCATGGTAGAGTATGCAATAGAGGAATCTATTGCTACTAGTGTGGAGAACCTGGGCATGCCTCACGTAGTTGTACAAAGTTTCCTATGTATACTTATTATTATGTTGATCACAAGATAGAGGATTGCCCTACATTGTTGTAACTATTGGAATATTCAATGATGTGCCTTTGATAAGGGACTTATCATTTCATAAGTTCTATCACCACCTAATGATTCAATAAAGGATATGCTGTCTATACATTAATTTGATATAAACAAATGTGTGGATGATTTAGTGGCCTATTCACATAACTCATGTTTGTATATAAGTGATTGCCCTTCTAGTTGTCTAGCTTTGTGGATTAAAATTATTGTGAAAAATGTCCAAGGATTGTTCTGTAAAGGTAAAAAGGTGCATTCATAATGAGAGTGACTGAAGTTCAAATCTAAACATTGCAATAAGGTAACTAGGAGGACATGTGAACATGTCCAGGACTGCAAATAATGGGACAACTGAGTGGGATCTAGGGCCAACAGAGAAGCACTTTAGAACTCATCCTACACATCAATAAACAACTCAACACAAGAAATACAAATTGACATATTAACACAATAATATCCAACTAAGTTATTGAAAGTCAACTATTGATACCTTATTCTCCATCCAGATTACAAAATCAGTCCACTTTTTGCTTTGTAACATTTCCTTTTCAAATTGGCTTGGATGTTGGCCATATTTCTCCTCCTATCAAATCATGGCACATGGACTAGTTAAACTAATTAATATGCAATCATTTACTTTTTCCTAGGAAATAAAAAAATTATCATTTAACTTATTAAATATACTTACAAATGTACAGATCAAGGCTTGTAAACCTTTCTGGCCACTATGATGTGTGGCATGAAGTTTGTCAAGCCTAGCCTTGGAGGCCTTGTCCTGAAACATATACTAATTCAATTTAACTATGCACAAATAAAATTTAAAAATCGTTTAATAAATTTGATATAATCTTATGAGCAAATTCAAATACTTGCGTACTCTCCTAACCAGACTTCCTTCATGCATCAGACTTCTCATATGCTTTTACAAACTCTTTCCATACTTTCGAACTTACATCAATTGGCCTTTTTTTGAGCCTTAGCTTGGGAGGGAGTTTTTTTATCTTCTTTGTTTGGTTGCACCAAAATCTCTTGTAGTTTTGAGACATTCATAGCTTTATCTTCTTTACAGACCAACCTGTGCCAAATTTAGTCTCCATGTCTTGGATAACTTCTTTTTGCAGGTGCATGGGTATCTTTGAGAATGGCAAATGTAGATGGTCTTTGAACCGTTGAAGGCATGATTCCTTCAACCTATTCACAGATGTTTTTCCAGCATTTGTCATTCAGACTTCCCCTGAAACCACATCATATTCTATCTTGGTATCGTAGCTACAAATGTAAGATGCAAAACATGGCGTGGTGGTCGAAGAAGTCTATGTCCCAGGAGCGTCTAGGACATTGGAAGCCTCTGCTCCCTATTCCACATTCTTAGAGATTACTGTTATTGATTTCCTCCTAGATCTTTTGCCTGATCCATGATTGGTTGGGGAATCAATTGATTCTCTTTGACACTATTGATTTGGTTGCAATGTTTCAGGGGCTTTACTAGATCATTTTTCTATGTATTTGGCAAGCATTGTCAAGTCCACACCATCTAATTTGTTCACCGACTCTACCCCAAATATGGAAGCCAATGCCTCTTTATCTTTGTTAGTCTCATGTCCCTATATATATATATAATAAATTTCTTCTTTTAAATTTAGAAATAAAAAATTAAAAACTAAAAATCAAAGAAACAATGGAAACATTTACAAATCTATAAATTGACAATGAATTACCTCATTATGGCCAGAGTCTGCTCCCTTTTCTCTCTTCCCTCTATTGCTTGACATTTTGAGGTGACCTAGGGAAAATTATTTTCATCCAGTCTGTGGAGGCAAATGAAGTACACACTGCCAGGTATGAAAGTTTTCTTCTAGTTTTTCTATATTCCTCAAGGTTTTTGACCTTTACTTTGTAGAGAAAATCATGAAGCTATTTTCCTCTGTAAGTTTGCTGCAAGAAAGTAAGTTTATACATCAATTGAAATAAAGCACACATTTATAATATTATAGAATGTGGAAATTTGTCATCTATTATGAAAAGCCTTTCTCAAAATTATCTTCAGCAGATGCCCTATGAATATTACAAGACCCGCATTTATCCAATTGAATTCGACATATGACGAGAAAAAAAGAGTAGATGAAAGAGAGGCGACGCCCTTACCTAGCACAAATAGAAGAAGAGAAACATGAATTGAAAGGCTAAGATATCTAAAAGCAAAGTTTGTCGTGGCTCGAACCCAGGACTTTTGAGATGTAAGAAAGTGAGTATATGCTTTAGGTATGGAAAGGAAATTAGGGTTGGAATATAGGTCCTGCCATTGCCAAGGATCTGCCCAAAATAAGGGTGAACACAAAAAACCCAAACGCTCAATCTCTGTACACCAAACGCTCCATCTCCAAACACAAAATGAACACCTAAAATCAATAAAGTTTTGTTTTGTGTTTTTTTGTTTTGGGGTATGTGCAGGCGGGAATTTTTTAATTTTTTTTATCCATTAGTCGGTGCTATCGTCGAAGTAGTTATCGACAACTTTAGCACCGACTTTTAGGCCTAAATGTAATCTTTTTGGGGCACAAAAGGCAGCAAAAAGTGCACCTAATTTAGCACCTATCAGTGCAAAATGATGTATTTTGGTTGGAAGTTGATATCACTATCTAATGGAATGCCAAATTTGGTTGCTTGTAGCAGCCTCACCAAATTTGGATTGTCCTTATAATAAGTAACTATATCTTGTTTCCATGATAGCATTTTGACTTCATGCTTCTCTTATGATTAGCTCAATAATGACTCACTCTTTCATGACCTTACACAGATGGTTGGTGACAATCCTTATGCAAGTGATATGGCTTTGGAAAAACCAAACAACTCTTCTCTTACTATCATGACATGATATTGGGACTATATTGGTAGCTTATGGCAATGGTTATGGTATTGTGATTTTCATTTCTATGTTCTCATTAACCTATTTTAGGTTGAAGCATGGTAACTAACCCACTAGCTATTATGACAATCATAAAATGACTAGACAATCCTCTCCACTTTGACTATGATAGTCCTATGCATGGTGTTTTCTTTATGACAGTCCCCAATAATGTGAATTATTGATAGTAGCTAGTTCAAATGGAGTTTTGGATGGTGTAGTAAGTTGTCCCTATGGCTCATGATAGTGCATGCCTTGGTTATGTCCTTGTGACATTACTCTCTAGATATCTCCTCTTTATAGTGATGAGGTTTCAAGAACATGACAACTTGGGTAAGGTATCAACTTGTTTCATTAACCTCTGGATTGTCATTTTTCAAGAACTGATCTCATTGAAATGCAAAGACAACATGTTGATTGATGACTAACTACATTGTTACTATGATAGTGACTTAACCTGGTCACAAGATTAATGAGACAATTTTATAGTAATAACTCTATGGATGCATACCTAGCTATCCTAGGTGTACTATGACAAAAGTTTAATGTTACTAGTGTTACTTTTAAACCTCCTATGGTTGTTACCTATGCTTCATGGTATGAAAACCTCTACAATGTTAATTATGATATTCATATGATGGTGAATATTGGAGCTATGGTTTGGATGACCTAATAAGATTTGTGATAGTCCTTTGGGGTTGTGATAGACCTTTTGGGTTGTAACAATACTTAGGACGATTGTCCATCAGCTATAACAAGGCATAATGATGGTCCTTGATATCATCCCCCTATAATGATAGTGGGTGGGTGATATCATATTGTGGCTGCCCTTTATTCCCATATCAGTCCATTGACTTGCTAATAAAGATTCTAAGTCATTGTTAGTACAACATTAGGTGGTATTTGGACGATAGCAATGATATGACAACATTTGAATCCTCAAGGTCCCACTACAATAGTAGATCAACACTATGATGGTCCCCTAACTTATCATTTTGACACCAATTATTTTAGTTGGAGCCATGACCTTCCATCTAACATTTCAGAGTTGGATTTGGGATTAAGGACAACATTAAGATATGTGATAGGAGATTGACAACATTTTAGCTAAGTCATGACAATCTTTGTTTGTATTATGTGACTTCACTATAATATTGAGGCCCATTTTAAGAGGCTTTAGGTATGTGATTAACCTAACAAAGATCTAATGATGTGATTTCAAAATTAACATCCAAATCATGCTTCCCTCCATTAAGAATTTAAAATTTTGGTGCCAAGGACTCTTTGAGACTGTTTTGAGGGTTCTATGATAGTTTTGAGGGTTTTATGGCCACTTGGAGAGATATAGATAGCCTTAAAATGACCCATAAAAAAAAGGAGAGTCAAATATGAAATAAATGTCTTTTTGATGTGAATTTGTAGTCATCTTGTAATCATAAGATTTGAGTTCTAGTTGTCAAGATTCCACGTGTAAACTTTTTGTGAAGAGCAAAATGTTGCAATGTCCTATTTTATTTTTCATAGTGCATCTTAATGAAAAGCAAGTGTATTAACAAGATAATTTCAACAATATTCTCTTGGTGTACAAATGTTATGTGACTATTGTCATTGTTGTGTATTACAAGATCCAGAGGAGGCCATGGAGAGAGGATGTGGACGACATAGAACTACTAAATCACAGAGAGGAAAGTGGGTGGAAATAGATATGACAACGGAATTTGTAGATACAATAGAGGTAAGAAGAGAAAGCAAACTCAACCAAAGGAGGAAGGTGTTTATGAATTCACAAATGCTATAACATAGAGGAGATAAAGTCATTTTTCTATCCATGAGGCCTCTGAGGTCAAACTTATTGGTTGAAAATGCACAGGAATGGTGATTAAATGTGATTCTATGATCAAGGGAAAAGTTTGAAAATTAGGATAGCCAAAACATGATATCAATATGTCAAATATATGACTAAAGTGAGATTTTATGTTGGATATCATATTTGTTGAAATGATATAATTGGTGTACTAAACATTATTTACTATGTTGTCTGTTATAGGGGCCAGATGAGGCCATGGCAACAGATCATGTCATATCAAATGAGGACACAACGGATGAAGCGAGACATCAGGTACTCAAACTTTGACTTAACTTAGGAAAAAATGATCTAATGGTATTTTGTGATACGTCCATCTTTTTTCACAGTATTATTGAAATTTATAATGTATTATCCAATCTTGACATAAATTAATACATGTTGTTGATTACTTTAGATGGAGATTGGAGCAAATGCAAAGCCTGAGTGTTCAACTAACAAAAGAAAAAGATATGTATGTGGACATGGACCTAAAACTATTAAATCACGTAGAGGACAGTGGTTGGAAGAGGATATGACAATGGATCCTACATACACAACAAATTATTGCACTGAACAAGAGGTTGGTCATGATTATAGTACATGGGATGAACACTTTGAGAAAATTGTTGTTTGTGGATGTTCTGTATGTCGTGGAAAGAAATAATTCAAATGAGTGATTGTACAAAGACATTACATATATGATGAGCTTCCAGTTGGTAATATGCCTCCTACAACTGATTCAAATCCAATAGGAATTGTGGTAAGGAATTTTCCAATTTGATATAAATAACATGTATACTTCATTTAAACATTGTTTTATATTATTTAAATAACTAATTTTTTTCTTAATTGATACTTGCAGGATAAAGTTCTTGGTTTAAAGTTTCCTAGATCACTGACTTCCAGCCTAGAGGGCAATGATCATTTATCATATGATACATCTAACAAAAATATGTGCCAATATACCAGCTCGGAAGATGAGGAATTGATGAAAACAAGCAACAAAACAAGAACCTGTTTAAAGATGCATAATTTTCTTAAAGACAAGGGGAAGGTGGACTACATACCCTATGAGAATGAATGTGATGGAGATGATGACTTTCCCCTAAGTTTGAGATCAATTTACAAAGATACATTTGATTGTTGACTATATTGCGCTTGGCCTAGTGATCAACAACTACCTAGAGTGTACGAGGTGTTTCAATTTTGGGGATACAACTATTGATAACTGAGAGGGGGGGGTGAATTAGTTATCTTAATTATTTCAGCTTTCTAAACTTTCTTATTAATTAATGTAGCATCAATTCAAATAAGCAAACATAACCATGAAATGGAAATACACATGACACAATATTTTAGACGTGGAAACCCTGTTAAGGGAGAAAACCACGGGGTGATTAACCCAAGAGTATATTCTCTGTTAGAAGAATAGAAATACAAATGGCACTTGCCAATTAGGGCACACTGCCCGAGCACACTGCTCACAAGAGGCTCACTACCTACAAGAGACTCACTGTCTACAAGTTGTAGGAAGAATAACAAGGTCCTTGAATTGATGAGAAGCATCCATATATGCTGAGATTCAGTTCCGGTTAGGCTCCATATATTGATCTGTTGCACTTCATCCTTCCTCTTCTTTTGTGTTACTGTTCTTTCACATATCAAACCTTCCTTACTTCTTTCACTCTACACTTCTACTTTTCTTCACACTATGCACACACCTCTCACACACTCTCATCGAAACTCATTTGGTATATTTATATCCGCACAAAGGATTTCATCCTCTTTCTAGTTGGCATCTGAAATAGTCAATATTTCCCAAACTCTAGTCTGTCGGCTGAATCCGTGCTTCCCAAGTAATGCGGATCAAAAAGAAACTTATAGAAGTTATCTAACAAGTCAGCCAATCATGAATGATACCTTAGGAATCTTTATCACCATCAACATCTCATCCGGAATAACTTCTGATGCTTTGCCTGTCAGTTCTTCCTCTGTCTGTTCTACCAAACTGGACCCCAATACTTGAATGCTTATATCTCTTTACTCCTTCATCACTAGAGGCTCAATTCCTGGAATCTATCAGTCAAGATACTCCTCTTGACTTCCCCAAGTCCGTACTTTCCAATGATACTTCCTTTGAGAGATCCATACCTGACTGTCAGACCTTGCCACATACTCTGTTCTTGCTTACCGGACCACAACACTCTTCAATTTGACTTTCGGTATAGGCACACCATGTCCTACGGATGTGTGGGATGAACTTTGTTGCCATCAATGACAACAATCATGAAGCTCCAATGCGTCTCTTGCCAACAATCTCCCCCTTTGACATTGATGGCAACACTTAGTGAAAAATGACTAAGTGTTATACTATACTCCCCCTTGGTTGATGCTCTCTTCTAAAGTACATTTTACTGGAGCTCCCCGTTAACTGGATTCCAAATTTTTCACTTGTCCTCACTCCCCCTTTGACATCAATGGCAAAGGGTAGGGTCCACACACCAAAATTGCCCAAAAATTTAACTATACTTGGCCACATAAGTATATAAACAGGCTATACTTACATATACTGTAGTATGTTTGCAAAGGTTGTCTTCAGCTGTACAACTTTTGTCTCCCAACTCTGCTTCATTCTATCCAAAATTGAGATGTGACCACTCAACAGGAATGCAAAAGCTTCTACCCTCTTGAGATCTGTCAGATCACTAGTCCGGGCTGTGGTCTGGGCATTTGTTAGGGCCTCATGTATGGCCTCTAATTTGGGGATAATCATCCCTCTAAGCTCACCCATTCTTCTTATTATGTTCTTCCTCTCCTTCTCAAGCTTCTTAATCTCATTCATGATTACAATAGTTTGACATTCCTGATTTACTATAGAAGAGGAGAGAGGATCAAAATTTTGAGATAAACTTGTTAGTTTATCCTCTTGCTCTTTTACTTTCTTCTCAAAATCCTTGGTCACTTTAGGCTAGGATAAGCAAAATTTGTAGATATCACCGCCATCTTTAAGAGCATTTTCCAAGCTCTTTATTCCAATATCCATAATTCTCCTATCATTTGTTATTAAGCCTTGTAACTTCGAGAATCTCTTATCCAAAAACTCTTTCTAGACTTTTGCCTCAGCTGACTTTTCCAATGACTCAAAGTGAGTGCTAACAGATTTAACAAGAGTTTTGAGATTACCGGATGTGGAGGCCGAAGAGTCCTTTTGGAAGGAAGGCATAATCTTCTCTAAAACACCGGATGCAGCTTCTATGAGCTCACAGTTTACCAAGTGAGACTTCAAAATTTTTTCTTTTGCCTTTGCTTGGGTGAAGGAAGCTAGCTTCATGGTTTGCATCAGAGAGAGGGAATCAAAATTGAATGGACCTTGAAGCAACTCCGGTTCATCAAATTCCAACAACTCCTTGGTTAAGAAATCTTTGACTACATCTGCTATGTCTCTTGCCGCTGACAGGGTTTTCTTCTCTTCTACAGCCTTAGCATTGTCATTTGTGGTCTTTTCTGTTTGACCTTCTTCTTTTTCCTTTACTTCTTCTACTTTCTCCTCTATTCTTACTTCTCCTTTAGATCCAGAGACTGATGGGGAATCTGGATTTATTTCTCCTTGAACTTCCTCTTCTGGAACAGAGGAATCCTTTTCCTTTACCTCTTCTACTACCATCTCAGTAGATTCTTCTTTGTTATCTATTCCCGAGGGATCATTACCTAAATCCTCTATAATAGGAATATTGAATCTTTTATAGGCAGTCCACAGGATTTCTTTTGTTTCTTTTGCCACTTTATCAGTTTCTCCAAGCATGAGCTGATTTATTCTAGTCTTACTCTGGAACTCATTCTTGCAATCTTTGAAGATCATATCCATTTGTTTTGGAGTAATTGAAGGGTAGAGCTTAATAGCTATCTATTCTCTAATCTCTAAGTCCTTAGCCTTAGCATTTTCTTTTCTCATTTCAAGTTCCTTTTCTAAACTTTGAGGAATTAGAGAAATTATTTCAATCAAAGCTTTATTGTATATGTTCAAGTACTTAACTATGGCTTCCTCCAAGATTTTTCTATCTGCATCATTATATGCATCATAGAATTCTGTTATTGGTTACAGGTTCCCATCCATAGTAACAGCTTTGACTATATCATCTAGGGACAGAGTGGGCCTTTCAACAAACTCTTCTGCCTCTGCCTCCTTATCTTCACTGGATACTTTCTTCTTCTTCTTCATCTTCTTGATTTCTTCATCAGATTCTGTCTCTTCTTCATCTTTCTGACTGATATAAGACCTTGTGGCCTTTGTCTTAGTTCTTTTCTCTACTTTATTGGATGATTTTGCTTCCGGTTTTGATGTCTTTGAGCTCTTGTCAGTGGTGGGAGCAGACCTCTTAGAGGATCTTGCCTGGGTGGAGGCTTCTACTGGACCACTTTCCTTTTCAGCACCTTCCTTCTCTTTCTCTACTCTTTCCCTCTTCTCCCTATTAGCATCAAGTGCTTCTTTTGATATGCCAAATCTTTTGGCAATATTCTCTACTTCTTTTGTCACTTTTCTCTTTATCTCTGGTTGTCTTAACTCCACATGGATCTTCATTCTTCAAAGGTTCCAAACCTTTCTGCTTTGGGATCCTTGGGCTGACTTAGCATGTGCTTAACATGCAGCTCCATAATTTTCTCATCCACTTCATACCCCATAGGCATGATCCACACTGTTCTAGGTTTCACTGCCTCCATTAGGCACTGATCAGTTTCTACCATAAAGCATATTGTATCTTTATATTTTTCAACTACAGATTGGGGGATTCTCTCTCTTGCTTGCATCATGCTCTGAAAATTCTTGAAATAGCCCCAGAGAGCTATATTCTGTGCCTTGGCATCACCAAGCCCATGTATATAATCTCTGATCTGAATGGCTACTGGTCTATCATTCTGCCATACCCAGTCACTAGATCCGGGAAGCTCATTCATGTAATAAAAGAATAGATAGAGTATCAAATTGCCATATTTGAAGGAGTTCTTCTTATCCTTCTTTATCTTTTGTAGATTCTCCAAGAGTTGGTTCAGAAGGAGCTCACAGAGATCATAGTCTATATTCTTCCTCAACATTTCATAAGCAGTATATATAGCAGTTCCAGAAATTGAATTCTCCCTGCTGGAGTGATATATCTTATATCCAATTATCATTGATGCAAACTTGATATCCGGATCTGTGATATCCTCAATAGTCATAGCTCTTTTATCAAACTTCAATCTGGTAGCCTCATTGGCAATTTGGTTTTTGACAGATTTGAGTGTAGGCATTTCACCAGTTGAGTGTAATTCGGTTATTGCTCTAATGGCATCTTTAGTGATCTTAAACGGCTTGTTCAACCACATGAAGTTGTCATGCATTCTGCTCAAGATATACCAGACCCATTCATCTTCCAGAAAATAGGGGAAATGAATGCACTGTGCAAAATGTTTGTCCCAGATAGCTTTATACTGAGTTTTGAGTTTAAAAGAGTCATCTATCAAATGCTTGTGATAGATATCAACCAGCTTAGATTCCCCAAATTCTTCAATATTCGCATGAATATATGCCCTAACATCTTCTACATGCAGAACTCCGTGTGGAATACTTGAAAAGATGCCAAGGGAATCAACTTCTAGGGATTTATATGGATGTTTCTTGAACTTAGGGCATGGCCTCTCAGTGATCTTTACAACATTCGGTGTAGCCATCTTCAAAAAGACTTACAGAGAAATATTCAATAACAGAAAGTACCTTTTGCTCGTCTAGGGTTCATGAAGAGATCCGAAATGATTCGCTGGATGAATGAACTTCTGTAGATGACCTTTGATGGGCTTCAGGAGATTGATGCAGAGCTCTCTTTCACTTCTTCTCGAATGCAGAATGAATCAAGTGTTTGATAGGAAAACCCCTATATTATTCCGCAAACCCTAATAGCAAGTTGCAATAAATGCTCAACTTAAGTCATTCTGGTTTTCCTTGTTTTCCTTATTCAAATGACTTGATGAACCGGATCAATCTTGTTCTAAACATTTTGTAGATCTTTCATATTTTAACCATAGTTTATTTAGATGTTTCTCTTACGAACCCTTTGATCCGCAACTCTCCTTGTGCTAGTTCTGGCACCAATTAACTGGCTGGGGGAAAAAGTTTTTCCTTATGTCTCCCCCTGAGCTAGAGCTCACTTTTTAATTTCTGGAAGGAATATCAGCACCAGATTCTGGTGCGGATCCATCCCCTACATTTTCTGTACTTCTCTTCACCCAAATCTTGTTCATCTCACTTTTATCTTCATCCGCATTCACTTTTCCTTTTCCCTTGACTTGATTCTAATTATGATGTACCGGACCTCTTTTGTCCTGATTCCTGCTTCTACAGAATTTAGCCAAATGACCGGATCTATTGCAATTGTGGCAAACAACATTTCTTGGCATATTTGATTGATGTCCTCTTGATCTACATTGATTAGCCATATGACCCATTCTCTTGCATGCGAAGCATCTACCATTGAATGAATTGTTCATTTGCATATTTCTGCATTCATGAGATTTGTGACCATACCTTTTGCAGTTAAAACACTGTCCAGAGAAGGATGTGTTAGTCTGATTTATTCTCCTTCTGCACTGATTAGCTTTGTGACCAAAGTTATTGCAGTTGTGGTAGTATCCATTGAAGGATGGATATCTTTGAGCATTAGGTTGCCATACCGGAGGTCTTCTAGGCCTATTCCTAGAATTTTCTGATCCAAACTTCTTCTGACCAAATCTAGAGCTTTCTCCTTTCTCATATCCCAAACCACACTTGTCATCTACTCTCTTTTGGATTCCAAGAAGAACTTCAAGTTGAGCAGAACTTATCTTGAATTTTTCTTTATATTCATTTACTGTTTGAAGATCCCTTTTAAGAGAGACAATTTGATCCTCAAGGTTTTCTTCATTATCTTTAGCATCTTCAAGATCAGATTCAAGATGTCTGATTATTCTATCCATCTTGTGGCAGTCTTCTGATTTCTCCTTGAGAGATTGTCTTAGATCATCTTCAGTTTTTCTTTTCTCTTCAATTTCTTGGGTAAACTTCATAACTCCTGATTCCATTTCATGTCTTACCATAATGATCTCTTTTGATAACTTTTCACATAACTTGGTTTTCTCCTTTAGATCTCCATTTGTATCATTGGCTTCACCTTGGCTTGCTAGTTGCTGAAGTAGCTCCTTTCTCTTTTTCATAGAGAGACTCAGTTTCTCTTTTAATTCATTTATGAAATCATCAGCCTATTTGAGTCTTTCCTTCAATTCATTGACTTCAGGATTTGATTGCTCCAGATCATCAAGGGCAGACTTAAGTTGCTCCCTCATACCATACACATCCATTTGAATTTCCAGATCTTCCTTAAGATGTTAGGCTCAGTTGGGAGGAACTTGGCTCTGATACCAATTGTTGATAACGGAGAGGGGGGGTGAATCAGTTATCTTAATTATTTCAGCTTTCTGAACTTTCTTATTAATTAATGCAGCATCAATTCAAATAAGCAAACATAACCATGAAATGGAAATACACCTGACACAATATTTTAGACATGGAAACCCTGTTAAGGGAGAAAACCATGGGGTGATTAACCCAAGAGTATATTCTCTGTTAGAAGAATAGAAATACAAATGGCACTTGCCAATTAGGGCACACTGCCCGAGCACACTGCTCACAAGAGGCTCACTACCTACAAGAGACTCACTGTCTACAAGTTGTAGGAAGAATAACAAGGTCCTTGAACTGATGAGAAGCATCCATATATGCTGAAATTTAGTTCCGGTTAGGCTCCATATACTGATCTACTACACTTCATCCTTCCTCTTCTTTTGTGTTGCTATCCTTTCACATACCGGACCTTCCTTACTGCTTTCACTCTGCACTTCTTCTTTTCTTTGCACTATGCACACACCTCTCACACACTCTCATCAAAACTCATTTGGTATATATATATCCGCACAAAGGATTTCATCCTCTTTCTAGTCGGCATCCGGAATAGTCAATATTTCCCAAACTCTAATCTGTCAGCTGAATCCTTGCTTCCCAAGTAATGCAGATCAAAAAGAAACTTATAGAAGTTATCTAACAAGTCGGCCAATCATGAATGATACCTTACAAATCTTTATCACCATCGACATCTCATCCAGAATAACTTCTAATGCTCTGCCTATTTGTTCTTCCTCTGTCTGTTCTACCAAACCGGACCCCAATACTTGAATGCTTATATCTCTTTACTCCTTCATCACTGGAGGCTCAATTCCTGTAATCTATCAGTCAAGATAATCCTCTTGACTTCCCCAAGTCTGCACTTTATAAGGATACTTCCTCTGAGAGATCTGGACCTGACTATTAGACCTTGCCACATACTCTGTTCTTGCTTACCGGACCACAACACTCTTCAATCTAACTTCTGGTATAGGCACACCATGTCCTGCGGATGTGTGGGATGAACTTTGTTGCCATCAATGACAATAATCATGAAGCTCCTATGTGTCTCTTGCCAACAACAACTACATGATATGACCCTCCAATATTCATGGAGCGAATCTAGGCCTCTTTATTGTCCAAAATGTACATGTGGGATCTAAACATAGAAATAATTCAGAACAAACCACTAGGAGATTAATGCCATATTATGGTCCATCATATTATAGTGGTGAATGGAGAAGGCTAGCAGAATATAAGCCTAGCATTTCAGCATATGGCCTAAATTTGAATATGTATACACATCATCTCCAATTGGAAAGTGGAAAAGAAATGAATAGAGGTCATCTTATGTATATAGATGTACATGCATACACATACAAAAATATTGCAGGATTTATAAATAGTAGTAAGGGAAGGGACCCTACTGTAAGACCGAATTGTCAATTTGTTGAGGTTATAAATGATAAAGATGGAGATATGGAAAGAGAGGTTGATAGATTGATAATGGTTGAGGCTATTATGGACCTTGCCATTGGTGATGAGTTATTGATTGATTACCCCTTCTTAAAACACATTCCTACACAAAAGAAGAGGGAAGAACAAGGTCTCCCTAAGGATGTTCTTAAGGGCAGAAAACCAAAGAATAATAAATGAGTGTGGACTAATGTTTTATAAACTATGTTGTCAAAATTATGTTTTATTTAAATTATTGTATAAAAAAGGTAGTCTATAAAATAATGTTCCATTATTCAATTGATGTATATATGTTCATACAATTTATATTTTTATTTTTTAAGCCATTTTTTATTATATTTCTTTGAAATTGATACATTTATGATTTATCCAATTGTTGCCAAACATTAAATAATGCTTGCATTTGTTGATAGGTAGAAGATGTTGATGAAACACATACTAATACCCAAGATCCAATTGGGTTATTAAGATTTGGACGGGATGATCCAAACCATCCTTTAAACCATACCAAGGTGAAAAGAGCAACATGGAAGAGAGTACTACTAGCTGAGAAATTTGAAGAGCTAATGAGATCTGCATACACTGATGACATGCCACCTAGCCTTAATGATTATGATCATGATAGTGAAAATGCAGTGCATGAAGAAGGATTGAATGAAGTGCTTACAGATTTCTTTGGGGATGGAAACAATGATGACAATAATGATCATATGGTTGACAGTAACGATGATAGCAGGGGTAATTACCACCAACGTAATGTTGATGATAACAACCTGAAAGACTCCATCAAGCAAGCAGCAAAGACACCCATGTTCAAATCAGGTGCAAGTAGAACCTCAAAACTGGCATGCACATTAATATTATTAGAAATCAAGTCACTATTCGGTTGGTCAGACAAAGGATTCACAACCCTACTGAAGTGAGTTGAAATATATTTCTTACTTTGTATTGTCAATTGGTGTACATAATTCGTAAACATTCATCAACTTCATTTATATTTCTTTAAGGGGATTTTAAAACCATATATTGTATATAAATAGTCCTAGTATAGATTAACATATCAAACATGTTCATCATAAGTCAAACATTCAATTGATTTAATCTTTGGCAATCTTATAGGGCACTAAAAACTAAAATATTCCCTGAAGAGAATGTGTTGCCATCAACTTGCTGAGAGGTGCGTCTATTGTTGGTTGAGTTGGGGATTGAATATAAGCAAATTCAGTCATGTAAAAATGATTACATTTTATACAGAGATGAATATCAAAACAAGGTAGAATGCCCTGTATGCAAAGAGAAGAGATATCATACAGATGTACAAGGTCCTACAGTTCCAAAGAAGGTTTTACGTCACATGCCAATTATACCTAGACTTCAACGAATGTTTCGTTGCAAGTCACTTGCACAATTGATGAAATGGCATGCAAAGAACAGGAGTAAAGATGGATTCATGTGAATTTTGGCCAACTCCAAAGCAATGAAACACAAAGGAAAAAAGGCCAAGAAAATTCAAAGATGAACCCTGTAGTATTAGGTTTGGTCTTGCAATTGATGGAGTGTGCCCATTCTCTTTCTTGAGTTCAAATTATAGTGTTTGTCCAGTCAGATTGATAGTATACAATATTCCCCCATGGATGAGTGTTAGAAAGGAGCACCTTATGCTGACTCTCATTGTTCCAGGAAAACATCAAGTTAAAAACATGGATGTTTATCTTGTGCCTTTTATTGATGAGATGCAACTGCTATGGGAATGCATAAGAATGTATGACATATCACGTCCCCCATCAAATAGGTCCTTCATGTTGTATGGTGTGCTATGTTGGACTATTCATGATTTCCCATGACTTGGTGTTTGTTCTAGTAAGATAAAATATTTACGTATTTACACTCAATTTATTTTCATCCCAACTTTCATACTTAGTTTTATACTATTTTTTTGATGTTATTAACATTACTTACTGAATTGAAGGGCTTCAAACAAAGGGGATATTTGCATGTCCAAGATATGCAGAACAATTTCAAGGGTGGTATTCTAAAGATCTACATAAATTTATTTACGCAAACAACATGGTTTTTCTACCACTAGATCATAAGTTTAGAAATCACCTGAATAATCAATTTGATAGAAAAGTTGAAAATAGAGGCCCTCCCATGATTATGGGTCCAGATGATTGGCTTAAGAAGTATGAAGATGCTGAATTGAAAGCTTGGGAGGATTTTTTTGATAGGGGTGATTCAATTGAAGAACCAGAACAAGTTGTAGTTAATATGCCAGAAGGAATGAAAAGGAAATCCATATTTTATGAGCTCCCTTACTAGAAGGATCTATTAATATCTCACCTATTAGATCCTATGCACGTCTTCAAAAATGTCCCAGATTCTATATTTCGACATTTATCAGGCAAAGAGAAGGACACCTTGTCTTCGAGGAGAGATATTACTCTTTTACGTACGAAAATTGATAGAAAACATTTGTGGCCAAATAGGGAAAATGAAACATATACTGAAGCTCCATGGATTTTGAAAAAAAAGGAGCTAGACCAACTAAAAAATGTCATTCATTCAATAAGGACACATACTGGCTATGGGTTATCATTGGCTAAATATTTTATAGTTGATGGACATATCATAGGATTTAAAACACATGATTTTCATAATTTTATGAAGGCATTTTATATCATCATTTAACATTTACTGGTAACATTGATTAAGTACTAAATATATTTTGATATTTTGTTGTGTGAAAAAAATTTACTAATGACCTTTTCATAAATGTGTTTGATAGCATATCATGCCATTGGCAATTAGGGGGGATTCCTGTCTTACAGTTGACTTAAGGAATGCCATAAGTCAATTGTCAGCATTTACAAGGTATGTGGTTATATGAAATGTTCATGTGTGAGAGAAATAGAGATATTATATTGCATTTTAATTTTTGACTAAAGGTTCATACTAATTTACTATTCTTATATTAGGTAGGTGACCTCCAAGGAGATCCACGAATGTGAAGTACCAAAATAGAAGAAGAAAATTGTAGAAATTTTATGTGTATTTGAGAAGGAGCTCCCTACAAGTTTCATGGACCTACAAGTCCATTTACTTATACACCTAGTCGATGACATTGAATTGGCGGGTGTCATATCAACAAGGTTGATGTTTTTCTTTGAGAGGTCTATGAAAACTCTAAAAAGATATGTCCGACAAAAGGCACATCCAGAGGGTTGCATGGCTGAAGGGTATGTATTGAACAAAGCATTTTTCTTCTTGTGTGAATTCCTTGGTAAGGATTTTGAAGATGGCCCACACTTCTAGGATGAAGAACGAGCATCAGATATTATTGATGGAGAAAAACCACAATCTAATGGTGTTCAAGTAGAAATTAGTAAGTAAATTCATGATTAGTATGGTTATTTTTCTTGCAATTATTAATTTACTCTATAATTTATTTGTCAAATTAACAACATGACATTTGGAGTTTGAAATAAACATGTTGACATGTAATAGGTGTAGACAAAAGTGCTATACTCAACAAGTTCATTCTGTACCACATAGACTTTATGAACAAATGGATTGGTCTATATGATAAAAAGAGAGAAGAAGTGTTAGAAGCAAGGAGACAGTTTAAGAGATCAAACGCAAGGAATACTCCACTTTCCACTGATCTACTTGGGGAATGGGGCAAAGATTGCACACTAGAATGGGTTACTGAACAAATTCAAAATCAAATAGAAGATGCAGGTATAGATTCAAACATAATAGAAGATGAAATTAACATGTCTAGAGGATGTGAAAGAAAGGTACATTTAGAATTTTACAAAATGTTGTTTCCTTACAGTTTTGACACTATTAACTATTTTAATATTCATCATTATATTTGTTTTCACTGAAATAAATGGTCTTTCACAGGCGAGGAAATATCTAGCAATGTGGGCATATGGTCAACATTATCGTGTAGAAAGTGTAGATGTAAAGAGATGATCCTTCGATTGTGGCATCATGGTTGACTTCAAGCAATCTAGTCGATCAAGCTCAAAAGATAAGAATATAATTGAAGGGAATCTACAATATATTGGGAAAATACAAGAAATTATTGAGTTGGATTACTACTCTTTTAAATGTTGTATTTTTAAGTGTAGATGGTGTGAAGCATTTGAGAGGACACGAAGACATTATACCCATAGTAGATTGTTTTCTATAGATTCATCATGTTTCCTACCGAAGGATATGGAACCTTATGTTCTACCAATTCATTGTGAGTAGGTATTTCTTTAACTCAAACAAGAAGTAGTAGTGATCATTAATCTATTAATTCATAGTTTATTTCTAATATATACATGTGTTTATTAATCAATAAAATTTTTATACCATACATCTAATATATGTATGTCGGTCATGTGTAGGTATTTTTCTATGAAGATATTTTGGACTCGAAATTGATATTTGTCATACATTATGATCCAAGATTAAGGCATGTATTTGATGATGCATTAGTGGATACTAAGCAAAACAATGATGGTTAACAAAATGAGAGAGAGGGATTAGAGAACATCGAAGAAATTGACATCCATGATGATGTTGAAGATGGTTATGTTTAGGCACAAGAAGACAACAATCCAGAGTTAGATGGTGTTATGGAAGACAACAATATGGATGGTATAGAAAATGATAGTCCAAATACATCTGGTAACAATATAGATGGTCTACAGTCAAATTTCAATGATGATGAAGGTGATGTAGGTCAAGATGAGGATGATGATAATATTAAATACTTGAAAGAACATATGAACATTGACAATGATACACTGGATGACATTGTAGCAGACAATAATGTTAATGACCAAGACTTCTAAATTTTTAGAATTATTTGCAATCCATGTTTAAAAAAGGATGATTCTTATGGCCTAAACTTTGAAATGCTTTAGTAATATTAATTGTGTCGATAGAAATTACCTATTGCAATATCCTTAAATTGTTCAATCTTTGGTATGAATTGTTGGTAGAAAAAATTAAGATACTTGGATGCAATTTCCTTTTCATTGCTTTATATTTTTCTTGAATGTCAAGGTCTCAACCTAATCCTCATTTTGCACTAAGAAGAAACCTTAGGCTTAACTCTACAATGGCCTCGATTCATTGTGAGGAAGTTATGATTGAGGATTTGATGACTACTACATATTTTAATGGGGAAGATGTTTTTCATCATGATGCACATGTTGTACATATGGATAGGTAAGACATGAATCTTACTACACAAATACTTATATCAAACCTTTATGAATTTGAGCAATAATGTTAATTATTCAAATTTGATTGATATTCTTCATAACTTGTTAATGGATAATCCTTATGTGATGGAAGTATTAAGTGATATAGGTCAAAGGATAAGCTCATCAAGGTCCTTAAATAGTGTGTCTCATTTAAAAACAACATGAAATTGATAATTTTTATGCATAAGGCATCCAACATATAACTCATAAACTTACAACACAAAATTGAACAACCCAGAGAACATGTATTTTCATTACTTCTCCAAAATTTTCCAAGTCTTCAACAACATTAAAATGAGTGATACAGTTCCATTATATAATAGGAATGTGTACCCTCATCAATTAATACATTGTCTTTCAAATTCAATGAATACAGAGAAGCACCTAAAGGCGCCGAGGAAACATTAATTGCACCAGAGGAAAAATAAAAGGAATGGTTGGCCTTGAGAAACACAAGGAGCTGCCTAAGGATCTGCATTGTTGTGGTTGGAAGATAGTAGCCAAGTTGTCATTCTTTAGGTCCATATCTGTCCTACCACATACTATATGTACTCTCAGTTGGCCAAGGAAATGAGATGACTTCTGCTATCTTACTATTGTGGCTGATATATTGTGCATCTAGGACACTTTTGACATTTTTACCAAATAATTCAAATGTGATGTCCACCATATGCAGCCTTTCAAGTGTCCAACGTAACACATGCAAAGTTGGATCTCCCTTATTGCAACAAGATGGAGTTAACTGATTACCATTATCGATGATTTCCTTCTTCCACTTGTTCATGTCCTTTGTTGTCCCATCAACTTCTAAAATGTGAGGTAACCATTTTGTGTCCAGCTTCTCAACTGCTTGCATTTTATCCCTTAGTACTATATCCAATTTTAATTGATAAGTAGCCATCTCCTTAAATTTTTCCAACATTCCTACTACCAACTGCAACTCAGGAGGATCGTCTGGATCATATCTAGAACACCTGAGAAAGTCTCTAATTTTTCCAATCCTTGGTAATTAGTTGGTCTTCATAGTTGATAGCTTTTATTTATCTGATTCATGTTTTTCACGTGCTGTCCTAACCAGAGAGTAGGACCTATGGGTCTCCTCCAACCTGGACAATATCCTATTGATTCTATACATGATTAAATTTGTGGCTACATCTTCCACTTTTCCTTCTACTTCTCCTTTCAACTTCTTATTTTCCTCTTTCAGCTCCTCTATTTCTTGAAGCAGGGGTTGTGTATCCACTGGTAATGACTGTAGTTTGTATAATTAGAGGTGTTTGAGATGGACTAGCTTCCAATTGAGGTTGACTCTCATAAACATTAAGTCTGGCCATTACCTCTATATATTTCCCCAATAATTCATTGTAATCTTTCTACAGTTTGAGTGTTGCTGCCTCTACAAAATGTGTTGTCTGTACATTCAAGCTGGCTGCTTGAGGAGCAGGGGTGTTTGACACCCTCTTGATGATCACATTACCAGCCAATTCTTCCAAACCTACTTTGGTTTCTTATCATTTGGGGCAAATTCCTAGATAGCCAAGGTATCAAATTTAGGGTCAAAGATAGCACCCTGCAATGCCCTCCTGGCTTGTTCTTCACTTACATCTGCATCATCTGTGGTAATGGTATCAAATGCAATAGCATTTGATAGTGTCTAGTGTGGCAATAGTAGGATTGTTATTCTCTTCACAAGTGCTCTCCCTTCCTCAGGAGTCATGGCACTGATGTCCTTGTTCACTTCACTCAAAACCCTCCTTGTGATAGCATCATACTCTGAAGGGTTTGCACCACTTTTTGCTTCTTCTATATTTTTTTGAAATTCTTCACTCCTCATTCTAAACACAAAGGATTTGAATTCTAGAGTGGCAATGAATGCATCATCAGAGATAAACTGATTTCACGCCACCTCCCTCACATCTTTAGTGTCCACCTCATTGTTGACTATGGATCTTGTCAACCTATTTTCTGGGGAGGCATATGGTGCTATCCTTGGGGGAGAATGCAATTGATGTGAGGGATGTGGGTCTTGTTTCTCTATCACCTCCTCCTCTTGATTCCCAACTTCCATTTGTTCTTCTATTTCAAGATTAATTATTTTCTCTCTCTTTGGGGCAGGGGCTTGAAGGGAGTCAGGGGAACTTTTTCTAATGTACTTACCCCTTGAACTGCTTGGCTAATATGTGGGCCTCTCTTCTCCAGCAAGTGCCTCATTAATCAATTCATCTCCTTTAGCAAAGAACATTTTTATTCTCTCAATGGGGTTTTAAATCTCAATAAAAGCCCCTTGATATGCAAAGTTAGCATTCTTTTTCCTTTTCTCTGCATCCATTATCAATTTCCACTTATTTCTCAAGAAAAACACTTGTTACATTGATTCACAATTTCTGATAGTATCCTCATCAAATAGGACATGGTTTGGGTATGCAGGCATGTCGACTTTATGCCTTGTGTCATGAATCAAACCTTCAGGATCAAAGAGTCTTATTTTCTCCATACTCATCCTATAACATTGCAACATGAGACCAATTTGGTCCAAGCCACTCTTATCAATTGTAATAAAATCATGAAGCTTTAGAGGTGCTGGGATAGGAGATCCCTTCTTATGCTTTCTAAAGTGTTCCTTGTTTGCTTCATTTAGTTGTCTTATGATCTCCATAAATCCTATTCTTTTGGGCACAAATTTTGGTAAGGAATAGGGCAGAGCCTCACACCCATAGAATTTGATACAAGTTGTATTTTCATGTAAAAACCAATCTCCCCAATTGTGATTGATCTTCAGATAGAGGTTCCTCTCCATTGGTCTCAGAAAATATTTAATCTCCTTTGGTATCCTCTCTACAGCTGGTTCCAAGAATCCCAATACTTTCCTCACAAAATGCTCCTCAAAAGTGACATAGATAGCATAATTGAAATGCATGTCTAGCATGCAGGTCCACATCTGAACTGGCATGCCCTTGCCTTTTGCATCAGTCATTCTCAAATGTAACTCCTTGCCCTAATGGCTAGACAAAGAAAATAGGATCATGTGGCACATTAATGAATACCAATTGAATTTTACGTGGAGACCTGGAGTGTACATATTGTTCTTAATGGCCATCATCTACTCATGCATCCTTTTTGAGAAGTAACCTACATAATCATATGGCTTCTCAGCTCCATAATCTTGGATATATGCTGCCATCATCATCAGAGACACCAACATTCTATTTGATGCATCTCTTCTGAGCACATGACAAGCTATGATAGGTTTTGACAAAATATTCCATGAACAGGCTGCATCAAAGAGGCTCTTCTTCTGAGTCAAGGATTTTGATCAAAGCTCTGTCAACTCCTTTTAATCTATGCTTGGCCAATTTATGAGATCTGTATGCATATCGAAGAGTTTTGTATTTTTCCCTAAAAGCATTCAAATCTATGGGTATACCCACGGTAGGGTCAAGGTTGAAGACAATGGTAATATAGGCCTTAGTGAATCTAATGATAACACTGCCATTTCTAGATAAGACAAACATGGTCTTAGGGTCATACCTAGTTGCTACAGCTGTCATCAAGTCTGTATTTATGAAGACATTAGGGCATATTAATTTAGCTAAGTCAAGGGTCCAAGCATGGCAGATTGGGGCTCTGTAATCACTTCGATTGTGCCAATGCTCAAATAGACTCCAAGTAGACATAGGGATCCTAGGATCATGACAATCTACACAAAGATCATATATTTTATCATTTCTGCCAACCTCTCCTAAATTTGTCAGAGGTCTCTTAGACGATCCAGGGCACTAAATCATGATATCTTCATTCAAGCTACATTTTGAGGTCGAAGCCTGACCTAACTAACTCATTTTGTATTTTATGTAGGCAACCTAGGGCTTATGCAGTTAACGGCTTCCCTAAATATCTCAAAAAATTCTTACAGATAGAGAACTAAGTGTAGGGAGAGACAATGACTTACTAGTTTTTGGTGCCGCAGAGGTGCAGAATTGTTTCCCCTTGCTCGTTTTGACGATTCTCTGGCTCTGAATGTGATTGCTCCTTAAAGAATGACAAAAAATACCTTGAATTCCTATACCATTCTGCATATTAATGGAGTTTGCAGCAACTATAACTCTACTCGTGCCACAGTCACTCAAAGGTTTTCTTTGTTTACATTTTTGAATTCATACTATTGATCATTTGTCACCTTTCTGAAATCCACAACCTTGATTCACTGACTAGATTTGACAATCTTAGTCATCTTGGTTGACAAGTCACTGCCCAATGAGAATGAGCCAAATCATCTGTGCTTTTCTCGTACATCAAATCATCTTCAATACGGACTGGACACGTGTCACCTTTTCACAGTGTTGCATTCGAAGAGGTCCCACCATACATCTACCGCATAATGGTGTGACATAGAACCCATGCGCCTTTATTATACTTGCTTTTTAATCAGTGGATGCCACGAGTCATCATCTTGCCATCTCATAGTGAATATTCCCTCTGAAAAGATTCCCTTGCACTGGTGCACAACCGTTGGATCTTAAGTTTGCTCTATGGACCATTGATATTTTGACATGTGGCGGCAGACACTTGGCTAAGGCGAACACTTCATAGGCAAAGGTTACTGATGGGACAGTCTATCGCGGCATCGCGGTCAGGTACTAATGTCATCCTGACATGCTCTATGACAGTGAGTTTTTTATTTTATAAGACTTTAAGACCTACCGGCGGCAACAGGTAATGACTAGGTTAAGGGGCCGGTCAACCCACGGGCACCAAGACTTAAGGTTGTGACTTATAAGATCGACAACCGGTGATAATGGTTAACACAAGAATATAACAATAAAGTGGATGACCTAAAGGAAAGGGGCAAAGGGCTTTTAAAACCGGATAGTTAGATTTTTTTTTTTTTAAACCTAAAACCCTAACCCAAGGGGGGAAACACCAAGGCCATGGTAAGATTTAGGTGTCTACATTTCTAACAGTGCATTAGTTTTTGGGTCAATGAATAATGATCACAATTTATCTTTGGTAATTTTTTCCTTCACCATATCATGACAATTTTGAGGAACAAAATTAATGACAAATTTCTCTATGGGTTGCTCTTGTATTTATTTTCCTTCACTAAGATAGATTGAAGGAATAGGAGAGTATCAAACAGGGATCAAATGAGTGCAATTATGATTATGTTATTGGATTTCAAACTTTGTCAACAAAGATACACTATCAAATTCCTATTGATGAATTGCAAAGAATATTTGTTAAGGGCTTATTACCTACTATCCAAGATGAGACAATGTACCTAAACAACTATTATTCTTCCATGGTTTTGTGTGCAAATGTAAGAAACATTGAATTGAAACTTCTTAAGTCTACTGCACTTAAATATGTATCTCATTCTTCAAAATTTTAGTAGGAAAATTTAGTTTTCAAAAGGGTGAAAATAAGCAAGAAAATCAACAAAATGCTCACCATGTTGCAGTTAATTTATAGTCAACTTTAGATGTTATTTAATCTAATTCCCAAGGTGAACTAAGGGACAATCCTATATTATCTATTAATGTAATAAAATCATAGAATACATAAAGGAAAATGGATATGTAAACCAAAACACATTCAAATATAGAAGGGGTCTAACATATATGTCACTTCTATTCAAAATGAACAAAGGAAATATACAGAGAGGTAAGATGAACAAATGTACTCAAAATTGTATGGTGCCAACTAGATCATTGTGGCATGTGGCATGCATGGACATCATCAATATGTGTCAGATGCATACAGTGCCAATTATATGATCATGTTTTGCAGTACAAATGTAATTAGGTGGCACATGTGTATGGAAGCATAACATGTGGTTGTTGATGTTCCATGTGTCTAACTAGCCACCAACATGTGTAACAATGTGTATAGCCACACTATATAGATCCTTGAAGATCCGTAAACCTTGAATAATGCCCCTAAACCATAAACCCTAAATAATGCCCTTAAGCCCTAAGCCCTAACCGATAAACCCTAAACCCCTAAATCCTAAACTACAAACCCCTAAACCCTAAACACTAAACCCAAGCAACCCTAAACATCTATCTTGCTATCTCCCTATCTCTATCATTCCTCTACCTCTCAATATCTCTCCCTATGTCTTTGGCCATGTCCCTCACTCTCTATATCTCCCTATTGGTCCTCTCTCTCTAAACACTAAACCCTAAACCTCTAAACCATAAACCCTAAATAATGCCCCTAAACCTTAACCCTTAAGCCCTAAACCTGAGCAACCCTAAACCCCTATCTCCCTATCTCTCCCTTATCTCCCTATCTCTATCATCTCTCTACCTCTCAATCCTTCTCCCTATTTCTCTGGACACCTTGCTCACTCTATATCTCCCTATCTCTCCCCTCTATCTCCTCTATCTCTCCTGATCTGTCTCCTCTCTCTCTCTATCTAGCTATCTCTGAACCAGAGTAACCCTAAACCCCTAAACTCTAAATCCAATCAACTCTAAACCACTATCTCCATATCTCTCCCCTATCTCCCTATAATCTCTATCATCCCTCTACCTCTCAATCTCTCTCCCTATGTCCATGGCCATGTGCTAAACCCTAAACTCTAAACCCTAAAATTAAGCAATGCTAAACTCATAAATGCTAAATAATGCCCCTAAACCCTGACCCCTAACCCCAAGCAACTCTCTCTCTCCCCCACCAATTTTTCCCTATTTTAGTATTTTCCACCTCTCCTCTCATCATTCTTCCCATCCAATGAACTTTAGTTTTATCTTGTTTCCATTTCATCCTGCCAATTTATATCCTCATCCCTCTTTTCATGTCCTAGTTTTCTTGTTTCCATTTGCTTAGTTGATAAGGGAGAGAGAGAGATAATTAATAGAAGGGAGAGATAGGAAGATATAGGAATGATAGAGAGAGAGAGAGGCAAAGAGATAGAGAGATAGGGAGAGATAGCTAGGTAGAGAGAGATAGAGAGGAGACATATAGGGAGATAGACTAGAGTGACTAGATGGATGTCTAGAGAGATAGGGAGATAGAGGAATGATAGGGGAGAGAGAGAGGCAAGAGATAGGGAGAGATAGATAGGTAGAGAGAGAGGAGATAGATTGGGAGAGATAGAGGAGACAGAGCGAGAGATAGGGAGATATATAGAGAGTGAGTGAGATGTCTAGAGAGATAGGGAGAGGGATTGAGAGGTAGAGGGATGATAGAGAGAGGGAGATAAGGGAGAGATAGGGAGATAGAGGTTTAGGTTGCTCAGGTTCAGGGTTTAGGGGTTATGGGTTAGGGATTAGGGGCATTATTTAGGGTTGAGGGATTTAGAGAGAGAAAGAGACTTCTTGTGACATGCAACCATAAACCATGAATAATGCCCCTAAACCCTAAACCCAAGCAACCCTAAACCTCTAAACCTTAAATAATGCCCCTAAACTCTAAAGCCTAACCCCTAACCCCTAAAACATATATAAACCCTAAATAATTCCCCTAAGCCCTAACTCGTAACCCATAAACCCTAAAACTGAGAAACCCTAAACCCCTAAATCCTAAACCCCAAACCCCTAAACCCTAAACACTAAACCCAAGCAACCCTAAACCTCTATCTCCCTATCTACTAACTATCTCTATCATTCCTCTACCTCTTAAACTCTCTCCCTATGTCTCTGGCCATGTCCCTCACTCTCCATATCCCTATCTCTTCCGGCTATGTCTCTGGCCATGTACCTCACTCTCTATATCTCCCTATTGGCCTTCTCTCTCTAAACACTAAACCCTAAACCTCTAAACCCTAAACTGTAAATCCTAAATAATTCTCCTAAACCTTAACCCCTAACCCCTAAACCCTAAACCTAAGAAACCCTAAATCCCTATCTCCCTATCTCTATCATCCCTCTACCTCTCAATCCTTCTCCCTATCTCTCTGGATATCTCGCTCACTCGACTCTATCTCCCTATCTCTCCCCTCTGTCTCCTATATCTCTCCCTATCTGTCTCCTCTCTCTCTCTAGCTATCTCCAAACCTAAGCAACCCTAAACCCCAAACCCCTAAACCCTAAATCTAAGCAACTCTAAACTGCTGTCTCCCTCTCTCTCCCCTATCTCCTTATCTCTATCATCCCTCTACCTATGTCCCTGGCCATGTACCTCACTCTCTACCTCCGTATCTCTCTCCATAGTCTCCTCTATATCTCCTTATCATTCCTCTCTCTCTATAAACCCTAAACCCTAAACCTCCAAACATGAACCCCTAACCCCTAAACAATAAACCCTAAACCCCAAATAATGCCCCTAAACCCTAACCCCTAACCCCTAAACCCTAAACCTCTATCTCCCTATCTCTCCCCTCTCTCGCTATCGCCTTTGTCCATCTACCTCTCAATATCTCCCCCTATGTCTCTGGCCATGTCCCTCACTCTTTATCTCCTTATCTCTCCCCTATATCTCCTTATTGGTCCTCTATATCTCTCTAAACCCTAAACCCTAAACCTCTAAACCTTAACCCCTAACCCCAAAACTATAAACCCTAAACCCTAAATAATACTCCTAAACCCAAGTAAATTAGGTGCTAAATAAGGCACTAAATCAGGTGCTAAATCAGACACTAAATAAGGTACTAAATAAGGCGATAAATAAGGTGCTAAATCAGGTGCTAAATCAGACGCTAAATCAAACGCTAAATGTGGTGCTAAATCAAGTGCTAAATTAGACGCTAAATTAGGTGCTAAATTGGGTACTAATTGTGCCTAATTTAGCGCTTACTTGTTCTGATAGGCACAAAAAATACCAAAAATAGCGCCATCCTGATAAATAGCGCTGACTTTTTCAAAAAATTAGAGAAAAATACATTAAAACAGTGGGTGGAAGCAAAAAATAGAGCAAAAAGGGAGCTAATCACAGGGATTTGTTGTAGTGATATATATATATATATATACATGTTTATATATATATATGTTCACTAAACAAAATTACATCCATAGTTTTTACCACAATGATATATAATCAATCTAGACCTCAGTCTTAGCTTATAATATAATTCAAGCACTTCATATGAGTGCAACCACTAACATGGGCATCCTTAGGGTAATCTTGCCTCTTTTTCTCTACTCTAAACTATATGGACACTACTTGGTCCTTCAATTTCTCCTTTCCCTCCACTATCTTTCTTCAAATGAATTAGACATCCTTGTATAGAGAATACTTGATGTAGAAGGTTCTAGGTTGGCTAGAATGAGAATTATGATTCCAAACCCAATGTGGTTCTAAAATGACCCATCATGGGACCTATAGACACCTAAAATTGACCACATCATAAACACACATCTAACATCACTTTAAAAACTTTTGACACCTTTTGACACCATCCCAATCCCATCTTAACCACATACATCTTAATACTAATTAATTAGATAAATTATATTTATTTAATTAGTTAGGATTATTCTTTTAACATTCCCTCCATTATCAAATCAATAAATCATATTGATTTAATTAAAACTAATTTCCCACACCCCTCTACACTAATTAATTAAATAATTTTATAATTTTATTAATTAGTCTAAAAAATATTAAATCTTATTCCAATCCCCCATTTATCCTAATTAAATCCCATCCTTATCCATTATCCCTGAATAAATAAATTAAAAATTCAACTAGTCATATGACCAACTAAAGGCTGTCTAGATTCATTGAACCTATACACTCTCATAAAAGTCAAACTAACTTTATATCTCCACCATTAATTCACATACTACATGATGTATGAGCATCCAGAGGTGTAAGGCAATCTTGCATCACCAAAAAAATGATTTTATTTTCTATTCTTTTCAATTTGGGTTTTTACGAAAACCCATTTGCTTGAATAATGATTCGGAACCTTCAATGTTTCCAAAAGGCTGAGAATATTAGGACTTACTATTTTTAGTAATCCTACATCTGAGAAGCGGTTGGCCCTGAAATTTTCCCCAAAGCTTTGGAATAGTGACATAAACATCTTTGATAAATTTCATCCCAAGATCATGTCTAGATTTCAGGATATTAAAGTTTCAGTTTTTGAGGTTCATGGAAAAAGTTTCAGAATCAATTTTGAGGCACTTATAGGTTCCGTAACGGCCTGAAAATTGGCTAAAAATCAAAATTTCCTAAATAGGATATTTTGTGGAGCTTCAATTTTTCATGAGCTTTCCAATGCATCAAGTGCTTGGTCAAGCAGACGCCCATATCAAAAGTTATGGCCTCCAAAAGTTGGGCCTCTCGTATTAGAGAATGTAAAAACATGCCAAACATAGAAAAGAGATGTTAAGGGAATCTACATGTGTTGTCATAAGGCTTTTTTTATTGGTAGATAATTTGGGCACTACTTTTGGGTGGTTTCAGCTCATGGTTTTGTATACCATTCGACAGTTTCATGTATTGTAGCTCCTATATAATAGGAGCTTAAGATAGAGGTTGTGATGTAGGAGCATCTAGTGGTGTAAGGGAAATCTTGCATCACCAAAAAAATATATTGAAGATGATGAAAGACTAAAAAGGTAAATAAACATTAAAAAAACATAAACTAGAAGATTATACCTTGAAACTTCAAGTCCGGTGCACCCAAGAAAATTTCCTAGATTTACCTAATATAAAATGAATGTGGATTGCTCTAATGATCAACACAAATGGAATAGGATGGGTTGGAAATGGATTTGTCTAAGAATTGACTATGAATTTTGGCATAGTATTGCTGCAAAATGACTTGGTTGAAAATTGCTTGGAGGAGGCTTGAATTTATAGAGTTTTTGGAGGATTTTGGATCAATGGTGGAGGTTCAAAGTTGAGATCTAAGGGCGGAGATAAAATGGTGAGATCAAGGGCCAAAATTTGATCAACAATAATGGATGGTTCTCATTATTTTTTAATTTTTAATTAACCTTGGGAAGGCTTTGCATTAATGAGGATTAAGACATATTAATGAATTAAAAATTCATTCATATAGGAGAGGGTGTAATAAAAAATTGGAGTTTATGGGTGAGTGGGATGAGAAATGACACATGCATATTTTTGGCAAAGACATGTGTGAGCATTTATATTAAAAAATGCTCTTGCATGAAAGAGGAAAGGTGAGGTGGAGACACATGTGACTCCCTTTCAATAAAAAAGTTGCTTTTTATTCAAAGGGTGTGGGGAGATGGGTTAATGGAGGTTTAGGCTAATTAATTAAGTGGTTAACTTAATTAATATGGATGTTGGAAATTAGTAGAGGGGTTAATTAGTGGTTTAGATTAATTAAGGGTTTACTTCACTAATTTGGGTCTAGGGGCTAGGTAGGGTGTGATAGATAATTAAATAAATGATATTTATTTAATTAGGCTAGGTTTAGTTCATAGGGCAGGGGGATTAATCAAATAAGTGTGTTTTATTTAATTAATCTAGCTTAGGAGATGAGGAGGCTCAATTAAATAAATATTGGGATATTTATTTAATTAATTGTGGATAATGGTTAAGGTATAGTAATAAATTAATTTAATTTATTACAGGTGAATGATCAGGATGAATGGTTAAGATGAATATATTGATTTTGTTTAATTAATTTGGTGAAAGGGGAGTTAGTGATTGAAGGATACAGGAAAGTGGCTTGTGTGGTCAAGGCATTTTTAGGTGCCTATATTTTACCCCTCTTTGATGTGGTGTCATGACCGAGTGTGAATGGCGTCAGACCAAAGAATTTTTTATTTTTCCCTAGCTGACGGGAGGAAGAGAAATGGATGAGGGATGCCCCCTCGAGAGATCAGGTGAAAAAAATAATTTTTGGGGGTGAACTCTCGAAAAGGAGTAAATGGTGGTGATGAGAAATGGGGTTGATGGAAGAAAAAATGAGTGAAAATGGGTATGTTTTGTTGCCTGGGGAGGAAAAATGGGGAACTAGGGCTTATGTAACAGTTATAGATAGGCCAAAGTGGGCCCAACATGCCACATTTGCACCCTTGAGCTTGCTGAGTTGTATAGAGAAGAGATAGAGTGATGGCACAATGAGACATTTCACAAATCCGAGCTAGTCCACAAGTACTAGAGGCCTCCCATAGCTGGTGTATGAGTATGTGAGCTAACTCAAACTTTGTACTTTTTGGGTTTCAGGGTATTTATGAGGCTAAAGAAGGGTAGGTTAGGTGGTTTAGTGCTTGTATGCAGCCATGCAACACTTACGGTTGGTGATTTAGTGACTACATCTAGGTTAGTGCATTAGTTTTGGACAAGGGGTAGTGCTAGTTTTAGGGCTTAATGTTAGAGGTTTAATGCTTTTGTCTCGATTAGCACTAGGGTTATGGGAATTAGTGCTTGTGTCTCGATTGGTGCATGTGCATGGGTAGTAGCACTTACCTCTCAATTAGCACTTAGGGGTGGCAGATTAGTGCTTTTATCTTGATTAGCGCTAACCATAGGTTTATTCGGGCCTTCCAGGTAGAATAACACCTAGGGTTGGAAGAATAACGCTTTCGTCTAGGTTAGCACTTAGGGTTAATATTTTAGCACCTCTTTCTTGATTAGAACTTAGGTTTAGTCTATTAGCACCTCCGTTTGGTATAGTGCTTGGGGTTGGTAGAATAGTGCTTCCATCTGGGATAGCGCTTTCATAGTGGATTTGAGCACTTCCACATTATTTTTGAGGAAAAGCTTAATTTTTTATGGTTTTTTGGATACAAGTTGATCTACAGTCATGACAGTGATAGCCATCACTGATGGTGACTAGGGAGAGGTTGACACAAGCAGAGAAGAACCATCTAAGGGTGATTGGGCTTTGGTTTATTTTATAGATGCCTGGCTTAGAATGCATCAGGCTATGATGACGGCCTTGGTCGATCACTGGTGCAGTGAGAGCTATTCATTTGCTCTTCCGATGGGTGAGATGACCATCACCCGGGATGATGTATGGAGGATCTTATGGATCCTAATTTATGGAGAGAGGGTGATTATGATTAGGCAGGGGGCTTGGCGGCACTTCGACATGTGTTTTCCCCAACACATGTGGATACAGATCACAGGAGGTGAGAGATGCTCTGGCTGGTGGCTATCAGAAGAGGTTTGAGAAATTTTGAGTTATATTTTTGTGGATTGATAAGAGGGGTGTTGATGCCAGATTGACAATCTCGTGGATTTTTTATGGGGTGGGAGGATTGTGTGGAGAAGATGGTGGCTTAGAGTGTAGTGTATGCATGGGGGCCATACTTATTGGCGATTTGTACCATGACATGCACATGATTGTATATCAGAGTGGGGCTAGCCTTGGCTATGGGGTGGCGCTCCTACATGTCTAGGCCTAGGAGCATGTTGTGGTTACCAAGCTTGTTTGTTATCATGTGAGACCAATTTTCTCCTTATCTATTTGCATATACGGGCACTCTTCTGTTGAAATGCACCAAACAACTGAGAGGGGGGTGAATCAGTTGTCTTGAAAAATTTGACCACTTATTAACATTAACACATCAAACACTTGTTCATTGTTATTTAGATTTAATCATGAAAGCATGAAATAAGAAACTCAACACAACAACATCATCAACACATGAGACACCAGGTTTTTTATGTGGAAAACCCTAAAAGGGAAAAACCACAGTGGGTGTTAGCCCACAAAAATAAATAAGTTATAACAATACTAAAAATAGAGGCTCACTACCTTAGGGCTCACTACCCAATATGCTCACTACAAATGTTGAGGCTCACTGCCAAGGGGTGGCTCAGTGCCAAAGGTTGGTGAACTAATTTGATAGCATCTACTCCATGCCTGGGTTCAGTTCCATTGAAGCACAATATGACTCCTCTACTCTGCTCTTTTTACACCTTCGCACTTATCTATTCATTTTCACACACACAGACATCTTTTTTGCAAGTACATTACATGCATTTATACAATTCATCAACCTTGGAATGTACATCAAGGTCAACATTACATTCATCAACCATTGGAACAATCTCCAAGGTCGGCATTACAAACATACATGGAAATAGGTCTGGACCTAAACAAAATTTGCTAAAGTAAAGATGTATGTGGATCATGTTATGCCTTAGCTGGGGCTCAAATGTAATCTTCCACATCATGACACGCTTCCACAATATTCAATGTATCTCTGCAAGTAATGAAAATAACCAAGTCAACCGAGACTGGTGTTAACATTAAGTCTTTTAAGAACAGTCTTCATCAACGATCCAAATTTCTTTTTGCGGACCAATCCAAAGGTATGAACATGATCAGGAGACATCCACAAGCACATTGTAATCACCAGGAACAACCACACAATCTCTAACCACTCTGTCAAGAAAATTCTTCAAACCGGAGCATATAAACAACATTGTCAGCTACCGTCATAGAGAAAAGATAGCTTGCAGACCACCAAATCATGAACCATTGAAGTTGAAGGTACTTATCATCATTTCAGACTTAACTCATGAACCACATATCATAATACTTCAATGCAGAGGAATGCAGAGAAAAATATAATCTCTCTGTCACAACCAAATATATAGAAAAAGTAGTTTTCACTCTGGTGAACATAACTCACTCAAATCTTCATACCTGAGGCTCAAACTTGGAACATAGCATCTTCAGACATGTATCTAAGTAACTTCCAATCCGCAGATAAAGATATTCATTCTACAAGAAATGTGGAGCAATCTATTGGACTGTTATGCTATATCAGGAATACTTATTATCTTCAGTACTTAACTCATTACAAGCAAGCATCAAAATAAGAACACAGTTGACACCAATAACAACACAGATATGTTGACATCAATGACAACACCAGTTAGGCACATACTTTCAACAATCTCCCCCTTTGTCATTGATGGCAACATATGATGTGAATTTGTAATGACCATCAAGACAAGATACTCCCCCTTTCTTTTTACACATCTGCACTCTTTCTCCCCTTGATTTTTTCACATGATTTCTCTCCCCCTTTGACATCAATGGCAAAGGGCACATACTGCACTCAACTGCTATGATCAAATTGTTCTTTCATGAATATTGTAACACTTATTTCTCTTTGTCAGGAACACATATTAGGAACACTTGCTACTCCCCCTGAGAGGTAGCTCTCAAAACATCAATCTAGATCAAAGAATGAGGCTTTGGACACCACTGGACTGATACATTCTTATGCATCTTAGTTCAGAGAAAGAGGGGTAATAACCCCTAACTTTTCTCCAAGATACTCAAAGGTATCCTTAGGTAGAGTCTTAGTGAAAATATCTGCAATCTGATCCTTTGTAGACACATATTCCATCTTTACTTCATTTTCTGTCACCTTCTCTCTCAAAAAGTGACACCTTATTGATATATGCTTTGTTCTTGAGTGCATCACTAGATTCTTTGAAGTGTTTATGGCACTTGTATTGTCACAAAAGATTGAAATTGGATCTACATATAGAAATCTTATATCCTTCAAAGTTTTCTTCATCCACAATACTTGAGTACAACAACATGCTGCTACAATATACTCTGCTTCTGCAGTAGACAAGGAGATTGAATCTTGCTCCTTGTTCAACCATGAAATCAATCTATTTCCTAAGAGGAAAGCACCTCCACTTGTACTCTTTCTATCATCAACATCTTCAGCCCAATCTACATCTGTATAAGCATTGAGAGTGAAATCATTGTCCTTTGATACCATAAGCCATGATCTGATGTGCCTTTCAAATACCTCAAGATTCTCTTGCCTGCCAACACATGTGATTCTCTAGGATCTTCTTGAAATCTTACCACAAGACATACTGCATGCATTATATTAGGTCTACTTTGAGTTAGATAAAGTAATCCTCCAATCATAGATCTATACCTTTTCTGATTAGTCTTAGGTGATTCATCAGTTTTGCTTAATTTGCAGGCAATCACCATGGGAGTACATACTGGTTTGGAGTCCTCCATCCCAAATTTATTCAATAACTCTTTCACATACTTAGACTGAGAGGGGGGTGAATCAGTTGTTTTGAAAACTTTGACCACTTATGAACATTAACACATCAAACACTTGTTCACTGTTAATTAGATTTAATCATGAAAGCACAAAATAAGAAACTCAACACAACAACAACATCAACACATGAGACACCAGGTTTTTTACGTGGAAAACCCTAAAAGGGAAAAACCACGGTGGGTATTAGACCACATAAATAAATAAGTTATAACAATACTTAAAAATAGAGGCTCACTATCTTAGGGCTCACTGCCCAATATGCTCACTACAAATGTTGAGGCTCACTGCCAAAGGTTGGTGAACTAATTTGATAGCATCTACTCCATGCCTGGGTTCAGTTCCATTGAAACACATTATAACTCCTCTACTCTTCTCTCTTTACACCTTCACACTTATCATTTTCACACACACAGACATCTTTTTCACAAGTACATTACATGCATTTATACAACTCATCAACCTTGGAATGTACATCAAGGTCGGCATTACATTCATCAACCATTGGAACAATCTCCAAGGTCAGCATTACAAGCATACATGAAAATAGGTATGGAGCTAAACAAAATGTGCTAAGGTAAAGATGTATGTAGATCATGTTATTCCTTAGCTAGGGCTCAAGTGTAATCTTCCACATCATGACACGCTTCCACAATCTTCAATGTATCTCTGCAAGTAATGAAAACAACCAAGTCATCCGAGACTGGTATTAACATTAAGTCTTTTAAGAACAGTCTTCATCCATGATCCAAATTTCTCTTTGTGGACCAATCTAAAGGTAGGAACATGATCAAGAGACATCCAAAAGCACATCGTAATAACAAGGAACAACCGTACAATCTCTAACCACTCTGTCAAGAAGATTCTTCAAATCAGAGCACATAAACAACACTGTTAGCTACTGTCATAGAGAAAAGATAGCTTGCAGACCACCAAATCATGAACCATTGAAGTTGAAGGTACTTATCATCATTTCAAACTTAACTTATGAACCACAAATTATAATACTTTAACATGGAGGAATGTCAAGAAAAATACAATCTCTCTGTCACCACCAAATACATAGAAAATGTAGTTTTCACTCTGGTGAACATAACTCACTCAAATCTTCATATTGGAGGCTCAAACTTGGAACGTAGCATCTTCAGACATGTATCTAAGTAACTTCCAATCTGCAAATAAATATATTCATTCTACAAGAAATACAGAGCAATCTACTGGACTATTCCACTTTATCAGGAATACTTATTATCTTCAGTACTTGAATCATTACAAGCAAGCATTAAAACAAGAGGATAGTTGACACCAATGACAACACAGATATGTTGACACCAATGACAACACAGATATGTTGACATCAATGACAACATCGGTTAGGCATGCATACTTGCAACATCTTTAGAATCAGTAGTTGGGGAGATCTTTAGAATCAGTAGTTGGGGAGCATGAGGTTTTGCAGACGGGCTTTTGATGAGGTGATTGCAATGAATTGCGGCCATGGATAGGGTGTGAGGCCTAGATGGATGATGATGTACATCTTCCATTTAATCGTCAGCCTTGGTATTTGATAGGGAGGATGGTGCACATTCTGGATCGGTACCTCCTCAATCGAATTCTACGGCAGTTTGGGTTGTGGCAAGATGAGCCGTAGGTGGAGGGTGTTTTTGCTTGGGTACGGCAGGAGCATTCATGGTGGGGGGCTGAGTTAGATTCAGCCATGTTTTTTACATTAAGTTTGATAATATGGTGGTTGTTGCATGGAATTGGTAGTTAACGACCGTGGATGCAGGGACCATGCTGACATATTATACCTGGTGGGCATAGATGAGACCAGTGCGCTTGACCATTCCAATAGGTCAGCCGGGGTGGGGGAGGAGGAGGAGTATATAGTAGAGACTAATGATGACAATGATGATGATAGGGATGGAGATGGAGGAGGTGGTGGTAGTGGTGGGGGTGGGAGAGGTAGGGGTTAGATTCCACTTCTAGAAGTCATTGCAGTGGGAGCCTCGTTGCAGTGGGAGCCTCAGGTGTAGAGACTTCTAGTGCAGGTCCTTTAGGTGCAGGGGGATCTGGTTATGGTTCTGGGCATCAAGTATACTAAAGGGTGGAGGTACTGGTAGGAGGGGATGACAATGGGGAGGATTTGGACACTCTAAGGGCTTAAGTGGTGAGCTTGGAGGATGAGGTGAGGTAGTTGCAGGCATAGTGAGACACTTTGCGAGCAGAGAGGGATAGTGCACTTTTAGAAGTGCAGTGGCTGTAGGGGTTAGTAGATGGAGGAGGAGGAGGAGGAGATGGGGAGAGGGTTATGAGGCAGTGAGTGGAGTAGCAAGTGGTGCAATTGCAAGTGTAGATAGTGTAACTATAGTCATAGGTTGCTCAGGCTGCAGGAGGATTCAAACTCGAACCCTTATGGAGGGGGCAACCCACTGATCTATAACATAACATCCCCACCCTTAACACCCTCCCTTTTTAGGAGATGGATAGATAGTGTAGCTATAGGCATAGGTGCTATGATACTAGCATGAGCAGGATGAGGCTCGCTAGGTGATGGGACTAGGGATGGCTAATGTACTTAGATTAGTAGAGGCTTGGGGTGATGCAGCCACTAGGGAGGCTCAACATTATCAGACTCTTTATGAGCACCTAGTGCTAGCTGGGCAGCGAGAGAGTTACTGGAGCTGCTTAGGGGCATCTATTTCTCAAAGAACAAGGCATTCAGAGTGATTTGTATAGCAACCACCACCTCAGCAGCCACCATAGCAGCAACCGATGGGACCACCTTTGCCATGATCAACAGAACCATCCAATTTAGGGACTTATCAAAGGGACAGTTCCACATAGGAGCTAGTTATGTAGTCTTCTATGCTCATGTATTTTGTATTCTAATGGATCTATGGAGCCCCATGTACTATTTATCATGACCATTTTTGATATGTATATATGAGATGGCATTTTTTGGTGGCGATCTATGATGTATGTTTGATGATGGATGGATTCAAGGATATGTTTTGATTATGTGATGGATGGATTATGCATTATGATTTATGTGATTATGATATGGATGTTATGGATGGATTTGAAGCATATGGTAGATAATGATGTTAAATTCTTATTATGTTATGCATGTTAGAACACAAAGATATACTGAGAGGGGGGTGAATCAATATATATCAAAACTCATTCTAGTTTAATATTATCAATTTAACTTCTAACTGCTTTAACCAAAAGATCAACAAATTAAACCAATTAAAGCACAACACAAGCACACAACCATAACACAAGATTTACGTGGAAATCTCAATAAGGGAAAAACCACAGTGAGAAAGTTGCTTGGATTTACTGTCCAAATCTAGCGTCACAAATAAAAATAGGATTACAATATTATTTATGGGCTACAACCCAAAGGAAGCTACAACTCCCTAAATATAGTTCAATAGCACTTATAGAATGAGAGTACAACCTTTGTATATTACATTCAATAGATCTTACTAAACAAAACACCTATGCATCATCTGCACACTTCACTTTGTCTCAAAATCTTACTTTCTCTGTACAACAAACTCTGCTACCTTGAACACACCTTCACAAACATACTCATATCTATTCACATATCTTCATACACCCTCACACACTCTTACTTTCCTCAAAAAAGAAGATCTTTCATTTATACCATCCCTAAATTTCAAAATCTTTCTCCCATGTCGACCAAGATGAAACGTGTATTCATGAAACGTGCAAGGCCACACCAAGTTGGCATCCAAAAGATGTAGAAAATCAATATGATTCAAGCCAAGTGATAACCAGGACCTATTCTTTATTTTAACACATTATTTAAAGTAGGTGCACACTTCAAATCATTTGGCAGGAACATCAAAACACATGAAGTCAGACCAACAAACACATATTCTTCCACACAATAGCTCCAAACCTAAAACAATACTGGAGGGATCAATTAGCATCATGCAGATCATCACACAAGTAACATAAGACTTACAGAAACCTTCTCAACCAATCCTTCCTCTAAAATATTTGTTTTCTTTCTGATGCAAACAATCAGAAATTGAGCCTAGTATCATAAGCAAACTCAGAAAACATAGTCTTGAGATACAGCATTGAAAAACTAACTTGTGGTGCACTTCAGCACTTGAAACCTAAATTGAATCATTCAATTGAATATTTGAACTCATCCTCCAAACATCAAAGCCAAAAGATAAACTACAGTGAAAAGTGGTGGCTTTTGCTTTCTCCTCCAGACAACCTTAATCAACAACATGATGTATCTTTGTTTTGCTAACCCCGAATAACATCTGAGGTACACCTTAGCAATTAAAACTTGAATATTACCATCTTCTCATCTATAAGTGATCATATTACAAACCATAGCACCTCAACTTCTAAAGAAGAGAAATGTAAAGCATTTCCTAGACTCATCCTGACTGCAACTTTGAACAACTATCTTCACTTTGCAAGCTCTAGAATCTTCTGCATTAACCTTCAAGCTCTAAAATTAGGAACATATAACCTTCACACATGTCTTTGACAAAATCCCAAACCGCAAGGCCATACCATCAAATGTGGAGGAATGCGGAGCATTCTCCCGAGCTTATACTAGGCAAACTCCAGTGCCTTGGACAAATTGAATCTTTCTCTCAAAACTAAAGTAATGCTTTTCCTTAGGAAACAATTAATACAATATTTACCACATCAGAGACTTCATTCTCAACTTCATGTAACAACAACAAACTCTTTTCTCAAAACAAAAATCTTCATGTTAGCACAATCTTTGTCTATGAACTTTAGGAGATAGGGTACAACTATGTACATAATATATGACATCCATCACCTTACCCTTCTCATCACAACTTATCTAATCCATCTTCTTTATCTTGTTCTCTAATCACATTTCCATAGACTTCCTTTGGTATCACCTCCTATTCACTTGACTTCCAACCTTCATTACACCACTACTAACAACCTTCTTGAACCTTACATTGTTGACATCAATGACAACACATGTGCAACAATCTCCCCCTTTGGCATTGATGGTAACACTTGACCTGATATGTAATTTTCTCCCCCTTTGACATCAAGTACAAAGGGCTAGTGGTCTTCTTCTAAACTGATTTTCCTTTAGCTCCCCCTATCTACATTCTTCTTGATTTTTCTTTCACAACTCCTAACCTGTTAGCTCCCCCTGACTGATCAAATCTTGTTATCCTTCAAAACCTCTTGCCTACTTGCTCCCCCTGAGAGGTAGCCACCATCAATCTAAGGATAAAAATATATCTTGAACTACTCTCCCTGGATAGATGCACCATCTATGCATCTAGTTAGAAGGAGGGGCAACAAGTGCAACCCCTAACTTCTGTTTGAGATACTCAAAAGTATCCTTAGAAAGTGCCATAGTGAATATGTCAACAACTAGATCCTTTGTCAGCACATATTCCAATTTGAATTCTTGATTTGCAACCTTCTCTATCAAAAAGTGATACCTGATAGATATATGCTTGGTTCTAGAATGCATCACTAGATTCTTTGAAGTATTGATGGTGATTGTATTATCACAAAGAATGGGAATAGGTTCATTATATACAACCTTGATATCCTTCAATTTTTGCTTTATCCACAACACTTGGGTGCAACAGGTCGCTGTAGCTATATATTCTGCCTCTGTAGTTGATAAGGACACTAAATCCTACTTCTTTCTAATCCATGAGACTAGTTTGTCTCCTAAAAAGAGAGCTCCTCCGCTAGTACTTCTTCTATCATCAATACTACCAACCCAATTTGCATCAGTATAAGAACTCAGGGAAAAGTCATCACCCTTTTGATACCACAGTCCATGTTCCAGAGTTCTCTTCAAGTATCTAAATATTCTCTTGACTTCCTGGTGTAGTCATGGTAGGAGAGTTCACATAATGAACTCTCCAGATCATGTAGCAAGAGTAAACACAAAGGAAACAACTCAAAGATATGAAAAAAATGTAGATCCAATCATTCAGTATATCATTGAATTCAAATATATATCAACCAACAACATGCGGGCTTACAATTAGGGCTCATAGGCCTGATTATAGAATATCAAAATAGTCACAAGATATAGCTTTGAATCTCCTTAGCAAAGAATTCAAACTAAGAACTATGAATCAATTGCTAACTATTCTCCCTACTTTCCTAGGGATCTATTACATCCTTATATATCAGCTTTGGAACAATAGATTCCTCCGTGTCAGCCAAGGAAGATCACAAACTCCAATGAAGAGATGTAATGTGTGTACATGGATAGGTCAAACCTAATTGCATAGAGTTCCTCCGCAAATGAATGGAATGATGTACGGATCTCAGGGAAGGTTGGCCACAAACCATAGATTGTCGAATGATGTGTCATTAAGCTTCGAAGGTTGTGAAATTCTCCGCAAGTCTTCTCCTTTATCTGATTGTTTGAGACTATTAGGATGCTCTATTATGAGAAAACAATTGATCTTTTGATAGCGATATCTTTCTGGTATCTTACCGAAATGCTCTAAAAATTGGATATGATGTGCATGAAAGTCTCAAGATGCTAAGTCCAGCTCTGCAAGGTTTGAAATGTAGCTGCAGTAGAATGCGGACTGAAATACAGAAATGGCTACTGACTAAACTACCTGAACTGAACTAGAAAATGAAAAGAAATAAACTGAAATGCAAATATTTTTGGTTTCTCTTGAACCAGGGATGCTTCTGCATCACTTCCTTCACATGTGTTTCCTTATGATCAACTTGAAACCTTGCAACCAAACACATAGCTTGCATAATGTCAGGCCTTGATGCTACTAGATATAGTAGGCCCCCAATCATAGACCCATACTGAGTCTAATCAGCTTCAGATGACTCATCATCTTTACTCAAGCGACAACTAGTTTCCATAGGAGTATTCACAAGTTTGCAATCTTCCATTCCAAATTTCTTCAACATTTCCTTAACATACTTTTCTTGAGAGATAAAGATGCCATCATTTGATTGAAAGATTTGAAGTCCAAGAAAGAATGATAGCTCTCCTAACATACACATTTCAAACTCCTTTTGCATCTCTCCTATAAACTTCTTACACATCTGATCTGGTGCAGGAGGACGCACATGGCAAATTTTGTCTTTTAGTGGTCCTAGTAGAAGTCTAGGTGGCTAAGTGGAATTGTTGCCACATTAAATCAATGTAATAAAGCCTATTTTAAGGCATTGCAGGTGTAGTGGAGGTCAGTAAGGTCGAAGTCTTTAAAATTTGCATTATTTTAGCGAGTCTATTCTTAGGCATGGTAGTGGGAGGCTATTTTTAGCCCTTCTTTTTCTTGTAACACCCTTCAGGGGTTGTAAAAAACCAAATGTAATCGATCAAATGGGTAGAGAGAGACAGAATACACATGGAGGAATAAAGTTGAGAAGAAGTTTTTTTGAAGAAAATCAAATAAAATTTAAGTTTTATGCATTTTTACTATTTTTGTTGTTGTTCCCATGCCTGGTACAATCCGTACAGGTATAGTCATGCACCAAGTTGATTAGAAATGCAAGGGGGAGTGAATTACCATCCATTTGCAATTGGTTAGGTTATATTTCATCAAGTTTAGAGCATTTTATAGCCATTTTTCCAAAACTGGGTCATTAAACTAGGGTTTTAAGGTTTTTAGCAGACCAATGAGGTTTTGAGCAATTTCCACCATTTCAAGGCTCCAAAATGGATGGATTGGCTTGGGTTAGGATGTAAAACCTTGTTTGTTTGCATGCAGGAGTAGGGAGCTAGAGTAAAGGAGTTTTTAAAGACATTCATGCCTAAAAACCCTATGTTTTAGGCATTCAAGCATTGCAAGAGGAGCGAGTTGGTCAAAGAGTGATGTGGGATGACCTAAGATCCCTAAAACCAGCACATTTAGATCATTGGTAACCTGTTAGACACCTTGGAGAAGGATTGGAGAGTTGGGAGTGTGTTTAACCTATAGCTACCTTGTAAAAGTGGCCTAATTAGCCTAGTGAGAAGAGGAACAATAATTTTTAGACCCACACATGCCAAAGTAACCCTATCACATTTTGAGATATATTGTGAAGAAGCTAAATGGGTATCTAAAACACCTTTTTGTTTGTGGGTTTGACCTAGAGTTTGGGAGATATGCTTGAAAAACCCTATTTGAAGGGCTACAAAGAAGTAAGGCTAATTGCAAGGGAAAGGCTAGAAGGAGTTGTAGTCAGAGCATTTAAGGAGTCTCATCAGTATTGACTAGGTAAGTAGGTGTGGTCCATGGTGTATAGGAGGTTTGGGAAGGAGCCCATGCATAAAAAACCAATGGAGGTACTTTTGACTAGTGAGGAAGTCATGTGTTGTAAGAGGACAATCATGTCTAGTCAAGTGATCAGTGGAGCAACAAGGTTTAGAAGGACCTAACCCCTGTTATACCCTACCATCCCCTACATCCCCTGCATTTGTGGTTAGTTGGGTCCCTACTAGGCTCTGCGTCAAATTGGTATCAGAGCACAGTTAGTAGATCTGTTGTGGTTGAGAAGTGGTAGGTTGAGAAAGGAAATGTGGTAAGTTAAAGAGGCAGTTTGTCAAGATGCCTCCAAGAGGGAAGAACATGGCTCAAGAGATGAGTGAGATAAAGGAGAAACATGCTAGAGAGTTGAGAGAGTTGAAGGAAAGACTGGCTACTCTAGAACAAAAATAGAAAAGAGGAATGGCTCTAGGTGATGAGAATGAATTTGAGGAAGAAGAGGAAAGAGAATATAAAGATGTGGAAGAAGAGTTGGACCCTGAGGATCAGAGTATGGAAAATTTGCTGAGAGTAGTAAAAGAAGACAAGCACAAGATGAATATAGATGTGCCAAAGTATGGAGGAAGCCTTAATGATGAAGAGTTGCTTGATTGGATTGCAACATTGGACAATCACTTTGAGTGTGATGAAGTTCCTAAGGAGCAGAAAGTGAAGACTGCAAAGACCAAGCTGACAGGTCATGCTTTGTTATGGTGGGATTATCAGCAATTAGAGAGGAGAAAGCAATGAAAGACAAAGATTGTTTCATGGGACAAGATGGTAGCTAAGATCAAAGGTAAGTTCTTACCTAAAGATTATGAAGTTCAAATGTTTAAAAAGCTTCAAGATTTAAGACAAAAGGAAATGGATGTTAAGTGATATACTGAAGAGTTTTACAAGCTAAGTATAAGGTCTGGTCACAATGAAAGTGAAGTGCAAAAAGTTGCTAGGTATATTGATGGTTTGAGGTTTAACATACATGATGAACTAGTGTTGGTAAATCCAAGGAGTGTTGAAGATTGTTATTAAATGGTAGTTAGAGTGGAAGAAAAACTAAAAAGGAGATAGGATAAGATAGCTAGAGGCAGAGGCAGCACATCTAGAGGTAGAGGATCTTTTACAAATGCAAAACAAGTCAATGAGAGTCAAGAAAAGAGAAGCAAGACACAAGGACAAGGTGCAGATTTCAAACAAGGACAAAGTGCAGATTTTAGAGGTAGAGGTTCTAGAGGTAGATTTGGTGGTGGAAGGAGTGCAAACACCTTTATAGGTAAGTATTACAATTGCCAAGATTTTGGGCACCTAGCATACAAGTGTCTTGAGAGGCAAGATTTTACAAGTGATGGTGAAAGGAGGAATTAGAGGTGGACTCAATTAGTCCAAGAAGAAGAATGTGGTGGTTCTAATCCCACTAGTTGCATTGGTGAGATAGGATAAACGTTGATGCTAAGAGAAAGAGCACTATTGAAGACCTCCAAGGAGAAGGAGTTGATTAAGAGGAGAGCACTGTTTAGGATAGCTTGCAAATGTAAAGACAAGGTATGTAAAATGATAGTAGATTCTGGTTGTACTGACAATATGGTGTCTAGTGAGATGGTAGACAAACTGAGATTAGAGAGAGTACCTAGGGACACACCTTACAAAGTCTCTTGGGTAAATGATAATTAATCCATTCTAGTGACTGAACAAGCATTAGTTGAGTTTAAGATTGGAGGATATGAGGACAAGGCCCTATGCGACATTTTACCTATGGATTGTTGTCATTTGATACTTGGAAGACCCTGGCAGTTTGATAGGTCTGTAATTCATGATGGAATAACTAACACCTTCACCATTTGGAAGGATGAGAAGACTTTTGTGCTGATTCCATTACAGGAAGAAGTCAAGGAGTAGACAAGGACAACTAAGATGATCATGTTTAGTAAAAGGGAGCCTATGAAGCTTGAGGAGAACACAACAAGAGAGTATACAACCATTTCAAGGCATAGAGATGCTGGGATAGCAGATACAAGAAGAAAGGAAGATAGAAGGACAATAGATTTGAAGAGTAGTCTAATTTTGCAGAGCAAAGAAGACAAAGTGATGAGTAGAATAGTCCAAGAGGAAGTGAAGGATAAGTTGTTTGAAAAGACACAAGTTTGGCATGCTGCAATCATGGTTGGGACAATCTTATGTCCATTGAGAACAACAGAGTTGAAGGTGCAGTCTGAGGTTGTGAAGATAGAAGGTTGTAGGACTAGTAAAATAGAGGAAAGGATAGTTGATATAGTAGCCTTAAGGGCAAATAATGTGCAGGACAAAGTGAAGACAACAAATGCAATAGATGACAGCAGTTTGCAAGATGGTAAGATTGAGTATAAGCATGTAACCAAGATGGAACAGAGGTTGAGTGAAAGGATAGTTGGAAAAGGCATGGATACAGCTACTAGGACAGCTATAACATCAAAGAATGAAGGTGACAAGGTCAAGAAACAAACAACATGACAGTTTGCAAGAGTTAAGCATTGTCAAGGTACAAGCAGGTACACAAGGCAAGGTATGAGGTATGAAGACAACAGTTGGATCCCATGGAGGAGATTTCATGTCAGAGAGCATGTCAAAGACAAGGAGGAGCTGAGAAGAGCATGAAGCAGGCACTCATGAGACATGAGTCATTTTTAGACCGGTTGTATGGTGCAGGAGGACCCACATGGCAAATTTTGTCTTTTAGTGGTCCTAATAGTAGTCTAGGTGGCTAAGTGGAATTTTTGCCACATTAAATTAATGTAATAAAGCCTATTTTAAGGCATTACAGGTGTAGTGGAGGTCAGTAGGGTCGAAGTCTTTAAAATTTGCATTATTTTAGTGAGTCTATTCTGAGGCATGGTAGTGGGAGGCTATTTTTAGCCCTTCTTTTACTTGTAACGCCCTTGAGGGGTTGTAAAATACTAAATGTAATCAATCAAATGGGTAGAGAGAGACATAATACACATAGAGGAATAAAGTTGAGAAGAAGTTTTTTTGAAGGAAAATCAAATAAAATTTAAGTTTTTTGCATTTTTACTATTTTTGTTGTTCCCATGCCTGGTACAGTTGGTACAAGTACAGTCATGGACCAAGTTGATTAGAAATGTAAGGGGGAGTGAGTTACCATCCATTTGCAATTGGTTGGGTTAGATTTCATCAAGTTTAGAGCATTTTATAGCCATTTTTCTAAAACTGGGTCATTAAACTAGGGTTTTAAGGTTTTTAGAGACCAATAAGGTTTTGAGAAATTTCCACCATTTCAAGGCTCCAAAATGGATGGATTGGCTTGGGTTAGGATGTACAACCTTGTTTGTTTGCATGCAAGAGTAGGGAGCTGGAGTAAAGGAGTTTTTGAAGACATTCATGCCTAAAAACCCTATGTTTTAGGCCTTCAAGCATTGCAAGAGGAGTGAGTTGGTGAAAAAGTGATGTGGGATGACCTAAGATCCCTAAAACCAGCACATTTAGATCATTTGCAACCTATTAATCACCTTGGAGAAGGATTGGAGAATTGGGAGTGTGTTTAACCTATAGTTGCCTTGTAAAAGTGGCCTAATTAGGCCTAGTGAGAAGAGGAACAGTCATTTTTAGACCCACACGTGCCAAAGTAACCCTATCTCATTTTGAGATATGCTATGAAGAAGACAAATGGGTATCTAAAAAACCTTTTTTTTGTGGGTTTGACCTAGATTTTGGGAGATATGCCTAAAAAACCCTATTTGGAGGGCTACAAGGAAGTAGGGCTAATTGCAAGGGAAAGGCTAGAAGGAGTTGCAGTCAGACCATTTGAGGAGTTTCATCAGTGTTGACCAGTCAAGTAGGTGTGGTCCATGGTGTCTAGGAGGTTTGGGAAGGAGCCCATGCATAAAAAACCAATGGAGGTACTTTTGACTCGTGAGGAAGTCATGTGTTGTAAGAGGACAGTCATGTCTAGTCAAGTGATCAATGGAGTAGCAAGGTCTAGAAGGACCTAACCCTTGTTATGCCTTGCCATCCCCTACATCCCCTGCATTTGTGGTCAATTAGGTTCCTACTAGGCTCTGCATCATGATCATATCCACAAAAGATTATATCATCAACATACACAACAACAATTAGAATTTGTTCACCTTCAGTCTTGATGTAAAGGTTACTATCTGCGGTACCTTTCTTGAAAACCTGCTGGAGTAAGTACTTCTCCAACCTTGCATACCAATCCCTAGGGGCTTTTTTGAGATCATACAGAGCCTTCTTAAGTCTGCACACCATGCTCGAATCTTCTGATAACCAAAATCCATCCATTTGTTCTATGTAGACCTCTTCATCCAAGTCACCATTCAAGAAAGTAGACTTGACATCCATTTGATATACCTTGAATCCCTTATGTACTACAAAAGAAAGAGCCACTCTGATTGCTTCTATTCTTGCCATCAGAGAAAACATTTGCTCATAGTCAACACCTTCAACTTGTGAATATCCTTTGCAAACCAACCTTGCTTTGTTCCTAACCACTTCTCCATCTTCATTTAACTTGTTCTTGAAAACCCATTTTGTTCCTATTACATTCTTGTCTGCAGGCCTTGGTACCAATTCCCAAGTTTTATTCTTTTCTATCTAGTTCAGTTCTTCTTCCATGGCTTGTATCCATCCTTCATCTTTGCTAGCCTCATTAAATCTTTTAGGTTTTATTATTGACAGAAAAGCAAAGTTTACATATTCATTTGTTCTTGCAAATATTCTTCTTGTCTGAACTCCATTCTTGTCTCCAATGATCTGATCTTCTAAATGATTTTTCAGAACATACTTGGCTGGAGTCTTACCAGTCTTCTCTGGAGTTTCTTCCTTTTCTTCAACTTCTACAACTTCCTCTGTGTAGGTAGGTTCATCTAACCAATAGTCCTCTTGCTCAACTAAATTTTGATGTGATTCTTCATCCACTCTTACATTTGCACTCTCAACTATATTCCTTAGTCTTCAATTGTTGCATTTGTAGGCTTTGTTGGTAGTTGAGTACCCAAGGAAAATACCTTCATCTGCTATTGAGTCAAACTTTCCTAGACCTTCGACTCCATCTCTTTTGATGTAGAATTTGCTTCCAAAAATTCTAAAATACTTGACTGTTGCAGGTCTTCCATTCCAAAGCTCGTAATGGGTCTTGGTGATGTGCTTTCTTAGTTGTCCCCTATTAAGAATATAGACTACAATATGAATTTCTTCTTTCTAGTATATATCAGGAAGTATAGCTTCACTCAACATTATCCTAACCATCTCGTAGATAGTCCTATTCTTTCTCTCTACAACACCATTCTACTAAGGGGTTCTAGTAGTTGCATAGTGCCTTTTGATTCCATGTTCTTGACAAAACTTTACAACTCATTTGAAGTGAACTCACCAACTCTATTAGGTCTTAAGCACTTGTTTCTAACATTCATTTCATTTTCAACCACATATTTGAAGATATTGAATCTACTAAAAGCTTTTGATTTTTCTTTCAAGAATGTAACCCATGTCATTCTAGAGAAATCATCAATGAGCAATATGAAATACATTTCACCTTGTAGACTTTTTGTCCTAGTTGGTCCGCATAAGTCTGTATGAACCAACTCCAAGGGCCTTGTAGTAGAATATTCCTTGGACTTGAAATTTATTCTTGTTTTCTTCCCAATCTGACATTCCTTGCATATTGTGCTTGTAGGCTTGATGATCTTTGACATGTCCCTTACTGATTTCATGGAGCTTATCTTCACCAAATTGTCAAAGTTGATATGCCCCATTCTCTTATGCCATAACCAACATTCATTTGTTTGTCCTAATAGACAAGTCCTCTAATTAACCCCTTTCAGGTTATACAAGTTGCCTTCTATCTTAAAGCCTTCTGCCACCGATTTTCTAGATTTCAATCTTCTGATTTCACACCCTTGATCATTAAATGTGAGATTATATCATTTGCTACACATTTGACTCACACTGAGAAGATAATTCTTGAGACCTTCTACATAAAGAACATCATGTGTTTGAGACTTTCCATCAATACTTATAGTGCCTTTTCCAATGATTTTTGTAGAAGAGTTATCTCCAAACCTAACCAATCCACCATTCCACTTGCCAAGATTGATAAACTTGCTCTTATCACCTATCATGTGATTTGTAAATCCACTGTCTATCACCTAGAGATTGGTTTGTCCTTGATCATGAAATATTGTTTGGACAACCATTGAGTTCTTAACTCCATTATAATTCTCTTTGGCTTACTTAGTGACATCAGTTATCTGAGATTCTAAATTTTGAAGACCATTCCTACAATACCTTGCTATGTGTCCAAACTTGTTGCAAATTTGACATACCACATTGGCATCCACAAAAGAAGCAAGAGAATTTTTACTTACAAGATTTTTTCAATTTATTTTAGACTTGCAATCCATAGCCTTATGCCCAAATTCATTGCAAATAAAACAATAACCAAAGAAAACTGTTAACACTTGGAATTGCACCCATATGCAAGGCTTGTAAAGCTCTGTAAATCCATGTAACATGGGACTAATTTCAGGTTGTGGGTGCCCTCTAATGAAATTAGACCTCAAGATTGTGGGATGGTTCCCTTCAAATGTTCTATTGGAATGTATGTTTTTTCTATTTTGGAAAAAGGAAGAAAGAAACTAAATGAAATGCAAAAATGTAAAATTCGGTGATGTACCTAATTTGGATAAAAATATGCAATCAGGTCCACAATATTACTCAGAAATCTGACTTTCACACAATCCAATCTTGGCATAAATATCACAAAATTGATTCTAAGGGAGGCTTGAAAACAAGCTTTCTATGAAGGAAAATGGTTTTTTAAAACACAAAAAGATTATTTCCAGTTAACACAACCTAAGACCTGTGATGATTATATGCTTAATGCTACAAGCAAGAAAGTGAGACAATAATTTTAAAGGTTTAATGTTTAAACACAACAAAATTTCATCAAATCTTAATTGATCTCAAAGGAACAAAGGAAATACTACAAAGAAGACAAAAAAAGGACTATAACCTACCGACCTCTGAATAAAAACTATAAAAATGAGCTACAAAAATTCTTCAATCTGTCTGAATCAGAATGAGAATCAAGAACTAACTTCATAATGAATGAAGTTTTACAATATATAGAAAATATAGGTCAAAAGATTGACCTATAGACAACTAGAATTTGAACCTCAGTTATCTCAAAATAGCACATGCAAAAAATGATAACTGATTCTCGTGCAAGCCCTGAAATCATGCAAAAAACACCTCCAAATTGATGGAAAAATAGATACAAGGTGTCAAAACTGTCACTGATCCATGTGCCAATGGAATGAAGTGCTCAACTCAAGGTGAAATGCTCATATAACTCCTCAAACTGCAACTAACTGAAAGGTCAAATAGATGACTCAGTTCCCCTCATCACTCCATGTAATGTAATGGCTAGTAAATACTATTCAATAAATGAATATCCCATCAAAACCTCTTGAGTGCTATATATGACTTATATTTTAAAAAAAAAAATTTATTTAAGCTATTATTAGTAATAATTAATGTAATTGTCCTGACAATATCTTAAATAAATTATAATACATATGCTATTCATATCATAAGTCAAAAAACCTTATGTCTCCCTTTGACTTTACATGCTTACCATGCATTAAGGCAAAAAATACCCTTATTACTCCATGCACAAGTACTGCCACCATGCAAAAAAAATAACAGTCTAAGAAGACCCCCTACCATCTTGCCAAATGCCTTATCATGCAAATCATATTTTCTCTTATGCAAAGCAATGCATTCTAAATATAGGCCTCTGCCACCTTGTATGCATCTTGTCTTTACATGAGTTCACACCTTTGACCTCTTTTGATGATTCCTTCTAAAGGCATAAGGAATATTCTTGTTTAGCCATGCAATGTTGACCATGTGATTTTGAACATGATTTTTTTGACTTACCTCATAGTCGATCTAAGGAAAGGGTTTTGCATTGAATATCACAAGGCATTAAGGCCTAAGCCTTACCCTTATTACTACCGACCACCTTTGTCATATCTTACACCCCTCCTATCAGCCACTCCATGTAATAATCACTAGGAGCCACATCATTTGAAGTTTTGACCTCGCTACCTTTTTGGATAAGGAAATGATTTCTATTTGGGAGTAAAAAAGAACAAAGAAAAGAATGAAGATTTGAACAAAAGGAGAAAGAGACCCTAATGTTTGGTCATTTTTCACTTGTCTTCATCATACTGGCTACCACTTTGCTCTGCAACCTCATGGCACTTAGGGTTTGTCTCATTCTCCATGGTTTCTCTTTGCATCTTTTAGGCCTCTGCTACTCGAAACCTTGGCATTTCTCTATCAAAATGAAACTTAGGAACAAGTTGATCACTGAATCTTGGTTTTTAACTGGCATTCTTTACTTTTTCTGTAGCTTTCTTGGCTCTATGGCCATGGCCATACTACTCTTTACAAGTTCTTTGACACATGTTTTGTTTCCTTTTGTGTGTTTATCTTGAAACTCCTTGCAAATGTGAGAAAATAAATGATAAGAAAAATCCTCAAAAGAGGCCGCCGCTCTGCTATCCTACCTCCTTTGCAAAAAAAAGGTAAGCTCTCATTCATCTTTCTTGCAGGCTCTTTTTATCACTGTATATGCAAAAGATAATGAGGGTTTTTGTAAATTTGGTGCATCATGAGCCCTCCTGGCTATGGCCATGCATTTACTCTGCTTTCTATAGTGCTCATTCAACCAGAAGCTAAAAATGAAATAAGGGTTTTAAAATTTTTGAGATGGGTATTTCATTTTACGCATACAGAACCCCTCCTGTCGCGGCCATGGTAGTATATGTATCTTTGTAGCTTTCATTTCACTGTATAAAAAAAAAATGGGATAGGGGTTTCATATTTTCTCACATAGTAACCCTTAATTTTCTCCACGGCTATGCTCCAATACATTTTTCTGATATAAGGTTGAAACAAAAAGATGGTTTCTATGTAAGAGACAAAGGCTTTATTGTATGCAAATGGGTATTACTTTTTAAGAAAAAAGATGGTTTTCCTGTCATAGCCATGCATATTCCTCTTTCTATACTTCTCAAGATGCAAAAATATTTAGAGTTTCAATAAAGTTTTTTCCAGATTCTAAGACACATAGACCTTTGTCTGATATAGCCATGGCATTTTGCTATTTTTTCATACATCTCTTTGGCTATATCTTTCAAACACAACCATGGTGTAGGAATACATCTCTATAATTCTTACACTTACTGTTCATATAAGGTGGAAGTTAGGGTTTCATTCCTAAAAAATTGAGGGAGAAAGCCTCTCTTTTAGTTAAGGGTCATGGTAGAAAACCTTACTATTCTTGGTTAACAACTCTTAATGATGATAAGTCTTTTGCTGTAGCATACTTTTCAAAAGGCCTGCAGTTTGGTACTCTTTACTTGTCTTCTTGAGCATGTTTAGTATGTATTTGATTTCTCTCTCTCCTTCATGGGGCAAGTCCTGTATAACTATGTCTGTCAAGAATAATTGCACAAGAAATAATGAATGTTTGTTTCTTTTGTCTATGTCAATAGTATCACTGTAGCATATATATATATATGGCATGATTTGAGTCTTCTACAGTTACTCTTGTCTTTACTCTCATAGTAAATGGAAACAATGAAGCAAAAACTACTGTGGCCCTTGTCAGTATTGCATTATAACAATCTTATGCCTTCTAAAGGATGTTCATGCTAATACATTGATCCTCTTACATCTATTTGTCAACCTCTTAATTGTATGTTGTCTCCATTTTTAGAATGTATCTCTATATTAGCATTGTGACCTGTCTATATCATAGTTGACTGTCCACTCTTGATGATGATATCATCACAAGGATCAAACTCATCACTGCCTTTAGTTGTTATTGCCTTATTTCCATAACTGATTCTCTTTGTGATTGAGGTATGGCTGCTTATCATGCGCTCTTCATTAACTCTTGCATACACTCTTTGTTTTGATTATGAACAACATCATTGTGATAGTTAGTAGTTACAAGATATGCATAAGGAATACCTGACTACTACCAGCCAGAGGTATTGATCTTACTTGTCAACTGCCTTTTGGTTGTAGGGGCTCCTCTGTCTGTATCTATTAATCATTCTTGTATGGTTGCCCATCTGTATCTTCTTCTTTAACATGTGGCATTACTATTGCATTTATCAACACTGTATTTTTGTAGCACTTAATCATACATGACCTTTTTGCACAGTCATCATAAAAAATTACTTATATATGTTAAAACATCACCCTGGTTAGATCATGACTGTTGCCACATGTATGTGACTGTGGGATCATTGTTGTCTTAATTAGCACTTGGCTGTGGCATTCTTTAGATACTACTCCTGATTGTCTTTGTGCATGCTCACTGCTTATCTTTTGATGCATTTAGATCCTACTCTAGCATACATATCATGTCTTTGATCTCCTCTTTCAGTCCTTTATCATGACAAATGTTTATCATAACTGTGTCATTCAAAAACAATGGCATATGAGATAATGACTACTTGTCTTGTGCCTTTGTGAACATCATCACTATGGCATTTAGCATATCATGTGCCTTCTACTACTTCTCCTCCATCATTGTAATAGTTGGCAACTACAAAGTATGAATAAGGGATACTTGACTGTCACCAATAAAAGGTATTGATGCCTTATTGTTTGATCTGTCTTGTGTATCAGATACTTGTAGATAATTTCTCCATTCTGCCAGAGACCATGATACTTGTATTTTGATATTTCTCTACTCTGCCACTCTTTTATTATCATTGGATAGTGATGTAAACATTCATATGGAAATGACTACAATATGTGCATTGGTTTGGTTGTCATTTACTCCTCTTTGAATATCATATGTTTAATAAATGAAGGTTCATGTAGCCTGTTTCTCTTTTTTGATATGCAATAGAAACCTATTTAACACATGTGACCATGTCTGCACCTGATGACTGTACTTATATCTATTCATTCTTTTGTCATTTGTTAAGTCTAATTTTGTAAATGTGACATAAAACATGACAGAAAAAATGGTATTTTGATAGTGATATGAAAAAGATAAAATACCTTCTGTGACTGTAATATTATTTTTGCACTTTGTCAACTTGACTTATTCATGTTAATCTGATTTGCTCCAATCAGCTGTAATAATGTCATGATGACATAACTTTTCTGCAAGTTGATTAGATGATGCATAATGTAGCTTGGAATGATGTATCCTGTCATTTCTGATACTCTTTTCAAATGAAAAGAAAACAAGCTGGGCTCAAACCCTTGTGGGAGCCACATTCAATCCACATGTTTATTTGTCTTCAAATCAGCAACAATACTTGTCCTATACCTGCACAGTGAACAAACAAGTTAGCATAAAAATATACCTGATGGTATTGATTGATCTTCTTCATGGTTTCTTCCTGATTTGTGTCATATATTTGATCTGATCTCTCATATGAATGCATGATGTGATAAGTAGATGTATCTGTTTGATAAAATCATGTGACAACTTTAAACATCTAGAATGCTAACAGGGCTATCTCCAAAATTTTGCAGGTTCAACTGATGATGGGAGTTGAAAGTAAAGATTGGAGACTGAAGGATGGCATTGACAAACAACCTTCTTTCTCAGGCAATGATGGATGTTTCATTTTATCATGTGTTCATTTGTTTTCTTTTATCAAAAAGATGTATAGCTTGTTTGTCTGCAATTGCTCAGTCTAGTTACTCCCATGGTTTGTGTGGGACACATTTGAACACTTCTTTTAAGCATGATCAATTAATTTCTATCATGCATATGATGTATATGTATTTCTTTTTCAATCAATGCATGAGATAAAGTAACGAATACTTGAATGTATGTTCAAAACATGACATGAAATAACAATTCAATACAAATATCTTTCTTTCTTTTATTCAAAACTGATTAACTAAATAATCAATCTAACTTATAACTCCTGAAAGATAACATGATGCAAAACAACTATATTTCTTGAATGATTGGTACCCTGGCAATCCTATTCTCTTGTCATGATAACTCATCAGTCTTGATTAGACTGATGGGTTATCCTGTCAACTGAATCTCCTTCTCTGCTCTTGTCAAAATATCAACCTGTTCAATAAATGCATAACCTTGAAGTTTTTTTTATTCTTTCTAAACAATTACACATAGATCAAACTAATTTTAAGTGTGAAAAAAAATTAGTAATATTTTTGGCAACCTCTCAGGGGTGTTTTCCTACTAAACAACTTAGAACCAGTAGCCTTTGTAACTCCATTGGGCATAGAGTCTTTTCTATCCTGAACTTAGAGAAATTCTGCAACTCACACCAACTAGACACAACAACAGCAACAAACTAGAAAAACTGAAACTAAACTGACTTGCTTAAAACAAAGCCAATAACATGTGCAGAAGGACTTCTTGAAATCAAAACTTATTTGCAGCATAAGGTTGCCTTACTAGTAGCATAATTTGAGGTGAATCCCATTAACTGGGATTGGAAACACCTCACCATCTAACTTAGCAATTTGGAATGCATGGTGTTGCTTGCATTCTGTTATTATATAGGGTCCATCCTACATTGCATCAAACTTTGTATGCTGTCCTGGTCTACTCTTCAACTCATTCTATTTGAAAACTAGATCTCCTTCTTTATAAACTCTTGGTACTACCCTTTTATCAACTGTCCTTTTCATTTGGGCCTGGTGTACTTCTAATGTTTTCAAGGCCTCTTTCCTGATTTCTTCAAGTTCAATCAGTTGTGCAAGCCTAATTTCCATTGGTTGTTCTTCAAGTAACTCTAGCTCTTTTATGTAACTAAGTGTTGGCAACTCCACTGTTATTGGTAACTTGGCTTCCTTTCCATATGTAAGCACATAGGGTGAATTACCTGTTGATCTTTTAGGTGTAATCCTATCAACCCATAATGCTTACTTTAACTTATCATGGCAAGACCTCTAATTTTCATCAACTATTTTCTTTATGATTTTAATCAAATTTTTATTAGTTGATTCAGCCTTTCCATTACCTTGGGGGTAATAGTTTGATGAAGTATTCAGAAATATGTTATTTTTGACAGACCAATCAGATTTTCTGAATCCAATAAATGCTAAAGCATTATTTGAAATAATAGAGTCAGAAGTTCCAAACCTAGACACTAGATCTTGATAAAAATTTAGGATTGATGTTTCGTTAGCATCCTTCAAAGCAATTGCTTCAGTCCATTTAGTGAAATAATCAGTAGCAGTCAAAATCCACTTGTGTCCTTGGCTTGATGGTGGATTAATAGGACCAATGAAGTCCAGTCCCCACTTGCCAAATGGTTGTTCCACTTGAATTGGATGCAAGGGCATTGCTACCATTCTTTGTTTCCCTGCAAAAATTAAACACTTTAGACATTTCTTTACCCATTCATGAGCATCCTTGAACATGTTAGGCCAATAGTAGCCAACTCTCATAATTTTTAGAGCTGTTGTTCTAGCTGCAAAATGACCTCTAGAAGGTCCATCATGAAATTCTTCTAGAATCTTTTAAGTTTGATCCAGCTGTACACATCTCAACAAAACATTGTTAAAGTCTTTTTTGTACAGAATCCCATCAATTACAACATAAGGAATTGCCTGTAATCTATAATATCTTCTTTTAGATTTGTCCAGGCCTTGTGCACAATCACCAGTGTGCAGATAATGGATCATATCATGCACCCAACTTGTAGGGGGGTCTGAGACATCAGTTGTTTCTTTGTTTTGAAGCACTATCTTAGCTTCTCCTTCAAGTTCTTTGTTGTATTTGTCATTTTCTACAAGATGTTCACACAATCCTTTGCCTCATACTAGCTTTGTGACTTTAGTTTGTATGTCATATTCCATGACCTTGGTTATCCATCCTGGTCTATTATCACTTAAATCCTTACTGAGGAAAAATTCTTTCACTGTGGGGTGAGCAACCATTAACTGAATTCTATTATTTGAAATCATATGTTTGAACTTCTTTAGGCTCCTGATAATAGCTAATACATGTTTTTCAACAAAAGAATATATTACCTCGTAGTCATGCAGAACTTGGCTGACAAGTGCCACAGACTGTTCCATTCCTTCATTATTCTGCTGACAAAGCATAGTTGATATAGTATCCACACTGCCAAATGCATATAAAATGAAGTCTATCAAAATTTGGATTTATCAGAGTGGGAGCAGCAGTAAGTGCCTCCTTTATTTCTTCAAAGCTCTACTTTCCTTCTTTGGTCCAGCTAAAAGGAATATTCTTCTTTAGCATTGCTGTAAGAGGTTGTAAAAGTGCTGCTATGTGAGGAATAAACTTTCTTACAAAATTAATTCTTCCCAGAAAGCTCTGTAAGCATTTCTTATGTGTGGGAAGAGGTAATGCCAATATTGCAATGATTCTTTCAGGATCAATTGATATTCCATCTTTAGACACTATGTGTCCCAACAGTTTACCTTCATGAATAGAGAAAATACTCTTCTTTGGGTTTAGTGATACCCCAAATTCTCTACATCTTTCAAAGATTAATCTCAAATGATGAAAATGATCTTCAGCTTTTTTAAAAAAAATAGTCACATCATCTAAGTATACAAGCACAAATTTATTAATTAGACCTTGAAAAGCCATGTCCATTGCTCTCTGAAATGTTGCACCTGCATTTGATAAGCCAAATGGCATCTTTCTGTATGCTAGTGTGCCCCATTTTTTAGTAAAAGCTATCTTGTACTAATCTTCTTCTTTTACAAGACTTTGGTTATACCTTGAATAACCATCCAATAAAGAAAACCTTTTTGATCTAGAAACAACCTGTAATATCTGCTCCATAGATGGTAAAGGATAATGATCCTTTAAAGATACTTTGTTTAAATCATGGAAATCAACACATAATCTAATTTCTCCATTCTTTTTTCTGACAGGAACCAAGTTAGAAACCCATGAAGTATGTTTGACAGGAAAAATGATATTACCTTCAATGAGTTTATTGATATTTGTCTTCATAAGCACTTCCATCTTAGGGTTTAGTGGCCTTTGCTTCTGTCTGACAGGTTTAGCTTTGGGTTCCAGCTCTATTGTGTGTTGAGCTAACTCAGGGTTGAAACCTTTTAGATCTCCATATTCCCATGCAAAGATGTCACTAAACTCCTGACAAAGCTTAATGAATGCTTGTTGTTCCTCTTTTGTACATATCTTTCCCAGCTTGAGTATCTTTCCTTTAAAGATCTCAATGGGTTCATAATGTTCTTACTTTACTGATAAGATGGCCTTGTCTTTTCTTACTTGATCATCAGTATTAAAGATAGATTCCAAGGTCATTAAGCCTTTGGGTAGCTTGTTTGATCTTAACTGAAGTATTTGATCATCATATTGCTATACAAATTTTTGCTGATTACCTATAGAAAATTCAGCCTCTTCCATTAAGAAATTTACAATTTGTTCACCATTATCAAACACTTGCCAACTGACATTATTATCTGGGATTGATGGTCTAACAACAATTTTGACATATAAAGGAGAGTGAATATTCTTCATTTCAGTAGGAATATCATATTCATCTCCTATGGTAGCTAATTTGTCAGCTTGTTTGTTATCAGTTCTAGGTACAGATATCAGATTAAATGCATCAGATTCTTCTATCATGTCCCAAAATCTATGCTTATATAATTTCATCAAGTCATTTTTTGTAGCAGCAAGGTTTCTAACTTGTTTAACCACTAACTCATTATCTCTAAAAACTTTTAAACATTTAATTTTTCTTTTTCTTACCCATTCTAGCCCATGAACTAAAGCCTCATATTCAGCTGAGTTGTTAGAATAGATGAAAGCAAATATGAAAGATGAACAATATTTCTCACTTGTGGGAGAAACTAAAACAACCCCTCCTCTAGCTCCTACATTGCTTCTAGAACCATCAAAATAAAGTTCCCAAACATCATTTTCTGCTTCAATAGTTTGTTGTTTTTCTTCTTTAATCAGATTTAGAATAACTGTATTATTCCCTTGAATCATATACACACCAAGGCCTATCTCATCCATTTTCTCAAATGGATCTATTTCATGGTTCTTTGTTGCCCATTGATCTAAAACCATATCTCAAATTCCTTCTAAAGGTGTATTTGGGTCTTGGACAGGAATCAGATCCTCTTGATAAAAAATGGAAAGATTTGCATTTATGGAACTAGGAGTGTAAGGTTCCAAGTGATCTTTGGCTAACGGTTCAAATTTGATTGTAACCTTGGTTCCATATCTAGTTCTAAAGAATAAATGTGTCTAATCAGATCATAAATAATCTCCTAACCTTGCTGTAAAATATCTAGATAAGCAAATAGCAAAGGTAGGTGGCAGATCAATGACATAAACTTCCTGATTTATAACAAAGTTTGGACAGGCATGCAAAGTAAGGCCTAAATTTTTGAACATTCCAACTATACTAACCTTAGTTCCATCCATTTGTACAACACCTCTAACAACAGGTTCATATTTCAGACCTAACTTATCAGCTAGCTGTTTTGGTATAACCGAGCTACTGGCTCCTAAATCTATCATGCAATTATGTACTAGATAGTCACCTACAATCAGGGTAACATAGAATGGTGGAGGTTTGCCTACTAGTTTAGGCTGTTCTATTATTTTTTTTGCCTCATTTGCAATCATAATCTAAGGTTGATGTGTGTTTTGTACTTCATTTGACAAAGGTAACTGAGATAATGCATTTTGTAACAAATCTTTTTGTCCTGGAATGTGTAAAGCATCTAAAATAGACATGCTTACTATTTCCTTTTTCATATGATCCAAAATATTAAATATAGGACCACTAACCTTTTGCTATACTTTTGGGACATCAACCTCTGGTTGGTCTTTAGCTAGCTGTTTATTTTCTGTAGTTGGCTACCTTGACAAAATATGTAAATCCTTTGATGTAGAAGCTTGATTCTGTTCATTCTGAATTGCAGAAACTGTACTTTTACCTTTATCAGCTTGCTCTGGTACATTTCCAGCTTGCTGATTTGTAGTTCTAGCTTGTTGTTGCAAGTCAACAACTCTCTCTTTTGATCTTGTGTTTGCTGCAATATTAGTAAAAGATTTCTTTTGACCTGGTAACTGATTTACACTACAAAATTTATTAGCTTGCTAATTCATTAAAGCTACATCAAGATTAACATACTAAGTTTGAATATCCAGTTGGTTGTTTACATCACCTACTGAATTTTTAGTAGCAACATAGTTATTCTATACCATCAAAGCTTGACTTACTATCCCATTTGGGCAAGTGGCCTGGTTATGAGGCTGATTATATGGCTAACACCATGCATAATCTTGAACCATGTTATTCTGTATAGGCACTATTTCCTTTGGTGTACTAATAATATTTGGATTATATAACTAATTTGGCCTATTGTTGTAATTTCTCCTTTGACCCTGATAATCTGCCTGATAACCAGGTCTATTTGCTTGGTAAGGGGCTACTTGGTAAGATCTATTATTCTGGTTTGTTTGAATTTTTAGACTTACTAAGTCATTGCTCACAGTCTGCAATATTTTTGCTATACTTTGCTAGTTTTGTTTCAACTCTTGGAATTTACAATGAATGGGATCTGTACCATTTTTTGCATTTTCTTGATAACCAAAAGATGGTATTGATGAAATATGTGGGGTTGAAATTGGGATTAGAGGCTGTATATTTGGAAAAATTGGCATTGGAAGCCTAGGTGCTATTTTACCAGCTTGTATTAAACTATTTTCTGCTCTTATTGCAATATCAAAAGTAGTTGGTAAAGTTACCCCTCCCATAGATTGTATCATAACAACAATATCAGAATTTAAAGCCCTCAAATAATATAAAAAAATATGCTCTGGTGATGGTTTCACTATTTCAGGGATTCTATTCCATGTTTTTTGAAATTTGAAATTAAAATATGTCATTTGCTCTTGTGGAGCTCTCTTAATGGTGGTCATTTGTTCGACAAATGATAAATGATCAGATTTATCTTGAAATTGTATATTCAAAGTAGCACCTAATTCATCCCAAGTTCTAATTGAATTAACTCTTAAGCCTCTAAACCATTGAAGAGCCTTACCTTTTAGTGATGCTGCCAATAGCCTGATTGCAATGTTCTCCTTAGTAATGTGGTGAACAGGACACAAAGAAGCCACATCTCTAATATGTTCAATGGGTGTAGTCGCATCTTCTCCTATGAAACTTGGTAAACTTTTCAATGCAACCATCACTATGTCATCATGCTAGTTTAGATTCAAAGGGTTGCCTCCTTTAAATGTAACAAAAGGCTAATTTCGAGGTGGTTGTGGATTTCTTCCACCACCACCACCTCCTCCTAGAGGTGGTACTCCTCATACTCCTCCAAGAGGTGGAATTGGTCCTCCACCTCCACCTCCTCTGAGTAGAGCCATTGGAGTAGATGGTATTTGAGTTGGTGCTTGGACTGGAACTACTTGAAATATTTCTTGTAACACAAGTTCTTCTTCTGCAAACCTAAGAAGAAGAGGTTCTTCTTAGAAAATAGGAATCTGCTCTCTTGGGCTTGCTGGTGAAGAACTATGAAATTCTAATGATGAACTTGCAAATAATGGATTCTAGTGTGAAGCAAACTCTGGATGTGTAGTTGGCAGATCTAAAACAATTGATAAATCTATTGTGTTGATCACTTTATGTGCTTTTATTCTTCTCTTTGGTGGAGATAACTGATTATGCTCCTTCTCAGAATTTTTCCTTGATCTTGTTTGATATTTTTTCATAAGTTGCAAGATCTGATATGTAAAACCAAAGTATTAGAGTCGCTAAGTACTTGATAATGAACCTCTGAAAGGCTAAAATTCTGCTGTTCATACCAAAAACAACAAAAGAATAAGTTCTCTTGAACTAAAAATTAGTTCAGTGTCCCATCGGGCATGCCAAAAACTGTTATCACTTGGAATTACACCCATATGCAAGGCTGGTAAAGCTCTGCAATTCCATGTAACATGGGACTAATTTTAGGTTGTGGGTGCCCTATAATGAAATTAGACCTCTAGATTGTGGGCTAGTTCCCTTCAAATGTTCTATTGGAATGTATGTTTTTTCTATTTTGGAAAAAGGAAGAAAGAAACTAAATGAAATACAAAAATGTAAAATTTGGTGATGCACTTAATTTGGACAAAAATATGCAATCTGGTCCACAATATTACTCAGAAATATGACTTTCACACAATCCAATCTTGGCATAAATATCACAAAAGTGATTTAAGGGAGGCTTGAAAACAGGCTTTCTATGAAGGAAAATAATTTTTCACAACACAAAAAGATTATTTCTGGTTAATACAACCTGAGACCTATGATGATTATATGCTTAATGTTGCAAGCAAGAAAGTGAGACAATAATTTTAAAGGTTTAATGTTTAAACACATCAAAATTTCCTCAAATTACTTCAAAATAATTAGCACTAAATGGATAGTGTAGACACCTGAAATTGACTTGCTTTTGCAAACCAATTTATCCCTCCTATTAATGGAATAAAATCATTTTATCCCTAACCATCTGTCTATCCCTTGTGATCAATTAACTTACTTAATTTATCACTAAGACCTTACAACACTATCCCTCATTAATCAAATAAATATTCCCAATATTTATTTGGTTCAATTCTCCTTTTCCCTAATCCTCATTAATTAGATAAATCATGGTTATCTAATTGATCTAGCCTACTAATTGACCTACCCTAACCTACTTTAGCCTACCTCATCCTAGCCCTAGGATCAATTAAGCAAAACCTCTATTTAATTAGTCCTAACCTCTCATTTGGGTGGTCAAACCTAGTTTAACACCCTTCCCCACATCCCCCAAATTAAAAATTGAAATAAATCACACATCACATTTACTTCTCTTACACACCCCTTACCTCACCCATCCTCATTCATTACCTTTTATCCCCAAATGAATTCTTAATTCATTTCCCATTCCCCAAATGAATTTTTAATTCATTTCACATTCTTTCACACCCATACCTCATTTAATCACCCCTTTTCCCAAAATGAATAAAAGATTTACTTTTATTCCTAGCCCTTGATCTCATCTTTCAATCCTCACCCTCCATCCTCCTTTCAAAAAATCTATAAATGAGACCCTCTCCAAGCCATTTGAGAGAGACTTCTTCATGCATCAAACCTCTGCCAAAATCACTCCACAATCTCCTTCATCCTAACATCATAATGCCAAAATTATCCCTCATTTCCATCTCCATCTCTATCTGAATCTACTTGTCTCTCATCTTACATTGTGTTGCAAGAATTGAGCAATCCACATCTTCATTCTGGTCATGGGTAAAATCTGAGGAGCTCGTGGGTGCAACTCCTTCCCCCTTCGATTTGTGAATTCATTATAGAGGTATAATCATGTATTTTTGCATTTGATTTATGTTTTAATCTTCATTTTGTCCTCATTAATCACATTGGCATGCCCGGTCTTGAATCTAATCGTCAGTTTGTGAAGTTTTCTTGTCAAAATCTTCATTTTTCTAACTCTCGTTTTGTGAGGTTTTTCAAGTTTTGGTGCTAAACTATTACAGGTTGTGTCTTGGGAAAAAACGGACTATATTATTGTGATCAGGACGCTGTTTCTGTGAATTTTGACAGTAAACTTGCCTAGGTTCTGTGACGAAATTTTTTGAAAAAATTTGAAAATTTTTTAGGGTACAGTCTGTACCATATGGATCTGTACCGTACAGATTGATTGCTGCCGTACTGATCTGTTTATCCTCCATTTGCTGTTATCGTTGGTTTTCTCTATGGGAGTTTTACATTTTGTAGGTTTACTGGGTAAATTCATAGGGTTTCTTCTGCCCGGTCTCCTGTCAAAACCCCGCTCCCCCTCCACTTGCAGACCCTCTGCCTAACCACATGGTCACCACATATCTGCACATTGGTTACTATCAACCTAACCATAAAACCCCTAACTGCGTAGTCGCCGCTTACCTGCCATTTTCAAACTTCCTCCCACCTCCCGTCGCCACTAGTGGCAGCGACCTGCACCGTCGCCACCCCTCTTAGGCCAAGTTGCCACCTACTCTGCGGAAAGCCCCCACCAACATGTCACCACCTCTGGTTTCTTCCACCTGGTCACCACCCGAAGCTCACCCAATCGCTGCTCCTTATTTCCCTCAGCTAGCTCTCTAAACCCTAAACACAATCCCTCTGTGACTGTCGCCTCGAACCCAATCCGCCACCACCAGAGACTCTTGACCACCTCCTGCACATTGCTCTGCCATCACTGGCCATGCCTTAACACCCTCTGCGCTGCCCCTATCCCTCCCGACCACCCGCAACCTCAGTCGCCACTAGACCATCGCCATCACCACCTGAACCTCATCAACCCGCCACTGTGATTCCACCGCGGCCTGAGCCCCATCCACAAAACCCTAACATTATAGGGTAACCGAATGGTTGTTTAGGATTCTGAATCTATTACTATCAAATGGAGTGTGTGGTCAACTTATTAACCATGGGTGGGTTAGGGCAAAAGCCCATCTCTTTTTCTTTTTTATTTTTTGTTAAAATCTGACCCTTGGTCATATCAGTGACCAAGGGCCCTGCTGACCGCTAACTGCCAATCTTAACCCTAATTGCCAGACTTCTGACCACCAGTACTAAACCACCCAATGTGACCGCTCGCTCTCAGACCGCTAGTGGTCAACTAACACTGTTAGACCTGCCTTGCTCCCCTGCATGCCATAATAGGGCAGATTTTTTCTTTTTATCACAACTTTCGCATATGGAGGCAAAATTGAGAAAACGAACACTCGTCGAAAAGCTGGAAGGACAAACTACATAGTTGTGAGGATTTTATCAGGTGACTGTACCTTTTTCCAGCCTTTTTTTGCAGTCAAAGTCAAACATGTATCAAAACATCAAATGCTCATATCTTTTGCATTTTTGATCAAATTTTCGCAAATTTTTTTTTGAAATCACATAGAATTTCCTAAATTTTCTATTCATGCAATCCATTTTTCTTTATTAGTTCTTTTTTCATCAGATTTTATCAGATTCTTGATTTTCACATAACGATCATATTGGCCAGTCTCCTTGCTCCGTTTTCATTTTTGTGACTTGCAGGTGATGATTCGGGGATGGAACAACATCAGGATCAACAAACATAGTAGTTTGGATAGTGAAAACAATTCAGGTACATCCATTTTAATCTTTCATCTTCAATCTTGTTTTCATCACACACTTCGATTTGGGCTTCTAAAATGAACATTTGTCTTCATCACATATCAAAATTGAGCTTAAAATCAACAAGTGCCTTCATCACACATTTGGACTTGGGCTTTAAAAAGAATCATTGCTTGACTTGTCTTCCTCACATTTCAATTTTCTAAGGGTCAATTAACCAAGTGCGAGTGTGAATCAAGTGTGCATGTGTATGCTCTCTCCTCGCACCGCAAGGTGACCTTGGAGATCAAAAACACCTCACTTGATTCACTTTTGTTTACCCTTTCCTAGGAGGCCTGCTAGGGGATTTCATCACCCTTAGGGATGACCTCGTTCGAGGCTGAATCGAAAGACACCCTCATTGAAATCAGAATCTTGTCACTCTTGGCTAAGCCCCAAAGAACTTTCTACCTTTGGGAAGTGAAGGTGAAGGGTGGGTTACCCTCTTCTCCCGGCTATGTGATAGGATTTCACTTTCAATCATTAGTCAACCTCGTGTAAACATTGCCCAAACCTAAATGGCCATACCCCATCAAAATAGACATTAGGGCATGTTGATGTGTCTTGCATGTGTGCTTGTCTAATCATCATCATATTCTTCCAATTCAAAATTCAAAATTGCTTGTGTCTTGTGTGAGTGATTCATGTTTGTACAAGTGTGATCATTTCATTGAACATTGCCAAATCAAGATAAACATCAAATACATAAGACAAGTCATTCACCTCATTCTTCCAACACATCCAAATCCAATCACACTCATCCTAATCACCCATTCTTAACCACTTCATTCCTAATCACATCCAAGTCATCCTAAATCAATCCTAGTCACATCCTTGTCACTCTACATCATCAATCATCATCATTCTATCTAAATCATTATCCAAATAACATCATTCTAATCATTACCCAATCAACATCATTATTCCATTCTTATCAAATCAACCTTAATCCCAATCATCCCTAAACACATCCTAGTCATACCTCCATCCTTCATCACTCATCTATCCTAATCATCCTAATCACCTATCTTATCCACATCATCATCCAAATCATTCAATCTAATCCTATCCTAATCACTCTCATCATAATTAATCCAATTCATCAACATCATTCTAATTCCATCTCATCCAAATCCAAAATCCAAAATCAAATCCAACATCAATCATCCCTTCTCCATTATCCACTCCAATCAAACATTCCAATTCCTAATCCCTAATCAACAAATAATCCTTGGCACATCAAACTTTGGTTAAGGACCTAGTCTCCTTCATCCTCCATCAATCCCCTCATCCAAAAGCCCAACCAAAACTATCCACATCATTATCAAAATCCCTCAACATCATTATCATCCCAATCCAAAATCCAAATCAACCCAATCAAAAAAAGTAAGACCTTAGTCAAACACATCAACCCTCTTGCTTAAGATCATTAGTCTATCAAAAGCATAGAGAACCATCCAACAAAAAAACAAATCAAATCAAATCATCTTAAGGTCTTGAAATTTTGATTCCCAACATCACAATCATCCATCATCCCCATCATCCCATACTATCTCCCACAAAATGGATCTTTATGAAGCAATACAACAATTACAAAGATGTAGAAAAGTCTATGAGAACATGGATCCTAATGCTAAGGAACAATTCAAAAATGGCATTAAAGATATACCCTTAGCATATCTCATCATTGGAGAATCCCAAACCCCTACCCCATCTTCATCATATCAACCCTCATCATATCAACCTTCAACATCTTACATATCCACACCATTGACCTCATACCAACCTTCATCATATCAACAAAGACCTTACACATCATCCCCATCCACATCATATCAATCTTCATTCTTTCAACCTTCATACCAACCTACATCTTACATATCCACTCCATCAACCTCATATCAACCATCAACCTCATATCAACCTTCAACCTCATACCAACTTCCCTCATAACAACCTTCATCATATCAACTTTTACCCTCATATCAATCACCATCCCCTTACACATCCATGCCATCATACTTATCCAACCAATCAATACCTCCACCTTATCCATCCCCTAACCTTTGTCATGCTAAGTTTGATCAAGGGAACACCAATCTAGCACACCTTATATCTGAAATCCAAACCTCATATCAACAACCAAATCCCCCATCTCCTAATCCCCATCCTCCAATCCCCCCATCACAATATCCCTCCAACCTTATCAACCTTAATCCATCACCTTATGTATCTCCCAATCCACCAATCCCTATCACCCATCCACCATCTAATCCACCATCAAATCTTCCAAGTCCCAACACTATCACATCCAAAGAATCCTTGTGGGATTTCCTCCAAAGAACATCACCAAGCAAAGCAAAGGAATCCCCCACCCCTCCAACACCATCATCTAGTCCAATACCTATCCTTGAACCCATCCACGAACCATCACAACCTAATCCCATCACCCACATATCCAATCCCAATCCTAATCCCACACCAACCACCATCATTATCCATCCATTATATTGTTCTTCAACCCATACAATCATGAAGGATACCATCCATTGGCTATTAGCAAGGAATCAAACACCCTCATGCAATCAAACATCCACCAAATCTCTTGAACAACCCCCTATCATAAGTCAAGAACCATCATGTAGCCATGTTCAAGAACCCATAAGTCAAGCACCTATTGCATCCATCCAAGCACTTATCACATCTATCCAAGTCACTCCCACTTCTATCCAAGCACATGAGCTATGTCAAGAATCAAATCCAAAGCATGTTGAAACATCAACCCCTTCTCCTAATCAAGGTCTAACCATCCCATCTAATCCCATCCCTGATCCCCTCCCATATATTGATCAACTTATTGATCTCACCCCATCTTCTACCACCCCTTTACCATCCCACATGAATCCTTCACCTCCATCTACCAATCCCATCCAAAATCCATCCACTTATCCACTTGGCACACGCACTTTAATCCATGGTGACTCCATTGTAAGAGGTGAACAACTTCCATCCACCACCTATCTTTCTTCATTAAATAATGGACTTGCGTCTTGTTTCCAAAGCACTAAACATCCCATCGCATGTCACATACTCCAACACATGAACTATCAAGGCAAAGGCTTAGGCCTTCATGAGCAAGGCATCTTGGAACCCATCCACACCACATTCCATCCATCCTCACATGGCCTTGGCTATACATCCCAAGACAAACAAAATGAGCATGTTGGTACCACCCACACACCTTCTAAAGTCCATTCATCCAATCCCAAACATGGTGCATCTCATCGCACTCCCAAAACATATGTCGCCATCCCTCCTCCATCATCCTATCATTTGCAAAAGCATGTGACCATCCATCTCCCTCCATCAAATTTACCTCCACTACTTCCAACTCCAAATATCTCTATCAAATCCACTTTACCTTCACTCCTACCAACTCCTAATATCCCCATCCATAAATCCCCTCATTCATTTATCCATAAATCCACTTTTTACCCTTCCACTCATCAACCCCCTAAATTTCCCAATCAAGACCAACAAAGGCACACATCTTTCAAACATGAAGCTTCCCCCAAATCCATGGGATTCAAAAGTAACAATTTGAATGCCTCAACTCATAAAGCACAAAAGCCTAAAGATCTCATCCCTTTCAAGCAAAATCATAAATCTAAAAGGCTATCAAAACCCCCACCATCAAAAGAAAAAGAAAAAACAAAAATGGTGTGGGTCCCTAATCAAAGATCAATCAAAACAAATGAGGCATCCACCCCCCAATCCACCCCAAAATCCCAAACATCCCGATCCCCATCTAAAAATCCCATAATTCTGAAGTCTGTTTGGGTACCTAAAACCCTGAATCGACCATCCAAAAATCTCCTATCCCGATCCCCATTACTCCCAACTCCACATCCAAAGTGCAAGCTTCCAAATACATCATGGTGTGTGCAACCATTGGTCTTGGTTCCCCTCCACCACTTAACATTCCCACATACCCCCATCTCTCCATCTTTCATTCACTATCCTACATATCTTCCCCATCACATTCCTATGGTCCATGCTTTTGCATAATCCACATCATAATCCATTATCCACCATCCATTCCTTCTTCTCCTATCTTCCAACAATCCATGTAATCATAATCCATAATGCTATCCAACATGGGACCATCTTCTCCTTGCTATGGAAATAGACGCTAGAGTCCCCCTTCCATCAAAAAAGCGAAAAAATTAAAAAAAATCAAAAATCAAGAAAATAGTAAAGAGAAAAATCCATCCAATGGTGAAAACCACTCCTTGTGGCACCTTGGGCAAGTACCTTGATGAAAACCCCTTGTGTGCATCATGTGTAATCCCTTCTCCATTCATTTTGTATCCCTACACTTGGGGGTAAAACCATATCCTTTGCACATCTTATCCACTATCTTATCCTAATCCTATCATATTCCTATCCACCATCACCTATTTATCCTATCATTCCCCATCCATCTATATCTCCCACCTTAGATCTTGATGAAGACAAGGGACAAAATATCAACAACATGCTTTAGAAACCTCTTGGCATACTCCCTTTTAAAGTATATCCTCCATCCATCTACTACAAAGTCCATTCATTCAAACATGAGCCCATCATGCAAAATTCTTTAAGCATTGGGGCATATGATTCCTTACAACCTAGCCCTTGGAGAAAATCCTTATCCCCATCTCCTATCTATCTATCTTGCATCCATATCTCTATCTTCCAATCCATCTATCATGAATCTCCTCCCTCTCCAACCCCATCACCCTCACCTCTAGACTTGGTGTTCCCTTGTCATTGTTATCTAGCATAAAGGTCATCCACACGAAATCCAATGCAACCATCTCATAATAAACCATTCATTTTCACAAAAAATCAAAAAATCCAAAAACATCACAAAAATCAAAATCAAAAAATCTAAAAACATCACAAAATCAAAAAATCCAAAAACATCACAAAATCAAAAAATCCAAAAACATCACAAAAATAAAAAAATACCAAAAACAATAGAAAACACACAAAATTCCAAAAATAATTTATCCATCATAAAATCAACATTGCTCCATCAACATCTCATCCTCCAACACATCATCTTCCAACATCATCACATCTATCATCATCCCACATCATCATCACAAATTAGAACTACATATCATAACCACTTGCATCTTAATGTGCCTTTATCCTGTGGACACAGGGTATGTAGGCAGTCTGGGATACGAAGGATGTTTCCAGTATTTAGGTACATAATATGCACCCATCCAACCCACTGAGCTTACACTAGATCCAAGCATCACATCACCCATCAAAGCATCATCCCTTAATCAAAATCATCAACTATCAAATCAGCATCAACCACAACTTGTCACCATCATATCTTGAGCCAATCTTACAACATCAACAAAACATGATCCAATCATCAACCGATTCCTGCCTTAGGATATATCATTCCTATGATAGGCAGAATCTATCAAATCATTATCCATTTTGGAAAGAGAGACAATGGCTATTTGTTTTGGTTCGTTGGTCTTTTTGTTTTTGATTTTTATCTTTTGTCTGTTTTGAAGATCACATCAAAGCTACCTTGATCTCACTATATCATGGTATGTGGCAAAAACATCTAGAATGGGACATAGTCTTGTTTTTGTATGCTGTACTTGTGGGTTGGTTTCATTACTCCAAGCTAGTATTCATATCTTGTTGATCATAGGGTTGGTTCTAGCATATTGATCCCCTTATGCATCTAAGGTTCATCATACCTTTTGTGTACTAAGGGCTTATGCTATGAGTCCCCTTCCCTCATCAGGACAAGGTTGTACTATCTTGGGCATGCATGGGATCATTCCTTTGTTTGTGTGTCTAGTCCATGCAAATGTTGGATACACATCATCACCCTGGTCTTCTATACCTTGGTGAAAATATCCACTTTGTTATATCAAACCTAGGATTGCTCTAAATCATTTTCAACACAATGATCATCCACCAATCAATCTCCCACCATCATCATCCTTTCATCTCACCACTTATCCTCCAACCACTTCAACCAATCTCTTCCATCCATTTCGAGAGCACAATCATGTTCTTGCAACCCGCTTATCCTCTCGAGGGGGCATCACCCTTACCAATTATCCCCAAACCTTACCCTATTCTTCTAAGCCAAAATCTTTTTTCTATCCAATCCAACTCTATGTTTTAACTTCTTTGAAATGATGTTACTTAGCCGCAACACCATCTCAAAGAGGGGCAAATGTAGACACCTAAAATTGACTTGCTTTTGCAAACCAATTTATCCCTCCTATTAATGGAATAAAATCATTTTATCCCTAACCATCTGTCTATCCCTTGTGATCAATTAACTTAATTTATCACTAAGACCTTACAACACTATCCCTCATTAATCAAATAAATATTCCCAATATTTATTTGGTTCAATTCTCCTTTACCTAATCCTCATTAATTAGATAAATCATGGTTATCTAATTGATCTAGCCTACTAATTGACCTACCCTAACCTATCCTAGCCTACCTCATCTTAGCCCTAGGATCAATTAAGCAAAACCTCTGTTTAATTAGTCCTAACCTCTCATTTGGGTGGTCAAACCTAGTTTAACACCCTTCCCCACATCCCCCAAATTAAAAATTGAAATAAATCACACATCACATTTACTTCTCTTACACACCCCATACGTCACCCATCCTCATTCATTACCTCTTATCCCCAAATGAATTCTTAATTCATTTCCCATTCCCCAAATGAATTTTTAATTCATTTCACATTCTTTCACACCCATACCTCATTTAATCACCCCTTTTCCCAAAATGAATAAAAGATTTACTTTTATTCCTAGCCCTTGATCTCATCTTTCAATCCTCACCCTTCATCCTCCTTTCAGAAAATCTATAAATGAGACCCTCTCCAAGCCATTTGAGAGAGACTTCTTCATGCATCAAACCTCTGCCAAAATCACTCCACAATCTCCTTCATCCTAACATCCTAATGCCAAAATTATCCCTCATCTCCATCTCCGTCTCTATCTGAATCCACTTGTCTCTCATCTTACATTGTGTTGCAAGAATTGAGCAATCCACATCTTCATTCTAGTCATGGGTAAAATCTGAGGAGCTCGTGGGTGCAACTCCTTCCCCCTTGGATTTGTGAGTTCATTATGGAGGTATAATCATGTATTTTTGCATTTGATTTATGTTTTAATCTTCATTTTCTCCTCATTAATCATAGATAGGTAATTAATTGATCTTAAAGGAACAAACGAAATACTGCAAAGAAGACAAAAATAGAACCTGTAACTTGCCGATCTCTCAATAAAAATTGTAAAAATGAGCTACAAAAATTCTTCAATCTATTTGAATCAGAATGAGAATCAAGAACTAACTTCATAATGAATGAAGTTTTACAATATATAGAAAAGATATTTCAAAAGATTGACCTATAGACAACTGGAATTTGAACCTCAGTTATCTCAAAATAGCACATGCAAAAAATGATAAATGATTCTCGTGCAAGCCCTGAAATCATGCAAAAAACACCTCCAAATGGATGGAAAAATAGATACAAGGTGTCAAAACTATCATTGATCCATGCGCCAATGGAATGAAGTGCTCGACTCAAGGTGAAATGCTCATATAACTCCTCAAACTGCTCCTCAAACTGCAACTAACTGAAAGGTTGAATAGATGACTCAGTTCCCCTCATCACTCCATGCAATGTAATGGCTAGTAAATAATATTCAATAAATGAATATCCCATCAAAACCTCTTGAGTGCTATATATGACTTATATTTAAAAAATAAAAATTATTTAAGCTATTGTTAGTAACAATTAATGTAATTGTCCTAATAATATCTTAAATAAATTATAATACATATGCTATTCATATCATAAGTCAAAAAACCTTATGTCTCCTTTTGACTTTAAATCCTTACCATGCATTAAGGAAAAAAATACACTTATTACTCCATGCACAAGTACTGCCACCATGCATAAAAAACAACAATCTAAGAAGACCCCCTACCATCTTGCCAAATGCCTTATCATGCAAATCATATCTTCTCTTATGCAAAGCAATGAATTCTAAATATAGGCCTCTGCCACCTTGTATGCATCTTGTCTTTACATGAGTTCACACCTTTGACCTCTTTTGATGATTCCTTCTAAAGGCATAAGGAATATTCTTGTTTAGCCATGCAATGTTGACCATGTGATTTTGAACCTGATTATTTTGACTTACCTCATAGTCGATCCTAAGGAAAGGGTTTTGCATTGAATATCACAAGGCATTAAGGCCTAAGCCTTACCCTTATTACTACCGACCACCTTTATCATATCTTACACCCCTCCTATCAGCCACTCCATGTAATAATCACTAGGAACCACATCATTTGAAGTTTTGACCTCACTGCCTTTTTGGATAATGAAATGATTTCTATTTGGGAGGAAAAAAGAACTAAGAAAAGAATGAAGATTCGAACAAAAGGAGAAAGAGACCCTAATGTACTTTTTTCTGTAGCTTTCTTGGCTCTATGGCCGTGGCCATACTACTCTTTGCAAGTTCTTTGACACATGTTTTGTTTCCTTTTATGTGTTTATCTTGAAACTCCTTGCAAATGTGAGAAAATAAATGATAAGAAAAATCCTCAAAAGAGAGACCGCCGCTCTGCTATCCTTCCTCCTCTGCAAAAAAAAAAGGTAAGCTCTCATTCATCTTTCCTGTAGGCTCTTTTTATCAGTGCATATGCAAAAGATAATGAGGGGTTTTGTAAATTTGGTGCATCATGAGCCCTCCTGGCCATGGCCATGCATTTACTCTGCTTTCTGTAGTGCTCATTCAACCAGAAGCCAAAAAATGAAATAAGGGTTTCAAAATTTTTGAGATGGGTATTTCATTTTGCACATATAGAACCCCTCTTGTCGCAGCCATGGCAGTATATGTATCTCTATAGCATTCATTTCACTATATGACAAAAAAATGGGATAATGGTTTCAAAAATTTTAAGACAAGGGTTTCATATTTTCTCACACAGTAACCCTTAATTTTCTCCATAGCTATGCTCCAATACATTTTGTAGATATAAGGTTGAAACAAAAAGATGGTTTTTGTGTAAGAGACAAAGGCTTTATTGTATGCAAATGGGTATTACTTTTTAAACAAAAGGATGCTTTCCCTATCATAGCCATGCATATTCCTTTTTGTATACTTCTCATCTTTCTTTTGTAGATGAAAAAATATTTAGGGTTTCAACAAAGTTTTTTCCAGATTCTAAGACACATAGACCTTTGTCTGATATAGCCATGGCATTTTGCTATTTTTTCATACATCTCTTTGGCTGTATCCTTTAGGCACGACCATGGTGCAGGAATACCTCTCTGTAATTATTACCCTTACTGTTCATATAAGGTGGAAGTTAGGGTTTCATTCCTAAAAAATTGAGGGAGAAAGCCTCTCTTTCAGTTTAGGGTCATGGCAGAAAACCTTACTATTCTTAGTTAACAACTCTTAATGATGATTAGTCTTTTGCTGTAGCATACTTTTCAAAAAGCCTACAGTTTGGTAATCTTTACTTGTCTTCTTGAGCATGTTCAGTATGTATTTGATTTCTCTCTATCCTTCATGGGGCAAGTCCTATATCACAACTATGTCTGTCAGGAATAATTGCACAAGAAATAATGAATGCTTGTTTCTTTTGTCTATGTCAACATTATCACTGTAGTATATATATATATATATATATATATATATATATATATATATATATATATATGGCATGCTTTGAGTCTTCTATAGTTACTCTTGTCTTTACTCTCATAGTAAATGGAAACAATGAAACAAAAACTACTGTGGCCCTTGCTAGTATTACATTATGACAATCTTATGCCTTCTGAAGGATGTTCATTCTAAGACATTGATCCTCTTACATCTATTTGTCAACCTCCTAACTGTATGTTGTCTCCATTTTTAGAATGTATCTCTGTATTATCACTGTGACCTATCTATATCATAGTTGACTATCCACTCTTGATGATGATATCATCACAAGGATCAAACTCATGACTGACTTTACCTGTTATTTCCTTAGTTCCATAACTGATTCTCTTTGTGATTGAGGTATGGCTGCTTATCATGTGCTCTTCATTAACTCTTGCATACACTCTTTGTTTTGATTATGAACAACATCATTGTGATAGTTAGCAGTTACAAGATATGCATAAGGAATACCTGACTACTACCAACCAGAGGTATTGATCCAACTTGTCAACTTCCTTCTGGTTGTAGGGGCTCCTCTATTTGTATCTATTAATCATTCTTGTATGGTTGCCCATCTGTATCTGCTTCTTTAACATGTGGCATTACTATTGCATTTATCAACACTATTTTTCTGTAGCACTTAATCATACATGACCTTTTTGCACATTCATCATGAAAAATTACTTATAGATGTTAAAACATCACCCTAGTTAGATCATGATTGTTGCCTCATGTATGCGACTATGGGATCATTGTTGTCTTCATTAGTACTTGGCTATGGTATTCTTTAGATACTACTCCTGATTGTCTTTGTGCATGCTCACTGCTTAGCTTTTGATGCATTTAGATCCTACTATAGCATACATATCATGTCTTTGATCTCCTCTTTTAGTCCTTTATCATGGAAAATGTTTATCATAAATATGTCATTCAGAAACAATGGCATATGAGATAATGACTGCTTGTCTTGTGCCTCTGTCAGCATCATCACTATGGCATTTAGCATATCATGTGCCTTCTACTACTTCTCCTACATCATTGTAACAGTTGGCAACTACAAAATATGAATAAGGGATACTTGACTATCACCAGTCAAAGGTATTGATGCCTTATTGTTTGATCTCTCTTGTGTATTAGATACTTGTAGATAATTTCTCCATTCCACCAAAGACCATGATACTTGTATTTCTATATTTCTCTACTTTGCCACTCTTTTATTATCATTGGATAGTGATGTAAACATTCATATGGTAATGACTACAAGATGTGCATCGGTTTGGTTATGTCATTTACTCCTCTTTGAATATAATATGTTTAACAAATGAAGGTTCCTGTAGCCTATTTCTCTTTTCTAATATGTAATAGAAACCTGTTTAACACATGTGACCATGTTTGTACTTGATGACTGTACTTATATCTATTCATTCTTCTATCATTTCTTAAGTCTGATTTTGCAAATGTGACATAAAACATGACATAAAAAATGGTATTCTGATAATGATATAAAAAGATAAAATACCTTCTGTGACTGTAATCTGATTTCTACACTTTGTCAACTTGACTCGATCATGTTAATCTAATTTGCTCCAATCAGCTATAATAATGTCATGATGACATAATTTTTCTGCAAGTTGATTAGATGATGCATAATGTAGCTTGGAATGATGCATCCTGTCTTTTCTGATACTCTTTTCAAATGAACAGAAAACATGTTGGGCTCAAACCCTTGTGGGAGCCACATTTAATCCACATGTTTATTTGTCTTCAAATCAGCAACAATACTTGTCCTATATCTACACAGTGCACAAACAAGTTAGCATAAAAATATACTTGATGGTATTGATTGATCTTCTTCATGGTTTCTTCCTTCTTTGTGTCATATATCTAATCAGATCTCTCATATGAATGCATGATATGATAAGTAGATGTATCTGTTTGATAAAACCATGTGATAACTTTAAACATCCAGAGCGCTAACATGGCTGTCCCCAAAATTTTGCAGGTTCAACTGATGATGGGAGTCGAAAGTAAAGACTGAAGACTGAAGGCCGGCATCGATAAATAACCTTCTTGCTCAAGCAATGATGGATGTTTCATTTTATCATGTGTTCATTTATTTTCTTTTATCAAACAGATGTATAGCTTACATGTTTGCAATTGCTCAGTCTAGTTTCTCCCATGGCTTGTGTGGGACACATTTGAACACTTCTTTTAATCATGATTAGTTAATTTCTTTTAATCAATAAATGCATGAGATAAAGTAACATATACTTGAATGTATGTTCAAAACATGACATGAAATAACAGTTCAATACAAATATCTTTCTTTCTTTTATTCAAAACTGATTAACTAAATAATCAATCTAACTTAGAACTCCTGAAAGATAACATGATGCAAAACAACTGTATTTCTTGAATGACTAGTACCTTGGCAATCATATTCTCTTGTCATGATAACTCATCAGTATTGATTAGACTGATGGGGCTAACCTGTCAACTGAATCTCCTTCTCTGCTCTTGTCATGATATCAACATGTTTAATAAATGCATAACCTTGAAGTTTTCTTTTATTCTTTCTGAACAATTACACATAGATCAAACTAATTTTAAGTGTGAATAAAAAATTAGTAATATAAACATGATTGAACCTGTTTATGTAGAATTGTCTTGCATGAAGAGATCTTCCTTGAGGCAAGATGAGATCTGTACACTCTATATCATCCAGACTTCTAGTCTTCTCCTTCTTCAGCTCCTTTTTGAGTAACTAAATTTCTTTCTCAAGCTTTAGGCATTCTTTTGTCTTGGCTTCAATCAAAGCTCTTTGTTATTGATTCTCCTTTCTTGCACAATCCAAGTCTTCAAGAGCAAAAACAAGTTCACCTTCAAAGTCAACTTCATATTCTTCTTCATCTTCAGCCCTATCTAAACCATCTAAGATCACCATGGCCATGAATAGAGATTCTCCTCTATCCTCATCAGATGAGTAGTGATCTACTTCTTCTTCAGAGCTGTAGTCTTCTTTTGAAAGAAGGTTCCTCTAAAAATTATTTCTCTTGAACCCCTTGCTGCTACTTTCACTTTCTCCAAAAGGACATTTAGAGGCATAAGGACCAATTCTACCACATTTGAAACATGTTAAAGGTAGCTTACCTTTATATCTATCTGATCCTCTTTTCATCTTTCTTACAAAATTTGCTTCTTCTTCCTCAACTTCATTGCTTCTATCAGATGCTCCTTCATTCTTCACAGCATTGAAAGCAACTTCTTTTTGACATGGACCTATGACATCATTTCTCTTTTCATAGGTAGTGAGGAATCCAAATAGTTCTACCATGGTGAGTTTCTTCAAGTCTTTGGCTTCTTCTATTGCATAAACTTTTGAATCAAATTTGTGAGGGAGAGATCATAGAACTTTCATTACAACCAAAGATTTAGCTATGTCTTCACCCATACTTCTGATTCCATTCACTACTTCATCTACCTGGTGTAAGTATCCAACTATGTTATCTTCTTCTTTCATCCTTAGATTCTCAAATACTATTTTGTAGGATTGCATTTTGGTGCACTCATGGTTAGAGGGTTCACAGAATGAACTATCAAGGCCGTGCAACAAGAGTAAATACAACAAAAACAACACAAATATAGAATGCAATGGAAGATTTGAATGCTCAATATATCATACATTAAGAATGCTCATATGCAAGCAACATGCGGGCTACAATCACAAGGGCTCAAGCCTTGATCTTAGGGCTATAACATAAATGCAAGATTTGGCAATGAAGTGCCTTCCCAAAAAGAATCAATTATCAAACTATGAATTCAACTATATATGAACTACTAACTTCCTAATACATCTTAGAGATCTATATATATCATCTATAAGCTCAAAAAATCCTCCGCATTGGCCAAGAAAGGTTACAAACTCCAATGAAGGAACGTAACATGTAGAAACAAATAGGTCGAGCCTAAACATCTGGTAATGCTCTGCAAATGCATGAATCAAGTTGAAGACTTCAAGGAAGGTCTATCTTATCCTTATGTGCCTTGTATGATGTTCCATTTAGCTCTGCAAGTCATGGAAGTGCTCCACAAACCTTCTCCTTCAACTAACTGCCTAAATGCCCTGCTCTGTGAAAACAGGTGATCTTTTGATAGCGATAAATTTTAGCAGACAAGTCCAAATGACTTGAAATTTGGATATGATGTAGATGATGATATGTAGATGCTAAGTCCTGCTCTGTGAGCTCTGATATGAAAATGCGGTAAAATGAAGTACAAAATGTTGAAACTGCAACTGACTGAACTAAACTAAAAATGAAAGAAAATAAAGAATGCAAATGTTTTTGGTTGATGCAAGATTTCTCTACAACTTGGGATGCTCCTGCATCAAACACCTGAGGTTGTTGAAAAAGTGAGTCCCTCACTTTGTTGGGGCTAGAGGGAAACCAAGGTGGTCCACCTCAGCCTGAGATATCCAAGATGAATCTTCTTTCAGTCTGCCTTTCTACTTTACCAAATATTCTTTGTATTGCTTTCCTTTGGTACTACATCCAACTTTGATGTCCAAGATGTCTTCTATCTGCTCTGATTGTTGATGTGGTAACTAAACCTTCAAACTTTCTTTAATGCTGTCACTTGATTCTCCCTCATGATACTGATATAAGTCTGCAATGTTGAATATAGGTGATATACCCAAGGTCTCTGGTAGCTCCAATTCATATGCGTTGCTTGAGTATCCCATATGGTCCAAACTTCTTCATCTTCAACTTGTTGTATGTCCCTACTAGAAATCTCTCTTTTCTCAAATATACCATTACTTCATTTCCAAGTGAAAATTTTTTATGTCTCCTCTTCTCATCTGCTTGCTCCTTATACTTACTTTTTATTTCCTCCAAATGCTCCTTGACCTAATTATGTATTGTATCCATGTATCCTACAAATTCTTCTGCCTCTGCACTTCACTTATTCTCCATATTGATGTCTCTCAACTCTGTAACTCCTCTAGGTTTCATTCCAGTTACAATCTCAAATGGTGTCTTCCCTATACTCCTATTCACTAAATTATTGTATGCAAACTCCACTTGCGGTAGAATCAGATCCCAATTTCCTATCCTCTCTCCTACCAAATGTCTCAACAAATTTCCCAAACTCCTATTTACCACTTCTGTCTATCCATTTGTTTATGGATGAAATGTTGAATTGAAATTTAGGTTTGTTCTCATCTTCGTCCATAATATCCTAGAAAAATACGAAATGAATCTTGTGTCTTTGTATGAAATTATGCTCTTAGGTAATCTGTGCAATCTCACAATCTCCTTAAAAAATAGGTCGGCAACATGCATTGCATCATTTGTCTTCTTACAAGGTATTAAATGTGCCATATTTGAAAATCTATCCACCACTACAAATATAGAAGCATGTCCTCTCTATGCTCCTGGCAATCCTAATATGAAATCCATGCTTATATCTTCCCAAGGTCTCTCTAGTATTGTCAAAGATTTGTACAATCTAGTGTTATGACTACTCCCTTTTGCATCTTGACATATTCTACAACTCTACACAAACATCCTTACATCCTTATATATCTAAGGCCAAAAGTAACGTTCACTTACCAAAGACACTATCTTGTCAATTCCAAAATGTCCTACCAATCCACTATTGATATGCACCAGACAACTAAGAAGGGGGGTGAATCAGTTGTCACAAAAACTTAAACACTTTCTGTAATTTAAACACTCACCACTTATCCACAATTATTATGATTTAACAATGAGTGCATGAAATCAGAAACTTAACTATAGATACAACATCAAACACAAGAGACACCAGATTTACATGGAAAACCCCAAGGTGGGGAAAAACCTCAGAGAGGATTAACTCTCAATATATATTGCAATCTTGAAATGATGATGTTCAGGCTTGGTCACTCCATGGGCCTAAACATACTGGCTTACTGCCATGAAGAACAACTAGGTCTAGTAGGCTCACTGCCTCAACCTTAAACCTAGTAAGATTACAATAAGGGTTGTTAAACCCTGAGGGCTATTAAACCCTACTTGTGGCTTATGGCCAAACTCACTGCCATGATCAACACCTTTCTATATTTGCAACTGAAGTACAATAATTCCCTTGCTCTGCTCTTCTTCTTCTTTCCTTTGCCTCTTCTTTGCTCTACCTTTTGGACCTTTCTTAATATCTTTTCATTTTCACTCAAGGACACCTTTTCCATGACTCAACTACAAGTATTTATACACTACATCAACCTTGGAATGATCATCAAGGTTGGCATCACAATCATCAACCATTGGAACAATCTCCAAGGTTGGTATTACAAATGTATACAAAATAGGTCCTGACCTATTACAACAATGTACAAAGGAAATGAAATGTGAATCATGCCATGCCTTAGCTAGGACTCAAACATGATCTTCCACACCACAACATGCTTCCACAATCTTCCAGAGATCTCTGCAATCACTGGGATCAACCAGGTCGGCCAAGAATGGTTACACGCTACATTATATGGGAACAATCTTCACACACCATCTCAATTTCTTAACGTGGACCAAAGTCCATATAGGAACATGATTAGGAGACATCCACAAGCATGCTATAATCATCAGGAGAAACCATATGAACCTTAACCACTTTATCCATTGGAATCTTCTCACCGGAACACATGACCTTCACTGTCTTCAACTTGTAGGAGTTAAGGACAACACTGAGAGGGGGGGTGAATCAGTGTTGTGTAAATTCTTTAATCTTTTTCAAACTTTAACTTTTTGAGCACAAGGAATGAATGATACCTTTGATTTGTCAAATACATATGCACATGACTATGAATGCAGAAAGAGAATAAAACTTCATAAGTAAATTAAACACACACAAGGAAGATCAATATGAATCATAACATAAGATATGCACGAGTGGAAAACCCATCAGGGTAGAAAAACCACTCTAGAATTGCCTCACTGGCTTAACTGAAAACATGCCTCACTGGCAATACAAATTGTCTCACTGACAAATATTAAGGTCACACTGACCTATAGCCTCACTGGCTAATACAATGCCTCACTGGCAAACCAAATCACCAATAGAAGTTATAAACCAAATCAGAGGGATACTCTGTTTCCATTCAATACAAATATATGTCTGTCAAATACCCATTCTATTCAATCTGACATCTCAACAATCCTTTTTCTGATCCAATCAACACTGCATTCTAACAACACTGCATATCAAATGTGTATTCTAATCCAACACTTCACAACACTGTATATTTCATCTCTATCCTTCTTAATACATCCATCAGTGCACCTGGAAAACAAATTTATACAAGTTGAATGTCTTTTCACTGCCTTGGAACCTTTCACATTCCTTCATCTGATCACACAAATTTTGCAATTATAAACAACAAGACTTTTGAAATTTCACTTCTCTGCAAAAACACATTTCCTTTTCTTCATCTCCCCTCCAAATAAACTCTTCAATTTTGATTCATATTCCCTAAAAAAAATTCATGATTTTATATTCAAATTCATTGTCTTCATGTAATTTTGTCAAAAATAAAATCTCTCTTATTCGTATCCTGTAACAAATCATCTTCAAGACAAACCCTTCATCTTCCCTGCAAAAAAGAAATTTCCTTTGTCTTCAAAAATTTAATCAATCTGCTCCTAAGAGAAATAATATCTTCTTCACAAATTTCATCTGCCCCTGTTTATTTTTCTCCTCAAATCCAAAAGAAAAATTTGTCAATTTTCCTCATAAAAATCCATCATAAATCTTCTCAAAAAATATATTCTTCACACTAAAAAAAAAACTTCAAAACATCTTCTACAAAAAAATTAGTCTTCAAATTTTTCATCCTCTTAAAAAATCTCTTCATAAAGATAATAAAATTTCCTTATTAAAAAAACTCCTTAAAAAAAGGACCGACCAAAAATATTATAAGGAAATTTCTTAAGTTTTAAAAAGAAAATTCTATCTTTGATTTCGGGCTTCAAAGAAAAGATTCTAAATACTATTGAAAAAAGCCTTTTCCTTTTTCCTTAATGCATAAACTTCCATTTTACATGCAATTTTGAATAAAGCCATTTTAAATATGAATCGGCCTCCAATTTAAACCTCCAAGGCATTAGGCCAAACCGTTGCCCTCTTAGACTTTTGGCGGAGGTAGTTTTAAATTCAAAAAAAACTTGGAAGCCCGCCAATGTGAACGACTTGCTCTATCGGTAAAAAGAGCAAAAGGGGCCGGTGATTGTATGTTATGGAGACCCTCAAGTGATGACTTAAGTCATCCTTTAACCTGTGCTCCAAGTCACCGTAGAAATAAGACATAAAGTGCATGACAACTTAAATGAATGCTTTGAAATATGTTTCACAAATTTTTAGGTCACATTAATATCCTTAGAGTTTGCCTTGATATGTACAAAACCTCTGCCCTAATAATAGAGACCTTTTGTCTATTGAAAACTTATAACCATACAGATCAACAGTATAAAAATTAGCATTCAACTCCGAACTTGAACCTTGTGAAAACTTGAGAGATTTATTGTTTTGAATAACTATATGAAGTGCTCTGCCATCTGCCATTTATAATACAAAACTTAACACATCTGCCATATGTAATACACAACATCTATCCTCTTGTGAAGATCCCTGATGATGATGACAACTTTAAGCAAGATCATTAGAACTTCTACGTAATATGAGACATTGGATTCTTGTATGATCAACATTTGAAGCACAACCTACATTTTGCAACTTGTTCATGCAACATGGAGACATTGAAAATCATGGACCTCAACCATCAACAAGCATCATAAAAACATATCATAAAGCAAGATCCCACTGTCTGGAGCACAACCTGATTTTTAAACTCACAACAAGCCACCTCAAATGTATGACATCAATTTTCCATTGCACCAAGGCAATTTTCCATTGCACCAAGGCAACTTTTGCATTGCACCATCTCCTCCTGATATGAACACACTTTTGACATCAATGACAACCTATCACCATCAATCTCCCCCTTTGTCATTGATGGCAAAAACTATCTAATTGCAATTTTTCTTTCTCCCCCTTTTTGACATCTGATGACAAAGACAAAAATTTCTTCCCCTATGTTGAATACCACAAACAAATCATTATTCATAAATATCACTAGCAATTGTCCTGACAAGAATAACCATTACTTCTTGACACAATACCAATATGAGGATGAAGAAAACATATCTCTGTAACCAAATACCAACTTTATAAACACATCAATACACTTGATGAACCATGAAGATTCCTTAATACACAGTTCCCAACTCAAAATGACATGATGACCACTTTTGATAAGATCTTTTCAAATCTCCCATGATAGAGACAACTCAAACCTCTGATTAACTCCCCCTGAGAACAATCCAAACTCCACAGAAAAATTGTTATAGCATGATCATAACAATTATAATCACATTAAAATATGAACACTTTGAAGGCATAAATTCATGTTAACCTTTCAACATATGACCAACTTTGCTGAACATTATCATCTGCTACTGCTGATTCAAGACATACCTTTAACTTCCTCTGAAGAAATACAAGATATCACCATCAATATCATACCTTGAAGAACACTGTCTAAAACAAATTAGAGAGGAAGATCATCAATGAAACATTAGAAACTCCTTAATATATCTAGTTTATCATCTTCTTTTGATATTATCTTCAAACCACCTGAAAGCTCCAAGACACATGTCATAACTCAACAAAGTAATAGATATAACCATCAAATTATCATCCTGCAACCAAACTATTTTGAGACCTTTTCTGTCATGGCAAAGAATGAAGACCATCTGAACTAACTTCCTGTTCTACACAAGACACTTGTCAATTCTGACACAAAACCACATCTGATGAGAGTTTCATGAGAACACCTTTACTGAAGCAACATGACAACTCAATCATGTAAGTATGATATGAACAATATACAAAATAGGATCAAGTCACAACATCACCAAACTCTTTGAGGCAAAAATCATGAAGACTCCTTATGACACAGTTCTCAACACAAGATGCCAAGAAGACCATTTTTATAAGACTTTTACTTGCCTCTGATACAAGATTCACCATCAATGTCATAAGAAACTCTTGATTGTCATAACTTGAAGCTCATACCTGAAACCACCACACACTTTGAACAAACCTTTCTAAACCATATTAATGAAGAAGAACATGTCAAATTATTATACCAATGATCACTTCTAAATGAACATTCATTCTACAACCAAGAATTATTGCACATCCTTTTTGACATGAAAAGAATGAAGACCATCCTGCTGATCCTGCACATCTCTTTACAACACACTGTTAAATCTGATGAAACATACTGCAATCAACAAGAACTCTTGCCTCTTGACTTTATCATTCAAAACAAGATATTATTGCAACAACACTTTCCAAAACACTTTGGATTGCAATACCATGATAATTCAATTTTTGTAATCAGGATCATTTGTCTAACAATTTGTGCATTTGAACTCCTGAAACACTTTTTCAATATCTTGAAAGCATAATAAGTCAATGATTACCTGTTTCACTGTCAAACATTATCAAAGATGATTTCAACAAAGAAAACAAGATCATCAAATTGATAAACATCAAATGATCTTCTTCCTGGAACCCTTTGGGGATACTTGATAGAACATGAATAACTCCCCCTCACTTCATGCTATCTGTTATGCAACTGATGAAGTGACTTGTGCAGGATACACAAGCTTAAAATCTGGCTTCTCTTTACTTCTTTCTGCTTCCAAATTTTAATAGGCTCTTTCTTCCTCCAAACCTTTTCTGTCCTTTTCTTTTCCCAACCTTTTAAATTAGGTGGAGCTCTCCTGCAACTGTGTGCTTTATGACCAAGAGAGTTGCAATTATAACAAATTATGTTGTAATCAAAATCAATTGACTGATAATACCTTTGAGCACTCATATTAAGCTTCCATGAAGGATCATACACTCTGTTCATTTTGCAGTTTCTTTGAATATGTCCAACATTATTGCACTTGTAACATACAAGGTTAGTATTCCTTTTGCAATCAACTGCTTTATGACCAAAATGATTACAAGTATAACAGTAACCATTAAATGAATAGTTATACCTGTACATGTATGCTTGTCTAACAGGAGCACTTCTTCTGAAATTTCTTCTTCTTTGATTATGCATTTTGTTTTCAGTGGTAGTATTCAAATCAATCTTCTCTCTGGGAGTCTCTCTGACTTTTGAACATTCTCCTTCTTCAAATCCTAATCCAGTTGTGTCATTATGCTGCTTCTGTTTGCCCAACAACACATGTAACTTGCTTGTGCTTTCTTCAAACTCCTGATACTTCTTAGATAAAGTCTTCAGACTATCATAATCTTTTCTGAGTTTGATAATTTCTCCCTCTAGTTTTAGATTCTCATTCCTTCTAACTTCAAGGTCAGATATTGATACATCAGCTATCCTCTTAACTTCTTCAATTTCTGTCTTCAATCTAGCAATTTGTTTGTCAGAATCATCAATATATGTCTTTAAACTAATAATCTGACATCTGGCCTCTTCAAGATCTGTAGAAACAATTTCAAGTTCTGAAAGTGCATTGACTTTTGATTCTCTTTCTTGTTGCAGCTGCAAGTTTAGTTTCTGATTCTCTCTCTTATACTTCTTGAGCTCACTCAGGGCATATATAAGCTCTCCTTCCATATCAATCTCACAATCTTCTTCATCATCATCACTTGTGATGCTGGCTTCTTCTAAATCAAATTGGGATTGAACATCAACTCCTTCATTTGAAAGTTTCCTTTCATGGTCACTCTTCTCAGATAATAAGTTGTTTTCTTCTTCAGGTGCACTACCTTGATAAATTTTTATCAACTTTTTCCAGACATCCTGAGCTGTTTCACACTGCACCACTTTACAAGAAATATCATTAGATAAACCAGATAAAATAACCTTCTTGGCTATATGATTGCAATTAATAGCCTCTTTGTTATTTGTAGAGTTAGAATATCCATTCTCAACAAACATCCATATATCATATCCTAAAGAGGATAAATAGGCTTGCATTCTCATACACCAAACTGAAAAATCTAAACCATTAAACAAAGGAGCATCTGAAATCTTTTCTTCTAATACAATACTAGACTTAACATGGAGAACATCTTTATCAACTGAATTTATATCAACATCTGAATTTGATATGGATAATGTCTTTTGTGTCTTCTGACCAGAATGATGCTTAAGATTTCTCATGTTCTTATTTCTCCTGCACTTACCCATTGAACTCCACACACAAGACCTACCCAAGCTGATTAAGCTGTAGAAGGGAAACTAGCTCTGATACCAATTGTAGGAGTTAAGGACAACACTGAGAGGGGGGGTGAATTAGTGTTGTGTAAATTCTTTAATCTTTTTCAAACTTTAACTTTTTGAGCACAAGGAATGAATGATACCTTTGATTTGTCAAATACATATGCACATGACTATGAATGCAGAAAGAGAATAAAACTTCATAAGTAAATTAAACACACACAAGGAAGATCAATATGAATCATAACATAAGATATGCACGAGTGGAAAACCCATCAGGGTAGAAAAACCACTCCAGAATTGCCTCACTGGCTTAACTGAAAACATGCCTCACTGGCAATACAAATTGTCTCACTGACAAATATTAAGGTCACACTGACCTATAGCCTCACTGGCTAATACAATGCCTCACTGGCAAACCAAATCACCAATAGAAGTTATAAACCAAATCAGAGGGATACTCTGTTTCCATTCAATACAAATATATGTCTGTCAAATACCCATTCTATTCAATCTGACATCTCAACAATCCTTTTTCTGATCCAATCAACACTGCATTCTAACAACACTGCATATCAAATGTGTATTCTAATCCAACACTTCACAACACTGTATATTTCATCTCTATCCTTCTTAATACATCCATCAGTGCACCTGGAAAACAAATTTATACAAGTTGAATGTCTTTTCACTGCCTTGGAACCTTTCACATTCCTTCATCTGATCACACAAATTTTGCAATTATAAACAACAAGACTTTTGAAATTTCACTTCTCTGCAAAAACACATTTCCTTTTCTTCATCTCCCCTCCAAATAAACTCTTCAATTTTGATTCATATTCCCTAAAAAAAATTCATGATTTTATATTCAAATTCATTGTCTTCATGTAATTTTGTCAAAAATAAAATCTCTCTTATTCGTATCCTGTAACAAATCATCTTCAAGACAAACCCTTCATCTTCCCTGCAAAAAAGAAATTTCCTTTGTCTTCAAAAATTTAATCAATCTGCTCCTAAGAGAAATAATATCTTCTTCACAAATTTCATCTGCCCCTGTTTATTTTTCTCCTCAGATCCAAAAGAAAAATTTGTCAATTTTCCTCATAAAAATCCATCATAAATCTTCTCAAAAAATATATTCTTCACACTAAAAAAAAAACTTCAAAACATCTTCTACAAAAAAATTAGTCTTCAAATTTTTCATCCTCTTAAAAAATCTCTTCATAAAGATAATAAAATTTCCTTATTAAAAAAACTCCTTAAAAAAAGGACCGACCAAAAATATTATAAGGAAATTTCTTAAGTTTTAAAAAGAAAATTCTATCTTTGATTTCGGGCTTCAAAGAAAAGATTCTAAATACTATTGAAAAAAGCCTTTTCCTTTTTCCTTAATGCATAAACTTCCATTTTACATGCAATTTTGAATAAAGCCATTTTAAATATGAATCGGCCTCCAATTTAAACCTCCAAGGCATTAGGCCAAACCGTTGCCCTCTTAGACTTTTGGCGGAGGTAGTTTTAAATTCAAAAAAAACTTGGAAGCCCGCCAATGTGAACGACTTGCTCTATCGATAAAAAGAGCAAAAGGGGCCGGTGATTGTATGTTATGGAGACCCTCAAGTGATGACTTAAGTCATCCTTTAACCTGTGCTCCAAGTCACCATAGAAATAAGACATAAAGTGCATGACAACTTAAATGAATGCTTTGAAATATGTTTCACAAATTTTTAGGTCACATTAATATCCTTAGAGTTTGCCTTGATATGTACAAAACCTCTGCCCTAATAATAGAGACCTTTTGTCTATTGAAAACTTATAACCATACAGATCAACAGTATAAAAATTAGCATTCAACTCCGAACTTGAACCTTGTGAAAACTTGAGAGATTTATTGTTTTGAATAACTATATGAAGTGCTCTGCCATCTGCCGTTTATAATACAAAACTTAACACATCTGCCATATGTAATACACAACATCTATCCTCTTGTGAAGATCCCTGATGATGATGACAACTTTAAGCAAGATCATTAGAACTTCTACGTAATATGAGACATTGGATTCTTGTATGATCAACATTTGAAGCACAACCTACATTTTGCAACTTGTTCATGCAACATGGAGACATTGAAAATCATGGACCTCAACCATCAACAAGCATCATAAAAACATATCATAAAGCAAGATCCCACTGTCTGGAGCACAACCTGATTTTTAAACTCACAACAAGCCACCTCAAATGTATGACATCAATTTTCCATTGCACCAAGGCAACTTTTGCATTGCACCATCTCCTCCTGATATGAACACACTTTTGACATCAATGACAACCTATCACCATCACAACTGTCATAAAAGAAAGATAGCTTGCAGACCACCAAACCATGAACCATTGCAACTTTAGGAACTTATCATCGTCCCAGACTTCCCTCTAGAACCATAGAGCCAAATACTTTATTGCAAAGGAATGCGGAGAAGAATACTTTCTTCCTATCCCAGCTGAACTTACAGAAAAGGTAGGTTTCACTCTAGTGAATACAACTCACTCAGATCTTCATGTAAAGGCTTCAAACCTAGAATGCAACATCCTTAGTCATACCTCTAACTTATTTCCAATCCATAGACTGTGATCTTCAAGCAAAAGTAAATGTGGAGTAGTTTACTAGATTGTTCTTCAGCATACAACTCACTATCTGTACTGCACTTCTCTGTAGCTCACTAGTTTCTTTCGGAGAGGCTAATTTTCTCAATATCCTCAACATACAAGTCTTCTAAACAAGTAATAGAATAAGATACAGTTGACACCAATGACAACAAGGATATGTTGACATCAATGACAACACCGATTAGGCACATACTTGCAACAATCTCCCCCTTTGTCATTGATGGCAACATATGATGTGAAAAACTACAATAGCCATCAAGACAAGATTCTCCCTCTTTCTCTTACACATCTGCACTCTAAGTTTTTCACATGACTTCTCTCCCCCTTTGACATCAATGGTAAAGGGCACATACTTACACTCTTCTGATCTAATCTCTCTTCTAAACTTTCTTCAATTGACTACTCCCCCTTACTTGATGCTTTCCTGACTACAACTTTGGTTTTTCATGTGAAGTTCTCTCCTTCTTGGTTTGTCAATTCTCACCTTAGGATCTTGCTACTACTGCACTATTTTCCTTGTCAACAACACTGCAATACTTACTACTCTTTATCAAAAATTCATATCAGCATCATTTACCTGCTTCCCCGGAGAGATAACTTCACAATCTTCTTGTCTTCAGTAACCATCTCTAATTACTACCTGTACTGCTACACCTTTTTCATTTTATTGCTCTGACTATTCCCTCTTAGGAGTACACATCAGATGGTATCTAGCTCATATTAGAACCTTCTCATGCTATCACTTCCGGAGTAACATAGCTTGTTTTCTCAAATCTTCAGACATGACTCTGTCTACAAGTTTTCTTCTGCAAGCTTCCCTTATCATCAATCTAGTTAAAACAATGTCTTCTTTAATCTGGCATTCAAGCAGGCAGTCTTTACATCTGATTTGAAGTCCTTATGTGCTACAAAGGCTAGAAACAACTTAATAGCCTCCATTTGTGCCACTAGAGCAACATTTTCCATCTGTGAGTACCTTTTACATACGACATTGACTTATTTCTCACCACTTCTCTATTCTCACTCAATTTAATCTTTGATCTGCTCATTTGTAATTCCTTTTCTTTGCCAATTCACCTTTTCTCTTGTTACCCAAGAACTAGTCTTTAGTGTGGTACTTCTGCATAATTTCTAGGGATCTCAGGAATTCTTTATGGAGCTCCTTCTTTAACTTGATTATCTTCTTATTCACCAGATATTTATGAATAACATACTTGAACCACATTTAATGATATTCAATTGCAGAGGCATATTGATCTAATCTATGTTACTTACTTTATATACTACTCATACTTTAGTCATTTTGGGCTTTTGAACTAGAATCCTTTTGTGCCTTGATCTACAGAGTTCCTTTCAAGCAATTTGCCATATAAATCTTCATATCATATCTTTGTGCTGAATCTCAGCACTGACTATCTGGCTAGGGGATTTAGAATTTTCAATACAGCTCCCCCTGAGCTAGAGTTTCCAATTTACTTCTCAGAGGAGGTATCTGCTCCAGAATCTAGTGTAGACTCATCTCTGACTTTATTTACTTCTTTCTTGACCTAGACCTTGTTCATCTCCTTCTTGACTTCTGCCGAATCAACCTTTTCCACTGATTTCTTCAATTCTTCTTGATTATCCTTCTTCATGCTCTTACTTCCGCAAAATCTTGCAATATGTCCAGGCTTGTTGCAATTAAAGAACATAGTATTTTTCTAACCATTGATCCTTTCATTTGTCCTTGAACTACATAAGTTAGATTTATGCCCAAATTTATTGCATATATAATAGTAGCCACTGAAGGATTCAATTGTTCTAATCTTGCCATAGCCGTTTCTCACTTGACTTTTACATTCATTTGCCCTATGTCCCTTTATGTGGCAAGCATAACATCTAATGGAATTCTAACTAGAGGATGATGGGACATTTTGATTTATCCTATTTCTACACCAATTAGCCTTGTGACCAAATTTGTTACATAAATTGCAGTAACCATTGAAAGAAGAATACCTTTGAGTGTTTGGCTGCCTAATTGATGGTCTTCTACTTCTTTGCTTCTGAATCTATTTGATTTTGTCCTCTTCCTGACTTGCATTGAATCCTTTGTCTTTTCCAAATTTTATGCCTTCTCTGTCATCATCATTTTCCTGTTCTTCCATTGACCTATCACATCTGACAGCATTCACACTGAATTGATCTCTTTGAGCCCACACATGTTTCAGATCAACTTTCAAGCCTTCAACTTCTTCAAGCTTTATGCAGATTTTAATTTTGTCTTTCAGATAGTTCTCATTTTTTGTCTTTTCTTCATTGTTCTCTTTTAGAGTTTTCTGTAACTGCCTGATTTGCTTTCTTAAATCTTCTTTCAAATCCATATCTTCATATGTAGTTCTTGAGTTATCTCTATCAATGCTGGCAATTAGGCACATATTCATTTGATTCACAATAGCTTTATGATCTTCCACAACACTTTTTTTGGTCTGGGAACCTTCTTGTTCTTCAACTTGCAAACCCTTAATGGTTGAGATTGAATTCACCTAGATGTTCTCAATGACTTTAACATTTGTACTTTCAATGATCCTTCCCAATCTATTATTGTAACATTGGTAGGCTTTCGTCCAGGATGAATATCCAAGAAAAATCCCTTCCTCATACTTGGCAGTCATTTTCCATTCTGATGAGGCATTTGCTCCCAAAGATTTAAAATATTTTATAGTGGGTATTGATCCACACCAAAGCTCAGCAGGGGTCTTTCCTTCTTTAGTTGTTATCTAAACTCTGTTTAGAGTATAGACAGTGGTTTGAATTGCCTCCTAAAATATATCTAGTAGATTTGTTTCTTCCATTATTAATTTTACATTCTCTTGAATAGATTTACTTGCTTCTTCCATTATCGTATTTTTTGTAGAGAGCTATTTTTCTATCCCATGGGTTTCACAAAATATATTGAAATCATTGGAGATAAGTTCTACTTCTTTGCCAAGTCTCAGGCCTTTGATGTTCATGCCTAGCTCATTTTCAAGGGTTTCTTTAAAAATTTTGAGAGCCTCTAGAATCTTTGATTTATCTTTTAAAAAACTTACCCAAGTCATTCTAGAAAAGTCATCAATAAAAAAGATAAAGTACCTTTGACCATGGAGGCTTGGTATTCTTGTAGGACCACAAAAGTTTGTATGAATTAATTCCAATCATTCAGTGGAGGATCTTTCTTTATCTTGCCATGCTTTTCTTGACAATCTTTGACATTTCCTGCAACTGATGTTGCTTGAGTAGTCAATCTCTGGTAGGTCCTTCACAATCTGAACTGAGTTTGTTAAATCATCAAGATTTGTATGGCAAAGTCTTCTATGCCAAACCCAACTTTCATTTGTCTAAGATGTGTATCCAAGAAAGTCACTTTTTCTGAGATGATAAAGATTCTTTTCAGTTCTTTTTGCAATTGCTATTGTAGCTCTAGATTTTTCTTTGATTTCAAGAGAGTCATTCTCAAATACAAACTTGAATCCCTTCCTGCATAACTATCTGACACTTAAGAGATTTTGTTTCAAACCTTTTATATAAAGAACATGTTCAAAAATTGGTCTGTTGCCAAATTTTGTCAATCCTATTCTACAAACTTCAACAGTGCAATCATCTCCGAACCTGACTAGCCCTTCATTATATTCTTCCATACTAATGAACTTACTCCTGTCACCAGTCATATGTTTTGAGTAGCTACTATCAATAACCCAACAATCTTCATCACTGGTACAAGCTTTAGATCAACTTCAATGGTTGTCATTTTGTTCTTCGTGAATCGCTTCCTTGGACAATCTACTCTTGATATGTTTTGACGAGCATTCAGTTGTATAGGAGAGTATTTGTTTTCCTTTTGTCTCCATTAGGATCTCCCTTGAGTTGTTAGACTCTTTCCAAGAGGGACTTGGCTCTGATACCAATTGTTGATATGTGCTAGACAACTGAGAGGGGGGGTGAATCAGTTGTCACAAAAACTTAAACACTTTCTGTAATTTAAACATTCATCACTTATCCACAATTATTATGATTTAACATTGAGTGCATGGAATCAGAAACTTAACCACATATACAACATCAAACATAAGAGACACTAGATTTACGTGGAAATCCCCAAGGTGCAGAAAAACCATGAAGAGGATTAACTCTCATTATATATTGCAATCTTGTAATGATGATGTTTAGGCTTGGTCACTCCACGGGCCTAAACATACTAGCTTATTGCCATGAAGAACAACTAGGTCTAGCAAGCTCACTGCCTCAACCCTAAACCTAGAAAGATTACAATAAGGACTGTTAAACCCTAAGGGTTGTTAAACCTTAATTGTGGCTTACTGCCAGACTCACTGCCATGATCAACACCTTTCTATATTTGCAACTGAAGTACAATAATTCCCCTGCTCTGCTCTTCCTTTGCTTTGCTCTTCCTCTTCTTTCCTCTACCTCTTCTTTGCTCTACCTTTTGGAACTTTCTTAATATCTTTTCATTTTCACTCAAGGACACCTTTTCCATGACTCAACTACAAGTATTTATACACTACAACATTGGAATGATCATCAAGGTCAGCATCACAATCGTCAACCATTAGAACAATCTCCAGGGTTGGTATTACAGACATTTACAAAATAGGTCCTGACCTATTACAACAATGTGCAAAGGAAATGAAATGCGGATCATGCCATGCCTTAGCTAGGACTCAAACATGATCTTCCATGCCACAACATGCTTCCACAATCTTCCAGAGATCTCTACAATCACTGAGATCAACTAGGTCGACCAAGACTGGTTACACACTACATTATCTGGGAACAATCTTCACACACCATCTTAATTTCTTAACACAGACCAAAGCCCAGATAGGAACATGATTAGGAGACATCCACAAACATAATATAATCATCAGGAGTAACCACACAAACCTTAACCACTTTATCCATATGAATCTTCTCACTGGAACACATGAACTTCACTGTCTTCAACTGTCATAAAAGAAAGATAGCTTGTGGACCACCAAATCACAAACCATTTCAACTTTAGGCACTTATCATCATCCAAGACTTCCCTCTAGAATTGTAGAGCCAAATACTTTATTGCGAAGGAATGCGGAGCAGAATACTTTCTTCCTGTCCCAACTAAACTTACAGAAAAGGCAGGTTTCACTCTAGTGAACACAACTCACTCAAATCTTCATGCGAAGGCTTCAAACCCAGAATGCAAAATCCTTAGTCATACCTCTAACTTACTTCCAATTTGTAGACCATGATCTTCAAGCAAAAGTAAATGCGAAGTAGTTTACCAGACTATTCTTCAGCATACAACTCATTGTCTATATTGCACTTCTCTGTAGCTGACTAGTTTCTTTCGGAGAGGCTAATTTTCTCAATATCCTTAACATACAAGTCTTCTAAATAGGTAATAGAATAAGATACACTTGACACCAATGATAACAAGGATATGTTGACATCAATGACAACACTGATTAGGCACATACTTGCAACATCCACCACTATGCTTCTCCTTGATCAAATTGTCTCTCATTGAACTCCTAGGTATACACAACTAATTTCATTTAAACAACATATCCTCCTAAATGAAATAATCTAACCTCTTAGTTCTATCCATCATGACAGGTTCCTTATATGCTCTCCATGGTTCTAAAAAATCCAGATCTTCCTTATACATGTGCTTCAATTATTCAAAACCCAATACTTCAACTCTCATCTCTGTCAGCAAATTCCTTCTTCTACTCAATGCATCTGCAACTTTGTTTGACTTCCCACTCCTATGCTTCAATACAAATGTGTAACTTTGCATGAACTCTACCCATCTAATATGTCTCTAATTCAACTTTCCTTGATTTTTTGGATACTGTAAAGCCTAATGATCTGTATACAACATAGATTCCTTAGGTAACAAGTAATGTCTCCACTTCTTCAAAGGTTGAATTATTGCATAGAATTCCTGATCATAAATTGAATATCTTATTCTTGCATCATTCAACTTCTCATTGAAATATGCTACTGGTCTACCTTCATGACTTAACACTTCTCCTATTGCATTTCCACTTGCATCATAATCTACTTTAAATACTTTGTTGAAATTTGGTAATGCTAATACTGGTTGCTCTGTCACTTTCTACTTCAACAATTCAAAACTTTTATTTTCTCTTGATGTCCACTTGAAATCCGTTCTATCACCTCTTATTGTCATTGGTGTGCATACTGAACTAAAATTTCTAATGAACTTTTGGTAGAAACTAGCTAATCCATGAAATGATCTGACTTCTCCAATGCTCTTAGGTGTTGGCCATTCAACAATTGCTCTAACTTTCTCAGGGTCCATCTTCAATCCTTTCATAGAAATCACAAATCCTAAGTATGCCAATTCTTCCTTCTTGAAACTACATTTCTTGATGTTTATTAACAATTTCTCTTCTCTCAGTCTCTATAACACTTGTCTAAGGTGCCACAAATGTTCTTCTTTTATCTTACTGAATATCAGAATATCATTCAAGTATACAATAACAAACTTACCTAAGAATTTCTTGAATACCTCATTCATCATCTTCATGAAAGTACTCAGTACATTATTCAATCCAAAAGGCATCACTAACCACTCATACAATCCTTCATTTGTCTTAAATGCAGTCTTCCACTCTTCAAATCTATCTTTGTGAAATATTTTTCTCCACTCAAACATTCCATAGTATCATCCATCCTAGGCAATAGAAATATTTACTTAACTATGATCTTATTGATTGCTCTAGAGTCTGTGCACATCCTCTATTCTTGGTCTTTCTTCGGTGCTAACACTGCAGGTACTGCTCAAGGGCTTAAACTTTCTCTGATCAATCCTTTCCTCAACAATTCTTGTATCTATCTATTCATCTCTGCATTCTTTGCTGGTGTCATATGGTGTATGGCTTTGTTAGGCAAACTAGCTCTAGGTAGAAGATCCATATGATGACTGATACTCTAGATTGGTGGCAATCCTTTAGGTACATTATCCGATATGATGTCTTCATACTCTATCAACAATTTAGTTATCTCTTCTAGTTGTGATTCTTTAGTCTCTGTACTTAGGGTTCCATGCTTCTTAGGAATTAAAGCAAAACACATAATCTCATGTCTCAATCCATCCAGGAATTTCCTTCCATCTACCAAACAGATTCTAGAATTCCCACATCCTTAACTCCTAGGCTCATCTTCCAAAGGTATCAAGGTGATTTTCTTTCCATTAGATACTATTGTTGCAAGTATGAGGTGAGCCAGTGTTGTCATTGATGTCAACATACTCATATTGCATTGACAAGAAGGATTTGATGAGCTGTGTGCTGAGGATATTGAGAAAATTAGCCTCAGTCAGGAACAGTGAAGAACAGTGATGAGAAGAAGGTAAATGTACTGTATAGGATGAGAACCGGAGGATGCGGATTAAAGGGTTAGTAGATATGAGTCTTGAGATGCTACAGTTAAGATTTCAGAGGTCCGCATGAAGATCTGAAGGAGTTGTGGCTGCCGGTATAGAACCGGGTCCGGCAAGTATCCAGAGGTGACAGAGGATCACAAAAAGGTCTGGTGAGGTCCGGAATTGTATCATCCTAATCTGCGGATTGGACTGAGTGTTTGGGATGTCCTTTTGATGTGTCATCCTGATTTGTGTATGATTTGGAGGTCCGGAAGTACCTCTTGCATTATGACAGTGGCGACAGACTGTGTTCTTGAAGTTCCGGATGAGGAAGACAAGAGATCCCAGTAAGTAGAGGAAGTGCGGATGTATCCGGACATTCAGACAGGCTTGTGAAGGTTCTTGGATCATGTTTAAGTTGTGTTGTTGGTCCGCATTGATGATAGAGCCCGGAATTGAAGTTATTCTTCCGGATGAAGTTCTTGCTCTGTTTAGCCGACCGGATGAGTTGTTCATCCTGCGAATGTTCTTGTGATGGCCGACCGGATGTGTTATTCATCTTGCGGATACTCCTATGGTTGTTTTCCAACTTAGATGTTTGTTCCTAAGTCGATGTCTTGTATAAATAATGGTTTGTGAGTTCATTTCAGTGTGTGGTATGTGGATGAGTGTGGCATAGGGAAGAAACGTGCGAAGGGCAGAGCAAAGATGTTGGGCTTAATTGGAACTGATCCGGACATGGTAGAGATGTCATTCTCCAGTTCAAGACTGTGATTTTCATCACTTTGTAGACAGTGTGTCTCCTTGTAGGCAGTGGGCCTCTTTGTGAGCAGTGTGCTCGGGCAGTGAGCCCTTATTGGCATGTGCCATTCATTTTTCTTTATTCTTCTAACAGAGAATAATTCTTGGGTTAATCACCCCGTGGTTTTTCCCTTAACCGGGTTTTCCACATCAAAATCTTGGTGTTCAATGTGTTGATGCTTATCTGCTCTTGTGTTTATGTATTTTGCTTCCATGGATGATTATTTGATATGCTGCTAACTAACAACAGAGAATTGAGTGTTTGAAGGAACAAGAAGTTTTATACAACTGATTCACCCCCCCCTCTCAGTTGTATGCCCTAGATCCAACAATTGGTATCAGAGCCAAGTTCCTCTGATAGGAGCTTAACCGCTTGAGGAGATCCAGGATGTCGTCATACAAGAAGGATAGTCCGAAGTTCGATGGAACCAACTTTACTCTCTGGAAGGGTCGCATGAAGTGTCATTTGGAATGTATGGGAAAAGCATACTTGGCTATGATTTCTAAACCATATATACCCCCACAAGGTGGTCCGACAACTCTGAATGAAATCACAGAAGCTGAAAACAATCTGCGGACCAAGGAAGCTCTTCTAAGCGCATTGAATGACTCAGATCTCTCGAATGTCATTGACCTACCAACTGCATATGAGATCCTAACTAAACTGGAACTTCTGTATGAAGGAGATGAGTTTGTCAAAAGTGCAAGGTTGCAAAGTCTGAAAGGGAAATTTGAAAGATTGAAAATGAGAGATGATGAAAACATCACTACCTTTATGCCAAGAGTAAATGAGCTGGTATGTGGAATCAGAAATGCTGGTGGAACTTTAGATGAAAATGAGATTGTCTGCAAAATCCTAAGATCCCTTCCTGCTGCCTACAAAATCAAAGTTGCTGCCATTGATGAATTCAGAGCCCACACAACTGTCACAAGAGAACAACTGGCTGGCAAACTAGCTGCATTTGAAATGACCGAGTTTGGAGATGATCCGCCCAAGACTGAATCTGCTTTCAAAGCCAGTGCCTATGTGAAAGGCAAACAGAGATTTGATCCGGGTGAAAACTCATCAAGGAAAATGTCATGGTATGATCAAGCAAGAAGAGACATGGAAGAAGAAGAAGCAGAAACAGCTCAACTTGAAGCCCTCATTGCAAAAAGACTGCCAAGAGGATCCGGTAAGTATGAAGGAAAACTACCCTTTAAGTGTTTCAACTGCAATAAGATTGGTCATTTTGCCTCAAGATGTCCGGAGAGATCTGCAAGATCTAATACTCACAGACAAAGGTTTCAAAAGAATTGCTATTATGTTCATGAAGAAGATGACAATGAAGGAGTAACAGATGATGAATCAGAACTAGGAAGCAAATCTGGAAATGAGTGGGTGTTTATAGCCATCAAGGAAGAAGATTCCATGCTCTCTGAATCTGTCAATCACAAAGTTGTTGAAAAAGCCTTGGCTGCTCAAGTGGAAGAAAAGGATGATTGGGTTATTGACAGTGGATGTTCTCACCATATGACTGGTGACAAGAATAAGTTCTTAGACTTGGAAAGATATGAAGGAGGAATGGTAAAGTTTGGTGACAATTCTGCTGGCAGAATCAGAGGTAGGGGAACTATTTCCTTTGATGGTAAGAGCAAAACAGGAAATGTACTGTATGTTGAAGTATTGAAGCACAATCTTCTCAGTGTTGGTCAGTTAGTGGACAAAGGCTATGATCTCCGGTTCAAGAATGGAAAATGCAGAATCTTTACAAGCTCCGGAACTGAAATTGCATCCGGTACTCAGACAAGAGGTAACATCTTCCATCTGGTTGGTTCAAATAAAAGTTGTCTGTTTGTTCAAATTGATCAGAGTTGGTTATGGCATAGAAGAATGTGTCATGTAAATTTTGATAACATCATCAAGATAAGCAATACTCAGGCTGTGAGAGATCTTCCAAAGTTGATGAAACCTACAAATAGTGTGTGTAAAGAATGTCAGTTAGGTAAACAGAGCAGAGTCTCTTTCAAAAGCAAAGATCAGTCTTCTACCGGATTGTTGGAATTAGTACATACTGATCTATGTGGTCCGACAAGAATCAAGAGTCTGCAGGGTGATAGATATTTCATGTTGTTAATTGATGATCATTCCCGGATGATGTGGGTTACCTTTCTAAAAGAAAAATCAGAAGCTTTTGAGAAGTTCAAAATCTTCAAAGCTATGGTGGAGAATCAAACTGGATTGAAACTAAAGTGTCTAAGGTCTGATAGAGGTGGTGAATTTACATCTGGTGAGTTCATTGACTTTTGTGAGAAACAGGGTATAAGGAGACAGTTGTCTGCTCCTAAGACTCCACAGCAGAATGGAGTAGTTGAGAGAAAAAACCGAACCATCCAGGAAGCTGCTAGGACAATGATGTTGGAAGCAAATGTTCCTCAAATGTTTTGGAAAGAAGCTATCAGCACTGCAGTCTACACTCTCAATCGAGTTCAAATCAGAAACAACACCGGTAAGACCCCCTATGAACTCTGGTTTGGCATCACTCCTACTGTGAAATATTTCAGAGTATTTGGTAGCAAGTGTTATATTAAAAGAGATGAAGATCTAGGAAAGTTTGATGCTAGAAGTGATGAAGGAATTTTCTTGGGCTACTCCACTCAAAGCAAAGCATACCGGTGTTACAATAAGAGATTGAGGAAGATGATAGAAAGCACCAATGTAAAGGTTGATGAAGGAATTGAGAAGCCTTCAAGATTTTATGAGTTTGATGAAGATGACCAAGATAGTGTTCAAGGACCTCAATCCTCTCCGGTGAGACAGAGTCAGCCTGATCCGGTAAATCAGGAAGAAGAGATAGGTTTGAATGAGCCTGATCAAGAAATAGCAGTGCTGGATACTCCCAAAATTCCAAGGTATGTAAGACTGAATCACTCTGAAGATCAGATCATAGGTGACAGAAGCAAAGGTGTACAAACTAGAAGGAATATTGCTTAAAATCAGAATGAATGTCGTCTGATTTCAAAGATTGAACCTAAAACAATAAATGAAGCCTGCAATGATGAAAACTGGACCAAAGCAATGGAAGATGAATTGATGCAAATTGAGAAAAATCATACTTGGGATCTTGTTCCCAGACCTAGAGACAGGAATGTAATTGGAACCAAGTGGGTCTTCCGGAACAAACTAAATGAAGCCGGTGAAGTAATCAGAAACAAAGCTAGATTGGTCTGCAAAGGCTACTCTCAAATAGAAGGAATTGACTTTGAAGAGACTTTTGCTCCGGTGGCAAGAATTGAAGCAGTCAGATTACTTCTTGCATTTGCTGCCTTCAAAGACTTCAAGGTATATCAGATGGATGTCAAGTCTGCCTTCCTAAATGGTGATCTGGAAGAAGAAGTCTACATTGAACAACCAGATGGATTTCAATTGTCTGATAATAATAATATGGTCTGCAAGTTGAAGAAAGCTTTGTATGGATTGAAGCAAGCCCCAAGAGCATGGTATGAAAGGTTGGATAAGCATCTTGTGCAGATTGGATTCAACAAAGGTACTGCTGATAGTAACTTATATTTCAAAATTGATCATGAAAACATTCTGATTGTTGAAGTGTTTGTGGATGATATCATTTTTGGAGGAAGAGATAGTATGTGCAAAACTTTTGCCAATCAGATGAAAAGTGAGTTTGAAATGTCTATGCTTGGTGAAATGAATTTCTTCTTGGGACTGCAAATTACTCAAACAAAAGAAGGGATCTTCATTTCTCAGACCAAATATGTGAAAGAATTGTTAAAGAAATTTGGTATGGAAGACTCAAAGCCTATGAACACTCCTATGGCAACCGGATGTAAGCTAAGCAAAGATGATGGTTCTCCAAAAGCAGATCAGACAAAGTATAGATCAATGATTGGTGGATTGTTGTATCTCACTCAAACTAGACCAGATATAATGCAGGCTGTTGGTCTTGTGGCAAGATTCCAGGCTGATCCTAGAGAATCTCATGTTATGGCAATCAAAAGAATTTTTAGATACTTGAAAGGAACAGTTGAGTATGGTCTATGGTACCCTAGAGATCCGGACTTCTCTCTTCATGCTTACACAGATGCAGATTGGGCAGGAGATGTGGATGACCGGAAGAGCACTAGTGGAGGAGCATTCTTTTTGGGTAAGAGATTGGTTTCTTGGCTAAGCAAGAAACAAGATGCAATATCTCTGTCTACAACTGAAGCAGAATACATTGCAGCAGCAGGTAGTTGCACTCAAATCTTATGGATGAAGCAGATGCTAAGAGACATCAAAGTTGAATATGAGGAGCCTATCACAATTTTCTGTGATAATTCAAGTGCAATTAATATTTCCAAGAATCCGGTATTGCATTCTAAGACTAAGCACATATCTATCAAATTTCACTTTTTGAGAGAACAAGTAAACAAGGAAGAAGTCAGATTGGAGTATGTTCCCTCCAAGGATCAGATTGCAGATATCTTTACAAAACCTCTTCCCAAGGACTCTTTTGAATATCTCTGGGAGAAGTTAGGGGTCATGGCCCCTCCGGTGATGAACTAAGATGCACTGATGTGCATCAGTCCGGTGGCTATCACAGTCATATCTTGTGATCCAGACTAATGGGGAGCTGCAACTAAGGGGGAGCAGCTGGTATGATTCTGATGCATGAGAATTGCAAGTATGAGCCCTTTGCCATTGATGTCAAAGGGGGAGAGAAGACATGTGAAAAATAAGTGGTTGATGATCAAAGGGGGAGCAGTAAAGGAAGAGAAGACATTGATCGAAGGGGGAGCAGTAAAGGAAGAGAAGATATATGAAAAGATTGAAGTTCTTGCCTTAATGGTTTTTCACATCATATGTTGCCATCAATGACAAAGGGGGAGATTGTTGCAAGTATGAGGTGAGCCAGTGTTGTCATTGATGTCAACATACTCATATTGCATTGACAAGAAGGATTTGATGAGCTGTGTGCTGAGGATATTGAGAAAATTAGCCTCAGTCAGGAACAGTGAAGAACAGTGATAAGAAGAAGGTAAATGTACTGTATAGGATGAGAACCGGAGGATGCGGATTAAAGGGTTAGTAGATATGAGTCTTGAGATGCTACAGTTAAGATTTCAGAGGTCCGCATGAAGATCTGAAGGAGTTGTGGCTGCCGGTATAGAACCGGGTCCGGCAAGTATCCAGAGGTGACAGAGGATCACAAAAAGGTCCGGTGAGGTCCGGAATTGTATCATCCTAATCTGCGGATTGGACTGAGTGTTTGGGATGTCCTTTTGATGTGTCATCCTGATTTGTGTATGATTTGGAGGTCCGGAAGTACCTCTTGCATTATGACAGTGGCGACAGACTGTGTTCTTGAAGTTCCGGATGAGGAAGACAAGAGATCCCAGTAAGTAGAGGAAGTGTGGATGTATCCGGACATTCAGACAGGCTTGTGAAGGTTCTTGGATCATGTTTAAGTTGTGTTGTTGGTCCGCATTGATGATAGAGCCCGGAATTGAAGTTATTCTTCCGGATGAAGTTCTTGCTCTGTTTAGCCGACCGGATGAGTTGTTCATCCTGCGAATGTTCTTGTGATGGCCGACCGGATGTGTTATTCATCTTGCGGATACTCCTATGGTTGTTTGCCGACTTAGATGTTTGTTCCTAAGTCGATGTCTTGTATAAATAACGGTTTGTGAGTTCATTTCAGTGTGTGGTATGTGGATGAGTGTGGCATAGGGAAGAAACGTGCGAAGGGCAGAGCAAAGATGTTGGGCTTAATTGGAACTGATCCGGACATGGTAGAGATGCCATTCTCCAGTTCAAGACTGTGATTTTCATCACTTTGTAGACAGTGTGTCTCCTTGTAGGCAGTGGGCCTCTTTGTGAGCAGTGTGCTCAGGCAGTGAGCCCTTATTGGCATGTGCCATTCATTTTTCTTTATTCTTCTAACAGAGAATAATTCTTGGGTTAATCACCCCGTGGTTTTTCCCTTAACCGGGTTTTCCACGTCAAAATCTTGGTGTTCAATGTGTTGATGCTTATCTGCTCTTGTGTTTATGTATTTTGCTTCCATGGATGATTATTTGATATGCTGCTAACTAACAACAGAGAATTGAGTGTTTGAAGGAACAAGAAGTTTTATACAACTGATTCACCCCCCCCCTCTCAGTTGTATGCCCTAGATCCAACAACTATAGTGTAAGTATTCTTTCTCCCATCATGTATAACTTTTCTATCATACTGTCATGGTCTACCCAACAATATATGACATACATCCATCAGCATAATATCACACAATACTTCATCATGATAAGATCCTATATGAATCATCACCAAACATTGTTCACTCACCAGTACCTTGTGTTCATCCTGAATCAATGCTATCTTGTAGGGTTTAGGGTGTTTTAATCTCTCCAGGTTTAGCTTAGTCACCATCTCCTCTGAAACTAAATTATCAGTATTACCACTATCAATGATAACCATACAACATTTACCTCCTGATTTACATCTGGTCCAGAACAAACTTTTCCTCTACGGTGGTTCCTAAGTTGTGTACGACTATATTATAAAGCTATAAAAATAAATACAATTTATAGAGATTTAGCTATCATGGTACCACAAATACAATCCATGTTGAATTAGTGCTCTTCTCATGACTAATGATTCTCCTTTCTCTAGTTTTCCAACTGAATTAGGTGATCCAACAGGTTCTTCTTCTACATAAGTTGTCCTTGCACTATTCTCTATCCTCTTGCTTGTACTTCCCTAATGACATTCAAATGCTCGGTGTCCTTCACCTCCACACTTAAAATAAATTCCTCTGAATGTTCTCTTATTCAACCTTCTTTCATCTCTCCTATACCCCTCACTCTGGTAAGAATCATGATTCCCTCTGTGGTAGAAAGTTCTATCATCTCTCTGGTATGCATTGCTATCTCTATCTTCCTTCTTGAATGGACTATCTTGTTTGTTCTGCTCCACATATGATCTTTCTCCTCCAGAATATGTTCTACCTCTTTGAAATTTGCCTCCTCTACCTATTTGTCTTTGCTTATGCTTCTTATTCAACTTGTCTTCAACTTTTAGGGCAAATTGATATGCTTCTTCGATTGTTATCATCCTCACCAGATACAATTCTTCTTGATTGTTCAATCTCAGTCCATTGATGTATCTCAACACTTTCTCCTTGCTTACTTCACTATGTCTAGTCCTTATGATCATCTTATGAAATTCTTCAGTATATTGCTTCATAGATTTCTCCTTTTGTTTCAGGTTTTGTAATCTTTTCAACAATTCCAACTCATAGTCAGTAGGTATAAACTATTTTTTAACTTTGTCACCATTCTATCCCATTTTGTGATCTTTTCTTTTCCTCTTCTATTTCTATCCAACTTTACTTCTTTCCACTAAATAGAACCATGTCCTTTCAACTTAGTCTTCGCAAATATTACCTTCTCCAGATCTTCAATTTCTTCATATTCAAAGTATTCCTCCAAATCATTTATCCAATTAATCAATTCCTCCGGATTCAAATTTCTAGTGTAATTCAGTACTTCCACTCTAGGTCTTTTCCAATCTTTGAAATAGCTTTCAACATCATCATTTGATCTGATTCTTCTTCTAGGGTTTCTTCATTTTGATCAGCAAATTGAAATTCTTCATCATCACTTTCAACATCATGTCTCGAGGCTAGTCCTCTTCTTCTATCTTCTACAACATCCAGTCTAACTTTCATTATTTTCATCATCTCCATCATTTCATCCATTCTTCCAGGAATAGTACCTACATCAAGTATCCTCCTTGGCGGCATCTCTTCCTAGGATTCGGTGCAACAGCCTCAATTCGGTGATCTGACTATAAGGTAGCAACTGCCTCACACTCGGTGATTTGTTGAAAAACACAAGTAGACTGCCTTAGGTTGGTGATTGGTTCACCACAAGATCTTATGGAATACCTTCACTTCAAAAATTTTCTCCTAAAGGATTCAAAACTTCACTCTGAAACCACTTGGTGCAGTCACAATTGAAGGGTTCACAGAATGAACTGTCTAGGCCATGTAGCAAGAGTAAACACAACAGAAACAAACAAAAACATAGAATGCAATGGAACATTCAAATGCTTAATATATCATATATTTAGAATGCTCATATGTCAGCAACATGTGGGCTATAATCACAAGGGCTCAAGGCCTGATCTAATGGCTACAACAGAAATGCAAGATTTGGCAATGAAGTGCCTGCCTGAAAAGAATCAATTATCAAACTATGAATTTAGCTATCTATGAACTAATGACTTCCTAATACATCTTAGAGATCTATATATATCATGTACAAGCTGAAGAAACCCTCTGCATCGGCCAAGAAAGGTTACAAACTCTAATGAAGGAATGTAATGTGTAGAAACAAATAGACTAGGCCTAAACATATGGTAATGCTCTGTAAATGCATGAATCAAGGTGCGGACCTCAACAAAGGTCTATCTAATCCTTATGTGCCTTGTATGATGTTCCATTTAGCTCCACAAGTCATGGAAGTGCTCCATAAACCTTCTCCTTCAACTGATTGTTTGAATGCTCTGCTATGTGAAAATAGGTGATCTTCTAATAGCGATAACTTTTAGCAGACAAGTCCAAACAACCTAAAATTTGGATATGATGTAGATGATGATATGTAGATGCTAAGTCTTGCTTCATGAGTTATGATATGAAAATGCAACAAAATGTAGTACTTACAAAATGCTAAAACTGCAACTGACTGAACTAAACTGAAAATGAAAGAAAAGAAAGAATGCAAATGTTTTTGGTTGATGCAAGATTGCTCTGCAACCTAGGATGCTCCTACATCATATTTTGGATTCATTTATGGTGTCATCTCCTTCATAGAGACGTTTGAGATTCTCCCATATCTCTTTTGTTGTCTTGTACCGCACAACCTTGACTAACTCTAAACTGCTCAAACCACTTAAGATTGAATTCTTGGCTTTAGCATTATTCTCATGGGCCTTCTTCGCATCTAAATCTATAATCAGATGATTGGGTTCAACATAATTAGTCTCAATCACCCTCTAGACATTATACCCTAGTGAGGTAAGATATGCTTCCATCCTTACACTCTAGAGGTCATAGTTATTTTCATCAAACATTGAATCTTTAGAAGAGGACTCCTTCTGAGCCATGTGTTCTATTCCAAGATCTACCTTTAGCTGTTAGGCTGCACCAAGGAACCTTGCTCTGATACTAATTGTTAGAACACAAAGATATACTGAGAGGGGGGGTGAATCAGTATATATCAAAACTCATTCTAGTTTAACATTATCAATCAAACTTCTAACTGCTTTAACCAAAAGATCAACAAATTAAACCAATTAAAGCACAACACATAAGCACACAACCATAACACTAGATTTACGTGGAGAACCCAAGAAGGGAAAAACCATAGTGAGCAAGATACTTGGATCTACTATCCAAATCTAGCCTCACAAATAAAAACAAGATTACAATATTATTTATGGGCTAAAACCCAAAGGAAGATACAAATCCCTGAAATACAATTCAATAGCACTTACAGAATGAGACTACAACCTCTAGATATTAAATGTAATAGATCTTACTGAACAAAACACCTCCGCATCATCTGCATACTTTACTTTGTCTCAAAATCTCACTTTCACTGTACAATGAACTCTGCTACCTTCAACACAGCACAAACATACTCATATCTATTCACATATCTTTGCACACCCTCACATACTCTTACTTCCTCAACAAACAAGATCTTTCATGTATACCATCTACAAATTTCAAAATCTTTCTCCCATGTCAGCCAAGATGAAATGTGTATTCATGAAACGTGCAAGGCCACACCAAGTCAGCATCCAAAAGATGTTAAAAATCAATGTGGTTTAAGCCAAGTGATAACTAGGACCTATTATTTATTAACACATTCTTCCAAGTAGGCGCACAATTCAAATCATTTGGTGGGAACATCAAAACACATGAAGTTAGCCTAGAAAACACTTATTCTTCCACACAAAATCTTTAGACCTAAAGTGGTACCAGAGGGATTCAATAGCACTTATAGAATGAGACTACAACCTCTAGATATTACATTTAATAGATCTTACTGAACAAAACACCTCTGCATTATCTGCGTACTTCACTTTGTCTCAAAATCTAACTTTCACTGTACAATGAACTCTTCTACCTTCAACACACCACAAACATACTCATATCTATTCACATATCTTTGCACATGCTCACATACTCTTACTTCCTCAACAAACAAGATCTTTCATTTATACCATTTGCAAATTTCAAAATCTTTCTCCCATGTCGGCCAAGATGAAACGTGTATTCTGTTGATAACTGAGAGGGGGTGGTTAATCAATTATCTTAATTATTTCATCTTTCTAAACTTTCTTAATAATTAATACAGCATCAATTCAAATAAGAAAACATAACCATGAAATGGAAATACACATGACACGATATTTTTGACGTGGAAACCCTGCTAGGGGAGAAAACCATGGGGTGATTAACCCAAGATTGTATTCTCTGTTAGAAGAATAGAAATACAAAATGGCACTTGCCAATTAGGGCTCACTGCCCGAGCACACTGCTCACAAGAGACTCACTGTCTACAAGTTGTAAGAAGAATAATAAGATACTTGAACTGATGAGAAGCATCCACACATGATGGAGTTCAGTTCCGGTTAGGCTTAGTAAACTGATCTACTGTACTTCATCCTTCCTTTTCTTTTGTTCTGCTGTCCTTTCACATACCGGACCTTCCTTACTGCTTTCTTTCTGCTCTTCTACTTTTCTTCACACTTAACACAACACACACACACTTTCATCAAAATTTATCTGGTATATATATATCCGCACAAGGGATTTCATCCTCTTTCTAGTCGGCATCCGGAATAGTCAATATTTTCCAAACTCTAGTCTGTCGGCTGAATCCTTGCTTACCAAGTGATGCGGATCTAAAAGAAACTTATAGAAGTCATCTAATAAGTGGGCCAATCATGAATGATACCTTAATAATCTTTATCACCATCAGCATCTCATCTAGAATAACTTCTGATGCTCTACCTGTCAGTTCTTCCTTTGTCTATTCTACCAAACCGGACCCCAATACTTGAATGCTTATATCTCTTTACTCTTGCATCACCGGAGGCTCAATTCCAAGAATCTATCAGTCAAGGTACTCCTATTGACTTCCGCAATTCTGTACTTTCAAAAGATAGTTCCTCTGAGAGATTTGGACCTGACTGTCAGACCTTGCCACATACTCTGTTCTTGCTTACTGGACCACAACACTCTTCAATTTGACTTCCGGTATAGGCACACCATGTCCTACAGATGTGTGGGATGAACTTTGTTGCCATCAATGACAACAATCATGAAGCTACAATGTGTCTCTTGCCAACAGTATCCCCCTTTGTCATTGATGGCAACACTTAGTGAAAAATGACTAAGTGTTATACTATACTCCCCCTTGGTTGATACTTTCTTCTAATGTACACTTTACCGGAGCTCCCCCTTTGTTGGATTCCACAATTTTCACTATTCCTCACTCCCCCTTTGACATCAATGGCAAAGGGTAGGGTCCGCACACAAAAATTGCCCAAAAATTCAACTATACTTAGCCGCATAAGTATATAAATAGGTTTTACTTACATATATTGTAATATGTCTGCAAAAGTTGTCTTCAACTGTACAATTTCTGTCGCCCAACTCTACTTTATCCTGTCCAAAATTGAGATGTGACCACTCAACAGGAATGCAAAAGCTTCTGCCCTCTTGAGATCTGTCGGATCACTGGTCCAGGCTGTGGTCTGGGCATCTGTTAGGACCTCATGCATGGCCTCTAATTTGGGGATAATCATCCCTCTAAGCTCACCCATCTGACTTATTATGTTCTTCCTCTCATTTTCAAGTTTCTTGATCTCATTCATGACTACAATAGTTTGACATTCTTGGTTTACTATAGATATAGTGAGAGGATCAAAATTCTGAGAGAGGCTTGATAGTTTATCCTCTTGTTCCTTTACTTTCTTCTCCATATCCTTGGTCACTTTGGACCAGGATACACAAAATTTATAGATATCTTCACCATCTTTAAGAGCATTTTCTAAGCTCTTTATTTCAATATCCATATTTCTCCTATCATTGGTTATAAGTCCTTGTAACTCCAAGAATCTTTTATCCAAAAACTCTTTCCGAACTTTCTCTTCTACTGCTTTCTCTAAAGAATCAAAATGAGTACTAACAGAATTTACAAGAGACTTTAGATTACTAGATGTGGATGCTGTAGGATCCTTTTGGAAGAATGGCATGATTTTTTCCAATACACCGGATGCAGTTTCTATGAGTTCACAGTCTTCCATGTGAGACGTCAGCATTTTTTCTTTTGCCTTTGCTTGAGTGAAGGAAGCTAGCTTCATGGTTTGCACCAGAGAGAGGGAATCAAAATTGAATGGACCTTGAAGTAACTCTAGTTCATCAAATTCCATCATCTCTTTGGTTAAGAAATCCTTAACTACTTCTGCTGTGTCTCTTGCCGGAGACAAAATTTTCTCCCTTTCTGCAACCTTACCACTGTCATCTGTAGCTTTTTCTGTCCTTGACTCTTCTTTTCTTTCCTTTCCTTGTTCTTCTTGATTGGATTTTTCTTTTATGCTTTCTTCTCCTTTGGATACGGAGACTTCCGGAGAGTCCAGATTTACTTCTCCTTGGACTTCCTCTTCTAGAGTAGAGGAATCTAAGTCCTTGCCTTTTTCTTTACCTATCTCCTTTACATCTTCTACTACTGTCTCAGTAGTTTCTTCCTTGTCATCCATGGTAGAGGGCTCATCACTTATGTCCTCTATGATAGGAATGTTGAACCTTTTGTAGGCATTCCGGAGGATTTCTTCAGTTTCTTTAGCTATTTTGTCAGTTTCTCCAAGCATAAGCTGATTCATTCTTGCTTTGCTCTAGAACTCATCCTTGCAATCTTTGAAAATCATATTCATTGTTTCTACGTGATTGAGGGATAGAGCTGAATAGCTATTTGTTCCTTGATCTCAAGGTCCTTGGCCTTGGCATTGTTCTTTCTCTAGGCTCTTTGGAATTAAAGATATAATCTCAATGAATGCTTTATTATAAATGTTAAGGTACCTGACTGTGGCTTCTTGCAGGATCTTCTGATCAGCCTCACTGTAGTAGTCATAAAATTCAGTCATTGGTTTCAAATTCCCATCCATAGTGACTAATCTGACTACATTATCAATGGACAGAGTGGGCCTTTCAACAAACTCTTCTGCCATCTTTTCCTTGTCTTCACCGGTAGAGGGTTCACCAGATACTTTCTTCTTTTTCCTCATTTTCCTTACCTCCTCATCTGATTCTGTCTCTTCTTCATCCTTCTGATTGATATAAGACCTTGTGGCCTTCGTCTTGGTTCTTTTCTCTTCTTTACCGGATGATTTTTCTTCTGGTTTTGATGCCTTTGAGGTCTTAGCAGTTGTTGGTGCAGACCTCTTAGAGGATCTAGTCCGGGAGGGGGCTTCTACTAGATCAATTTCCTTTTCTACTTCTTCCTTCTCTTTCTCTGCCCTTTCCATCTTTTCTCTATGTGCATCAAGTGCCTCTTTTGAGATTCCATGCCTCTTGGTAAATTCTTCTACCTCTTTTCTCACTTTTCTCTTAATCTTCAGTTGTTTGAGTTCCACATAGATTTTTATACTTAATTCTTCAAAGGTTCCAAACCTTTCTGCCTTAGGATCCTTGGGCTGACTTAGCATGTGTTAAACATGTAGCTCTACAATTTTCTAATCAACTTCATATCCCATTGGCATGATCCACACTATTCTTGGTTCCAAAGCCTCCATTAGGCACTGATCAGTTTCTACCATAAAGCACACTGTATCTTTGTACTTCTCAACCAGAGTTTTTGATGCCTTTGATATAAGACCTTGTGGCCTTCGTCTTGGTTCTTTTCTCTTCTTTCCCAGATGATTTTGCTTCTAGTTTTGATGCCTTTGAGGTCTTAGCAGTTGTTGGTGCAGACCTCTTAGAGGATCTGGTCTGGGAGGGGGCTTCTACTGGATCACTTTCCTTTTCTACTTCTTCCTTCTCTTTCTCTGCCCTTTCCATCTTTTCTCTATGTGCATCAAGTGCCTCTTTTGAGATTCCATGCCTCTTGGTAAATTCTTCTACCTCTTTTCTCACTTTTCTCTTAATCTCTGGTTGTCTGAGTTCCACATAGATTTTTATACTTAATTCTTCAAAGGTTCCGAACCTTTTTGCCTTAGGATCCTTGGGTTGACTTAGCATGTGTTGAACATGCAGCTCTACAATTTTCTAATCAACTTCATATCCCATTGGCATGATCCACACTGTTCTTGATTCCAAAGCCTCCATTAGGCACTGATCAGTTTCTACCATAAAGCACACTGTATCTTTGTACTTCTCAACCAGAGATTGGGGGATTCTTTCTCTAGCTTGCATCATACTTTGAAAGTTCTTGAAATATCCCCATAAAGCTGCATTTCTTGCCTTAGCATCCCTAAGCCCATGCAGGTAGTCTCTGATTTGGATTGTAACAGGTCTGTCATTTTGCCAAACCCAACCACTGGATCTAGGAAGCTCATTCATGAAGTAGAAGAATAAACATAATATCAGCGCACCATACTTGAATGAGTTTTTCTTGTCCTTTTTGATCTTTTGTAGGTTCTCCAATAGTTGGCTTAGAAGAAGTTCACAAAGATCATAGTCAGCATTTTCTCTTAGCATTTGATATGCTGTATAAACTGCAGTTCCCGGTACTAAATTTTCCCTACTGGAGTGATAAATCTTGTAACCAATTATTATGGATGCAAATTTGATATCCGGATCAGTGATATCTTCAATTGTCATAGCTCTCTTGTCAAATTTTGATCCGGTTGCTTCACTCACTTTCTGATTCTTGACAGATTTAAGAACAGGTATCCCACCGGATGAGTGCAGACTAGTTACTACCCTAATTGCATCCTTGGAGATCTAAAATGGTCTATTCAACCATAGAAAGTTATCATGTACTCTGCTCAACACATACCAGACCCATTCATGTTCTTCAAAATAGGGGAAATGAATGCACTGTGCAAAATGCTTATCCCAGATGGCCTTGAACTAAGGTTTGAACTCAAAAGAATCATCTATTAACTGATTGTGATAGATATCAACTAGCTTAGATTCCCCAAATTCTTCAATATTCACATGAATATAAGCCCTAACATCTTCTACATGCAGAATTCCATGCGGAATGCTTGAAAAGGCACCTAGGGGATCAACTTCTAGAGATTTATATGGATGCTTCTTAAACTTAGGGTGTGGCCTATCAGAAATCTTCACCACATTCAGAGTGGCCATTTTCAAAAGATTTACAAAGAGATATTCAGCAACAAAAAATACCTTTTACGCTTCTAGGGTTTGCTAAATGAACCGGACTAATTTTGCTGGATGAATTGACTTTAATGGTTGATCTTTGAAAGTTTGAGACAATTTATTACAGAGCTCCTTTTCTTTTCTTCTTGAGTACAAATGTGCAAATGACGAACGAATGAACTCTTTTATTTATGGGAAAGCCCTAATTTCATACTGTAATAAATGCGCGACCTAATTCATTTTGGTTGCCTTGTTCATCTTATTCTAAGATAGATCTTTTCCAAATCACTAAGATACACTTAGAGTCATTCTTAGAGAATAGTGATAATCTATCTTCCTTTCCTTAATCATTTGATCTATCCACAGATCAAGATTCCATAGTTTAAATCATGTCGGATTTAACTGTGAAAAACTTACTTCTCACCGGATGATTGATGAACTGGATTAGTTTTCAACTTGTTCAAATTTTCTTGCAGATCTTTCATCTTTTAACCAAAGCTTATTTAGATGTCCCTTTGTGAGCCCTTTAATCCACAACTCTCCTTGTGCCAGTTCCGGCACCAATTAACTGGCTGGGGGAAAATGTTTTTCTTCGTGTCTCCCCCTAAGCCAGAGCTCACCTTTTAATTTCTAGAAGGAATATTAGCACCAGATTCTGGTGCAGATCCATCCCCTACATTTTCTGTACTTCTCTTCACCCAAATCTTGTTCATCTGACTTTTAACTTCATCCGCATTCACTTTCCCTTTTCCCTTGTCTTGATTCTGATTATGATGTACTGGACCTCTTTTGTCTTGATTCTTGCTTCTACAGAATTTTGCAATATGACCAGATCTATTGCAATTGTGGCAAACAACATTTCTTTGCATATTTGATTGATGTCCTCTTGATCTACATTGATTAGCCATATGACCCATTCTATTGCATGCAAAGCATCTACCATTGAAAGAATTGTTCATTTGCATATTTTTGCATTCATGAGATTTGTGACCATACCTTTTGCAGTTAAAACACTATCTGGAGAAGGATGTGTTAGTCTGATTCATTCTTCTTCTGCACTGATTAGCTTTGTGACCAAAGTTATTGCAGTTGTGGTAGTATCCATTGAAGGATGGATATCTTTGAGCATTAGGTTGCCTCACCAGAGGTCTTCTAGGCCTGTTTCTTGGATTTTCTGATTCAAACTTCTTCTGACCAGATCTAGAGCTCTCACCTTTCTCATATCCCAAGCCACACTTGTCATCTACCCTCTTTTGGATTTTAAGAAGAACTTCAAGTTGAGCAGAACTTATCTTGAATTTCTCTTTGTATTCATTTGCTGTTTGAAGATCCCTTTTAAGAGAGACAATTTGATCTTCTAGTTTTTCTTCATTATCTTTAGCATCTTCAAGATCAGATTCAAGATGTCTGATTATTCTATCCATCTTGTAGCAGTCTTCTGATTTCTCCTTGAGAGATTGTTTTAGATCATCTTTAGTTTTTCTTTTCTCTTCAATTTCTTGGGTAAATTTCATGACTCCTGATTCCATTTCATGTCTTACCATGATGATTTCTTTTGACAAATTTTTACATAACTTGGTTTTCTCCTTAAGATCTCCATTTGTATCATTTGCTTCACCTTGACTTGCCAATTGCTGAAGTAGTTCCTTTCTTTTTTTCATAGAGAGACTTAGTTTCCCTTTTAGTTCATTTATGAAATCATCAGCCTATTTGAGTCTTTCCTTCAATACATTGACTTTAGAATTAGATTGCTCAAGATCATCTAGGGTAGACTAAAGTTGCTCCCTCATACCATACACATCCATCTTAATTCCTAGATCTTCCTCAAGCTGTTAGGCTTTGTTTGGAGGAACTTGGCTCTGATACCAATTGTTGATAACTGAGAGGGGGGGTCAATCAGTTATCTTAATTATTTCATCTTTCTGAACTTTCTTAATAATTAATACAACATCAATTCAAATAAGCAAACATAACCATGAAATGGAAATACACATGACACAATATTTTTGACGTGGAAACCCTGTTAGGGGAGAAAACCACGGGGTGATTAACCCAAGATTGTATTCTTTGTTAGAAGAATAGAAATACAAAATGGCACTTGCCAATTAGGGCTCACTGCCTGAGCACACTGATCACAAGAGACTCACTGTCTACAAGTTGTAAGAAGAATAATAAGATACTTGAACTGATGAGAAGCATCCACACATGCTGGAGTTCAGTTCTGGTTAGGCTCAGTAAATTGATTTGTTGCACTTCATCCTTTGTTTTCTTTTGTTTTGCTGTCCTTTCACATATCGGACCTTCCTTACTGCTTTCTTTCTGCTCTTCTTCTTTTCTTTGCACTTAACACAACACACACACACACACTTTCATCGAAATCCATCTGGTATATATATATCCGCACAAGGGATTTCATCCTCTTTCTAGTCGGCATCCGGAATAGTCAATATTTTCCAAACTCTAGTCTGTCAGCTAAATCCTTGCTTACCAAGTGATGCAGATCTAAAAGAAACTTATAGAAGTCATCTAACAAGTCAGCCAATCATGAATGATACCTTAATAATCTTTATCACCATCAGCATCTCATCCGAAATAACTTCTGATGCTTTGCCTATCAGTTCTTCCTTTGTCTGTTCTACCAAATCGGACCCCAATACTTGAATGCTTATATCTCTTTACTCTTACATCACTGAAGGCTCAATTCCTGGAATCTATTAGTCAAGGTACTCGTCTTGACTTCCCCAAGTCCGCACTTTCAAAAGATACTTCCTCTGAGAGATCTGTACCTGACTGTGGGACCTTGCCACATACTCTATTCTTGCTTACCAGACCACAACACTCTTCAATCTGACTTCCGGTATAGGCACACCATGTCCTGCGTTTTTGTGGGATGAACTTTGTTGCCATCAATGACAACAATCATGAAGCTACAATGTGTCTCTTGCCAACATATTCATGAAATGTACAAGGCCACACCAAGTTAGCATCCAAAAGATGTAGAAAATCAATGTGGTTTAAGCCAAGTGATAACCATGACCTATTATATATTAACACATTCTTCCAAGTAGGCACACAATTCAAATTGTTTGGTGGGAACATCAAAACACATGAAGTTAGCCCAGCAAACACTTATTCTTCCACACAAAAGCTCCAGACCTAAAGTGGTACCGGAGGGATCAATTAGCACCATGCAGATCATCACACAAGAAACATAAGACTTACACAGATCTTCTCAACCAATCCTTCCTCTAAAATATATGTTTTCTTTCTGACGCAAACAATTAGAAACTGAGCCTGGTATCACAAGAAAACTCAGAACACATAGTATTGAGATAGAGCATTGAAAAACCAACTTGTGGTGCACTTCAGCACCTAAAAACTTGAATTGAATCATTCAACTGAATATCTAAACTCATCCTCCAAACATCAAATCCAAAAGATAAATTGCGGTGAAAAGCGGTGGCTTTTTCTTTCTCCTCCAGACAACCTTAATTAGCGGCATGATGCATCTTTGTTCTACTGACCCCAGAGAACCTCTATGGTACACCTTAGCAATCGAAACTTGAATATCACCATCTTCTCATCTATAAATGATCATCCTATAAACCATAGGACCTCAACCTCAAAACTAGAAAAATGCGGAGCATTTCCCAGATGCATCCCAACTGCAACAACTCTGAACAACTATCTTCACTCTACGATCTCTAGAATATTTTGTATTAACCTTGAAGCTCTGAAATCAAAATCATATAACCTTCACACATTTCAAACTCTCAAATGTGGAGTATTCTCTTGAGCTTATACTATACAAACTCTAGTGCCTTAGACAACTTGAATCTTTCTCTCAAAACTAAAGTAATCTTGTTCATCAAGAAACAATGAATACAATATTTACCACATCAGAGACTTCATTCTCAACTTCATGTAATAATAACAAACTCTTTTCTCAAAATAGAAATCTTCATGTTAGCACAATCTTTGTCTATGAACTTCAGGAGATATGGTACAACTGTGTACATAGTATATGACATCCATCACGTTATCCTTCTCATCACAACTTCTCTGATCTATCTTCTTTGTCTTCTTCTCTGATCACATTTCCTTTAGACTTCCTTTGACATTACCTCTTGTTCACTTGACTTCCAGCCTTCTTCATTACAGCACTATTGACAACCTTCCTAAACCTTACACTGTTGACATTAGTGATGATAGACATGCAACAATGCATAAGGTTTTGTAGTACATGTATGGATGGATATTTATTATTTTATGGATGGATTATGATGTGGATTATGTTATTTTATGGATGGCATGTTGGTTTTTGATAGATGGACTATGATATATGTGTGATGGTTTTTATTCTATGGATATGTTATGATGGTTATGGCATATGGTTATATGGTTGATGGATGGAGATTATGATTATGATGATGTTCTTTTGGTATTTATTATGATGGATTATGATAAATGCATGTATGGATGATGGTATTGATAGATGAACTATGTTAGATGTGTGATGGTTTTATATTATGTATATGTTATGATGGATTATGATTTGTGGATGATGTTATGATGGTTATGATATGGTTTATAATCTAATGATGATGTAGTGTATGCACAATGTAGCAGGAATGGAGGATCATGTCATGATACATGTAATCCTAGGGGCCACATAACATGCATGTAATGCAAAGCAACTTTTGGAACCACAAATTGGGGGGAGGATAGGGGGAAATTCAGGATTGGTGGGTGGTTTTGGTTAGGATTGGGGATGTTTGGGTGGAGTACTTCCTGGTGTATAACCCTTTAATTCTTGTGGCCACTTGGCATCCATGTAATATAAAGCCACGTTTTTAGGCCACTCACTGGGGAAGGAAGGTCCAGGTTTGATTTAGGCAAGTTAGGGAAGCAGATTCAGGTGGTAGACTGTACTATTCTAGATAGTAGGTAGCAAGAGAGATTTTCTATCAACCCTTGGTTAGGTTGTGTGGTTATGGGACAGAGTTGTCAGCTTTTAGAATGTATCATGGTATTAAAACCACTATGGTCAGTGTGGGAGATCAGGAATGGTTGGGGGTGAGGATGGAGTAGTGGGATAGGTTTGTTAAGATGGGGGAAGTAGTTGGGTCTTTGTCTTCATTAATGCAAAGCCAAGGTTAGGATATTTTATGGGTGATATGGTTTGTAGGTTGGATTGATAGTGATGTATGATTGGGTGTTATTGACAGAAAATGTCACATCACTTCTATGAAAATCACATGATTGGGTGTAGGTCTAGTGAGGGGCAAAATTTTGTCGGGTGGTTGGATATGTGGCAGAATTGGGGGGTAGGTGAAATTACTTAATTCTTGCAAAGCCAGAAGTAGGTCGTAGACTATACTATGGACTGGGTTGCAAGAGAGATTTTTCTACCAATCCTTTAAATAATTTCTTGGATTCTATTTGTAAGGTTTGGCTAGGTGTGAATTGGTTGGTTAGGGGGGTTTGTTGGATTTGTTCAGGAAATGTCACATCAATTTTATAGGAAACCACATGATCTGGTGGGTGGGAGAGGGGGGTTGTGAACCCTTCTATTTTTGAAGTTGTGGGTAGAGCATGATAGGTTGATTTGTGTATTGGATAGATTGGTTGAGGGTGGATATTGTGTTGATATGTTTTAGAGAAATCCTAAGTTTTATTATAGAAAAGAGGATATTTTCACCAAGGTATAGAAAACTAGGGTGATGATGTATATCCATCATTTGCATGGACTGGACATGCAAACAAGAGGGTGTGCTTACACATGCCCAACATAGTACAACCTTGTCTAGGTGGGGGAGAGAACTTAGAAGGTATTAGCCTTAGATGTAAAAGGGGGGTGAGACGCTAGAAGCCTATTCAACCACTTACAAGATATGAATGCTAGTTAGAGTAATAAGAACATCCAACAAACACAACATACAACAACAAATGACTTCCTACCCTGTTCTATGCCATTCGTTGACACACCAAGATATGGAAGATCAAGGTGGTCTTGTTGAATAAGCATAGAGGGGGTATTTTAAAAAAAGATAAATCAAAAGATCAACTAATAGATGGACCAACAACCATTGAGTCTCTTGCTGAGAGTTTGGGTAGATGTGATTGGATCATGCTTATTGTGGGAACGTTATATCCTAAGGCATGGTTTTGATGGTTGATGTTTTGAAAGATGGGCTTGAAATCAATTGTGTGGTGATTTGGAGGATTGATTATAGTCTATTGTTTTTGCTGGCTTTGTTTATGCTCAATCAATTGGACATGTTGTCCCCTCGTTTATTACTTTGGGATTTCTAGAATTTTTTAATTTTTTAGGATTTTTGATATATGCTGATTTTTTTTTGGATTTTCTAAGTTTTCTAATTTTTTTTGGATTTTCTAAAATTTCTAGGTGTTTTTGTGTTTTTCTGGATATTTGGATTTTTTTGTGTTTTCTGGATATTTTGATTTTTTTGAGTTTTCTAGATATTTTGTTTTACATGGAGTACATACAAGGATCCACTTATCGGAATCTGCCTTGGGTGGGTCATGAGGGGTGGTATTTTGGCACTGAATGTTTACAATACCAAACCATGAGGTGGTATAGAATGATTTGTGTCGTTGAGGACTTAGTAGATGGTGGAGTTGACTATTACTCATGGCACCTGAAATAGGTTTTCACCATGGTACTTATCCAAGGCGCCATCGAGGTGGTTTTAACATTGGACGTCTTTATTGCACTTGGTTTAATGATTTTTTACTTTTTTTGTTCTTTTTTTTCTTTTTTGCTTGGGATATTCAATGGGTTAGGTGTAAAATTTCTTGAGGTGCATGATGTTAATTGGCTCATCTAAAGACTGCCCCTTAGGTGTTGTTAGTTGGTATACTCTTGATCCATAGCTGGCTGTTATCACAAAAGGTCCTAACCAATTTGGTTCAACTTTTCCTTTCTTGTGGCATTCTTACAAGTTCCTTTGAGTTTCCATAAGTACAAGGTCACCTATTTCAAAGCAGTGGGTCTTGATTTTCTTATTGTAGATTATGCGGAGACAATTTTTGTAAGCTTGCAGGTGATTGAGAGCTTTGAGGTGCTTCTCATCCAAAAGTTCTAACTCATGTAGATGTGCAACCTGATACTCCTCCCCATTAATGAGATTTTGTAATGAAATTCTTAGAGAGGGGAACTCAACCTCGATAGGTAGGATGGCTTCAGAACCAAAGATGAGGGAATATGGAGTGGCTCCTATGGGGGTGCAGATGTTGGTTCGGTAAGCCCAAAGGGTGAGGTTAAGTTGTAGGTGCCAATCACAACCAACTTCATTAACTATCTTCTTTATGATTCTCAAGATAGTTTTATTTGAAGCTTCTACTTGACCATTGCCTTGGGGGTAGTATGGGGTAGAAAAATGGTGTTGGATGTGAAATTTATGACAAAGGGTATGAACCTCCTAATTTTTGAATGGTTTCCCATTGTTAGTAGTTATGGTGAGGGAGATACCATAGTGGCATATAATGTAATGAAGGATGAATTTGAATATTTGGATGCTTGTGGTATAGGTGAGTGTAATGGCTTCCACCCATTTTGTGAAGTATTCAGTAGTGGTAATAATGAACTTGTGGCCATTGGATGAAGGTGGATGGATTTTACCAATGAGGTCAAGCCCCCACTATGAAAAGGGCCACGATGTCGTAATGGGTTGCAATTCTTGTGATGGAGCATGAATTAGGTCCCCGTGTTGCTGGCAAGGAAGGCATTTCTTGAAAAACTAGTGAGCATCATGTTCCATTGTTAGCCAATAGTATCTTGTTCTTAGAATTTTCTTTGTGAGGGTAGGTCCACTGGAGTGTGCCCCACATATACCTTCATGTACCTCTTTTAAGGTTTTTTGTGCTTCTCTGGAATCGAGACACCTCAAGAGGGTACCATCAAGACTCTTTTGATATATGGTATCACCGATAAGGCTAAAGTGAGTGGTTCGACAGATGAATGTGTGGTGTTGGGCGGATGATAGGTCAGGTGGAATGATGTTATCATGGAGATAATGGTAAATGTCTTGGTACCAGGGGATAAGGGACCAACGATGTGGTAGACTAGTTTTGATTGCGGGATATCATAGGTTGGCATATGTAATTCTTTAATGAGAAACTCACATCGCTAACTATTTTTCTGCATATCCACAAGAGAACCTATGGTTGCCATTGCGTCTGCTACTTTGTTATTAAGTCTTGGCACTTGCTCAAGTTGGATTTCATAGAAATATTCCTTAAAATCATATACCATCCTTTTATAAGGCAAGAGCTTGTCGTCCTTTGTCTTGTACTCATTATTCACTTGTTTTATGATCAATTGAGAGTCACCATAGACCATTAGCTTTTCTATTTTCCACTGAATTGTCATGTAGTCTTGTGATGAGTGCTTCATATTAGGCTACATTGTTGGTGCAGGGAAATGTTATTTTGTATGACTTAGGGATGTAGTCTCCTTGTGGGGCGACAAATAGGATCCCCACCCCCAATCCACGATGTGTGTATGACCCATCAAAATACATTTTCCATTTTGACATGGGTACTATTGTAAAAATGGACTCATCTAGAAACTTTGAAGGTAGTGGACATTCGGTTGGAATGGGTACATCTTCTAGCTGGTTAGCTATGATCTATCCTTTGATGGTCTTTCTTTATGTATATTCAATATCAAACTCGTTAAGAATCATTACACATTTATCTATGCATCCTGTGAGAGCTACTTGGGACAATAGGTACTTTAGTGGATCTATCTTTGTGATGAGATTTGTCTTATGATTGATCATGTAGTGTCATAATTTCTGAGAGGTAAATATGACTGCATAACATGCTCTTTCAATGGATGTGTATTTAAGCTCATATCCAACTAATGTACAGCTGGTGTAGTTGATGGCTCTTTCTTTCCCATTATCATCATGTTGTGCTAATAATGCCCCTATTGTTGTTTATGTTGTTGAAATGTATAGTAATAGGGGTTCTCTTGGTTGGGGTGGCATGAGGACTGGTGGTGTAGCAAGGTATTCTTTCAACTATTTGAAGTCCTTTTGACAATTTGAATCCCATATGAATGCCACATCTTTTTGAAGGAGATGCTCGAATGGGTGGCATTTATCAACTAGTTGAGCTATAAAGCATCTAATAGATTGGAGTTTTCCTTGGAGGCTACTTAGTTGCTTCAAATTCTTTGGTGGAGGTATTTTGACTATAGCTTTTACTTTTGTTGGGTCCACTTCTATGCCTTGTCATGACACAATGTAGCCAAGGAGTTTGCCTAAGGTAACTCCGAAGACACATTTCTTTGGGTTAAGATGCACCTTATATTCTTCCAATCGGTCGAATATCTTTCCTAGGACATCCAAATGATCTTCTCTAGTTCTTGATTTCCCCAATAGGTCATCCACATAACCTTCCATGATGTTATGAAACAAATCATGGAATATGACAGTCATGGCCCTTTGATAGGTTGCACTTGCATTTTTAAGACCAAAAGGTATGATGACCTAGCAGAAAGTTCCCCATGCACAAATGAATGCCCTTTTGTGTTGGTCTTCCTTAGTGATCCTTATTTTATTATAGCCTAAAAATCCATCCATGAGTGACGACATCTCATGTCCAACTGTCAAGTCTACTATGATGTTGATATTTGGTAGAGGAAAGTCATCTTTGGGGCATGCTTTGTTTAGGTCCCTGAAATCTGTGCATACGCAGATGCCCCCAATGACTTTTTCTACTAGTACAATGTTTGAGACCTATTTGGGATAGTCGATGAGTTGAATAAAACTGATATCTAAGAGATTTTTAAGTTTGGCTTTGACAAGAAGTACGACTTGAAGATTCATTTTTCTAAGTTTTTGCTTGACTAGTTTCACATCAAGATGCATTGCGAGGTGATGTACCACTAATGCTAGGTCTAGACAAGGCATGTCAGCATATGTCCATGTGAAATTATGTCTTCTCTCTCTGAAAAATGCCAAAAATGTTGCTTGTTCTGTCGAAGTGAGGAAAGTTTCTCGAAAGGTGATCTTCGGTGACTCTTCTGTTCCTAAGTTCATTTCTTGAGATTCTTCCACTAATATGGGTGATTTTTCTTGATATAGTGCTAGGACTTCAGAGAGGTCCATTCTCTCATCTTCTGGTGCCTCGAGGAAATTTTCATCAGGAGATACATCCTTTATTTTTACTTTCTTGTCATCCAAAAGTGCCACGTAGTGGTTTTCACTAGGGGATTTATTTTTCAATTTGATATTTTTGTGACTAAGAGATGTGGAGGTCTCCCTGAAGTAGGTGGATGCATTGAGTTCTATGATATAGCCTACTTTATGATCTCCTAGGGGTATGTGTTATCTAACCCCCATCAATTTTGCAATGGCTTCATCATTTTGAACAACATCTAGGATCGAAGGTCCTTATTGGTCCCAATCGATGAGTTGCGGGTAGATGAGTGGAAGGTCATTAGATGGTGATGATGTGGTTGAAAGGGTATAGATAGTGTAGATGGATGAGTTGAATAGTTTAGTGAAGTCTTTGAAAGAGTCTTGATAATCCTCTTCATTATTATTCTCAATTGCAGGGAAAGATTTTGTAACCTAACTTAGGATATATTCTAGTTCCATGGAGACAGGCTCATGTTTTCCATACCCTAAGCCTTGATGGTAGGGATTTTTCATAGCTTGAATTAGCTCAAGGATTCCTTTTTCATGAAGGCCCAAACTACCTTGTGCTTTGTAGCCCATGCTTTTGACAATGGTGAGACCTTTTCCATATTTCTCAATAGACAGGAGAGGAGTTTTATCTTCTTTTTCTTCATCTTTATATAACCAGGATGATATATCTTCAAGGATGTCTTGCTCCATTATATTTTTATGATCAAAGGTTGGAGATGGTTTGCATTATATGACAACAGTAGATATTGCAACAGATTTGGCCTTGCCGAATGCTTTAGGAGATGTTGGAAGTTACCCTACACAAAATGCACCATGCAAGTCATACTCTCCACATCCCATGTCACTAACTTTGATCTTGATCTCAAGTGTAGGTGAGGGCTTAGAGGTGGATGCAATGTTGGATGGATTGATGTAAGAAGTGGAAGATTTTGGATCATTATAGGAGATGGATGGTTTAGTGGCGTTGTTATAGAGACAAAAGGTTTTATCGTGACCTTCCAAGAAATTACAGTATTGGAAGGGATGAGGGTCAGCATATATGGTGACTTCAGTCCCATTGTGTGGAAATTTGAGACATTGGTGGAAGGTGGATGGGATGGCCTGCATGGCATGGATCCATGGGCAGCCGACGAGGATGTTGTATGGGAGATCAAGATCTATTACTTGACATTTTGTCTCCAAATTCTTTTTCCCAACTTTTATTGGGAGCTTAATGGTTCCTTCAGATTGTCATTTTGTGTTATCATATCCTTTGATGGTTATGCTTTCACGTGAGTCAACGACCACATCATAATATCCCAAATGTTTTATTAATTTTAAAGTGCACAGGTTTAGGACAAAACTACTATCTATTAAAAATTGTTTCATGGTGTGTTTATGGATGCAAACTTTGATGTGTAAGGACTCATTATGTGATGGACTGGAGATGGAGAGGTCTTGTTTGAAAAATTTTAGGTGTTGAGGTGAAGAGAGATGTCCTACCATGGCTTGGAATTGATTCACATTCAAGTTGTTGAGGACGTGGGTTTCCATCAATGCTTTATCAAGGACTTCATTGTGAAGGGGTGATGTTCAGAGTAATTCTAGGATGTATATTTGTGTAGGAGTTTTTCCAAGGTGTTCAAGGAGATTGTATTTGTTGGTGGGTGGGAGGTTTGCAAGTGCAGAAGTGGTGGTTTGATCATTAGTTGGAGCTCCTTGAATGGATATGTGGCCACAGTGAGTGGTGATGGCATAATCAGGTGTTTCGGCCCTTATGGTAATGGTGGCCACAGAGTTAGGGCACTCTTCTATATGACCCACAACATAATCAAAAGAAGAGGGAGGATGAAGGATATTGTATGCTTAATTGGAGCTAGTAGATTTTCCCTTGTTGTGATCAGGAAGTGGATCTTTGTATGCTCCTAGGTTTTTGTTAGGTGATCTCTTCGGAGGTTCATCGATTGTGATGTCACCACGATCTATGAGATCTTGTATACAATTCTTTAACATCATACAGTTGGATGTTTTATGCCCTTTCACGTGGTGATATTCACAATAGGCATTCTCATTAAACCATGAGGGTTTGAATTGGTTATCATAGGGGCAGATGGTAGGTAATGTGATCAAGTCATCTTTGACAAGGTTTTGCAAGATATTTTCAATGGGTTCTCCTAAAGGTGTGAATTTCCTTCTGGGTGCATTGTTTTGTCTTGGTTGGCCCTTGGGAATGCTGACGTTGTTGTTGTTGTTTGAGGATGGGTTAGATGGTGTAGGTGTTTGTATATTTTGGACATTTTTAACATCGGTTACACCATCTTGAGAGTGTTTTTATTTTTTCCCCAAAAGTGGGGTTTCTCATATGGTTGGTTGTTATTGTTGTTGGTGTTGTTGTTGTTATGGTTGTTGTTTCTATTTCTGACTTTGTTGTTGGTTTTTTTATCATTATTTTCCCTATAGATATTAATGGCTCTCTTGGGTTTGAGAGATCTCTCAATAGTAGTGCCTTTGTCAATAACTTCTTCAAATGTGGAGGAACATTGAATTTGGAGGTGGAAGCCCATTTCTTGGTTCAAGTTTGTCACAAACATAGTGAATAATTGTTTTTCTGGGATGGGCCATGGGATTTTTCTTGCAAGGCTTTTCCATCGTGGCAAAAGGCCAACGAAGGTTTCCCCATTTCTTTGTTTTGTGTTATAGAGATCCGTCATTGACATCTCATCTTCAAAGTTGTAAGAGAAGTGATTGAAGAATTTTTCTATGAGTTCATGGAATGTCTTAATTCTGGAGGTGAGATGTGCAAACCACTCAGTATAGGTGAAGGATGTGACCTTAGGAATTAGTTTTTTAAAAGTTTGGACCAAATGAGATGAGCAAATGGATGAGTGAATGATTTGTGATGGTGTATGAATGGTTTTGGATAAGATTAATGATCAAAGGACACTTGAGATAATTTTGATAATACTCAAAAGGATAATTGGGATATCAAATCAAAAGAGAGCTTAGAGAAATCTAGATCTTGTAGGGTTCAAAAGGATTTACCTCCTCTTACTTAAGGTAGACAAGACACTTAAGCAAGAAGGGGAAGAGGGGATTATTCTACTTGGGGTAGACAAGACGCACCAAGAAAAACAAGATCCTTAGAATCCAATAACTTAGGAGTAGTCTAAGCCCCTAAGCTAATTTATCTAAGGTTGATAGGGCTAATTTATAAAAACTTAAGATAGACAAGTTCTCAAGCTTGCTATAAATTAGGGGATAGGGCTAAGATCTAGATTTAATTTGGCACAAATTTGATTTGGAGATTGATTGGGTTTTGGTTTGATTTGGATGATTTTGATTAGATTTGGATGGTTTTGGTGGGGTTAGGATTTTGATTTGAGGAGAATTTTCATGAAGGTTTGTCAAGAGTTTGATAAAATGGATATGGTGAAGGTGAAGGTCCAAAGATGGAATTGATAAATTAAGATCTTCCTAAGGTCAAATTGGAGATGGGTGATGATAACATTTTAACAATGGATGACTTAAGCGAAAAGTGGATGATTTTTGGGTGGTTCTCAAAGGTTACCACATTCTAGAGATGGTCAAATTATGCCTAAGAGGTTGAATATTGGTCAATTGGTGTTTGTAGGATGCTAGAAATGGAGGCACTAATAGAGGCACCACAGGCGCTGACAGGCTGACTGGAGGCACCGAAATGGTGGATGAGGGCATTGACAAACAAGTCATAAGTGCTGACAGTCTGAATGGAGGTGTTGACAATCTATCCACATGCACTGACAGTCTGAATGGAAGCACTGAAAGGTTGTCCTAAGGTGCCAAAATTGTTTGGTTTGTGTGAAAATTTTATTTTTGGATTCAATAACTCTTTGGCAAGAGACTTTGCAAACAAAGAAAAAATAATGGCTGAGTGACTTCAATGCATAAGATCAATTTTTCTTTCATGGGTCTTGACATAAAACCATGTCAATCACATGAACATCCCTATAATTATTCAAGTAGGAGTGTATGAGACGATAAGCCCACTTTGTTGCCTTTATTTAGGTGTGACGTGCAAGTCCCATGAGGAGGAAGCTAACCACCTTTCATCACCTAGGATCACTCTTATGGCACAAGGGGAGAGCATACACGACATGCACACACGTTTCTAGAGGGCATTTGCACTTAGGGATAATTAATGTGGCTTGTGTGGTGAGTAACATCCCTGGCCTAATTGGTATTTGGTGCATTACAATCTCATATGACCAAAAGGTCTTAAACTAGGCTTGAACAAGTTGCTAGGGAGTCCCCGATATACACTAGGTACATGGGGCACAAACCGTGAACACTAGCCCTTTGAAAGGATGTCACATAAGTGATTAAGCAAACACCACTTCACCTTATATCTGAAATCACCTAGGTGCCCAAGGATATACCCTTCTGGTACACATGGTTGAGGTCATCCCTTGGGGTGATGATATCCCTAAGTAGGCCTCCTAAGAAGAAACCACTACTCACTTTTGATCACCCAAGATCACATGAAGCGCAAGGGGAGAGCATACATGAAGTAGTGACCCCTTTGATTCAAAAAGGAAATCATATGGAGAGCATTGTGGATATTTTTATTAGGATTAGACAAAGACAATGTATGTTGGAAATCCTTCTAAAGTTCATTCCAGTTTCTTATTTCTGCCTTCTTTTCTTGGTTGATGTACCAAGTTTGTACTATAGGTGTAAGGGTCCAATAAAACATCTGGATGTATAGCCTTGTGTCATATTCTCTCCTTGCATCCCATGTAGTGATATGTCCAAATGTTGTTGCTATGTTATAGTACCATCATACTTAGGAATTCTCTTGCATTCTCCTTCTTCTAGTAAATATCTTTTTTTAATGAGAATTTTTAAATCTTTCCATTGAGGGATGTTGTCTTTTGTTGGCAAGAGACACTATATGGATTCATGGTTGTTGTCATTGATGGTAACAAAGGTCATCCCACATATCCGCAAGTCATAATGTGTCTCTACCGGAAGTCAGAATAAAGATTGTTGTGGTTCGGTGAACAAGAACAGAGCATGTGGCAAGGTCCGACAGATTGATCCGGATCTCTCCAAGGAAGTGTCTTGGTGCAGTGCGGATTTGGGGAAGTCAAGAGGACTACCTTGAGTGGTATATTCCAAGGATTTAGCCTCCGGTGATGGACAAGGAAAAAGATATGAATAGTTGAGTACCGGATTCCTGAGACACAGTCAAAACAGAGGAAGAACTGACTGACAGAGTATCAGACTACTTTCCGGATGTGTTACTGTTGATGATAAAAGTTGTGAAGGCATGAATCATGTTTGGCCGACATGATTAATGATATCTACTAGTATATGCTTGATCCGCATTGCTTGGTGAGCAAGGATTCAGCCGACAGAACAAAGTTTGTAAGAAACTAGACTGTTCCGGATGCCGACTAGAAAGGTGATGAAATTACTTGTGCAGATATATATAGAGGATGGATTTAGTTGTGAAGAGTGTGAAGGAATTAATATATATGTGAATAAGTCCAGAACATAGCAGAAGTAGCAAAAAGGATCCGGTATGTGAAAGATAGCAGAATAAAGAACAGAGGAAAGATGAAGTGCAGCAGATCAGTGTACTGAGCCTAACCGGAACTGAACTCCAGCATATGTAGATGCTTCCAATCAGTTCAAGACTGTGATTCTTATCACTTTGTAGACAGTGTGTCTTCTTGTAGGCAGTGGGCCTCTTGTGAGCAGTGTGCTCGGGCAGTGAGCCCTAATTGGCAAGTGCCATTTTGTAAATTCCTATTCTTCTAACAGAGAATAATTTTTGGGTTAATCACCCCATGGTTTTCTCCCTTAACAGGGTTTCCACGTCAAAAATTACTATGTCATGTGTTTCTTATTTCATGGTAATGTTTTTGTGTTTGATTCAATGCTGCATTAATTAATAAGAAAGTTCAAAAAGGGAACTAATTAGTATAACTGATTCACCCCCCCCCTCTCAGTTATCAACAATTGGTATTAGAGCTAAGTTCCTCCTAATAGAGCCTAACAGCTTGAGGAAGATCTGGGAACTCAAATGGATGCATATGGTTTAAGGGAGCAACTCAAGACTGCCCTTGAGGATCTTGAACAGTCAAATTCTGAAGTCAATGAATTAAAAGAAAGACTCAAACAGGCTGATGAATTCATGAGAGAATTAAAAGACAAATTAAGTCTCTCTATGAAAAAGAGAAAGGAGCTGCTCCAACAGTTGGCAAGACAAAGTGAAGAAAGCAATACAAATGAAGAATTGACTGAGCAAACCAAGTTATGTGAAAAGTTATCAAAAGAAGTCATTATGTTAAGACATGAAATGGAATTAGGAACTATAAAGTTTACTCAAGAGATTGAAGAAAAAAGAAAGGCTGAAGACAATCTAAGACAATCTCTTAAAGAAAAATCAGAAGAATGCCACCAGATGGACAGGATTATCAGACATCTTGAATCTGATCTTGAAGATGCCAAAGATAATGAAGAAAAACTTGAGGATCAAATTGCCTCTCTCAAAAGAGACCTTCAAACAGCAAATGAATATAAAGAGAAATTCAAGATAAGTTCTTCTCAACTTGAAGTTCTTCTTGGAAGTCAAAAGAGGACAGATGACAAGTATGGTTTGGGATATGAGAAAGGAGAAAGCTCCGGATCCGGTCAGAAGAATCTTGGATCAGAAAATCCAAGGAGCAGGCCTAGAAGACCTCCGGTAAGATAGCCAAATGCTCAAAGATATCCATCCTTCAATGGATACTGCCACAGCTGCAACCACTTTGGTCACAAAGCTAATCAATGCAGAATGAGAATGAATCAGACTAATTCATCCTTCTCTGGATAGTGCTTCAACTGCAAAAGGTATGGACACAAATCCCATGAATGCAGAATTATGCAAGTAAACAAATCATTCAAAGGTAGATGCTTTACATGCAATAGAGTAGGTCATATGGCTAATCAATGCAGATCAAGAGGATATCAGTCAAATATGCAAAGAAATGTTATTTGCCAAATCTGCAATAGGTCCGGTCATAATGCTAAAGTCTGCAGAAACAAGAATCAGGACAAAAGAGGTCCGGTGTATAATCAGAATCAAGACAAGGGTAAACAAAAGATGAATGCGGATGAAGTTAGGAATCAGATGAGCAAGATTTGGGTGAAGAAAAGTTCAGAGAATGTAGAGGTTGGATCCGCACCAGACTCTGGTGCTGATATTTCTTCCAGAAATTAAAAAGTGAGCTCAGGCTCAGGGGGAGACTCAAAGAAAATCCTGTTCCCCCAGCCAAACAAGTGGTGCCAGATGTGGCACAAGATGCGGATTAAAGGGTTTGCAGATATGAGTCTTGAGATGCTTCAGTGACGTTTTCAGAGGTCCGCATGGAGTTATGAAGAAGCTGTGATCGATCAAATAAGACCTGTTCAGGGAGATGCTCCGGTATGACAAAGGATTACAAAAAAGGTTCGGAGAGATCCGGAAGTGCACTATCTTGTTCTGCGGATTGGACAGAGTGTTTGGGATGTTCTTGTAAAATGTTACCTCGATTTATTCATGATTAAAAGATCCGGATGATATTCACAGATCAGGACTAATCCGGGATACTCCAAGCTATCCAGACAAGGCAAACTGGAATAATGTAGGTGAAGCATTTATTGCAGACAGATATTAGGGTTCGCAGAGCAATATAAGGGATTTCTCAAAAGTCATTTGCTCATTCTGCACTCAAGAAGAAGCGAATAGTGGAGCTCTGCAACAAGATTCATCAAGCACACCAAGGATCTCCTGCCGAAGTCATTGCATAAAGAAATCAATCCAATCACTCTGTGCAAATCGAAGGCGCATAAGGTATTCTCCGTTTTTTCATTACCTCACTGCAAATCTTTGAAGAATGGCTACTCCAAATATAGTTAAGATCTCTGATAGACCTCGCCCCTCATTCAAGAAACATCCTTACAAATCATTGGAGGTAGATCCACTAGGAGCCTTCTCTAGTGTTCCTCATGGTGTATTGCATACGGAAGATATTAGGGTTTACATCCATGCGAATCTTGAAGACTTTGGAGAATCAAAACTGATGGATATCTATCACAAACAATTGATAGATGACTCCTTTGAGATCAAACCTCAGTATAAAGCCATCCAGGACAAACACTTTGCACAGTGCATTCATTTCCCCTGTTTTGAAGAAGATGAATGGGTCCGGTATGTACTAAGTAGAGTACATGACAACTTCCTATGGTTGAACAAGCCCTTCAAGATCACCAAGGACGCAATTAGGGCTGTAACCGGTCTGCACTCATCCGGTGGATTACCTGTTCTCAAATCTGTCAAAAATCAGACAGTCAGTGATGCAACCGGATCCAAGTTTGACAAGAGAGCTATGACAGTTGATGACATCATTGAACCGGATGTCAAATTTGCAGCTATGATAATTGGTTACAAAATCTATCACTCCAGTAGGGAAAATTAAGTACCGGGAACTACAATCTACACAGCCTATCAGATGTTAAAGGAGAATGCAGACTATGACTTGTGCGAGCTTCTAGTAAACCAACTCTTTGAAAATCTGCAGAAGATTAAGAAGGACAAGAAAAACTCCTTCAAATATGGCAATCTGATCCTTTGTCTCTTCTTTTACTACATGAATGAGCTTCCCGGATCCAGTGGATGGTTATGGCAGAATGACAGACCGGTTGCCATTCAAATCAGAGACTATTTGCATGGACTTGGGGATGCAAAAGCAAGAAATACAGCTCTATGGGGTTACTTCAAGAACTTCCAAAGCATGATGCATGCAAGAGAAAGAATACCCCAATCCCTTGTTGAAAAATACAAAGACACAGTATGCTTCATGGTAGAAATAGATCAGTGTCTGATGGAGGCAATGGAGCCAAGGACTGTCTGGATCATGCCTATGGGGTATGAAGTGGATGAACAGATAGTAGAGCTACATGTTCAACACATGCTAAGCCAGCCCAAAGATCCTAAGACAGAAAGGTTTGGAACCTTTGAGGAACTGAGTGTAAAGTTACATGTAGAACTCAGGGAACCGGAGATAAAGAGGAAGGTAAGAAAAGAAGTTGAGCATATTGCTCAAGGCCTAGGCATCTCAAAAGAGGCACTTGATGCCAACCGGGAAAAGAGGAGGAAGGCTGAGGAAGAAGAGAAAAGTAAAGAAAGTGTTCCGGTTGAAACTCCCACCCGGACCAGATCATCAAAAAGATCTGCACCTCCCACAACCAAAAGTTCAAAACCGGAAGTCCAGGCATCCGGTAAAAGATCCAAGACAAAAGCCACAAGGGCTTATGAAAGCCAAAAGGATGAAGAGGAAACAGAGTCAGATGAGGAAGTAAAAGAAGTAAAGAAGCAGAAGAAGAAAGGATCCGATAAACCCTCCACAGGCCAAGACAAGGATGAAATGGCAGAGGTATCTGTTGAAAAGCCCACTCTGTCTCTAGAGAGTGTAATCAAGTCAGTCACGGTAGATGGAAACCTTCAACCAATGACTGAATCTTATGATGACTTCAGTGAGGCTGACCAAAAGACTCTGCAGGAAGCCACAGTCAAATATCTGAACATATACAATAAGGCTTTCATTGAGATCATATCTCTTATTCCTAAAAGCCTAGAAAAGGAATTAGAAATAAGAAAGAATAATGCTCATGCAAAAGATCTTGAGATCCGGGAGCAGATAGCTATTCAGCTATATCCTCAAATTGATCCCAAGACAATGAACATTATCTTTAAAGACTGCAAAGATGAGTTCAGAAGTAAAGCCAGGATGAATCAACTCATGCTTGGTGAGATTGACAAAGTGGCCCAAGAGACAGAAGAGATCCTCCGGAAGGCCTTCAAAAGGTTCAATCTTCCTGTTGTAGAGGACTTAGGTGCAGAAACAGCTACGGATTTGGAATCATCTGTTCCGGAAGAAGTGGGCCCTGAACAGACAAACATCTCTCCTTCGGTTTCCCCTATAGTCTCCGGATCCAAAGAAGAAGAGAAATTACAGGAGAAGGAAGCAGGGGTGAAAGATAAAGAGGTTGACAGTTCCCAGACTGCAGAAGAAAAGAAACATCTGTCTCCGGCAAGAGACACTGCACAAACTGTTCAACAATTTTTGAGCAAAGCCACTATAGAAATTGATGAACCGGACCTACTCAAAGGACCATTAGATTTTGACTCTTTGTCACCGGTGCAAACAATGAAAATAGCCTCATTTGCAAATGAGAAAGTCAAAGAGAAGCTGCTGAAATCTCACATGGAAGACTGTGAGCTTATGGAGGTAGCATCTGGAGTGCTAGAAAAGATCATGCCATCCTTTCAAAAGGATCCCACAGCCTCCTCTTCTGGTAATCTCAAAACCTTAGTCAGCAGTGTTAGTACACATTTTGAATCTCTAGAAAAATCTGCTGAAGAAAAGGTCCGGAAGGAATTTTTGGATAAGAGATTTTCAGAAGTATTAGAATTAATCTCTAAAGATAGGAAGATTGTGAGTATTGGAATAAAGAGCCTAGAAAATGCTCTTAAGGATGGCGGTGACATTTACAAATTTTGTATATCCTGGCCAAAGGCAACAGCAGCAATTGATAAGAAAATAAAAGAGGAACAGGACAAGCTACAAAGCTTATCTCAAAGTTTTGATCCTCTCTCTTCCTCCATAATAAATCAAGAATGTCAGACTATTGCAGTCTTGAATGAAATAAAGAATCTTGAGAAGGAAAGGAAGAATATCACTAACCGGATGGGAGAACTTAGAAGGATTAAAATCCCTAAGTTGGAAACTATGCATGAGGCCATCAGTGATGCTCAGACCACCGCCCAAACAAAAGATCCGACAGATCTCAAGCGGGCAGAAGCTTTTGCATTTTTGTTGAGTGGTCACATTTCAATTTTGGATAGAATGAAGCAAAGTTGGGCTACAGAAATGATCCAATTGCAGACATCCTTTGCAGACATTCTTCAGTATATGTGAGTATGTAAATATGCGGCTATGTATAGAAAATTTTTGAAAATTTTGGTGTGCGGACCCTACCCTTTGCCATTGATGTCAAAGGGGGAGTGAGGAGCAGTGAAAAATGAGGAATCCAACTAAAGGGGAGTTCCGAAAATTGTATATAAAGACAGAGCATCAGCAAAGGGGGAGCATAGTGAAAACACTTAGTCATTTTTCACTAAGTGTTGCCATCAATGCCAAAGGGGGAGATTGTTGGCAAGAGACACTATATGGATTCATGGTTGTTGTCATTGATGGCAACAAAGGTCATCCCACATATCCGCAAGTCATAATGTGTCTCTACCGGAAGTCAGAATAAAGATTGTTGTGGTCCGGTGAACAAGAACAGAGCATGTGGCAAGGTCCGACAGATTGATCCGGATCTCTCCGAGGAAGTGTCTTGGTGCAGTGCGGATTTGGGGAAGTCAAGAGGACTACCTTGAGTGGTATATTCCAAGGATTTAGCCTCCGGTGATGGACAAGGAAAAAGATATGAATAGTTGAGTACCGGATTCCTGAGACACAGTCAAAACAGAGGAAGAACTGACTGACAGAGTATCAGACTACTTTCTGGATGTGTTACTGTTGATGATAAAAGTTGTGAAGGCATGAATCATGTTTGGCCGACATGATTAATGATATCTACTAGTATATGCTTGATCCGCATTGCTTGGTGAGCAAGGATTCAGCCGACAGAACAAAGTTTGTAAGAAACTAGACTGTTCCAGATGCCGACTAGAAAGGTGATGAAATTACTTGTGCGGATATATATAGAGGATGGATTTAGTTGTGAAGAGTGTGAAGGAATTAATATATATGCGAATAAGTCCAGAACAGAGCAGAAGTAGCAAAAAGGATCCGGTATGTGAAAGATAGCAGAATAAAGAACAGAGGAAAGATGAAGTGCAGCAGATCAGTGTACTGAGCCTAACCGGAACTAAACTCCAGCATATGCAGATGCTTCCAATCAGTTCAAGACTGTGATTCTTATCACTTTGTAGACAGTGTGTCTTCTTGTAGGCAGTGGGCCTCTTGTGAGCAGTGTGCTCGGGCAGTGAGCCCTAATTGGCAAGTGCCATTTTGTAAATTCCTATTCTTCTAATAGAGAATAATTTTTGGGTTAATCACCCCGTGGTTTTCTCCCTTAACAGGGTTTCCACGTCAAAAATTACTGTGTCATGTGTTTCTTATTTCATGGTAATGTTTTTGTGTTTGATTCAATGCTGCATTAATTAATAAGAAAGTTCAAAAAGGGAACTAATTAGGATAACTGATTCACCCCCCCCTCTCAGTTATCAACAGTCTTTGTGGTTGTTCCACCACCTTGTGGCACTACAAATTAAGGTATATCATAGTGCATCTAGTATTAATTCTTCTTTTTCAAATGCATTCTCTATTTCTTCTAAATATGCTTTTAGTTCACCTACTCTAGAGTATCTTTCTAACTTAAAATGACATATACCATTTGAAATGTGATTCACTTGCCAAGATTTTTTGATGGTAGGGGGAGTATATGGAGTAGATAAACCTAGTGTTGTTTTGCGGTGGGGTATTGTCATTTGAGGTGGAATGCAGTGTAATTTTTAATACTATGTGTACTGCATATATTTCTTTGGCTCTTCTTACCTTCTAAGATTTCAACTCTAGTTCATCCCTTAACTAGACATTTAGAACTATTTAATGTGAAAAATGAAGAGGATTTGGTTAGGGTTGCTTATGATAGTTTGTGTTAATCCTCCTTTCACCACTAAACATTCAAGGACTTTCAGCCAAGTAGATGAACCTACTACAGAACTTTTGTCACTTGGAACATAGGGGAAGATTGGAATTGTGTGATTTAGTTGTTCAATTAAGCCCAATTATGCTTAAAACCCTAATTACATGAATTCGTGAACAAACAGACAAATTATGGAAAATAATCACACAAAGATATCAAATGAAAATCAAATGCGTACCAGATTTTGAAGTTCAGAAAAAGGAAAAGTTAGGGACTAATGAGTGGGTGCCCTAGTCCAGTGCCATCATTTTCTTTTCTGATCTACAATTCTGACATTCTACACTACTCTCCTGCAACTCCACTTTTTCTGCTTTCACAACCTATAACTGGCAATCATAGAAAAATGGGTTGGGGGTTGGGGTATTTAGAGGCTTGCCTTAGTTAAGCCCTGGAGAGACATTCAAGTCTTCCAAACACCATTGTCAGATAAAGAGTGCGTATCCCAGTGGGATAGAGGCAAAATCCAAATGATAAATGATAGAAAACACAATTGATATCACCTTGGAGTGAAGATCTCATGGAAGGAAGATGCTCTTCATGCCATGAGGAGATGGATGCCAAATCTGCAAATACAAACACAAGAACAACACAAATTCTTCTCTGCAACACAATGAATGCTTTGAATCACTTTCGCATAAAGCCACAAGTTTGCCAAAATCCATCTAATGTCCATCTAGTTTATAAATGATAAGCTAATCATGCTTATATATGCAACTACAAACATTCTCACTAAGAATTTCATAATTCAAACTTATCATGTCAGCATAGGACCTAAATAATGGTTATAAACTAACACTTTGAAATTGGTCTTGACCTAAAATAGGGCAGGACTACCTAGGTATGGACACCCAAGTCCTTCTACCCTATTTTAGGAAGGATTTATGTTAAGTGCATCCCTTAGGTCCCATTTGCCATGAAACTTTAGGGTTTTCTCATCGGGATGTCAACTTAACATGCAAGATGTCCTAAATGCATCCTAAAGGACCCGGGAGCTAAACCTTAATAGGAAAAAGCCCCCAAGGTTACTTTTTCTGACATAACAAGAACATCTTCACTGTCCATATTGTCTTTGATTTTATCAATATATATCTCCTCTTCACAGTTTGGTTCTTCAATTGATTCCAATCTAAACAGTTTTTCTAATGAGTAAAGTATTTTAGCTTCATCGTCGTCATATTCTTCCTGCTTTACTTCTTTTGTATATGCATTAGTCATGTCAATTCCCAAGGGCATGTGTACAATCTTATCATTTTCTACAAAAGATAATTCTTCCTTTCTTGAATCTATGATGCCATTGGAGTTTACAGACCATTGTAATCCAAGAAGTGTGTTAAAACTATCCAAGGGTTCTTTCATCTCAATGATTCAAAGTCTACTATTTGTTTAACTCCTAGTATGTTGACTTCTACATTCTTCCATGTTCCCATTGTGCCTATTGATGAACCATCTACTAGGCTAATGTTGTAGGGGGTTTCATATAAGTTATGTTTTACTAAATGTTCCCATACCCTTCTAGGAAGCATGTTGACATCTGCACCCAAATTGACCATTACTTGTTTAATCTTTATATGATTTATGTGTGCATCTATCATCAATGGTTTGGTTTTCCAAGGTCTAGACGCTTTTATCATTTTTTAGACATATTGTTTTGGTATTGTTTTCTTATTCCAATACTTGGAAAATTGTTTTAGTTTTTCAATTAAATTGGTTTGATCTAAATTGAGGCTAGTTGTTTTAATGTTGAAGCTTCTTGTTCTAAGAAGAAGGCTTTGTAATATTGTTCTTTTTGTTGCTCTTGAATTATAGTCGACTTGGCTTCTTCAACTATTTTGTCATGATTATATTTGGTCAAGAAAAATCTTCTTTCTCTTCTTCATCATCATTTGATTCTTCTATTTGTTACCTTGCCTTAGTGGTATCCTTTCCCCTTCTTGTGACTATCGTAGCGTTGGTATTGTTTTTGTATTCCAATAGGGATTTCTATCTTAATTTCTCATTTTCCTCCCTACATATTCTTTTTCTAGTTCCTCACGTCCTTATTTAAGATATAAGGGTTTTTATGTTTTTTGGCTCTCCTTCTTTGTGGCATCATCGTGCCCCTTGGAGTGAATTTTTAGGTACTCTCAGCATTATTTTTGCACCTCTAGTTGATTTAGGTCTAGATAGCTCTTCACTCTTTGAGTGTGATGGTGCATTTTTATACTATTGTTATGCTCTCTCGTATGTAAATAAGTCATGGTCCAGATTCCTGTAAAATTTACATTTTTTTTAATTTATCCAACACTCATTCGTATAATGTCCTTATTTACCACATTTATAGAAAGTGGTGTCTTCTCTTCTTCTTCTTCTACCCCTACCTCTACCTCTTCCCCCTTTTTAATTATTATAATAACTACTTTCTTCATTTGAGTAATTTGGTGTATAGGATATTTGGTTTTGCGGTGGTGTGTTCTGGAGTTCATTAACGTTTCTTTGGTTTTTCCAATTTGGTACTTTATATCCATGGTTTTGAGCATAGAGAGGTGTTTCTACTAGTCCTTTTATGTATGTCATCTCCTAATTTATTGTTTCTTTATTATTGTGGTGATTGTTGAAGGCACAAGACAATTGAGAAGGGGATGAATCAATTGTATCAAAAATTCCAAACCCTTGTAAACATAATCACATCCACATTTGTTTACTTAAACCCTTAATCTATTATGAAGATTAAATATGAAAATCAAATAACAAAATCTTAAACACATCAACACCATGCACAAGAGAACACCATATTTTTACGTGGAAAACCCTAAAAGGGAAAACCAGGGTGAGGATTAGCTCACAATATAAAGTAGTAGCAACACCAAATTACAAGAGGCTCATTGCCATACAAAGAATGCTCACTGCAGGGGACTCACTATCCAAGTGGACTCACTACCCACTAAAAAATAAGGTTAGAAGAGAAGAGGTGGCTCACTACCATGAACTGATATAATGGCATCTACCACATGCTTGAGTTCAGTTCCAATGAAGTACAACAAACATCACCTTTGTAGCCTCTTTGAAAATTGTAGATGACTTCTGCTCATTGCATTAGGTCTTTTACCACATGAAATTCCTGACTGCCTTTGATTCAAATTCACAACACAAACATCACCATCCTTGTGCACACACACATACACACAAATCCTTTACACTTATTTATATCAACATCAACCTTGAAACATTCAGCAAAGTCGACAACACACTCTACAACCCTTGAAACAATCTCAAAGGTTAGAAACCATACATAATTCAAATTAGGTTTGTACCTAAACATTCCCATGGAGAAAAGGAATGAAGGTAGAACATTTCATGGATTATCTCGGACCGAAAAACATCTTCACACCATAAGATTATATCCCCTTCATTGAGCTCTCCTAATGATTGAATATTTAATCAATTTTAAAAAATAAAAGATTCTTTATTTTGTCAAAAGATGCTTTCATTTTGTTAAAAGATGCTTTTTCTACTTTCTAAAAATAATTCATTTTAATAACCTTGTAAGTCTATGAACAAAGTTGGGTTAAATGTGAGATAAATATTATTAAAATATAATTAAATTTTTATAGCAAGTTAGAGTTGAACAATGAACTTTCTTTTATTTTCTTAAATTTTACTTTAGTTTATTTTTTAATTAATTGATTTATAATAATTATAATAGAAACAAAAAGTAAAAAGTAAAAAGCAAAAGTATGAAAAAAACTAAAGTAAGTCTAAAATAATAAAAGAAAGTTCATTCTCTAATTTTAGTATATTATAAAATAAAATAAATAATATATATTAATGTATCTCTATATATTAATATAAAAAATTTAAAACATAATAATTTCAACTTTTTAATTTTTATTTATGTTTATTATAAAATAAATCAAATAAATAAGTAATATATATTAATGTATGTGTATATATTAATATAAAAAAATTAAAGTAATTAGGGATTTTTAATTATTATTTATGTTTATTATAAAATAAAATAAATGAACAAATAATATATATCAATGTATGTGTGTACATATATTAATATAAAAAAATGGAGTAATTGCATTTTTTTAATTTTTATTTATTTTTATATGCAGCAATAGTATTTATAAAAAACATTAAAAAATTTATTTTAATTTATTTTATATGCAGTATATTAGCAATAGTACCTAATTAAAAAGTAATTTAATTTATTTTTATATGCAACCACATTAATTTTTATTAATTCATGTGGCAGCATTTTTATAATATAATACAAAAATTAAAAATTAAAAGATCATTTTCATTGGAATATAATACAAAAATTGGGGGGTAAATTTATATTTTTTATTAAAAACGTTCATAAAAAATCCAATTCAAAATTTTAGAAAAATTAGAAACATTTATTTATATAACTCAACTTCAAAAAATCTAATTCAAAAAAAAGAAACATCTATTTCTATAACTCAACTTCAAAAAAAAAATAAATAGAAAAATTTATTTCATATAACCCAACTTTAAAAATTAAATAAACTTGGATTAGTTTTTTAGTATTTTTAATTATTCTCTTTTTTAATATTTTAGAGAGAACATCTGCATATTTTAATGAAATATATATATTTTTAATTTGTTTAAAATGTTAATTTAATTTTTCCAAATAGGAGAGGTTTTAGGGGTGGAAAAACCTTATGATGCTTCAACACACTTCCTCAATCCACGAAGCACATCCATAATTAGTGTTAACACCCAAGTTGGCTAAACTTGTGTAAACATGAAGAACACTTAGGCACACGCTTCCAAGAACACAACCATAGCTTTTAGACCAAGAACAAGCCTTTAACATGATCTAGAAACATACACGAACAACATGAAATCACCTGGGAGCCAACAAATCTAGCTACAACAAATCTCACTTGAAGACAATTCACAGACTATTGACAAGCTCTGCTACTCAAGAAAACTATAGTCTGGTGTAGAAAATCACAATTCCTTTGGATAAAACATAGATATGGACCTTATGAACACTTATCTAGAACCACATGACCAAAAACCAATCTGCAAAGAAATACGGAAAAAAATGCTTTCTCCCAGTCATATTGCAAACACAGCCAGGCATAGTCTTCAAACTGGTGAACATAACTCTCAAACCACAGCGTTCTGAAGCACCAAATTCTAGATTTAACATCTTCAACCACTTCTCTAAAACATATCCAAACCTCACACTCTAGTCTTCAACATAGAAGAAATGTAGAGCAAAAACTCAGATAGTATCCTGTAAGCTAGAATTCTTCTTCACAACGTTGTCTTCGGTATTTATCAAATTTTCTCAAAAGCACTTGGAAACCCAACAAGAAGAATAATATACTAACATCATCAGCACTTTTGCAAGCTATTCAAATCACCTTAACACAATAACTCAATCAACCAACAACAACAACATTAGAAGATATAGTTGACACCAATGACAACACAAACATGTTGACATCAATGATAACACTGATTAGCAGATACTTGCAACAATCTCCCCCTTTGTCATTGATGGCAACATATGATGTGAAAAACCATCAAGACACAATTATGCACTAATCTCACTCTCTCCCTTTCTTTTATACATCTCACTCTCCCTTTGTTTTTCACATGAACTCTCTCCCCATTTGACATCAATGGTAAAGGGTGACACACCTTTTTCAAGCTTTCTCCCTCTGAATATGATACTGCATATACTTGCACTGTTCTCAACTACTTTGAATACTCCCCCTTAGGAGTACTCATCAACCTGTACCATCTCTTACTCCCCCTAACTGTAACACTCTTCAATGCCACTACCTTCTCCCCTTGAGAGGTAGCCTCCATCATCAGTCCAGAAAAGAATGAATCATGAATCACACTGGATTGATGCACTTCCTTATGCATCTAGTTCAAAGAAGGAGGGCAAATAACCCCTAACTTCTCCCAAAGATACTCAAATGTATCCTTAGGAAGAGCCTTGGTGAATATGTCAGCAACCTAATCCTTTGTAGGCACATACTCAAGCTTCACTTCTTTCTTTGCGACCTTCTCTCTTAGAAAGTGATACCTAATAGAAATATGCTTTGTTCTTGAATGCATCACTGGATTCTTTGAAATGTTAATGGCACTGATATTATCACAGAATATAGGAATTAGATTATCATACTCAATTTTGATATCCTTTAGAGTTTGTCTCATCCATAACACCTGTGTGCAATGTGATGCCACTGCAATGTGCTCTGCTTCTGCAGTAGATAAGGATACTGAATCCTACTTCTTGCTTAACCATGACACACTTCTATCTCCAAGAAAGAATGTACCACCACTTTTACTTTTCTTGCCATCTACACAGCTAGCCCAATTTGCATTTATGTAGGCACTTAGGGTGAATTCATTGTTCTTAGGATACCACAAACCATTATCTGGAGTGCCTTTCAAATATCTGAATATCCTCTTCACTACCATGACATGTGACTCTCTAGGATCTTCTTGAAATCTTGCCACAAAAAAAAGTGCATGCATGATATCCAGTCTGGTAGCAGTTAGGTATAGCAGTCCTCTAATCATTGACCTATATTTTATCTAATCAGCCTTAGGAGATTCATCATTCTTTCTCAGCTTGTAACTAGTTGTCATGGGGGTACAAACTGGTTTAGAAGATTCCATTCCAAACTTCTTCAACAATTCCTTGGGATACTTTGATTGTGAAATGAAAATGCCTTTATCTGTCTGATTAATTTGCAACCCAAGGAAGAAGTTCATCTCACCACACATTGACATCTCAAATGCTTTTTGCATTTCATCTGCAAAGTTCTTACACATCCTTCATTTCCACTGAAAATATGATATTGCATATACTTGCACTATTCTCAACTACTTTGAATACTCCCCCTTAGGAGTACTCATCAACCTGTACCATCTCTTACTCCCCCTAACTGTAACACTCTTCAATGCCACTACCTTCTCCCCTTGAGAGGTAGCCTCCATCATCAGTCCAGAAAAGAATGAATCATGAATCACACTGGATTGATGCACTTCCTTATGCATCTAGTTCAAAGAAGGAGGGCAAATAACCCCTAACTTCTCCCAAAGATACTCAAATGTATCCTTAGGAAGAGCCTTGGTGAATATGTCAGTAACCTAATCCTTTGTAGGCACATACTCAAGCTTCACTTCTTTCTCTGCGACCTTCTCTCTTAGAAAGTGATACCTAATAGAAATATGCTTTGTTCTTGAATGCATCACTGGATTCTTTGAAATGTTAATGGCACTGATATTATCACAGAATATAGGAATTAGATTATCATACTCAATTTTGATATCCTTTAGAGTTTGTCTCATCCATAACACCTATGTGCAATGTGATGCCACTGCAATGTGCTCTACTTCTGCAGTAGATAAGGATACTGAATCCTGCTTCTTGCTTAACCATGACACACTTCTATCTCCAAGAAAGAATGTACCACCACTTTTACTTTTCTTGCCATCTACACAGCTAGCCCAATTTGCATCTATGTAGGCACTTAGGGTGAATTCATTGTTCTTAGGATACCACAAACCATGATCTGGAGTGCCTTTCAAATATCTGAATATCCTCTTCACTACCATGACATGTGACTCTCTAGGATCTTCTTGAAATCTTGCCACAAGACAAAGTGCATGCATGATATCTAGTCTAGTAGCAGTTAGGTATAGCAGTCCTCTAATCATTGACCTATATTTTCTCTAATTAGCCTTAGGAGATTCATCATTCTTTCTCAGCTTGTAACTAGTTGTCATGGGGGTACAAACTGGTTTAGAAGATTCCATTCCAAACTTCTTCAACAATTCCTTGGGATACTTTGATTGTGAAATGAAAATGCCTTTATCTGTCTGATTAATTTGCAACCCAAGGAAGAAGTTCATCTCACCACACATTGACATCTCAAATGCTTTTTGCATTTCATCTGCAAAGTTCTTACACATCCTTCATTTCCACTGAAAATTATATCCGCATAGACCTCAATAATCAGGATTTGATATTTTCTTACCTTGATGTACAAATTACTATCTGCAGACCTTTTACTGAATCCCTATTGCAACAAATACCTATCTAATCTAGCATACCAAACTCTAGGAGCTTTCTTTAGTCCATACAATGCCTTCTTCAATATGCATACCATATCTAGTTGGTTTGATAACTAAAATCCATCTAGTTGCTCTATATATACTTCCTCTTCCAACTCACCATTCATAAAAATAAACTTCACATCCATTTGATATACTTTGAAATCCTTATGTGTTGCATAAGCTAGAAACAACCAATAGCCTCTAGTCTTGCCAAAGGAGAAAAAGTATCCTCATAGTCTATTCCTTCCACTTGTGAGTAGCCTTTACATACAAGTCTTGCTTTGTTCCTTACCACTTCTCCATTCGTATTCAATTTGTTCCTGAACACCCACTTAGTTCCAATCACATTCTTGTTCTCTGGTCTTGGGACAAGTTCCCAAGTTTGGTTCTTCTCAATCTGCATTAGTTCTTCTTCAATAGCCTTAACCCAGTACTCATCCTTGCATGCCTCAACCATTGTTTTAGGTTTATCTTTGGAAAGTAAACACAGATTTACTTGTTCTTTAATAGGTTTGCTTCTTGTCAATACACCTTTACTATTATCACTAATTATATGATCTTCAGTGTGATGCATTTGTACATACTTAGGAGTTTTGGGAGCTCTTTTTAGAGATTCTTGTTCTTCAACTTGTACTTCTGGTGTTACTTGAATTTCAACCTGCACTTGCTTCTCTTTGGTCTTTTCCTCTTCTCCACAAGAGGACTCATTTGATTCATATCCATTAATCTATGAGAACTTTTGCATATCTTCATCAATCTTTCTTAGACTCTTATTGTAGCACCAGTAAGCTTTTCTTTTGGTAGAGTATCCAAGAAAGATACCTTCATCACACCTTGCATCAAACTTTCATAGTTCTTCATCTCTTCTGATATAACATTTACTTCCAAAAACTTTGAAGTATTTAGCAGTGGGTATCCTTCCATACGATAGCTCATAGGGAGTCTTTGTATCATTTGTTTTCACCTATACTCTGTTTTGTATGTAGACAATAGTATGAATTGCTTCTCTCCAATATACTTCTGGTAGATTTTCTTCCTTTATCATTGTCCTTGCAGCTTCTTGAACAGTCATGTTCTTCCTTTCAACCACTCCATTCTGTTGTGAAGTTCTAGGAGCAAATGATTCTCACAAAACACATTAAACTCATTAGAATTAAACTCTCCTCCTCTATCATACCTCAAACATTTGACCTTCATATCCATTTCATTTTTAACCATTGCTTTAAATGCTTTAAACCTATCTAGGGCTTCTAATTTTTGTTTAAGAAAAGTAACCCAAGTCATTCTAGAGTAATCATCAATGAATAACATAAAATACCTGTCACCGTGGAAACTCCTTACTCTTGTAGGACCACAAAGGTCTGTATGAACCAACTCTAACAATCTGGTAGATGACTGATCCTTGCCTTTGAATCTTCTTCTTGTAAATTTTCCAAATTGACATTCCTTGCATACAACAGTAATAGGCTTTGTTAACTTTGGCAAATCTCTCACAGCTTGAACTGAATTTATCCTTACCAAGCTATCAAAATTGATGTGACACAATCTCCTATGTCTTAGCCAACTCTTACTAATTTGAGTCATAAGGAAGTAACTAACACCACCTTTGAGATGATAGACATTTCTACCTGTCTTCTTTCTAGTAGCAATCACTGTTCTCGAGCTTTTTCCGATCTCACACCCATTATCCTGGAATATGAAAGGAAGCAAGGTATACAAAAACACTTCCTACACTGATCTACTAAGGAAAAACTTATGCAAATTTTTACTTTTATAGTTATAGATTAAGATAGACATTAACAGAAAGATAATAACAACTTCCAAATGCAAACACAAAACTCACAACACAAGATATATGCGGGGAAAACCCTTTCAGGTAAAAAACCCCACACTCCAAAGCTGCCCAATATATTATTCAGGAATCACAAAGATTACAATATACTTGTAGAGCAAGCTTTTACAGGAGTATATCTAACTAGAGATCCAGGAGGTAATTTGACATCTATAAGATTCTTACATACAACCTCTATCTCAAGCTCCAGATATATAGGAGATACAATACAGTACACCGCCAACGGTAATTACAAAATCATGAGCTAAAACCACCCAAAAGTGGCACCCAAATTATCTCCAATCAAAGATGCCTTGTGATGTGCCAAAACACACACCAACACATGTAACTCTCCCCTTTATAACTCTTTTATGTGTCCAACACATTTTTACATTTCCCTAAAATAGAAGGTCCAACTTCTGGAGGCCATAACTTTTGATCCGGGTGTTCGATTGACGAGCCGTTTGATGCATCAAAAAGATCATGAAGAGATCTATCACCCTATAAACCACTACACCAGTTATGACAATTTTTGGGATGTTTAGAGAAGTTTTGATTCCGGTAATTGAGTTCAAAGACTTTTTCTAGGAGTTTCAAAAAATAGAAACTTTAATATCTCGTGATCCAGATATGATCTTGAGATGAAACTCACTTGAGATGTTCACTTAGTTGTTCCGCACCTTCTAGGAAAAATTTTAGGTCAATCTGAGCTCAATCAAAGGACTTACTAAAAATAGTAAGTTTCACTATTTTTAGCTTGTTTGGAAACTTTTGGAAACTTTGAAAGTTCCAAACCATTATCCAAGATAAAAGGTATTCAAAAAGACCAAAACTGGGAAAAATAGTAATCTTTTGAATTTGCAAGGTTGAGACACTTTTCTTAACATTCTCCCACTCGTCGAAAACCTTGCAAGAGAAAAAGGAGTATCAACACCATGATTTAATTTCTAGGGGCCGAGAGGCCCATAGACTCTGAACACCATCTGAACTTCTCTATGCTCACAGGTTTTGTCAAGGAATCTACAACATTTGTCAAAGTATCAACTTTCTCCAAGTTTACCTTCCCATTCTCTACCATGTCACGAACAAAATGGTATTGGACATCAATATGCTTAGTCCTCATGTGGAAAGTAGGATTCTTTGCCAAACATATGGCACTCTGACTATCACAACAAACAGTATTCTTCCCTACATCAAACCCAACATCAGAACATAATCTCTTAAGCCAAATGGCTTCTTTACAAGCATGAATTGCTGCCATGTACTCAGCTTCAATAGTAGACAAAGCGACTGTTGTCATATTTTGCCTGGCCCCAAAATATTCCTATTCCCCTCCTTCTATCAAAGAAATCTGATAAGAGAAAACCTGAATAGGGGGGAAGTCTTAGCTTTCATTTTCTCATGATGTGCCTTGCAAAATTTGCTAAAATCTCATCTGGAGAATCCTTGCAAAAAAGTAAGGAAAACCCACAAATCTTTTTGTCTTCAAGTGCCTTCCTTCGCTGGGTTTTTTCCATTTTTCTACTTAGTCATTTTGATGAGGATTCCGTAATTCCACAGAAATAATGGAAATGAAAGCGCGGAACTGCATAAAGTATCATCCCATTTTCTGCAATTCTAGAGAAATAATGAAAATGAAAACGCGGAAATGTAGAAAGCATCATCCAGTCTTCCGTAATTCTGTGGAAACAATGAAAATGAAAGTGTGAAAATGCGGAAAGCATTTCCCAAGCTTCCGCAATTCTATGGACACAAAGCAAGATGAAGTGCGGAACTGCGGAAAGCTCACAGAATAGTTTGAAGGACCCAATATGAAGGTGACATCATCCTCTATTTGGGGTTTTTCTTTCCTTTGGTCAAAAATGTATCTCATATACATTTTCATTTGTATGTATATCATGTACAATATTTTTAGTGTACATTAGGTTTATTTCTTGCATCTTTGTATGTATATCTATTTGTATCTCAAGTTGTACATAAAGATACAATCTAGACACTATCAGTTTTCATGATAGATTTGATAGCGATTCAGATCCACTTTTGTATTTGTATGTCACAAGGATGTATCATACATACAAATCCAAGATATGCATGGGTGGACCTAACTAGAAAATGCAATTGGTTTAGGGAAGCGGAGGCAATTCTATGCTTCTTTGTATGTATAAATTGCATGTATATGAAATACAAAAGCAAATACAAAGGGCATCACCAGGACACGTGACAACTTTGCAGCTTACAAAGCTCAAACGAAGCGTATTTTTAGATGGAGGCCCCAGAATTGTGACACATGGAAGGATCAAGGAATAAGATGGTGGGCCTACAGCTTGAAGGATAAAGTAGTTGCACAAGCATGTAAGCGAATCTTTTCTACAGGGAAGATTCATTGTGCGACTGCGAGATGTTGACACGTGTCCACTTAGTAAAGGAAATTTAAAAGGTAACAGAATGCTTGGTGACCATCGATCTAACCTAAAGGGCAATTGATCTATGGTCAGAATTAAAGGAGAACCTGAAGCATCCTGAAGGCGACAAAAATGTAGGTTCAATCTGCAGAGGCATTCAGAGACTAATTATTCAAAGGTTTCCAAAATCGATAGAGCACATAATCAAGGGTTTGGGGACTTAAAGTGTTGTAAATGCTTTGTTTAGAGGTTTTGTCTCATCTGCCATCAATGTGGATCTAATCTTCTCACCTACCCCTTAATAGATATTTCTACATTGATTGTTGTAGATGGGTGATTCAGCTACTCACATTGATGACCCCGAAATATCTTCCAGCCACCAATGGATCCATATATTTTTATGCCATGAATTCTTGCAGGCTGACATCCCTTCTAGCTGAGATATTTTCTGACAGAGCCATTGGGCAAATTCATTGTAAACTGACTTAGGTCAAATGCTAAAATGCTATATATACATTTCAAAAAGATGTATTAGTGTTGGCTGTTCTTCTGGGCTGCTATAGGATAGAGAATTTTTGTATCTAGACCTTTGTAATGCAATTGCAGGAACAACTAGATTTGATGAACTGTACTCTTTTACTAATCCTCTCATGTCTCTAGATTTGTTCATAAATGAATGTAATTGGTTGTTATGTGCCTATCTCTTTGCATTATTCTCTATTTTGTAATGGCTATTTGCCCTCTATAATCAATATAAACTAGTATTTTGCCTCCCTTTTATTATTCTAGCACTGTGTCTATTCTTTGGATTAGTGTGGGCTCTGTATTGTGGGCAAAATGGTCCCTTTCATTTCTTCATTATTCTATCTTGACCTCCGTTGGAATCAATATCAGTCTGTGTAAGTCCTTCTAGCTGTGAGATTAGTACTATGTCAATTCAGTTGCAGTCAAACACATTAAATCTGGTGTTTCACCTTATTTCAATTCATGTCTTCTTCTAACTCTTTTCCCTTGCAAGCATTAGCACTAGCTTTAGATATATTTCTCTAAGCATTAGGCTTAGAATGATGAACTAACCTTATCTGAAGGTCTGATCTTAATTTGCAAAGTCCCACACTTTCAAGATCATTCCCATTGTATCATTAGAATGCTTGGACTCTATCCAAGTAGGGTGTAATTCTATGTGATAACATTTTCTAGCATGCCCGGTGGTACAAACTTGATGATCATTATCATCCATTGAAGAGTTCTGGTGTGCTCTTTAGTGCATCTTGCCATTCAGGGTGATCTATCCAACACCATGGTGACTCTACTAATCATCTGTTGGTGAAAGTAACCCAAGTGCCTAAAGGACTTCAAGAATTAGGATTTTGGTGATATCCCTAGTTTAACATGCTTTTAGAAGTATTTCAATCACATGGCGACTCCCTGGTATGAACATATTTCTCTGAAGGGCAGACTTGTTTGCTCTTACTTTTCATGATTGCTTGAATGTTTCCAAGTTCTTAATGTTTCAAAATGTTAAATTTTTATGGAAACTATGGCTATTCCCCTCCACCTAGCCAAAATCCAAATTGTATGCCTCCATACCAACAATATCAAACCCAAAACACCTCTAGTTTTATGCCATACGCCTCTGCTCCAGAAGAATATTAGCATCCTTACCATGCTTACCTCCCAACCACCCCTACTATGTCTTTTTGGTAGCCTAATAATTCTTATTATCAACCCCAAGAAGACTATTTTGATCCTAACTAGTGCAGCTACCCTCCTAATCAATTCCAAGATGTTGACTATGTGGATATCAATATGTTCAACAAGCTCATGGGCATGTTCCTAGAGCTTGATAGACTTTTAAACGATGAAAAAAGGGAAAAAGGGTATAGTCGGCCTCCGTGGAACTATGATCTCAACACTATAGACTATTGTGGTCTTAAGGAGGCAATCTCAGACCTGCTGAGGGAGAGTGAGGAGTTTCAAGAAATGGAGGAGCGTGACTAGCAGTGAGAGGCACAGGAAAGGTTTTTTCAACAACAATAGATGAGACAAGTAGCCCAATCAGTTCCATCCTTTCCCAGCTTCAAGCATCCCCTTTCTTCTAGACATGTTCAACCTGTTTTAGAGGTAGCCCCCAAATTTAAAATCCTGAGCTTTAGGCAAGAAAACCCATCTATGCCTCCAAAACAACTTCCTAGTTTTAAAATCCCAAGTTTTAGAGGCCCTTAGCCTTCACAGGAGCCTATTCCGGTACAAATTCAACCCCCTATCTCCTATTTATAGCCCTTTCAAATCCCCTTACCAGTTGAATCTAGCATGGACAATTATGATGAAATTACTAAGTTGGAAGAGCATGTGTTTACAACCTCAAGCTTTAAGTAATCCCTTTCTTCTACACATGTTCAGCCCATAGAAGAGCAACCTCGACTCCACAAGTTCCCATGCTTCAAAGCCTATATCCCTCCATAAGTACCTTTCCCTGTGCAAACTCAAAACATCACTCCCCAAGAACAAATTTGTCTAGAACCCTCTCCCCTCCAAGAAATTCATGAAGATATTCAAGCCTCTTCCCCTGATGCTACTTCAATCTTCAAGGGTGGACCTATTGTCTACCAAGCTAATTGGAAAGATGAGCCAAAAGAGGAGGTGGAAGAAGATAAAACTAATAAGGAACAGTTTGTTCCTACACTCACAGAGGTAGAATTGTTTGAATCTATTGTACCTGTGAGCACTGTTAACCCAAATAAGGGGTTGAACCCTTTAGACTTTGGTTCTTTTGAAGCCTTTTATCATGCATCTGATCAAGCAAACAAGGTTGAAATGCAGAGAGTGCATGGGGAAAACCTTCAGCTGTAGAGGCAACTTGAGCACAATATAGTGGAGCTACAATCAAAGGATGGAGGCATAAGGGAAAAGGTTGCTAAAGTCACTCCAGAGGTGGATGATGCTGCCTTACTTCATGAGCTACCTGGTTATATTAAAAATGAAGAGGACATGCAGCCGGTCGTGGATATGCAACAACATAGGAGCAATGAAAATAACGACAAATTGTTGCAAGTTGAGGCTAAACAGGGTAGTGAGGTTCCAAACCACAAAGAATGGCAAGCATGTTGCCCTATGCTAGATGATGTGGAGGCTTGTGATATGGACCTGTTTGAGGAGCTCCCCTATTTTATTGAAAATGATGAGGAGATTGAACATGGACAAGAACAAATTGAAGATTTGTTCTTTCTTATCCAACAGGGATATCAGCTTCTTGGTGGGGAGGATTTCTCTTTTGAGCATGTGCATGGCTCATTTGCTGAGCCTAATTTAGAAAATCATGAGAATCTTGTTCATGAGGTGGAGGTTGCCATATTTCAAATTGAGCCACCAGAACTAGGAAATCCATATCAACAACAAAATGATGCAAAATCAGAGGATAGGCATGTGATCAACTCTGTTGATTTGTATGCTATTTAGGTGGGATGCCCTATCAGGCATCTAGCCCAGCTGGAGAGCCATCAAGAAGAGTCACTATTTGTCATGCTTATGTCTAAGCATGAAGTTGAGCATAAAAATGAGTGGGATCAGCCCATTTATTCACCACAAGCTAGAAGCATCAACAATCAATCCAGGTGGATAGGTGAGTTTATCTCCTTTTTGGGGAAGGTGTTTTGTCACTTTGTCATATGCCCATCCCTCCCTCACTTATTTCTAACTAACCACATGCATGAGAAACATTACAAATTGTTAAGGAAGGGCATTTACTTTCAAGAACCAGTCAATGGCTTTGTTTAAGGTCATCCCTGACTGGTTAGTTTAGGATTAGAGTAGGTTTCATTTTAGTTTTAAGTTTCCTTTCAATAAGTGCCTTTGCACTCTACTATATTTTCATTAGGAGATACATGCTTGTTTCATTTTGTTTTGTTTTGGTAGTGTTGGCCTGGCTCCTCTATTCTTGTTTCAGTTCCTCTTTTTTGACTCCATGCCCAATGGATGCTTAAGGCCACTAATCAATTTATTTAGTAGGCAAACATCCCCAAGAGGTTGCCAAAATGTTGTCATATTTTGCCTGGCCCCACAATATCAAAGAAATTTGATCAGAGAAAACCTGAATAGGAGGGAAGTCTTAGCCTTCATTTCCTCATGACGTGCCTTGCAAAATTTCCTAAAATCTCATTTGGAGAATCCTTGCAAAAAACCAAGAAAAACCCATAAATCTTTTGTCTTCAAGTGCCTTCCTTCGCTGGGTGTTTTCCATTTTTCTACTTATTTATTTTGATGAGGATTCCACAATTCCTCATAAACAATGAAAATGAAAGCATGGAACTGCGGAAAGTATCATTGAGTCTTCCACAATTCTATAGAAACAATGAAAATGAAAAGGCAGAAATGCGGAAAGCATCATCTAGTCTTCCACAATTCTGTGGAAACAATGAAAATGAAAGCATGGAAATGCAGAAAGTATTTCCCAGGCTTCCACAATTCCACAGACACAGAGCAAGATGAAGTGTAGAACTGTGGAAAGCTTGTAGAACAGTTTGAAGGTGATGTCATCCTCTATTTGAGATTTTTATTTCATTTGGTTGAAAATGTATCTCATATACTATACAATGTTTTCAATGTACATCAGGTTTATTTCTTGCATCTTTGTATGTATATCTATTTGTATCTTAAGTTGTATAAAAAGATACAATTCGGACCTGATCACTTTTCATGATAGATTTGATAGTGGTTTAGATCCGCTTTTGTATATGTATGTCACAAGGATGTATCATACATACAAATCTAGGATATGCATGGGTGGAGCTGACCAGAAAATGCAATTGATTAAGGGAAGCAGAGGCGATTGTATGCTTCTTTGTATGTATAAATTCCATGTATATGAAATACAAAAGCAGATACAAAGGGCATCATCGGGACACGCAACATCTTTCCAGCTTACAAAGCTCAAAGGAAGTAGATTTTTGGATGGAGGCTCAGGAATTGTGACATGTGGAAGGATCAAGGAATATGATGGTGGTCCCATAGTTTGAAGGATCAAGTAGTTACACAAGTATGCAGGTGAATCTTGTCTACACGGAAGATTCACTACGTGGCTGCGAGATGTTGACACGTAACCGCTTAGTAAAGGAAATTTAAAAGGTAACGAAATGCTTTGCGACCATAGATCTAACCTAAAGGGCAATTGATCTACAGTCAAAATTAAAGGAGAACCTCAGGCATCCCGAAGGCAGCAAAAATGTAGGTTCAATCTGAAGAGGCATTTAGAGACTGATTAGTCAAAGGTTTTCAAAGTCAATAGAGTACATAATCAAGGGTTTTGGGACTTAAAGTGTTGTAAAAGCTTTATTCAGAGGTTTTGTCTCATCTGCCATCAATGCGGACCCAATCTTCTCAGCTGCCCCTTAACAGATATTTTTGCATTGATTATTACAGATGGGTGATTCAACTGCTCACATTCATGACCCCAAAATATCTTCCAGCCACCTATGGATCCAGATATTTTTATGCCATGAATTCTTGCAGGCCGACGTCCCTTCTAGCTGAGATATTTTATGATAGAGCCATTGGGCAAATTCATTATAAACTTACTTAGGTCAAATGCTAAAATGCTATATATACATTTCAAAAGGATGTATTGTTCTTGGCTATTCTTCTGGGCTGCTATAGGATAGAGAATTTTTGTATCTAGACCTCTGTAATGCAATTGCAGGAATAACTAGACTTGATGGACTGTACTCCTTTGCTGAGCCTCTCATGTCTCTAGATTTGTTCATAAATGAATGTAATTGGTTATGTGCTTATCTCTTTGCATTATTCTCTATTTTGTAATGGCTATTTGCCCTCTATAATCAATATAAATTGTTATTTTGCCTCCCTTTTATTATTCTAGCACTATGTCTATTCTTTGGATTAGTGTGGGCTCTGTATTGTGGCAAAATGGTCCCTTTCATTCCTTGATTATTTTGTCTTGACCTCCATTGGAATTAATATTAGTCTGTGTAATTCCTTCTAGCTATGAGATTAGTACTGTGTTGATTCAGTTGCAGTCAAACACATTAAATCTGGTGCTTCACCTTATTTCAATTCATGTATCCTTCTAATTCTTTTCCCCTGCAAGCATTAGCACTAGGTTTATATATATTTCTCTAAGAATTAGGCTTAGAATGAGGAACTAGCCTTCTCTGGAGGTCTAATCTTAATTTACAAAGTCCCACACTTTCGAGATCATTCCCATTGTATCATTAGGATGCTTGGACTCTCTCCAAGTAGGGTGCAATTCTATGTGATAACATTGACCATAGGTTGCCGCTTACTCATCCAACTTATAGCACCACCAAACATAGTGAACACATAAGCACTGGTGGATCTCTTGTTGTTAATGTCACTGCCCAATCTGAATCCACAAATCCATGAATACAAAGTGAATGTCGAGGTCCTGTAGGATAACCATGATAACATAAGGAATACTTAGATGTACCCCACAAATATTTGAACACTCTCCTAACTGCATCCTGATGTACCTATCCAGGATTAGCCATAAATCGACTAAGGACTCCCATAATGTCTGCTCTTGTACAGACCATCGCATACATCTAACTACCAACTACACTAGCATAAGGAACTCTACTCATATCCTCTATCTCAAAAGAAGACTTTGGACAATCTTCAATAGATAACTTTGTCCCCATTGTAATAGGAACAGTCAAAGGTCTGCAATCCATCATGCTGAATCTCTCCAACATAGTGTTAACATACTTACTCTGGCCTAACTGAAGTTTTATGTTTGCTCTATCTCTTCTGAGAATGTGATCATTGTCAAACTTGTAGTAAACACAATGATCTGATTTCGATCCTTGAAATCCAATACTCAACACAAAGGCATCAAACTTCTAGTACCACATCCTAGGAGACTGTTTCAAACCATACAAAGACTTTTTCAACTTGCAAATCAGATTTTCTTTACTTTTCACCACGTAGTGCTCTAGATGTGACATATAGATTTCCTCCTCCAAGTCACCATGAAGGAATGTTGTCTTCACATCCATCTATTCCACTTCTAGATCATATGCTACTGCATGAGATGATAGGAACAAAATAGATGTCAACTTTGCAACTAGAGAGAAAAATTCACCATAGTCAATTCCCTCCACCTGAGAATACCCCTTAGCAACCAATCTAGCCTTACATTTCTCAACACTGCCATCTATGCTGAATTTCTTTTTGAACACCCATTTACATCCAATAGGTTTTCGTCCTTCAGGAAAAGGCACCAAGTCCCAAGTATTATTCTTTTCCAAAGAAGCCATCTCCTCTTCCATGGCCTCCTTCCAAGAACCTACATCTTGCTTACCCATAGCCTCTTTCATAGTTCTAGGCTCATCAGTGTTAGAAATCAAAGCAAAAATACAACTGGAATCATGCAATGAATAACCAAACCTATCAGGTTGCTTCCTTATCCGCATGGAACTCCTCAAAGGTTGAGGTTCTTCATCTTCTTCTAAACTTTCAAAACTACTAGAGCTCTCCTCATTATTAGGTCCAACAGATGTTTTTAGTTCAACTTTCTCAGGGGTGGAAGGAAGTTGAACCACATCATCTTTCTTCTCTTCTTTCTCTAGCTACAAGACAACAGAAGAAGGATTGAGCTCTCTGAAGATCACACTTCTACTGTACAGAACTCTCTCAGCTACTAGATCCCAAAGCTTGTACCCTTTCAAACCGATGCCATAACCAATGAAGATATACTTTATAGCCTTGTTCTCCAACTTAGACCTCTTCTCCTTAGGCACATGTGCATATGCCTCACAACCAAATACTTGAATGTGTCTTAATGAAGGCCTTTTACCAGACCATACCTCCATAGGTGTCTTATCAATAAGCACTGATGTAGGAGACCTGTTAACCAGGTAACAAGTGGTAGCAATAGCTTCAGCCCAAAACTTTTGTTCAAGACCAGCTCCACTTAGCATACTCCTTTCTCTCTCCATCAATGTTCTAGTCATCCTCTCTACAAATCCATTTTGCTGAGGGGTATATGGAGTTGTCTTGTGTGTTGGTCTCTTACAATGATTTAACAACTGTGCTCTTAAAGTTGTAACTCAGAGATTGGACATCTAACCTGAATAGCTATCTTAATCACTATGGAGATGCATTTCACTTCTCAACCTAGGGATGTGAACTTGAAATGTGTCAGCATGGTATGTGCACTAAGAACTTCCAAAGTAGCCACATTCATTCTATAGCTAAGAAAGACATAATGCTGAAGATAAACTGATAGGAAAGAAATAACAGGAATGTTGAACATCAACCAATAGCTATTCTAAGCTCAACTACATAATAGAAAATAAAAGTTTGGGCAAACAAATAGGAAACTACTCTATTTGCTTTGGCTATAGGAACAGACATAGAATAGAATTCTAGTGGTTGCAGGAACATTCAATGCCAAATTTAACTAAATGCTTAACAGAAAATATAACTAAACTAGAGGATGGAATTCTCACCAAGTGGGCCCCCTTGGATGAGTATTCCCTAAGACAAATGTAAACTCAGAAATGCAAACTTATAACTTCATTTTATTCATTGGAAAAGATGAGTACAACTGAACATCATAACTATATTACCAAAAATTGGATAATGCAAATACAATCTCTGATTAATCAACAACCCCTCAGAAGGAGCATCAGAGTCTTATTTATAGAAGGAAAACTACAAAACTAACTACCTAGCAAGGAGGTCAACTCCAACATAATAGGAGGATGCCGCTTTATAGAAAACATAGAAAGTGGAAAGGAGGTTACACATGCATGGAATCTAGTCAAGCAAGTTGTTTCAATGCAAATCTAGCATAACAGTAACTCCTAAATTTTCTCAACAAGTATTTAAGATTAGTTACAAGGCAGTTGTCTTCCCTCCATTTGACATTTGAATGATCACCCTGTTTGACTTTTTATTGCAAGTAACCAACCAGTAGAATCTTCCTCTACTTTATGGATGCTGATTATATCTGCATAACAATATTAGTACACACGATAATTCCACATCCGTAACTACCTTGGAGTAACATTCATTAACCATATGTAAAATTAACATAGATAGTTCATATAGCATGTCTTTGTCATAAAAGATTATAAGAAATAACCTATGCTCAACATCTTATAGTTTTGAGGCAATGACATAAAAAGATCAGGATCAAAGTACCAAAGTTCAAGATAACTACAATAAGTGGATATTAAGTTTAACAAAATTGAGTCATAAACTAGACTCATCACTCTCACCAACCTAAGACTTTGTTGGTCCTCCAGTAGAGGAAGGGTTGTTCTTTTGCTTGGTTAATGCCCTGAAATTAACAACTGCCAGTTGTCCTATATCAGTTTCTCTAGTACGTGAGTTAAGATCGCAATAGAACCCTTGCTGCCTATCCAATCTATACCATCTCTGCCTCTCTTCAGCAATATCATACTGGTAAAATCTATAATTTGGCACAGGCCACAATAGGATAGGTGGTTGAAAGATTAAGGGAAGCCAGAATTGCCCCTTTGTCCTCCCAATCTGTATATATCTATCCACTCTTTTACATGCTGCAGTATAATTCTATAGAGAGTGAGGTTCTGCTTGTTTTAGCTCATCAGACAAACTGTTCCACCTTTGTCTCAAATGTCCCTTCACAGATTCTCCAATAGTGTGTGCAATCTTCTCATATTCTCTGTAAGCTACTTCTCTCTTAGGTAGGATTTTGTTACCATAGCTTGGCCTATAAAGCATTCTATGCCACTCATTGAAAATGCTTCCTGGATTTCCAAATTTAGCTCTAATGGGCAATGGAGTGCTAAATTCTAATTGGTTATAAGCCCTGAACTGTTGTCCCCAACTAATCTCATTTTGCATCCAGGACATAAATGCCCTCAATTGAACATCCCCAACATACAACAAGGGGTTCCACTCATGGTCTTGGGACACAACAAAATTATGTAAATAGAATTCACACAACAAATTTTTTATTTCCAAAGGAGCAATCCTATAAGCATTGAAAAATTCAAGAGGAGATTCAATGGAAGGGTTCAAACCAGAAATAATCCTTGCTAACTTAAAAGAGAGGTACCTTTCCTTTAAATGCAGAGCATAGACTCTCGGGGGAGTCCTGCATTCTAATACCTGAGGCACCAAAGCTGCCATATTATCCACTCTCTCTTTTAAAGTTGCAATTTCTACATTCTTGTCTTTAATCTCTTCATCCTTCTTTTGAATTTCATCCTTTAATCTACGTTTCTCCTTCTTCCATTCTTCTTCTCTCCTCTGCATCTCATTCCACAAATTCATGGCTACCATATGCAATGAAAAATTAGGAGGTCTATGTATTCCTACCAAAGGATTTCCTGGCACAGATGGTTGACCTTCATATAGCACAAGTTACAGAGTTTCTGATTGCTTAGCCAATTCTAGTTGTAGGCTATCTTGCTACAAGAACTCCTATTTATCTTCATGTTCCTGTCTCTTAATATGTTCAGCAGGGGCAACAAGGTCTGCCAGAGTTACATTTGTTGCTTCCTCAATTATGTCTTTTTCTACAACATTCACATGCCCCATTAGGGCCTCTGTATCCTCAAATGTCATTTATTCAACCCTAGGACTTGTCTGTGTAGACACACCGGAGGTAGGCTCAGCAGGTCTTGATTTACTAGAAGGATTCTCATGTTTCTCTTTAGCTGCAGGAAGAATAGTGTCAACCTTCTGTTGCCTAGAGCACGGCACCTTCCTTCCTACAGTTTGCTTTTTGCTTTTATCCTTCTTTATTTTTTCCCTTCTCCTCTATGCCCTAGTTTGAATTAAATTGCTAAGAGGAATATCATCATCGTCAGAATCTAAAGAACTTTCTTTGTCTGCATGCTTTGCTTTAGAAGAATTGATCTCAATAGCTTGTTTTGCTGTAGGAGGGTTTGCATTGGAAGTTGAGCTTCCCGGAGTAGCTTTAACAGAACACACTCTTCTCCTATTTCTATGAGGTTGCAGCACAACCATAGGTCACAAATGGCTTGGTCTTATTTGATCAATATTCAGAAATTCCTCCCAAGTCATATCAGACACATCATGCAGAGACTTTTCAACTAGCAATTTGATCAAACAATGGTGAGAGATAGAATTAGCCCTACCTTTTTGGGTCTCGGTGGCCATGATTGAGAGAAGGTGGTATAGCACATTTGGCACATTTATTCTTCTCCCATGCCTCATATGATTTAGTAGTTTGAAATGCATAGAATGAAGATTCGACAGATGACCTTCACAAGTAATGTACTTCACCACATGAACAGCTACCTGTTTCATGGCTTAGACAGAGAGGTTCTTTTGGTTCCCTACTTGTCTATAGTCAATTGAGGATCACTAGGTTCTGTAAATTTGGCCCTAGCTGACTTGGCATCTCTGGCAATAGGGTAATTCTCACCATCAACAAGCAGACCTGTAACTTCTGCAATTCTTTCTTCAGTAGCCAACACCTCCAACCCCCTTACCATGGGTTTACCAACAGACAATGTCTGAGCAAATTCTAAAGAAACATTTTCATCAAAACCATTCAGCTTCAAGAAATAGTCTATCCATCCACAATTTCTAAATTTGGCCTGGCTAAGTGCATCCTGTAATAATACATCATGAACTGTGGGTTCATTCCGAATTAATCCACCTCCCATTGACTTAGCTACTTGAAAACAATCACACTGCAAAGTTTTTTTTTCTGCAAAAAGTTTGAAAACTAACTTCACCTTCCTACAACCCTGTTAAATTTTCAATAACTCATGTCGTCTATATTTTCCTTTTTGGCTTTTTTTTTGGAACACAAAACAAGGGTGGTACATGCAGTAATGAATGATCAATGAAGGCTATCATCTCACACTTGCGAGCCGTCACCTCACTTAGAATTCAAATCATTCAATTTTAAAACTTTGCTAACATGCTAGCATAAAGCATATGGACTAACATGTGGACATCATATTAACACTCCCTCCCCAACCTAAATTTGAGCACGTGTCCACACATGTGGAATGGTGATGCATGATAGGACAAGGAAGGGAATAATGACATGCTATGGGAAATATCAATATTAATGTACAATAATTAAATGAATGTACCAAAAGATAATTAAGAGAGAATTATTAAAGTGTGCATACCTTGATTTGTGCAAGATCGGTTGCAAAAATCATGGAGAAAGTACCGGTTAATGCTTAAGAATTTGTTGACCAATGAATGAAAGTGGAGTGGGATGAATTGTAATCAATACATGTGACGGAAGAGACAATAATGGATATGGGTGGGTGGATGGACGAAGAAGTGGAAAAGTGGACTCCCACAAATGTGGAAGTCTTTATTATGACAAGTGTTGTACCTTGGTTAGCTAGAAGGAGGGACACTAGGTCCACTACCTTTGGCTGCAGGAAGTTCAGGAGTTGCATGCTAAGTGAATTGTTGTAGGAATTCTTCTTTTGAGGTTGGCTTGTGATATAACCTGAGGTGATGACCATTGACTAATAGCTTAAATCTGATAGGGTCAATAGTGGTAAGTTGAACAACACCATTGGAAAAAACTTTAGCAACCTCATACGGTCCTAGCCACCTTGTCTGTAATTTCCCTGCATTATCCTAATACCTTGAGTCATAAAGCAAAGCCCAGTCACTAGGCTGGAATTTCTTATCTTTGATGTATTTGTCATGCCACTTTATTATCTGATTCTGCACCACTTCTGTATGATGTAAAGTTGCATGATTCTTTCCTTTTGTGCCTTAGAGAGATCCATCCCCAAGTCAAGTGTAGTCTGAAGAGTTTTATGTTCAAATTCAATAGGCTTCATGGCTGTTTTGCCATACAGTAACTCAAAAGGGGTGAAGCTAGTAGTTGTTTTCTAGGTTGTCCTATAGTCCCAGACATCTTCTGGTAGCTTGTTCACCCAATCCTTCCTATGGACAGCAACATTTTTTGTCAAAATGGCTTCTATTTCTCTGTTAGTCACCTCAACTTGGCCATTAGCCTGACGGTGATAAGGAGTAGATTTCTTGTGCCTTATGTTGTACTCCTGTACTAGTGCTGCAACTAAGGTTGAGGTGAATTAATCTCCTTAATCAGTCTCTAATTCTTTGGGAACTCCATATTGTGTGAAGATTTCCTCATAGAGAAATTCTACAACCTTATTGTCTCTTGCATGTTTCATGGCCTTAACTTCTACCCATTTAGTTACATAATCAGTGCATACTAAGATATAGGATTTACCATTAGATGGAGGATCAATGGGTCCTACAAAATCTAACCCCCACTTATCAAATGGAGTAATCACAAGCTAAGGATAAAGGGGCATCTCATTAGATTTTGTTGGCCATCCCATCCTCTGACAACTGTCACATTTCTTGGTATATCTTGCTGCATCCTTGTAGAGTGTAGGCTAGTAATAACTTGCATTCAAAATCTTCATTGTTGTTCACTTTGCTGCAAAATGTCCACAACGTTCATTGTGACATGCATGCAAAATGTCATATGTTTCATCTTCTCTCACACATCTCCTCATGACATTGTCTGGTTCAGTGTAGAACAAACATCCAGCAATCCATGAAAAAGGAAAATAATTTTCAATGAGAACCCTTCTCTCCTTAGGAGAGAAGTGAGGAGGGACTCTTCTTGTTACTAGATAATTGGCTATGTCAGCATACTAGGGTGTTTACACAGTGAGTGAAAACAAATGTTCATCAGGAAAAGAGTCATCAATGACTTGGTTATCCTCTAATGTAGTCATTCTTGAAAGAAAGTCTGCAACCACATTGGCCTTCACTGGCTTATCCACAATAGTGATGTCAAATTCTTGCATTAGCAATACCCATCTTGCTAATCGACCTGATATTAGAGGTTTTTTCATGAGATACCTAATGGTTGCATGATCTGTGTGCATAAAGATTTGATAGCTGGTTATGTAGTGCCTAAATTTATTAAGTGCATAGATGACTGCTAGCATTTCCTTCTCTGTTACTGTATAGTTGAACTCAACACCCTGTAAATTTTTGCTAATAAAATAAATAGCATGCTCAATGACTCCTTCTTTCTAGCCTAAAACTACTCCTATGGCATAATCTGATGTATCAGTATGAATGTGGAAAGGAATTTCCCAATTGGGCCCTTTAAGTACAGGAGCATGGGTTAATACTACCTTTAAATTAGAAAATGCTTTGTTACAATCTTCATTCCACTAAAATTTAGCATCCTTTGTGAGAAAAAGTATATAATGGGGATGCCATTTTGCTGAAATCTTTGATGAAACGTCTATAATACCTTGCATGACCCAAGAAGCTTCTGACATCTTTTTGCTTTGTAGGAATGGGTAGATTGATGATAACTTCAATCTTTGTTGGGTCTACCTATATTCCTTTTGGAGAAATGTAGTGGCCAAGTACTACTCCTTCCTGCATCATCGTGAATCACTTTGCACTGTTTAAGGATAGTCTGTGGTCTTCACATCTTTCCAACACCTTCCCTAAGTTTTCTAATGCCTCTTCAAAAGTAGTACCATAAGTAGTGAAATCATCCATATAGATTTCCATACAATCATGTGAGATATCTGAAAATATGCTAATGACTACCCTTTGGAAAGTTGCAGGTGCATTGCATAAGCCAAATGGAAGTACTAAGTAGGCATATGTCCCACAAGGATAGGTAAATGTTGTTTTCTCTTGATCTTCAGGTGCATTCTGCATTTGATTGTAACTGCTGAATCCATCCAAAAAGGAAAAGTATTGCTTTCCTGCATGTGAGTCCAATACTTGGTCTATGAAAGGAAGGGGAACCTTTTTGGTGGCAAAGTTTAATTCTCTGTAATCAATACAGACTCTCCATTTTCCTCCCTTCTTAGGCACAAGAACTAGAGGAGACACCCACTAGCTATCTGAGATTGGGTAGATAAATCATGCATCTAATAGCTTCTGCAATTCCTCTTTGACGATTTCTCTTAGTGTAGGGTTAATTCTCCTTTGTGGTAGTCTTACTGGTGTACAATCTTCCTTTATGTAAATCCTATGGGTGTATTATGTAGGAGCTAATCCTTTCATGTCATGATAATCCCATGCAAAGGCATTTTTAAGTTTCTTTAACAAATTTGTTAAGGACAGCTATTGTGCTTGAGTCAAGTTACTATTAATATTGAGATATCTTTCTTCTAAAATTTCCACTTGAGTTGTTAAGTCAACCATAGTTACTTCATTAATGCTTGGTACCTTAATTTCTTGTGGAAGAAATGTATGTAACATACCTGATGTTGCAGGAAAAAATGGAATAAGTATCCTCATTGGATCAGTAGAATGAAAGGATGATGCTTCCTATACTTCACAATGATTTTGAATTATATTAGACAACACCTCCTCCTCTCCTTGAAGCTGCAGGAAAGAACTTCTACCTAACATCATAAGCTACTCCACAGAATTAGCTTCCTCTGCCTCTTCGCCAACATGAGGCCAAATAGGATTATCAATATCATGAGATGGTTGTGCAGGTGGGTAAAGAACAAGTGTTTTAGTGCTTCTCCCATCAGAGATGGTCATGTCTCCTGATCGACACCCAATATAAGCATCTGATGTGGCTAACCACAACCTTCCTAGAATGATGGGGTATCCTCCCAATGTAGCTTTAGGAGAAAGTATCATGAAATCAGCTGGATATTCCCATGAGTCCAGGGATACCACAAGGTCCTCAACTATCCCATCAGGTTTAACAATAGAGCTATCAGCAAGCTGCAGGATAGTAGGAGTTGGTCGCATGGTTGCAACATTTAGTTGCTGCAGGATATCCTTTGTCATTACATTTATGGATGCTCCAAGATCAATCAGAGAATTTCTGATTTGGACCCCATTTATAACAACTCCTACCAAAGGACTTCCTGGATCATTATATTTAGGAACAGTCACTTTTCCAAGCATGATGTCAGCCAACAGTCCCACCACATGAACCATAGTGGGGTCTTGCCTTTTTCTGCCTGGCTTCTTAAGGCATGCTTCTTTGATTGCTTTACCATATATAGGAACATCTTTTATGGCTTGAAGTAGAGGGATATTGACACATACATGTTTCAACTGCTCTAGAATGTCAAAGGTGGGTTCCTCTTCTTCTACCTTTTGTTTCATAGTTTCTAACCTTTGTGGAAATGGTGGTTCTTTGGTAGTCTGTTTGACTATCATTGGTTCAAGATTTCCAGGTACATTTGATTGAATGGGGGTTTTGATAGGTTCCCCTTCTTCCTCAGAAAGCTCAATAATAATGGGTCTTGAAGGAGCTACCAAGGTAGTTCCTGAACGCAGATGTATATCACTTACATTCATAGCATATGCAGGGAATTGGTTTGCATCAGCAAAATATACTGGCTATTGATGTGGTCTATTATTTGGGTTAGGTGAGGGTTGAGCTAGTAACTGAGTAGGTTTAGGTGTATTTGAATTGGAGCTAGCAAGTGGAGGCATTATAGCAGGTTGTTGGGGTTGAGGATGCGACTCCATGTAATTAGTGGTCTAATTTGGCCATTGTTGTCCTCCTCTCCATTGAGATGTTTGCTACCAATTTCCTAGAGGTGACTGCCAATTCCCTTGAGGCTGTTGCAACTGAGGTGCAGGGTTTTGGTACTTTTGCCAAGTATTTTGAGGGTTGTTCGAAGGTTGAGGTAGATATCCTCCATAACTAGATGGGAATGGTTGTTTCCATTGATTACCAGATGCATAAGTATTAAAATATGGTCCAGCATATGATAATGGATCTGGTGACATACCTTGTCTTAGAGCCCATGGCCTCCTTTGTGTAACATAGAAGACTTGATCTTCTTCAACTTGTATTGGCTTGAACTCAGGTGGAATCTTCTTACTGTCAATGTTAGCTACCATCTTGCAACTGCAGTCCCTCTTCTTTTGTTTGCAATGAGGACAATATTCTACCAACATTGCCTCAGCCTCTTCATGCTTCTTCTTTGCCTGAAGTGTGTCCAACTAGGTGGCCATATTATTTATAATATCTTGCTTAAAATTAGATAGCAAGTGACTTATCTCCATCCTTGAAACTCCATTGGTAGAGGTTTTGCCCATAAGGGAATGGTAACCTCTTCCTTTCTTCATGGCTGCTTTGGAATAATTCTGACACAACTTCTTAATATCATCCCAAGACACTTGGGTAATATCTCCTCCTCCCATTAAATCAAAGGCATATGTGCAATGCTCACTTATTCCCCTGAGGAAGAGCAGTTTCTGAGACTCCTCATTGAGTGCATGATGGGAGACTTTTGTAAACAAAATAGAAACCTTGAGATGTAATCCTCCAAACTTTCATTTTCTTTCTGCTGCATTATGAAAATATCATTTCCTCTCATATCCCCACTCCTACAATAGTCTTTATATTTCTCAAGAAATTTATCTTTCATTTCTTCCTAGGTATTGACAATATCACTACCTAGATTCATCAACCACCTTAATGTAGCCTCTTTCATGGTAGTAGGAAACAACTTAAGTTTATGAGCATCAGTAGTGTAGTCATAGCTTCTATAGAGGATATCAAATTCAAACAAGAAGGTGTCTAGGTCCTCTGTTGCAAGTCCATAGAACTTGGGGAGAGCTAAAGCAGGGATGTTCTTGAGATTATCCACTTCATTTTGATGAGCAATCCAAAATGGAAAGGTTGGTTTATTAGGTACGTTTTGGGCAGCCATAACTGTTTGACCTATTATCAAGGCAAATGGATTTTCAACTAGGTTTGGGGTAACTTGTTCTTCAGAGGATGTTTCAGAACTATTCAAATTAGGGAATGCATCAAGGAAAGGATTTACTTCTGCTTCTTCTACTGGGTAAGTTGAATCATTAGGAAGGAATCTCCCTAAAGCATCTCTTCTCCTACCTCTATGCATGCAATATACTCAGTATCAGCCACCTCTCACAGAAAATGTTGTGGATGGGTTGTAGATGGTTACTTCCTGACTAAAAACACATTTTAAGGAAAAAAAAACTACAAGGAATAATACTAAAGATGAATCCAAAGATCCTCTTAGTTTGACACCATCCCCGACAACGATGCCAAAAATGTTGGTCTCTTATAATGATTTAACAACTAAGCTCTTAAAGTTGTAACTCAGAGATTGGACATCTAACCTAAATAGCTGTCTTAATCACTATGGAGATGCATTTCACTTGTCAACCCAGGGACATGAACTTGAAATGGGTCAGTACGGTATGTGCACTAAGAACTTTCAAAGTAGCCACATTCATTATATAGCTAAGAAAGACATAAAGCTGAAGATAAACTACTAGGAAAGAAATAATAGGAATGTTGAACATCAACCAATAGCTATTCTAAGCTCAAGTACATAACAGAAAATAAAAGTCTGGGCAAACAAACAAGAAACTACTCTGTCTACTTTGGTTGTAGGAATAGACATAGAATAGAATTCTAGTGGTTGCAGGAACATTCAATGCCAAATTTAACTAAATGCTTAACATAAAATATAACTAAACTAGAGGATGGAATTCTCACCAAGTGGGCCCCCTTGGATGAGTATTTCCTTAGACAAATGTAAACTCAAAAATGCAAACTTATAACTTCATTTATTCATTGGAAAAGATGAGTACAACTAAACATCATAATTGTATTACTAAAAATTGGATAATGCAAATACAATCTCTAATTAATCAACAACCCCTCAGAAGGAGCATCAGAGTCTTATTTATAGAAAGAAAACTACAAAACTAACTACCTAGCGAGGTGGTCAACTCCAACAGAATAGGAGGACGCCACTTTATGGAAAACATAGAAAGTGGAAAGGAGGTTACACATGCATGGAATCTGGTCAAGCAAGTTGCTTCAACGCAGATCTAGCATAACAGTAACTCCTAAATTTGCTCAACAAGCATTTAAGATTAGTTACAAGGTGGTTCTCTTCTCTCCTTTTGACATTTGAATGATCACCATGTTTGACTTTTTATCTCAAGTAACCAACCAGCAGAATCTTCCTCTACTTTATGGATGCTAATTATATCTACATAACAATATTAGTACACACAATAATTGTACATCTGTAACTACCTTGGAGTAACATTCATTAACCATATGTAAAATTAACATAGATAGTTCATATAGCATGTCTTTGTCATAAAAGATTATAAGAAATAACCTATGCTCAACATCTTATAGTTTTGAGGCAATGACATAAACAGATCAGGATCAAAGTACCAAAGTCCAAGATAACTACAGTAAGTGGATAATAAAGTTTAACAAAATTGAGTCATAAACTAGACTCATCATTGTGCCTCTCAATCCCTTGTTCTTTACAGAACTTGTCAAAATCTACTGAATAGAACTAACCACCATTGTCAGTCCTTAAACACTTAATCTTTCTATCGTTTTGATTCTCTACAAGAGCTTTGAACTCTTTGAATCTATTAAAGACTTCAGATTTACTTCTAAGGAAATACATCCATGTCCTACTATAATCGTCAATGAATGAAACAAAGTAAACAAATTTTGAAATTGAAGGAACATTAACAAGGCCAAACACATTAGAATGAATCAAGTCCAACACCTCAAAAGATTTGTGAGAACTAGAATAAAACTGAACATGGTTTTGTTTTCCATAAATGCAATGTTCACAGAAATTGAACTCAAGGTTACAATCATTCATACCCTCAACAAGATTTTTATTCTTCAGGGTTGTCAAACCCTTTTCACCAATGTGACCAAGCCTTTGGTGCCATAACATTGTCTTCTTAGCTGGAAGTTTCATCTTCATAGAATGAGCACCCTTAGGTACCTAGAAAACACAACCATCAGAAGTAGATGCAACAGTCTTCTTCACTATTGGTTCCAATGGTGAGGATGAAGACTCTGAAGATCTCTTCTTTGAAATAGAGGCACTATTGCACTGAACTATGCATGCATCAAGCTGAAACAGAGTGCCAATCTGAACACCCTTAGCTAACACCATAGATCCTCTAGTCATCTTGCATCCTCCATTCAAGAAAACAATCTGCACACCCACATAATTCAATTTACTTACAAAAAGAAGGTTCCATGTCAAACTAGGGATATGTAGAACACCATTGATTCCCTTTACTCATCCATCAGGGAATTAAATCAAGACTCTTCCATGGCCAACTATCTTCAAGTGAGAATCATCACCCAAGTACACCTTTCCCCCATCGTATTCTTCATACTTTGAAAACCAACCCTGATGCAAGATCATGTGAAAAGATGCACCAGAGTCAATAAGCCACACATCCTTAGATGCATGCATTGCCAAGGTAGCAAAAAATGCTTCTCCTTCATCCTGAGAGGACTTGTCAGAATCTGAATCATAATTTTTCTTCTTTTCCTTTTTCTCCTCCTTGCACTCCTGGCGGAAGTGACCAGGTTTTCTGTAGTTCCAACACAGGGCCTTGGACTTTCTGGGAGACTTAGATCTCCCATGGGATTTGGATCTTCCTTTTTCTTCCTTCTTCTTATCCTTTTTATTTCCCTTCTCTTTAGATCTACCATGAACCACAAGAGCCTCCTTAGCCAATCCAGAAGACTTTCTCTGCATCTCTTCAGACAACAACAAAGAAACCACTTCATCCATCTTGAAGGTGGTAGTGGTACTCCCAATGACCATAACAAGGTGGTCCCATGAATCTGGTAAGGAACACAGTAATGTCATACATCGATCCTCCTCCTCCATCTTCACACCAACAGAAGTCAACAGGGCAACAAGAATATTGAAAGTATTTAGGTGATCAACTACAAATCCTCCATCTTCCATCCTTAGAGAATACAATTTCTTTTGCAGGAATAACTTGTTGACTAGGGATTTAGCCTGATAAACATCTCCAAGCTTCTTCCAAAGTTCCTTTACAGTCTTCTCTTCACGGATATTCAGGAACACTGAAAATGAGCCAAATAGAGTCTTATCAAACCCTTAGCTTTTGGATCTTTGAGATCCTAATCTTCTTGAGACATTACCATTTGTTTTGTACCAGATACGGCTTCCCATAAATCCTAATCTACAAGCATGTCCTCCATTTTGAGTTTCCACAACTCAAAATTACTGCCATTAAACTTCTCTATCTCAAACCTCCCAGATGTGCTCACCATCTCTTACCTGCAACAAAGATTTCAAAATCCTTTGCACAAGTTCCCACTCAAATGAAGATCAACTCAAAAAACCCTCTACCCAACAACTAGAACCAAAGGTGATAAGGTTTTGATACCAATTGAAAGGAAGCAAGGTATGTAGAAACACTTCCTACACTAATCTACTGAGGAAAAACTTTTACAGTTACAGATTAAGATGCACATTAACAGAAAGATAATAACAACTTCCAAATGTAAACACAAAACTCACAACACAAGATATATGTGGGGAAAACCCTTTCAGGTAAAAAACCCCACACTCCAAAGCCACCCAATATATTATTCAAGAATCAAGAAGATTACAATATACTTGCAGAGCAAGATTTTACAGGAGTATATCCAACTAGAGATCTAGGAGGTAATTCGACATCTATAAAATTCTTACATACAACCTCCATCTCAAGCTCTTCATATATAGGAGATACAATACAGTACACTGCCAATGGTAATTACAAAACCATGAGCTAAAACCACCCAAAAGTGGCACCCAAATTATCTCCAATCAAAGATGCCTTGTGATGTACCAAATAACACACCAACATGTGTAACTCTCCCCTTTACATCTCTTTTATATGTCCAACACGTTTTTACATTTCCAAAAAATAGAAGGTCCAACTTTCGGAGGCCATAACTTTTGATCTAGGTGTCTGATTGACAAACCATTTGATGCGTCGGAAAGCTCGTGAAGAGATCTCTCACCCTATAACCTGCTACGCCAATTATGATAATTTTTGGGATGTTTAGAGAAGTTTTGATTTTGGTAATTGAGTTTAAAGACTATTTCCGGTAGTTTCAAAAAAAGAAACATTAATATCTCGCGATCCAGATATGATCTTCAGACGAAACTCACCCGAGATGTTCACTTAGCTATTCTGCATCTTCTGGGAAAATTTTTAGGTCAATCTGAGCTCAATCAAAGGAGTTACTAAAAATAGTAAGTCTCGCTATTTTTAGCTCGTTTGGAAACTTTGAAAGTTCCAAACCATTCTCCAAGATAAAGGGTATTCAAAAAGGCCAAAATTGGGAAAAATAGTAATCTTTCGAAGTTGCAAGGTTGAGACACTTTTCTTAATAGAATATAAGATTATAACCATTTTTACACATCTATCCAACACTCAAGAGATTATGCTTTAAACCTTTGACATAGAGTACATCATCACTGTTATGCTTTGTTGGATTTAAGGCATACAACTGAGAGGGGGGGTGAATCAGTTGTATAAAACTTCTTGTTCTTTCAAACACTTGATTCTTCGTTGTTAGTTAACAGCATATCAATTAATCATCCATGAAAGCATAATACATAAACACAAGAGCAGATAAACATCAACACATTGAACACCAAAATTTTGACATGGAAAACCAGGTTAAGGGAAAAACCACGGGGTGATTAACCCAAGGATTATTCTCTGTTAAAAGAATAAGAAAAAGAATGGCACTTGCCAATTAGGGCTCACTACCCGAGCACACTGCTCACAAAGAGGCCCACTGCCTACAAGGAGACACACTGTCTACAAAGTGATAAGAATCACAATCTTGAACTGGAGAATGACATCTCTACTATGTCCGGATCAATTCCATTTAAGCCCAAAAACCTCTGCTTTGCCTTTCGCACTTCTCTTCGCTATGCCACACTCATCCACACAATCCACACTTCGAAATGAACTCACAAACCGTTATTTATACAAGACATCGACTTAGGAACAAACATCTAAGTCGGCAAACAACCATAAGAGTATCCGCAAGATGAATAACACATCCGGTCGGCCACCACAAGAACATTCGCAGGATGAACAACTCATCCGGTCGGCTAAACAGAGCAAGAACTTCATCCAAAAGAATAACTTCAATTTCGGGCTCTACTATCAATGCGGACCAACAACACAACCTCAACATGATCCAAGAACCTTCACAAGCCTGCCTGAATGACCAGGTACATCCGCACTTTCTTTACTTACTGGAATCTCTTCTCTTCCTTATCTGGAACTTCAAGAACACTGTCTGTCGCCACTGTCATAATGCAAGAGGTACTTCCGGACCTCCAAATCATACACAACTTGAGATGGCACATCACAAGGACATCCCAAGACTCCTTCCAATCCACAGATTAGGATTATACAGTTCCGGACCTCACCGGACCTTTTTGTGATCCTCTGTCACCTCTGAATACTTGCCGGAACCGGTTCTACACCGACATCCACAACTCCTTCAGATCTTCATGCGGACCTCTGAAATCTTAACTGAAGCATCTCAAGACTCATATCTACAAACCCTTTAATCCGCATCCTCCGGTTCTCAACCTATACAATACATTTGCCTTCTTCTCATCACTGTTCTTCACTGTTCCTGACTGAGGCTAATTTTCTCAATATCCTTAGCACACAGCTCATCCAATCCTTCTTGTCAATGCAATATGAGTATGTTGACATCAATGACAACACTGGCTCACCTCATACTTGCAACAATCTCCCCCTTTGTCATTGATGGCAACATATGATGTGAAAAACCATCAAGACAAGAACTTCTCCTTTCTGTCACAGCTCCCCCTATCAACAACAACTTTTCACATGTCTTCTCTTCCTTTACTGCTCCCACTTTGATCATCAACCACTTGTTTTTCACATGTCTTCTCTCCCCCTTTGACATCAATGGCAAAGGGCTCATACTTGCAATTCTCATACATCAGAATCATACCAGCTGCTCCCCCTTAGTTGCAGCTCCCCATCATCAATCCGGATCACAAGATATGACTGTGATATCCACCAGACTGATGCACATCAGTGCATCCTAGTTCATCACCGGAGGGGCCATGACCCCTAACTTCTCCCGGAGATATTCAAAAGAGTCCTTGGGAAGAGGTTTAGTAAAGATATCTACAATCTGATCCTTTGAGGGAACATACTCCAATCTGACTTCTTCCTTGTTCACTTGTTCTCTCAAAAAGTGAAACTTGATAGATATGTGCTTAGTCTTAGAATGCAATACCGGATTCTTAGAAATATTAATTGCACTTGAATTATCACAGAAAATTGTGATAGGCTCCTCATATTCAACTTTAATGTATCTTAGCATCTGCTTCATCCATAAGATTTGAGTGCAACTACCTGCTGTTGCAATGTATTCTGCTTCAGTTGTAGACAGAGATATTGCATCTTGTTTCTTGCTTAGCCAAGAAACCAATCTCTTCCCCAAAAAGAATGCTCCACCACTAGTGCTCTTCCGGTCATCCACATCTCCTGCCCAATCTGCATCTGTGTAAGCATGAAGAGAGAAATCCGGATCTCTAGGGTACCATAGACCATACTCAACTGTTCCTTTCAGGTACCTAAAAATTCTTTTGATTGCCATAACATGAGATTCTCTAGGATCAGCCTGGAATCTTGCCACAAGACCAATAGCCTGCATTATATCTGGTCTAGTCTGAGTGAGATACAACAATCCACCAATCATTGATCTATACTTTGTCTGATCTGCCTTTGGGGAGTCATCATCTTTTCTCAACTTACATCCGGTTGCCATGGGAGTGTTCATTGGTTTTGAATCTTCCATACCATATTTCCTTAACAATTCTTTCACATATTTGGTCTGAGAAATGAAGATTCCTTTCTTTGTTTGAGTAATTTGCAGACCCAAGAAGAAATTCATTTCACCAAGCATAGACATTTCAAACTCACTTTTCATCTGATTTGCAAAAGTTTTGCACATACTATCTCTTCCTCCAAAAATGATATCATCCACAAACACTTCAACAATCAAAATGTTTTCATGAACAATTTTGAAATATAAGTTACTGTCAGCAGTACCTTTGTTGAATCCAATCTGCACAAGATGCTTATCCAACCTTTCATACCATGCTCTTGGGGCTTGCTTTAGTCCATACAATGCTTTCTTCAACTTGCAGACCATATCATCATTATCAGACAATTGAAATCCATCCGGTTGTTCAATGTAAACTTCTTCTTCTAGATCACCATTTAGGAAAGCAGACTTGACATCCATCTGATATACCTTGAAGTCTTTGAAGGTAGCAAATGCAAGAAATAATCTGACTGCTTCAATTCTTGCCACCAGAGCAAAGGTCTCTTCAAAGTCAATTCCTTCTATTTGAGAGTAGCCTTTGCAGACCAATCTAGCTTTGTTTCTGATAACTTCACCAGCTTCATTCAGTTTGTTCCGGAAGACCCATTTGGTTCCAATCACATTCCTGTCTCTAGGTCTGGGAACAAGATCCCAAGTATGATTTTTCTCAATTTGCATTAATTCATCTTTCATTGCTTTAGTCCAGTTTTCATCATTACAGGCTTCATTTACTATTTTAGGTTCAATCTTTGAAATCAGACAACATTCATCCTGATTTTGAGCAACATTCCTTCTAGTTTGCACACCTTTGCTTCTGTCACCTATGATCTGATCTTCAGAGTAGTTTAGTCTTACATACCTTGGAATTTTGGGAATATCCTGTACTGTTGCTCCTTGATCAGGTTCATTCTGACCTATTTCTTCTTCCTGATTTACTGGATCAAGTTGATTCTGACTTACCGGAGGGGATTGAGTCCCTTGAACCTGAACACCATCTTGATCATCTTCATCAAACTCATAAAATCTTGAAGGCTTCTCAATTCCTTCATCAACTTTCACATTGGTGCTTTCTATCATCTTCCTCAATCTCTTATTGTAACACTGGTATGCTTTGCTTTGAGTGGAGTAGCCCAAGAAAATTCCTTCATCACTTCTAGCATCAAACTTTCCTAGATCTTCATCTCTTTTAATATAACACTTGCTACCAAATACTCTGAAATATTTCACAGTAGGAGTGATGCCAAACCAGAGTTCATAGGGGGTCTTACCAGTGTTGTTTCTGATTTGAACTCGATTGAGAGTGTAGACTGCAGTGCTGATAGCTTCTTTCCAAAACATCTGAGGAACATTTTCTTCCAACATCATTGTCCTAGCAGCTTCCTGGATGGTCCGGTTCTTTCTTTCAACTACTCCATTCTGCTGTGGAGTCCTAGGAGCAGACAATTGTCTCCTTATACCCTGCTTCTCACAAAAGTCAAGGAACTCACCAGATGTAAATTCACCACCTCTATCAGACCTTAGACACTTTAGTTTCAATCCGGTTTGATTCTCTACCATAGCTTTGAAGATTTTGAACTTCTCAAATGCTTCTGATTTTTCTTTTAGAAAGGTAACCCACATCATCCGGGAATGATCATCAATTAACAACATGAAATATCTATCACCTTGCAGACTCTTGATTCTTGTCGGACCACAGAGATCAGTATGTACTAATTCCAACAATCTGGTAGAAGACTGATCTTTGCTTTTGAAAGAGACTCTGCTCTGTTTAGCTAGCTGACATTCTTTGCACAAACTATTTGTAGGTTTCACCAATTTTGGAAGGTCTCTTACAGCCTGAATATTACTTATCTTGATGATGTTATCAAAATTCACATGACACATTCTTCTATGCCATAACCAACTCTGATCAACTTGAGCAAACAGACAACTTTTGTTTGAACCAACTAGATGAAAGATATTACCTTTTGTTTGAGCACCGGATGCAATTTCAGTTCCGGAGCTTGTAAAGATTCTGCATTTTCCATTCTTGAACCGGAGATCATAGCCTTTGTCCACTAACTGACCAACACTGAGAAGATTGTGCTTCAATCCTTCAACATATAGTACATTACCTGTTTTGCTCTTTCCATCAAAGGAAATAGTTCCCCTACCTCTGATTCTGCCAGCAGAATTGTCACCAAACTTTACCATTCCTCCTTCATACCTTTCCAAATCTAAGAACTTATTCTTGTCACTAGTCATATGGTGAGAACATCCACTATCAATAACCCAATCATCCTTTTCTTCCACTTGAGCAGCCAAAGCTCTGTCCACAACCTTGTGATTGACAGATTCAGAGGATATTGAATCTTCTTCCTTGATGGCAATAAACACCCATTCATTTTCGGATTTGCTTTCTAGTTCTGATTCATCATCTGTTACTCCTTCATTGTCATCTTCTTCATGAACATAATAGCAGTTCTTTTGAAACCTTTGTCTGTTAGTATTAGACCTTGCAGATCTTTCCAGACATCTTGAAGCAAAATGACCAATCTTATTGCAGTTGAAACACTTAAAGGGTAGTTTTCCTTCATACTTACCGGATCCTCTTGGCAGTCTCTTTGCAATGAGGGCTTCAAGTTGAGCTGTTTCTGCTTCTTCTTCTTCCATGTCTCTTCTTACTTGATCATACCATGACATCTTCCTTGATGAGTTTTCTCCCGGATCAAATCTCTGTTTGCCTTTCACATAGGCACTGGCTTTGAAAGCAGATTCAGTCTTGGGAGGATCATCTCCAAACTCGGTCATTTCAAATGCAGCTAGTTTGCCAGCCAGTTGTTCTCTTGTGACAGTTGTGTGGGCTCTGAATTCATCAATGGCAGCAACCTTGATTTTGTAGGCAGCAGGAAGGGATCTTAGGATTTTGCAGACAATCTCATTTTCATCTAGAGTTCCACCAGCATTTCTAATTCCACATACCAGCTCATTCACTCTTGGCATAAAGGTAGTGATGTTTTCATCATCTCTCATCTTCAATCTTTCAAATTTCCCTTTCAGACTTTGCAACCTTGCACTTTTGACAAACTCATCTCCTTCATACAGAAGTTCCAGTTTAGTCAGGATCTCATATGCAGTTGGTAGGTCAATAACATTTGAGAGATCTGAATCATTCAATGCACTTAGTAGGGCTTCCTTGGTCCGCAGATTATTTTCAGCATCTGTGATTTCATTCAGAGTTGTCGGACCACCTTGTGGAGGTACATATGGTTTTGAGACCATAGCCAAGTATGCTTTTCCCATACATTCCAAGTGACACTTCATGCGACCTTTCCAGAGAGTGAAGTTGGTTCCATCGAACTTCAGACTATCCTTCTTGTATGATGACATCCTGGATCTCCTCAAGCGATTAAGCTCCTTTCAGAGGAACTTGGTTCTGATACCAATTGTTGGATTTAAGGCATACAACTGAGAGGGGGGGGTGAATCAGTTGTATAAAACTTCTTGTTCTTTCAAACACTTGATTCTTCGTTGTTAGTTAACAGCATATCAATTAATCATCCATGAAAGCATAATACATAAACACAAGAGCAGATAAACATCAACACATTGAACACCAAGATTTTGACGTGGAAAACCCGGTTAAGGGAAAAACCACGGGGTGATTAACCCAAGGATTATTCTCTGTTAAAAGAATAAGAAAAAGAATGGCACTTGCCAATTAGGGCTCACTGCCCGAGCACACTGCTCACAAAGAGGCCCACTGCCTACAAGGAGACACACTGTCTACAAAGTGATAAGAATCACAATCTTGAACTAGAGAATGACATCTCTACTATGTCCGGATCAGTTCCATTTAAGCCCAAAAACCTCTGCTCTGCCTTTCGCACTTCTCTTCGCTATGCCACACTCATCCACACAATCCACACTTCGAAATGAACTCACAAACCATTATTTATACAAGACATCGACTTAGGAACAAACATCTAAGTCAGAAAACAACCATAAGAGTATTCGCAAGATGAATAACACATCCAGTCGGCCACCACAAGAACATTCGCAGGATGAACAACTCATCCAGTCGGCTAAACAGAGCAAGAACTTCATCCGGAAGAATAACTTCAATTCCGGGCTCTACTATCAATGCGGACCAACAACACAACCTCAAAATGATCCAAGAACCTTCACAAGCCTGCCTGAATGACCAGGTACATCCGCACTTTCTTTACTTACTGGAATCTCTTCTCTTCCTTATCCGGAACTTCAAGAACACTGTCTGTCACCACTATCATAATGCAAGAGGTACTTCCAGACCTCCAAATCATACACAACTTGAGATGGCACATCACAAGGACATCCCAAAGACTCCTTCCAATCTGCAGATTAGGATTATACAGTTCCGGACCTCACCGGACCTTTTTGTGATCCTCTGTCACCTCTGAATACTTGTCGGAACCGGTTCTACACCGACAGCCACAACTCCTTCAGATCTTCATGCGGACCTCTGAAATCTTAACTGAAGCATCTCAAGACTCATATCTACAAACCCTTTAATCCGCACCCTCCGGTTCTCAACCTATACAATACATTTGCCTTCTTCTCATCACTGTTCTTCACTGTTCCTGACTGAGGCTAATTTTCTCAATATCCTCAGCACACAGCTCATCCAATCCTTCTTGTCAATGCAATATGAGTATGTTGACATCAATGACAACACTGGCTCACCTCATACTTGTAACAATGCTTTCCATCAAAACTAATTGAACCTTTTCCACAAATCTCAGCAGCTCCCTCACCACCAAACCTTACTAAGTTCCACCATCAAAATTTTCAAGTTTAATAAACTTACTCTTATCACCGATCATATGATTTGAGTATCCACTGTCAATGACCCAGTCATCCTTGTCACTCCTAGCATGAAAGGCAGATATAACAGTGTCTTTAGAGTTAACACATGCTTCCAAACATTTTTCCTTCACATAACTTCCATGGTTAGCAGAACTAGTTTCATCTCTTATGGAAATAAATAAGCATTCATTATCCTTATCATCCTCAAAATCAGAATCATCATCAGAAATACTTGCATAGTAATTTTTCCTAACTGATTTATCTTTTTCCTTAGTCTTGATTCTCAGAGCTCTATCTGGACACCTTGAAGCATAATGACCTATTTTTCCACAACTGAAACATTTAAAGGGTAACTTACCACTGAACTTACTAGTACGCTTTTTCATCCTTCTTACAAAGTTATCCTCCACTTAATCAAAGTCTTCCAGATTTGATTCAACAATCTCCTCTATTCTACCAGCTTTAAAAGTAGTCTCATCTTTTGTAGTTCCACTACTTGTGCCAAACTCTTTTATTTCAAAATTAGTTAGGGTGCCAAGCAACTATTCTAAACTGATTCAAATTTTGTAATTCTTCAATAGCAAACACCTTATGACTGTAATATTTAGGAACAATTCTAAGTACCTTTAATATTACTTCTTGATCATCTATTTTTCCACCAAGTCCCTTGATGCCATTGACAACTTCATCTATCCTTTGTAAGTAGCTTGCAATGTTTTCATCTTCAGACATGTGCATGGTCTCATAAGTGAGCTTCAAATTCTGCATTTTATCCCTTTTGACCTTCTCATCTCCTTCATAAACACTTTCCAACCTTTTCCAAATCTCATTAGCAGTTTTCAAATCCACAACTTTCACCAATTCAGAATTAGTAAGTCCACTTAAGAGAACATTTTTTTCCTTACCATCTATTTCTATAGATTTGATTTCATCTTCAGTATTCACATCACCCTTAGGTACAATGTAATTTGACTTGACACATTTCCAGACATCATAACTAAGGGAAATTAGAAAAGCTTCCATCCTTATCTTCTAGTGTGCATAGTATGACCCATCAAACAAGGGAGTATCCTTCTTGTGCAGCATCCTAGATCTACCTCAAGCTGTTAAGCTTTCTTCAAAGGAACCTTTCTCTGATACCAATTATTGAAGGCACAAGACAACTAAGAGGGGGGTGAATTAGTTGTATAAAAAATTCCAAACCCTCATAAACATAATCACATCCACATTTGTTTACTCAAACCGTTAATCTATTATGAAGATTAAATATGAAAATCAAATAACAGAAACTTAAACACATCAACACCATGTCACAAGAGAACACCAAATTTTTACATGGAAAACCCTAAAAGGGAAAAACCATGGTAAGGATTAGCTCACAATATAAAGTAGTAGCAACACCAAATTACAAGAGGCTCACTGCCATACAAAGAATGCTCATTGTAGGGGACTCACTATCCAAGTGGAATCACTACCCATTGAAAAAGAAGGTTAGAAGAGAAGAGGTGGCTCACTACCATGAACTAATATGATAGCATCTACCACATGCGTGAGTTTAGTTCCAATGAAGCACAACAAACATCACCTTCACAGCCTCTCTAAAAATTGTAGATGACTTATGCTCATTACATTAGGTCTTCTACCACATGAAAGCCCTTACTACCTCTGATTCAAATTCACAACACAAACATCACCATCCTTGCACACACACACATACACATGAATCCTTTACACTTATTTATATCAACATCAACCTTGAAACATTCACCAAAGTCGGCAACACACTCTACAACCTTTGAAACAATCTTCAAGGTCGACAAACATACATAATTCAAATTAGGTCTAGAACTAAACATTCCTGTGGAGGAAAGGAATGAAGGTTGAACATTTCACAGCTTAGCTCAGACCTAAAAACATCTTCACATGCTTCAACATGCTTCCTCAATCCATAAAGCACATCCACAATTAGTGTTAACACCCAAGTCATCTAAACTTGTGCAAACACCAAGAACACTTAGGCACATGCTTCTAAGAACACAACCATAGATTTCAGACCAAGAACAAGCCTTTAACATGATCTAGAAACATACACGAACAACATGCAATCACCTGGGAGCCAACAAATCCAGCTACAACAGATCTCACTTGAAGACAATTCATAGACTGCTCACAACCAGCACTGCCAAAGTCTGCTACTCAAGAAAACTACATTCTGGAGCACCAAATCACAAGTCCTTTGGATGGAACATAGATATGGACCTTATGAACACTTATCTAGAACCACAAGACCAAAAACTAATATGCAGAGAAATGCGGAGAAAAATACTTTCTCCCAGTCATACTGCAAACATAGCCAGGCACAGTCTTCAAATTGGTGAACATAACTCTCAAACCACAGCATTCCAAAGCACCAAATTCTAGATTTAACATCTTCAACCATTTCTCTAAAACATATCCAAACCTCACACTCCAGTCTTCAACACAGAAGAAATGCGGAGCAAAAAATCAAAGAGTATCCTATAAGCTAGAATTCTACTTCACAACACTGTCTTCAGTATTGATCAAATTTTCTCAAAAGCACTTGGAAACCCAACAACAAGAACAATATACTAACATCATTAGCACTTCTGTAAGCCATTCAAATCACCTTAACATAATAACTCAATCAACCAACAACAACAACATTAGAAGATACAGTTGACACCAATGACAATACAAACATGTTGACATCAATGACAACACCCATTAGCACATACTTGCAACAGTGATGATCACACCATGGTTCATGTTTTTCTTCTTCTCCTTGAAGTCTAAATAATAGTGATGGGCAACCATTTGTCTCGTGATCATCCCACTCCGCATATTCTACAATAAACTGATTGTGTTTTTCTTGGAGCTATTCTTAGGTCTACCCTAAGTGCGGTAGCTCTTTTATCCCCTTTAAGTGTTAGGCATTCATTTCTGATATGTCCTTCCCTCAAGCAATATGTGCACCATATATTCGTTCTTTATAATTGTTGGGTATGTTCTTGCTTAGCTAGTATCTCCTATTTGATTTTTAATTGTTCTAATTCAAGTCTCAATCTTTATATTTCCTTATTTTATGTGGCTTTGTCTTTTCTTTCCCTCTTCTATTTCTTGCCAATTGTACTTCTCTCCACCATACAACCACATGTACTTTCAATTTAATCTTAGAAAATCTAACCCTTTCAAGATCTATGATTTCTTCATACTTAAAATATTCTTCTAGGTCATTTATCAATCAATCAATTCCTCGAGATTCAAATTACCTAAATAGTTATAAATATCAACTCTACGTCTCTAACCAATTTTTAGCATTTTTACCTAATCTACTTCTTATTCATCTTGATCTTCTATATCTTGTTTGAAAATTGGTACATTTTCTCTTCATTCAATTTCCTCATCATTACCCATTTATAGACTTTTGTCTTATGTAGAATTGCTTTATTAAGGAAATTAAATTTATTTATGTGAGTGTTTGGATTTATAGAATGCAGTTAAATTATATTGCAATTACCTTGGAGAAATAATTGTATTAATTTAATTAGTTAATTTCCAATTATTTCAAAAGTATTTTTGGAATAGATATTTGAGAATGGGAAACAAAGAAAATAAAAGAAATGAAAAAATAAAAGAGTTTTTGGAGCATATAAGGAAAATAGAGTTCTATTTTCTTATGTATTTTGTTGTATTTTTTCCCTCTCTCCTTCTTCTTCTCCTTGGAAAGAAAAATTCATGGAGGCGGCTACACTTGTAATCTGCTTGTGGGTGGGAGTGTATTGGTGTAGGAAGTAATTCATATTATATTTGTGCCTCTCAAAAAGAGATATTTTCATTTGAAAGCTTGCTTGGAATCAGGTATTTTCCTTGTTGTTTCATGCTTTTTGAATTTAAATTTTGCATTTACCATGCCCACAATAGGTGGATGCTTATGGTCTCTTCATTGTAGTAATGGATAGAGTTAAAAGATGTAAATAAGATTAGATTTAATTTGTTTTCGAATTGCATTCATTTTTATTTTTGAAAATGCATGAAAAGAGGCCAAGTTATGGCAAAATTTTATTGGAATACTCTTTTACAAATTTTATTTGAGAATATGGTTGTTGTGCATATTAGAATCATAAGGGCACTTTCAGAATTTTGAAATTTTATGTATTATGAAAGATTCAAATTTTGGTGTTCTTGAGGGAGGTCTCCAATGGTGGATTTGGGAATTTTATGGTTTTTCCCTCTTTTTCTTGAAAAATGAATTTATGTTTTAAACCTTAGTTTTCAATATTATTTTGTGAGACGAAAAGTCTCATGGAAAATGGGATTCCCTATCTTATGGATATGAGTGTCGCATGTTTTGACCTCATTTTTTGTGCTTTGACTTTTTGGTCAAAATTGACCGTTTTATAGGTCTTATGTTAGAATTGTATACTTTTGGTTGCGTGGATATGAGTGTTATGTGTTTTGACCTCATTTCCCTATGTTTTGACCTTTTTCATCATAGTTGACCTTTGGTCAATGTTGACTTTTTTATAGCCCTTATGTTAGAATTGTATACTTTTGGCTACGTGGATATGGGTGTTATGTGTTTTGACCTCATTTCCTTATTTTTTGACATTTTTGGTCACAATTGAATTTTTTTGCCAAAGTTGACCTTTTAATAGGCCTTATGCTAGAATTGTATACTTTTGGCCACATGGACATGGGTGTTATGTGTCTTGACCTCATTTCCCTATGTTTTGACCTTTTTGGTCAATGTTAACTTTTGGTCAAAGTTGACCTTTTTATAGGCCTTATGCTAGGAATGTATAATTTTGGCTATGTAGATATGGGTGTTATGTGTTTTGACCTTTTTGGTCACAATTGACTTTTTGGTCAAAGTTGACCTTTTTATAGGCCTTATGTTAGAATTGTATACTTCCAACCACATGGATATGGGTGTTATGTGTTTTGACCTTATTTCCCTATATTTTGACCTTTTGGTTAAAGTTGACTTTTTGGTTAATGTGGACTTTTGATCAAAGTTGACCTTTTTATAGGCCTTATGTTATAATTGTATACTTCTCATTGTGTGGATATGAGTGTTATGTGTTTTGACCTCATCTCTCCATGTTTTGACTTTTTTTGTCACAATTGACTTTTTGGTCTAACTTGACTTTTGAACCTAGGAATGGATACTTACTCTTCCTATGGATTGCCTATAGAAGGCCATATTCCTCTTACATCATTGTTTGATCTTGGTGATTATATGTATGTTTATTGACGTGATGATGTCATACCTTGTTTTGTGTGCTATTTCCATTTTGAGGAAATGATGTTTTAGAATGCATTGATGGATGAATTGTATTATGGATTTGGACTATTTTCCCTTCTCTTCTCCACTGCATTAAAATGGTATGTTAGTATGTATTTGTTGAACACACCAGGATACTGAGAGGGGGGTGAATTAGTATCTAAACAAACTTGAACTTCTTTGGAGAAGATTAAAACTTAAGCATTATAGTATTAACATAAGTATGAAAGATTAATACAATGCACATCAACACATACACACTAGATATACATGGAAAACCCAAGAAAGGAAAAACCACATTGAGGATTAACTCACAATATATGAAGCTCAAAATAACAACTTTGTTTTAGGGCTACAATCCAAGGAAGCTACTACTCCCTGCTAACTTTGTTTTAGCGCTACAACCCAAGGAATCTACTACTCTCTAAAAACTTTTCTTTAGGGTCACTCCTAAGGAAGCTACAACTCCCTATAGACTTTGTTTTAGGGCTACAACCCAAGGAAGCAACTACTCCCTGATCTAAGAAAAAACTCAGAAAAGATTACAATATGACAGTCCTTCTACTGCCTGAAAACTGACATTGAAATTCATACCTTTGATGATTCCAATTCTGCCTCTTCACACTTCCTTCTAATGATTGGATCAGTTAGGCACACTATACACTTGATCATTGTCATAGATATGTCTTCAAGATGAAACAGGACATCATCTACAACTTTCGCTCTTTCTCCTTCAGTCGCACATCATAATGTAGTCATTCTGCTCTTTTTCTTGCTTGCAAACCTTATCAATCACTTTACAATCACACTTCGCCTAACTTAATTTGATTTACAATTTATACATGATGTTACATTGATTACATTGCTTGTCAGCTAGAGACAACATGAAAAATACATTTACAAGTCAGCCAGACAACAGGTAACATGAAACATGTAGAGGACAAGTCCTAAACAAGACTACACGCTACACCAATAGAAGACCCATGCCTTGTGGACATCAACACTTTCTTAATCAAGTCCAAAACATCCTTCACAACATCAAACATCAAGGAATTATATCCGCACAATCTGCTCATTTGAAAATAGGATAGTCTTATGCAAAAACATATGAAACATGAAGCATAATGGCTATAGCAACTTGAAAACCTTATGCAGTACTGGAAACAAGAAAGATCTTCATGAAACTCTTCTAGGTGAGTCTACAGGACTCATAAAACATATCCAAACACTCCTTTACCTCTACACATCAAAGATTTTATGTTGCACATCTTCAATCATGAACTTAGAGAACAACCTGTCATCCAGAACACACTGCAACATACTATCATTGAGAAACTGAGCTTGCGGACCACCAAGAACCTTGAAACTGCCAGGAAGCATGTAATGCACATTCATGAACATGTCCATAAAACCGCAAAGGTAACCATTCACTTCCAGAGGAATGCAGAGCATTCTAACAGGCATTTAACACCACCTCACTATGCCAAAACACATGTCTATACTCTATCAAACATAACTTTCACAACGGAAGGATAGATGATTTGAAACTTTAGAATTATCAGCTTCACTACACCCTAATCATAGTTCCAGAACTGTATAGCCATATCTACAAATGTGGAGGAATGCGAAGCATTCTATTTTCATATAGTAAATGTGTTCAACACTGTCTTCAAACTGTAAAACATTCTTTTGATAATCCAATCATCATGAAACTTGGATCAGGCCACTAGTAACATCTTCTCAACATTAGTAACACATCTGATCATCTTAGTTCTTCTAATTCCCATATTAATATGTCTTCATACTCAACTCTGCATTGATCAAGGTATGACATCCAATCATGAACTTTAGTAACCTCATTATGTTCATCATGACATCCAACCATGAACTGTATCTTCTCTACTAGATAGGACATGACATCGAACCATGAGCACATCCAAGATAGTTTTGACATCAATGACAATCCTAGGAACCATATGTGTAACAATCTCCCCCTTTGTCATAACTTCTTCATCCTTAGGGCATAACTTCTTCTTGTAGCAAACAAAATCCCCCTATCATTAGTAACCACTACTTGCTCCCCCTAAGAGGTAGCCACCATCAGTCCGGGAATAAGATATAACATGAACTTCCCCTAGATAGATGCCCCACCTTTTATCTAACAAGAAGGAGGGGTAATTACCCCTAACCTCTGCTGGAGAACCTAAAAAGTGTCCTTTGTAAGAGCCTTTGTGAAAATATCTACAATTCGATCCTTTTGTTGGAATATATTCCAACTTCACTTCCTTATTTGCAACCTTCTCTCTCAAAAAGTGATACCTGATTACTATATGCTTGGATTTAGAATGCATCACTGGATTCTTGGAAATATTGATAGAACTTATATTGTCACACAAAATAGGAATGGGCTCATCATATAATACCTTGATATTCTTTAGGGTTTGCTTCATCCACAACACTTGTGCAACAGGATGCTACTGCAATGTACTATGCCTCTACAATTGATAAGGACACTAAATCTTGCTTCTTACTCTGCCGTGAAACTAATCTGCCTCCTAAAAGGAAAGCACCACCACTTGCACTTCTTCTATCATCAACACAACTAGCCCAATCAACATCAATGTAGGCACTCAAATCAAAGTCATTACCTCTTAGATACCGTAATCCATAATCCAAATTTCCTATCAAGTATCTAAATATCCTTTTCACTAAATTCTCATGTGTTTTCTTTGGATTGCATTGATATTTGGAAACCACACATACTACATGCATAATATCAGGTCTAGAAGTAGTTAGGTACAACAATCCTCCAGTCATAGATCTATAGGAAGTCTGATCCACCTCCGGAGACTCATCATCCTTTCTCAAGTGACATCCAGTGACCATGGGAGTACTCACTAGTTTTGTTTCCTCCATACCAAATATTTTCAACAATTCTTTGACATACTTAGCTTGAGAAATAAAGATACCACCATCTACCTGAGTAATTTGAAGTCCAAGGAAAAAAGACATCTCACCAATCATAGACATCTCAAACTCTTTTTGCATCTCTTCTGCAAACCTCTTGCACATATCATCATCTCCACCAAAGATAATGTCATCAACATATACTACAACTATCAATATCATGTCTCCTTCCTAGATGTAAAGATTGCTATTTGTAGTACCTTTCTTGAAGCCCTACTAAAGTAAGTACTTGTCTAGCCTAGCATACCAAGCCCTTGGTGCTTGCTTGAGACCATACAAATCCTTCTTGAGTCTGTAGACCATGTTCAAATCTTCTAATAACTAGAAACCATATGGTTGTTCAATATAAATCTCTTCCTCTAGATCACCATTCAAGAAAGCTGACTTAACATCCATTTGATATACCTTGAAGTTCTTATGAGCAGCGAGAGCAAGGAACATTATGATTTCCTCCAACCTAGCTACCAAAGAAAAAGTCTCCTCAAATTCAATGCCTTCAACTTGTGAGTATCCTTTACATACCAACCTTGCTTTGTTCCTTACAACTTCACCTTCTTCATTTAGCTTGTTCCGAAACACCCACTTTATTCCTATAACATTCTTAATGCCTAGTATGGGAACCAACTCCCATGTTTGGTTCTTCTCAATCTGATCCAATTCTTCTTCCATTACCTTTATCCATCCATCATCTTTGCTAGCATCAACAAAGGTTTTGGGTTCTACCTTTGTTAACAAACACAAGTTTACTTGCTCATGTGTCTTGGAAAACCTTCTCTTTGTTTGCACACCTTCATCCTTATCTCCAATGATCCGATCTGTTGAGTGGTTCTTCTAAACATACTTTGCTGGAGTCTTAGGCATTTTCTCTAGTTCTTGTTCCTTTTCTTCTTTCACTTCTTCTTCTTCATCTTCGATGCATGGAAAGATATCAAATTTAGAGTCCTTTGATTCTTGTGAGATTTGATATAGGTCTTCATCTGCCTTGACATTTGTGCTTTCAATCATCTTTCCCAACCTCTTGTTGTAGAATCTATAAGCCTTTCTTCTGGTTGAGTAACCAAGAAAGATCCCTTCATCACTTCTTGAATCAAACTTTCCTAGGTCTTCTTCATCTCTTCTGATATAACATTTGTTGCCAAAGATCCTAAAGTATCTGACAGTGGGAGGTCTTCCATACCATAGCTCATAAGGAGTCTTAGTGTTATTAACCCCCAGTTGTACTCTGTTAATTAGATAGACAATAGTGTGAACTACTTCCTTCTAGTACATATCAGACAGATCTGCATCTTTCAACATTACCCTAGCCATCTCTTGCATAGTTCTATTCTTCCTTTCCGCTACCCCATTTTGCTGAGGGGTTCTAGGAGCTGACAGATGTCTCCTAATACCACGATCTTCACAAAAACTTTCAAATTTATTTGAAGTAAACTCACCTCCTCTATCAAACCTTAGACATTTGATCTTAGTATCCACTTCATTTTCAACCATAGCTTTGAAGACCTTAAATTTATCAAGAGCATCTGATTTTTCTCTTAAGAAAGTAACCCAAGTCATTCTAGAATAGTCATCAATGAGCAACATAAAATACCTCTCACCTTGTTGACTATTTACTCTTGTAGGGCCACATAGATCAGTGTGAATCAGCTCCAATGGCTTTGAATAAGAATACTCCTTTCTTTTGAAACTTGTCTTTGCATGCCTTCCAATTTGACATTCCTTGCATACAGTGTTTGCAAGCTTGATTATCTTGGGCATGTCTCTCATTGCATGAGTAGAGATGATCCTTACCATATTATCAAAATGTTTGTGTCACATTCTTTTGTGCCACAACCAACACTCACTAGATTGAGCCAACAGATATGTTCTTCCATTTACCTCCTTTAGATGATAGATATCACCATATGTCTTGATACCTTCTGCAACTAGTTTTCTAGACCCTACCTTCTTGATTTCACAACCTTTGGCATGAAAGGTGAGATTATAACCTTTACTACACATCTAACTAACACTGAAAAGATTGTTCTTTAGCCCTTTGACATAGAGGACATTCTCAATCCTATTCTTCACATCAATAGTTGTAGCACCTTTTCCACAGATTTGTGTTGACTCATCACCACCAAACTTCATAGCACCATCATCCCACTTCTCAAGGCTGATAAACTTCTCCTTGTCACCAGTCATATGATTTGAGAAATCACTATCAATTACCCAAGTCTTGGCTTCTTCTCTTGCATGAAAGGCAGTCCATATGACCATTGATCTATCATTGTTTTGGTATGTTTGCAAGGCATCAATATTCTCACATTTTCCAACATCATCCTTTTTGTCACCAATACTCAAGGCCATGAAAAGTGTTTCATCATTTGAATAATCTGTTGGATCTAGGATATACAACTGAGAGGGGGGGGGTGAATCAGTTGTATAGAACTTCTTGTAATTCAAACACTTAATTCTCTGTTGTTAGTTAGCAGCATATCAAATAATCATTCATGGAAGCACAATACATAAACACAAGAGCAGATAAGCATCAACACATTGAACACCAAGATTTTGACGTGGAAAACCCGGTTAAGGGAAAAACCACGGGGTGATTAACCCAAGAATTATTCTCTGTTAGAAGAATAAGGAAAAATGAATGGCACATGCCAATAAGGGCTCACTGCCCGAGCACACTACTCACAAAGAGGCCCACTGCCTACAAGGAGACACACTGTCTACAAAGTGATAAAAATCACAGTCTTGAACTGGAGAATGACATCTCTACCATGTCCGGATCAGTTCCAATTAAGCCCAACAATCTCTGCTCTACCTTTCGCACCTTTCTTCACTATATCATGCTCATCCACATACCACACCTTGAAATGAACTCACAAACCGTTATTTATACAAGACATCAACTTAGGAACAAACATCTAAGTCGGCAAACAACCATAGGAGTATCCGCAAGATGAATAACACATCCGGTCGGCCATCACAAGAACATTCGCAGGATGAACAACTCATCCGGTCGGCTACACAGAGCAAGAACTTCATCCGGAAGAATAACTTCAATTCCGGGCTCTACCATCAATGCGGACCAACAACACAACCTAAACATGATCCAAGAACCTTCACAAGCCTGTCTGAATGTCCGGATACATCCGCACTTCCTCTACTTACTGGGATCTCTTGCTTTCCTCATCTGAAACTTTAAGAACACAGTCTGTCGCCACTGTCATAATCCAAGAGGTACTTCCGGACCTCCAAATCATACACAAATCAGGATGATACATCACAAGGACATCCAAAACACTCTTTCCAATCCGCAGATTGGGATAATACAATTCCGGACCTCACCGGACCTTTTTGTGATCCTCTGTCACCTCCGGATACTTGCCGGACCCGGTTCTATACCGGCAGCCACAACTTCTTCAGATCTTCATGCGGACCTCTGAAATCTTAACTGTAGCATCTCAAGACTCATATCTACTAACCCTTTGATCCGCATCCTCCGGTTCTCATCCTATACAGTACATTTACCTTCTTCTTATCACTGTTCTTCACTGTTCCTGACTGAGTCTAATTTTCTCAATATCCTCAGCACACAGCTCATCAAATCCTTCTTGTCAATGCAATATGAGTATGTTGACATCAATGACAACACTGGCTCACCTCATACTTGCAACAATCTCCCCCTTTGTCATTGATGGCAACATATGATGTGAAAAACCATCAAGACAAGAACTTCTCTTTTCTGTCACAGCTCCCCCTATCAACAACAACTCTTCACATGTCTTCCTTTGCTGCTCCCCCTTTGATCATCAACCACTTGTTTTTCACATGTCTTCTCTCCCCCTTTGACATCAATGGCAAAGGGCTCATACTTGCAACTCTCATGCATCAGAATAATACCAGCTGCTCCCCCTTAGTTACAGCTCCCCATTAGTCCGGATCACAAGATATGACTGTGATAGCCACCGGACTGATGCACATCAGTGCATCTTAGTTCATCACCGGAGGGGCCATGACCCCTAACTTTTCCCGGAGATATTCAAAAGAGTCTTTGGGAAGAGGTTTTGTAAAGATATCTGCAATCTGATCCTTGGAGGGAACATACTCCAATCTGACTTCTTCCTTGTTTACTTGTTCTCTTAAAAAGTGAAATTTGATAGATATGTGTTTAGTCTTAGAATGCAATACCGGATTCTTGGAAATATTAATTGCACTTGAATTATCACAGAAAATTGTGATAGGCTCCTCATATTCAACTTTGATGTCTCTTAGCATCTGCTTCATCCATAAGATTTGAGTACAACTACCTGCTGCTGCAATGTATTCTGCTTCAGTTGTAGACAGAGATATTGCATCTTGTTTCTTGCTTAGCCAAGAAACCAATCTCTTCCCCAAAAAGAATGCTCCACCACTAGTGCTCTTCCGGTCATCCACATCTCCTGCCCAATCTGCATCTGTGTAAGCATGAAGAGAGAAATCCGGATCTCTAGGATACCATAGACCATACTCAACTGTCCCTTTCAAGTATCTAAAAATTCTTTTGATTGCCATAACATGAGATTCTCTAGGATCAGCCTGGAATCTTGCCACAAGACCAACAGCTTGCATTATATCTGGTCTAGTTTGAGTGAGATACAACAATCCACCAATCATTGATCTATACTTTGTCTGATCTGCCTTTGGAGAATCATCATCTTTGCTTAACTTACATCCGGTTGCCATAGGAGTGTTCATAGGCTTTGAGTCTTCCATACCAAATTTCTTTAACAATTCTTTCGCATATTTGGTCTGAGAGATGAAGATCCCTTCTTTTGTTTGAGTAATTTGCAGACCCAAGAAGAAATTCATTTCACCAAGCATAGACATTTCAAACTCACTTTTCATCTGATTTGCAAAAGTTTTACACATACTATCTCTTCCTCCAAAAATGATATCATCCACAAACACTTCAACAATCAGAATGTTTTCATGATCAATTTTGAAATATAAGTTGCTGTCAGCAGTACCTTTGTTGAATCCAATCTGCACAAGATGCTTATCCAACCTTTCATACCATGCTCTTGGGGCTTGCTTCAATCCATACAAAGCTTTCTTCAACTTGCAGACCATATCATTATTATCAGACAATTGAAATCCATCCGGTTGTTCAATGTAGACTTCTTCTTCCAGATCACCATTTAGGAAGGCAGACTTGACATCCATCTGATATACCTTGAAATCTTTGAAGGCAGCAAATGCAAGAAGTAATCTGACTGCTTCAATTCTTGCTACCGGAGCAAAAGTCTCTTCAAAGTCAATTCCTTCTATTTGAGAGTAGCCTTTGCAGACCAATCTAGCTTTGTTTCTGATAACTTCACCAGCTTCATTTAGTTTGTTCCGGAAGACCCACTTGGTTCCAATTACATTTCTGTCTCTAGGTCTGGGAACAAGATCCCAAGTATGATTTTTCTCAATTTGCATCAGTTCATCTTCCATTGCTTTGGTCCAGTTTTCATCATTGCAGGCTTCATTTATTGTTTTAGGTTCAATCTTTGAAATCAGACAACATTCATTCTGATCTTGAGCAATATTCCTTCTAGTTTGTACACCTTTGCTTCTGTCACCTATGATCTGATCTTCAGAGTGATTCAGTCTTACATACCTTGGAATTTTGGGAGTATCCAGTACTGCTGTTTCTTGATCAGGCTCATTCAAACCTAACTCTTCTTCCTGATTTACCGGATTAGGCTGACTCTGTTTCACCGGAGAGGATTGAGGTCCTTGAACACTGTCTTGGTCATCTTCATCAAACTCATAAAATCTTGAAGGCTTCTCAATTCCTTCATCAACCTTTACATTGGTGCTTTCTATCATCTTCCTCAATCTCTTATTGTAACACCGGTATGCTTTGCTTTGAGTGGAGTAGCCCAAGAAAATTCCTTCATCACTTCTAGCATCAAACTTTCCTAGATCTTCATCTCTTTTAATATAACACTTGCTACCAAATACTCTGAAATATTTCACAGTAGGAGTGATGCCAAACCAAAGTTCATAGGGGGTCTTACCGGTGTTGTTTCTAATTTGAACTCGATTGAGAGTGTAGACTGCAGTGCTGATAGCTTCTTTCCAAAACATTTGAGGAACATTTGCTTCCAACATCATTGTCCTAGCAGCTTCCTGGATGGTCCGGTTCTTTCTCTCAACTACTCCATTCTGCTGTGGAGTCTTAGGAGCAGACAACTGTCTCCTTATACCCTGTTTCTCACAAAAGTCAATGAATTCGCCAGATGTAAATTCACCACCTCTATCAGACCTTAGACACTTTAGTTTCAATCCGGTTTGATTCTCCACCATAGCTTTGAAGATTTTGAACTTCTCAAAAGCTTCTGATTTTTCTTTTAGAAAGGTAACCCACATCATCCGGGAATGATCATCAATTAACAACATGAAATATCTATCACCTTGCAGACTCTTGATTCTTGTCGGACCACATAGATCAGTATGTACTAATTCCAACAATTCGGTAGAAGACTGATCTTTGCTTTTAAAAGAGACTCTGCTTTGTTTGCCTAACTGACATTCTTTACACACACTGTTTGTAGGTTTCATCAACTTTGGAAGATCTCTCACAGCCTGAGTATTGCTTATTTTGATGATGTTATCAAAATTTACATGACACATTCTTCTATGCCATAACCAACTCTGATCAATTTGAACAAACAAACAACTTTTATTTGAACCAACCAAATGAAAGATGTTACCTCTTGTCTGAGTACCGGATGCAATTTCAGTTTCGGAGCTTGTAAAGATTCTGCATTTTCCATTCTTGAACCGGAGATCATAGCCTTTGTCCACTAACTGACCAACACTGAGAAGATTGTGCTTCAATCCTTCAACATACAGTACATTTCCTGTTTTGCTCTTACCATCAAAGGAAATAGTTCCCCTACCTCTGATTCTGCCAGCAGAATTGTCACCAAACTTTACCATTCCTCCTTCATATCTTTCCAAGTCTAAGAACTTATTCTTGTCACCAGTCATATGGTGAGAACATCCACTGTCAATAACCCAATCATCCTTTTCTTCCACTTGAGCAGCCAAGGCTTTTTCAACAACTTTGTGATTGACAGATTCGGAGAGCAAGGAATCTTCTTCCTTGATGGCTATAAACACCCACTCATTTCCGGATTTGCTTCCTGGATCTGATTCATCATCTGTTACTCCTTCGTTGTCATCTTCTTCATGAACATAATAGCAATTCTTTTGAAACCTTTGTCTGTGAGTATTAGATCTTGCAGATCTCTCCGGACATCTTGAGGCAAAATGACCAATCTTATTGCAGTTGAAACACTTAAAGGGTAGTTTTCCTTCATACTTACCGGATCCTCTTGGCAGTCTCTTTGCAATGAGGGCTTCAAGTTGAGCTGTTTCTGCTTCTTCTTCTTCCATGTCTCTTCTTGCTTGATCATACCATGACATTTTCCTTGATGAGTTTTCACCCGGATCAAATCTCTGTTTGCCTTTCACATAGGCACTGGCTTTAAAAGCAGACTCAGTCTTGGGTGGATCATCTCCAAACTCGGTCATTTCAAATGCAGCTAGTTTGCCAGCCAGTTGTTCTCTTGTGACAGTTGTGTGGGCTCTGAATTCATCAATGGCAGCAACTTTGATTTTGTAGGCAGCAGGAAGGGATCTTAGGATTTTGCAGACAATCTCATTTTCATCTAGAGTTCCACCAGCATTTCTGATTCCACATACCAGCTCATTTACTCTTGGCATAAAGGTAGTAATGTTTTCATCATCTCTCATTTTCAATCTTTCAAATTTCCCTTTCAGACTTTGCAACCTTGCACTTTTGACAAACTCATCTCCTTCATACAGAAGTTCCAGTTTAGTTAGGATCTCATATGCAGTTGGTAGGTCAATGACATTCGAGAGATCTGAGTCATTCAATGCGCTTAGAAGAGCTTCCTTGGTCCGCAGATTGTTTTCAGCTTCTGTGGTTTCATCTGGAGTTGTCGGACCACCTTGTGGGGGTATATATGGTTTTGAAATCATAGCCAAGTATGCTTTTCCCATACATTCCAAATGACACTTCATGCGACCTTTCCAGAGAGTGAAGTTGGTTCCATCGAACTTCGGACTATCCTTCTTGTAAGACGACATCCTGGATCACCTCAAGCGGTTAAGCTCCTATCAGAGGAACTTGGCTCTGATACCAATTGTTGGATCTAGGATATACAACTGAGAGGGGGGGGGTGAATCAGTTGTATAGAACTTCTTGTAATTCAAACACTTAATTCTCTGTTGTTAGTTAGCAGCATATCAAATAATCATTCATGGAAGCACAATACATAAACACAAGAGCAGATAAGCATCAACACATTGAACACCAAGATTTTGACGTGGAAAACCCGGTTAAGGGAAAAACCACGGGGTGATTAACCCAAGAATTATTCTCTGTTAGAAGAATAAGGAAAAATGAATGGCACATGCCAATAAGGGCTCACTGCCCGAGCACACTGCTCACAAAGAGGCCCACTGCCTACAAGGAGACACACTGTCTACAAAGTGATAAAAATCACAGTCTTGAACTGGAGAATGACATCTCTACCATGTCCGGATCAGTTCCAATTAAGCCCAACAATCTCTGCTCTGCCTTTCGCACCTTTCTTCACTATATCATGCTCATCCACATACCACACCTTGAAATGAACTCACAAACCGTTATTTATACAAGACATCAACTTAGGAACAAACATCTAAGTCGGCAAACAACCATAGGAGTATCCGCAAGATGAATAACACATCCGGTCGGCCATCACAAGAACATTCGCAGGATGAACAACTCATCCGGTCGGCTACACAGAGCAAGAACTTCATCCGGAAGAATAACTTCAATTCCGGGCTCTACCATCAATGCGGACCAACAACACAACCTAAACATGATCCAAGAACCTTCACAAGCCTGTCTGAATGTCCGGATACATCCGCACTTCCTCTACTTACTGGGATCTCTTGCTTTCCTCATCCGGAACTTTAAGAACACAGTCTGTCGCCACTGTCATAATCCAAGAGGTACTTCCGGACCTCCAAATCATACACAAATCAGGATGATACATCACAAGGACATCCCAAACACTCTTTCCAATCCGCAGATTGGGATAATACAATTCCGGACCTCACCGGACCTTTTTGTGATCCTCTGTCACCTCCGGATACTTGCCGGACCCGGTTCTATACCGGCAGCCACAACTTCTTCAGATCTTCATGCGGACCTCTGAAATCTTAACTGTAGCATCTCAAGACTCATATCTACTAACCCTTTGATCCGCATCCTCCGGTTCTCATCCTATACAGTACATTTACCTTCTTCTTATCACTGTTCTTCACTGTTCCTGACTGAGTCTAATTTTCTCAATATCCTCAGCACACAGCTCATCAAATCCTTCTTGTCAATGCAATATGAGTATGTTGACATCAATGACAACACTGGCTCACCTCATACTTGCAACATAATCATGATCGTCATCTTCTAAAGAATAACTACTCTCTATTGAATACAAACTTCTTTTGAACTTGTCTCTCTTGTTACTACCCCTTGATTATTTAAAAGGACATTTAGAAGAAAAGTGACCAACCTTTCCACAATTCAAACATTTGAAACATAACTTATCTTTGTATGTTCCAATGCTTTTCTTCACTATTCTCACAAAATTTGCTTCAACTTCATTAGAGCTCTCATCTTCATCAACAACTTCATCCTGTGTCTTCATACTGACTTTGAAAGCAACTTCTTTCTTTGGATCATCACTACCAAACTCTCTCATTTCAAAGGTAGTAAGGGAACCAAATAATTTGTCTATAGTGTATGTATCCAAGTCTGCATTCTCCTCAATAGAAGATACCTTATGACTGTAAGATTTGGGAAGAGATGTCAGAACCTTCTTCACAATTTCATCCTCTTCCACTTTGCCACGAAGGCCTTTGATGCCATTGACCACTTCATTCACCTGGAGCATATATCTAGCAATGTCTTCATCCTCTAACATTTTTAGGGCCTCAAATTTTCTCTTGAAGATTTGCATCTTTGCTTTCTTTACTTTCTTATCTCCTTCATAAATGGTTTCAAGTTTAACCCAAACTTCTTTAGCAGAACTGCAACTCACTACCTTTGAAAGTTCTGAATAAGCTAACCCATTCATGATAACAAACTTTGCCTTGGCATTGTTATCATATTCCTTAACTTCATCTGGATCTGTAGGAGTAGTAGTAAGAGTAGTGTAACTAGTCTTGATAGATTGCCAAACACCGTAGCCTAGAGAATTGATATAGCCTTCCATCCTTAGCTTCCAAAAAGCATAATTTGTTCCATTGAACCTAGGTATCTTTCTAGATCCATTATGGGCCATCCCAGACCTTCCTCAAGTAGTTAAGTTTCTTTTAGAGGAACTTGGCTCTGATACCAATTGTTGAACACACCAAGATACTAAGAGGGGGGTGAATCAGTATCTAAACAAACTTCAACTTCTCCAGAGAAGATTGAAACTTAAGCATTACAATATTAATATAAGCATGAAAGATTAATACAATGCACATCAACACATAACACCAGATATACATGGAAAACCCAAGAAGGGAAAAACCACGATGAGGATTAACTCACAATATATGAAGCTCAAAATAACAACTTTGTCTTAGGGCTACAACACAAGGAAGATACTACTCCATGATGACTTTGTTTCAGGGGTACAACCCAAGGAAGCTACTACTCCCTAATTTGAGGACAAACTTAGAAAAGATTACAGTATGACAATCCTTCTACTGCCTGAAAAACTGACATTGAAATTCACACCTTTGATGATTACAATTCTGTATCTTCACACTTCCTTCTAATAATTGGATAAGTTAGGCACACTATACACTTGATCACTGTCACATATATGTCTTCAAGATGAAATAGGACAACATCTACAACTTCTTCTCTTTCTCCTTCAGTCACACATCATAATGCAGTCATTCTGCTCTTTTTCTTGCTTGTGAACATTATCAATCACTTTGCAATCACACTTCACCTAAATCAATTTTATTTACAATTTATACATGATATTATATTGATTACATTGCTTGTTGGCCAAAGACAACACAAAAATATATTTACAAGTCAGCCAGACAACACATAACATGAAACATGTAGAGGACAAGTCCTAAACAAGACTACACGCTACACCAGCAGAAGACCCATGCCTTGCAAACATCAACACTTGCTTAATCAAGTCTAAAACATCCTTCACAGCATCAAACATCAAGGAATTACATCTGCAAACTTTTCTCATTTGAAAATAGGATAGTCTTAAGAAAAAACATATCAAACTTGAAGCATAACGACCATAATAACTTGAAAACCTTGTGTGGTACTGGAAACAAGAAAGATCTTCATGAAACTCTTCTAGGTGAGTCTACAGGACTCATACAACATCTCCAAAAACTCCTTTATGTCCGCACATCAAAGAGTTTGCGCCACACATCTTCAATCATGAACTGAGAGAACAATCTGTCATCTAGAACACATTACAACATACTGTCATTGAGAAACTGAGCTTGCGGACCACCCTGGACCTTGAAACTACAAGGAAGCATGTAATGCACATTCATGAACATGTCCATAAAATTGCAAAGGCAACCATTCAGTTATGGAGGAATGTGGAGCATTCCAACAAGCCTTTAACACCACCTCACTCTGCCATAACACATGCCGGTACTCTATCAATCATAACTTTCACATTTGAAGGACAGATGATCTGAAACTTTGGAATTATCACCTTCACTGCACCCTAATCATAGTTCTAGAATTGCATAGCCATATCTACAAATGTGGAGGAATGTAGAACATTCTATTGCCATCTAGTAAATGTCTTCAACACTATCTTCAAACTGCAAAACACTCTTTTGGTAATCCAATCATCATAAAACTTGGATCAGGCCACCAGTAACATCTTCTCAACATTAGTAACACATCTGATCATCATAGTGCTTCTAATTCCCATATTAATATCTCTTCATACTCAACTCTGCACTGATCAAGGCATGACATCCAATCGTGAACTTTAGTAACCTCATTATGTTCATCATGACATCCAACCATGAACTATATCTTCTCTACTAGATAGGACATGACATCGAACCATGAACACATCCAAGATAGTGTTGACATCAATGACAATCCTAGGAACCATATGTGTAACAGTATTAAAGAAGGTTGTGTGTGAATTTAAAAGTATTGATTCTCATGTTAAACTCCTTCCCTTCTTTTTCTTGGTTGGGTCATGAGTAACCATGTGGTGAATTATGCATTAGACCATGATATGTGTGTATTTATGTGTAGGTGTGCATTGAATTGTACTAGTTATTTGATTCCCTTAGTGTTGTGTTGGGTGTGTGTGTAACCCATGTTCAACCTTGTGTGGGTTACCTTGGTGTCTTGTTGAGACCCTTGTTTATGTGAGATGGCTTGACAGCGGTGTTACCATGATCTTCTTTTCCATAGCTCAAGAGTTGCCTAGAGTGGCATAGACACCTATTGCACTTAATGATGGCAATATTGTAGGGTAGTGGGTAACATTACCCCATTGGTCCTACATGAATATCTCTCAGGAGCTAGAAGAATTCCTTGTGTATTATTTACTTTATGATCATGTTGTAACTCATGCCTTTTGGAGCACTTTGGAGATGATTTATTAATGTTCTAATATTATTATTTATGTAATTTAATTATTGGAGTGTGATCCTTCTATGTTTGGGAAGTAGCCTCTATCATGTAATTATATTATGATTTCATTGGTTGGAAAATGAACCTTGATTGGAAAGGAATTTATCATGTTCTAACATAGTTTTCTTTTAATGGAAATGGTTAAATCATGACATTGGAGTCCTCTATTTTATGTTGAAATGTTATCTTATTATTCTATGTTTATGATTTGGGTTGTAATGTGCCCACATTATGGTTTAGACTCCCATTATTAGTTTTGGCCTGTCTCGATGTTGGTGTCGAATGAGTGTGGTGTTCCATATGACATTTCTCATATTTTGACATGTATCTTAAAATGATTGGAAATTGTATATTTACCTTTATTTGAATTGATTTCATGCTTTTGGTTAGTCAGCATGTTGATCCATGGTTAGAAATTGGATGCTATGTGTTTGGATCCATGTTGGACGTTTTGTCCTTGAAAGGTTTTGTGTTTGATTGATGAAGGGGGTAAATCATGAAACACATAATAACAGAAATTGCACACAGAAAATAGAATGATATTTTATTAATATGGACAAAAAATTACATTACAGAAGCTCAAATACAATCAGAGGATGAATTCCCTATAGGCAACACATTACAGCTCCCTCTCTCAAGACTCTGGAATCTTCACCCTTCTGTAAACCCCAAATCAACTAGGGTTTCTATTTTCTTGCCTTTTCTTGACTCTACACCTTCCCCCTTAACTCTCCCACTCCAAGGGTTCCCAAAAATGGTCATATATAGCCCTTTTTGGCAGCCACTAGCTTAATTTCAAAATTTGCATCTCCGTCCAAAAATAGGTCAACTTCACGAGGCCATAACTTTTGATCCGACTGTTGGATTTTCAATTATAATACCTTTTCGGAAAGCTCTCGAAAAGACAATTGTGCACAAGCAATACCTAAAGGTAGACTACTTGGGTTTCCCACCAAATTTCGGGCCCATCAAGAGCCTCTAAGTGCCTCAAATTTGACTTTGAGTATTTCAATAGGATTTTTGGAATTTGAAATTTTAATATCTCACAAATGACAAATGATATTGAAGTGATTTCTTCACCATTAGCTTCAATTCACCATTCTGGAGGTCTATCTAAGATTTTGTATCCAACCATGCATAAATGCAAACTTACTAAAAATAGAAACCCTGCCAAATTTAGCCCTTATTGAAAAGAAACAACATTTTTTTTTTGGTTGATGCAAGATTGCTTACACCTTGGATGCTCCTGCATCATTGATCCTCCCTTTGGCTTGTTGGTAGATGTTGACATCAGTTGGCTTGTTGGCCATTTGTTAATTTTGGGTTGTTCATGTCTTCAAGATGAGTGTGTGTTTGTTCCACCTTCTCTTTGTGCCTTAGTGTTGTCATGTGGTGGTTTTCGTGCTTGAGCATGCAATTGTTACATGTGAGTGTTACAATTGCATCACAAAATAATTTGTTTGTCTTGTCTTTGTTTGTTAATATACTAGCATTTAAAATCTGGGGTATTACATAAATGTAGAACTTTTAGTGTAGTTTATGTTTGTAATTTAAAAAAATAGTTGGATAATTAGTTCTTTTATAAATTTAAGAGACTAATTTAATTATTGAAAAAAATAGAAAATGAAGTCAATGGGCCTCCACTTTTATTATAGTAAATATATTTTTTCCTTGAGTTTTTTTTTCCACTTAGCTAACTTAGAATATCTAGTATAAGGAGAAACAAATATATTTTCAATGAAAATTTATTTAAATAAAATTTTGAAGTCAAGTTTACTAAAAATATAACAGTTTTTATGGGCCTACACTTTATCTCTAAACTATTTATCATAAACAAAAATAAATTATACCCTTTTGGAGAGGATTCTCTCCTCTAGTGCACCATTTTTTTCTTGAATTTTTAAAATAAATTTTAGTTTACTTTCTGAATTTTCAATCAACTTTTTGTTTGATTATAATGACCTAGTTGTAGTAATTTTTTAATTAAAATATTAAAAAAATATATATTCTTGGATTCTAAGATTTGATCCCTACTAAAGGGTATTTTTAGATTTTCTAGTTGGAGAAATCTAGAGTTGAAGTTGTAATTTTGTTGAATTTGTTCAAAAAGAGGGGGCTAAGTTGCCACATAGGGTGCCAACTCACTAATTTCAAGTGGAATAGTTTTGCCCAAAACCCCTCACTACAAACACATGACAAAGAATGCTTTCTTTCTTGTTTATATGTTAGTGGATTCAGGTGAGACCCTTTCACTTGAAACTTATGGTGTCATATAGGTCCCACGCAAGCCAAAAACATTTTGGGTGAAATTGTTTCACTCAAAAACCTTTTCAAGTGGAATTGTTTCCCTTGAAACCTTTGAGTTGGCTAAAAGGGGGAGACAATTTTAAACTTTTACCTAACAACAAAAATAGATATTATTGATTCACAATCAAGAAATAACCACAATGAGCTTACAACATGAGGCCTTAACCTTCAAAGATATATGTGCACCTTATGTGCAAATTTTATAATTCTTAAATGATTATACAATGCAATGCTCTTGTTCTACTACAAAACTAAGAGTCTGAGCTCCAAATTATAATCTTGATCTAATCTATTGTTATATCCTAACTTTCTAATTGACTTTAAACAATCATGAATGTTACTTATATAGTAATCCTTATTCTTAGGAATTATCTATGTCAGTCACACACAAAATTAATGCTAGATGAAATGTGTATCATAGTATCATGTAGCTGGGAACCTTCTGGAATGAATGTGATAAAGAATATGCACTGCGTCTCAATGTGATTCATAGCACGAACCTATCTAAAACCAATGAACTTAGAAATATAACCAAGTGTTGGTACAAAGCTCATATTTTTGCCACATGGTTGAAATAGTGATCTCTAATGTGTATGCATGACTAAGTCTAGAACTCTGATATGCCTTTGTGGTGAGAACCACAAGTTGTAGTGATCATATGGTGACTAGAACATTATTGTAAACCTACAAACAAATAAACAAACATGAAATATTTTTTTTGGGTGATGCAAGATTGCTCTTACAACCTGGATGCTCATACACCAACTCCTCAAACTAGCCCTCCAAAATTGACATTTACAACTCAAGACTCATTCACATGAGAAGACAAGACACAAAATAAAATGCATCTAAGAGACTAGGTGGACAATAGCTATCAAAAATTTCTCCACCGAGTAGACTAAGAATGGGGAATGAGATTTCTCTATCCATGAAAAATTGAGTCTTATTACGTCCATTTTGAACTCACATCCAACTCCAAATGAAGGATCCTTGATCTTTCTATTAAAACCTCATCAAAGATTCACATTTCAACACTCAATTCCTAAAAAGATATAAATATCTAGCATCAGCAAGTGCTTGATAAACTATCTCATGCTAACTAAACTCCAACTACATCACTACAATCTCTGAAAGATTTCAAAGGCAAAATGATCACAAAACTCTACTAGAAGACCACCTCAAATCATTTCCATAGTTATAACTATAAAATTAGGAACTCCACATGATATTTTGATTTGCATCCTCTTCCCAAAAGATCATCTATTTTCAATGAACATATTTACTCCTAAGAGAACTATATCATGATAAAACTCTAAATGGTAATCAAGATTCCATGATGATGCAAGAACACTCATCCTCTAAACCGAGGATCATATATTAAATTTACAAATCCACATCACTACCAAAGCTCCCACTAAAAGTGATCTAAATCTACCCATGGCATCATGATAAATGTCTCCTAACTAAAGATCACCCATGGCTCTGACATAATCAAAGACCTCAATTGAAAAACTAGGCTCACTTCCAAAGGGAAAAGTAAAACCACAATATCTAATCAATGAAAATAACAACTACATGTTCCAAAAATACAAGTGACCCATAGTACTAAAACAATAATGTTGCAAGCCTCCCAAACTATTACAACATGAATTAGAGGTACTCCATCCATCCATATCATTATTTTACTACTACACAATGTACCAATGCATCATGATGGACAAAGGCTGAACCAACTAGAATCTTCAACTCCATAGCATTTGAATAGTCTACAACAAACTTGATTGCATACAAGATGTCATTAGAACTGTGAATATCTATGGGTATAGACATCCCATATCTAAGTTTCCCATGCAATATGTAGGTACAGATAACCCATAAAAATACAAAACTCAAGTAGATCTCCAAGCATCAAAACATGGATCTACCAAGAATTATAGAACCATAGCTATGTAGAATAAAATTTACATTAGCAACAAATAGAATAGAGACAACACTAAAAAATCATATACATTTTTCATGACACTTACATAAGATCTAAATCCTAGATTAGAACTATTGAAAATCCACAATAGAGAAACCATATTTTAGGAACCTAGAAAGAACCACTATAAAATGTCTATACTAACACTTTCACACCAAGAAAGTGACAAAAGATTCCTCAAACCATGTATGAAGCATGAATGGAAATATGATATTGACTTGCATCCAAAAAAAACATGGGAATCATAATCTAAAAATCAGTATTTCTTCATAGATCTACAAAAAACATCAATGCCAAAGACATCCAAGCAAATATCAATCCACTTATCATTTAGAAAAGGTCCATAAATCTAAAACACATCAAATCTATAAATCAAAACAATAGAATATTGTAGATAAGAAAAACTATAGATCTTGAATGAAAAATCTAAAAAACCCACAAATCTAAACATGAATCTAGATGCAAGTACAACCATCTAATACAACTAGGGGATTGTTTTAAGAATTATAAACCACCAAATAAACCAACTCCACAACCTCCTCCATGTACAAGCAAAATTGAGGAACTAGGTTTTTCGAGGAGCTTTCAAGTCACCAAAAGACCAATTGCATCTAGCCTACAAGTGGGTAAAAGTTAAAATTTGTGTCACACTTTAGGGTCAGTGTAGGATCATGGGGGTCAAAACTAGGCCCCTAAGTGGCAATGAAAATTTAGAAAAATAGAGTTAGGCAACTTGACATAAAAATTTGAATAGGTTATTAACATAATTTGAAAAATATGTAAGAACAAAATTTGTAGAAAATCGAATGTAGTTTCTAGGCTACTAGTCCTTTTTTGGAAAAAAGTAAATCTATTTTGCGAGAATTTGAAATTTCAATGCAGTAGTACCTACTAAATTTTTAGGAAAAAGATAAAAAGCAGGTGTATGTTTGACCAACCTAAGTACAAGAAAAAATAATATTTTTTTCTAAAACTTTCAATATAAGTAGAGGACACATGCCCAGATGTGCTGCATTTTTTTTGTAATATTTTTGCAAGTAAATAATTAGTTATAATTTTTTTTATTAGAACATTTCAAAATTATTAAAACATGTTTATCTGACCACCATAACTTGGTAAAAAATGTATGAAATTCAATTTTTGTTATCCTATAGTATACGAAGCATAGAATGTGATACATCTTTTAGATTCAAAAAATGTGAAATAGTTTGAAAATTATAGAAGTTTTTCAATCAGCCTATCAATCAAGACTTTAGTCGTAAAGTATGTAGAAAATCAATAATAATTATCTATTAAATTCAAAATAAGGCATATCTTATATTGGTGGAGACAATTTTTTCAATAAACCCTTTTCGTTTCATCAAATTCAGATTAAAACAAAGTCGTCATCCATAAGGGCAAAATTTTGGTCATCACATCACCACTTTTTGGACCCCCATGATCCTGCACAAACCCTTTAGGCTAAACTAGGGGTCTCAACTGAAACTATTTTCCCAAAAAAAAATCCCAAAACATTTTCAACCGAAATAATGGTGAATGTTGTGGTGCCTATATGGATTTAAAACTTTCACTTGAAATGGTTTTGACCAAAAGACTTTTAGTTGAAACTCTTCAATAACCAACCATACACAAAGGCATGTTTTCAAAAAAATAATATAGGTTAGTTTTAGTAGAAATAGTTTCAGTAGAAACAAATTCGCCTAAAACTGTTTTGGGTAAAATGATTTGTCACCAATTTTTCAATGACTTTTTAAATAAATTTAAAACCCTATCTTCTTGTCGAATTTTCTTGTGTTACATTTTCTAAAAAATCTAAAAATACCCTTTAGTATATCTAAGAGTGTAGATTTTAAAAATATTTATTTTTTATATATTTTAATAATTGTTGGTAATTTATTTTTTAAGTTTACTACAATTAGGTCATTAGAGTCAAGCATAAGGCTTATTGGAAATTCAAAAATGTATATAAATTTATTTTTAAACTTTAAGAAAAATATAGTGCACTAGAGGAGAGAATCCTCTCCAAAAGGGTATAATTTATTTTTGTTTATGATAAATAGTTAAGACATAAAGTGGAGGCTTGCTAAAACTATTACACTTTTAATAAACTTGACTTTGAAAGTTTATTAAAAAATGAATATTTATCAAAAAAAGTTATTTCATTTTCCATTCAAGCTAGCTAAATGGGAAATTTTTTTTTTACTATATTAATGGTGGAGGCCCATCGAGCTCATTTTTTGAACTTTTTTTAACAATTCAATTATACTATCAATTTTATTAAAAACTATATCCAAATAACATTTAAAAAAAACATAAACTACACTAAAAATCCTACATTTAATTAGTTTGTACCATTTTGAAATTCAAAATGTATATAGGTCACTTTTAGGTGCTAAAAAGTTAGATTTGTGTTGGTCATTTCTTTTAAAAAAATATAACATAGTTTTGAACTTTCACCCATGTATCTGAGGGCTAATCGTCTAGTACTTTCCAATGCCAAGGGCTAAAACCAAGCACCTATTGTAAGCAGTACAAATGGTAGTCAAGGAAACAAATGCTCTCCCATGTGACCAATGAGCCAAAAATAAATGGCCAACATAAGCACCCTATTGTACATGACCACATGATGAAAGTACATAGCTACCATGCTAGAGGATAGTACCATACTACTCAATTCCATACAACATGTAACCTCATGACCAACTCCAAGATGCTCCACCTTCTTCACTATAGAAGTGTTTTCCATACTATTTCTTAATACCACGATCAACTGTAAGACTTCCACTCAAACAAGTATTAATATCACAAGGAGACAACTCTCCTATAGATAAACATATGTTTTACAATAACATGCAACAAAATACAAGCACATACAAACACTTGCGCCAGGTGACGTGCAAGAGCACACAAGTACATGCAACTTGCATGCAACCCATGGAACCAACTCGGCTCTAATACCAAATGTGAGTAAAATACCATACACACACTAATAGTATCAAAATACTTACAAAAAAACTAGACCATAAGCTATGACCATAAGGTAGAAATGTAACATGCCTTCTCATATTACTTGGAATTACACACACAAATTACTAGGAAAGTAAAAGAAAATGATATACAAGAGAATTTTTTTTTTTTTATCATTTTCTAATCATCAATAAATAAAAGTACATCTTTTCTAAATATTTTTCAACCTCAAAAATTCAATATATTCAAAGATAACTTATAGTGATAACGTTTCACTTTACATTTACCAACTTGTTGCGCTTAGCAAAAGAATAGTTTTACATCATAATCATAACATAAAATTTTAAATAAAAAATATTGTCTCTAGAATCTTGATATTTGTCATTCAAATCTTGGGGAGTCTTCTACAACAGAGAGAGAGCATCATCCGTGTGCTTTACCTCCAAACACAGACTGGCGGTCCCCCGCTCACCTTCCTTCCTGGAAGTGGCCCTGCCCTTCACAAAGAGTATAGACATATGGATCTAACAAGTTTCCATTTGAGTTATAGTGTTTTCTCCTACGCAATTCAATCAACCATACAACTGAAGACAATCTTCTAACTAAGTATGATCATAATGACTAGTTATGCTATCTAAACACTATGAACTGACTAATGCATGCAAAGAAAAACCGCATCACTTTGGCCAAAGTTTCTATGTAAATAGATGTTTGCAATAAACGTAGTTGTACATTCACACACCTCTAACTCGACTTGAAGACTATCTCATCCTACAATTAAATTATTTGAATCGTAGATCTTTGGACATAATTGTCTAAATGATACTCAATTTCTAGTCCATCTAACTTGGAAATATTCCTTATCTAAGATACACATACCATATGCAATTATAAATAACTTAATCTTTTCCAAGAGTCCCTTATTACATATCCATAATTTATTAAGGTCTATGACTTTTGTCATTTACTCTCTACTCAAAAATAACCATACTTGGTTTAAATAACTAGTATTGACTTTCTAACCACAAAGTGTTTCTAGTCTCTTAATATTGTCTTATCTATGGCTTCTCAACTTTTAACTGTCAACCAAAGTACAATAGACATAATCAATATGTAATGCCCCTCGCTTTTGGATTGTGATAGATGTTAGTTTCATATTTCTCTCTGACAGTTCCGAAACAGTTGATAGTCCTTATTGCATATTTATAGTTTCGAGACATTTGGACTAGTAGGTTATGGTTTCTATTCTCTTTGACCTTGATGGTTTATGTTCGATGGATATATCTAGACATGTGTTATGAGTTATGATGACATTAGGATTACTTCAGTTATGATATGTTGGACATGATTAGTAATGGATTAATATTTGCATGTTTATTAGATTCGTTGATATCTGATTTTAAATGTTGTGATTATAATCTTGTTCAAGAGCAGGGATGGTGCAACATTACTTGCTTCGAGTACCCTGCTGCATCACGATTCTTTGACTCTCCGTGTGCATACATATATGTATTTGACCATATACAACTAGTTGTTTGGATGTAGGCTGCAAGTACCGAACCTTGACTCCATTTGATATAGCAGGTTTGAGCGGGTTCTTGCACCAATGGGTATCAGTGATGGGAGATAACACAAGGTCTATTCCACTAGGTCTGTCCTTGTCTTTTGTGTGGTCTCGAGTCATGTTGTAACACTTGGTCTTTGCCTTGTTATGTTGGTAATCTTGTGTTGTGGGGTTTAGTCGAGTTGTGCTTTATAATGCTAATTATGTGCATGTGTGGTTGGAAGATACTTTAATGAATTATCAATTATTAATAATGCTTCTATTATGTTGGTTAGATAATAATTGATTTAGCCTAAAACCTTGTTTGACACCTTGGTTAAAAATTGAAATAGTCTAGAATTAAATTATTTGCTATTCCAAAGTATTCGTGTCATAATTGGAGTTATGAGTAATGAGTAAATATTTTGTTCAGAATAATTGATTTGTGAAATAAATTCCTTGAGTTGTCATGTTGGAAATTGGAAGATTGGTATCTCTTGTTATAGCAAAATTTTGAATTTCTCAGAGGAATGGGTTGTTGGATAATAGATGCATGTTTGCATTTATTTTATGAATTGAATCATTTTTTTTGATGGGAGAAGATCTTGTTTGGAGGGAGTGGGAAAACTAGAATGGAGAAATTGGGGAGAAGGACAGAAAAATTGGTTGCTAGAGTTGGAGAAATTCTTGAGGAGGAACTGGAATTTGGGTATGTGACTTGGTTCTCTCTGTAAAAATTTGCAATGGTTGTAGCTTTAATTTTAAAAGTTATTATTGTATGTTCGTGGGTGAAACTTGCATGTTTCTGTAATTTAGAATTTGTTATCTCTATGGCTTGTTATGTCTTGTGCCTGTATGGTCGAATGTCACTCCAATCTCTGCAGATTCCTCCTAGATGTACTCTTCTCGTTTAGCTTTTTGCCTAAATTCCTCTTGAAATTTTGTGCCATCATCTGTAACCTTGTATTGCATTTTCAATCCTGTGAAAAGCTAACTCAATGTTAAACTCCTGCAATCTCTTGTCCCTATCATTCTTGCATTTTATTCCACATTTGTATTTCTCTGGTAGGGGTGAAATGCTCAGAAAGAGGTGATTTGACTTTTTTCTGCAACCTGTGAATGCTTGCAAACTTGTAAATTAGTTCCCATTTTATTCATAGTACCTTATTATCTGGGATTCCTAGAGTTTATCTGAGTAACCCTGACAAAGATTTTGTATCTCCCAACACTACCTCCACAAGAGTGTACCCTGCAATTAGGTCTGGGATTACTATCAAATCTTGTGAAGTTCTCCTCATATTTTCCTTCATATCTGCAATAAAATTTCTTATGGCTGAAAGATATTCATCAATTCATCATTGGTATTTGAGTAAAACTCAACTAGAAGCAATAGAGAATAGATAAATAGACAATCATGCCTTGATTCGTAGGATTTCTCATTGTTATGAGCTTAGAGTGATGAAGATTTTTTAGGAAATTTCCATTCTTATCAAGACAGTCGGCAGAATTCTATTTAATTCACTTCACCTTCTCTGCTAGGTTTGGTTTTACCCTTAGTTATGTTTAGAAACCGTCTTATTAGAAGTTGTAGACCTAGCTTGTCATTTGTCAGTGGTGGCTCATCTCCTTGTTAGTCACTTTAGCTTAGGCTCGACATTGAATAGTCAACTTTCATCGCAGACTTTATGCTGTCGAATTCCCTATTCTCTTTTGGCTTCGTATGGAGATCTTGGAAGGTTTTAGTAGAGAGTATTGTGCTCCATCCTCATTCGTGTGTCTACCAGTTAGATAGCGAGCACCGTGTCGTGTCAGTGGAAATAGCTGTATCATTTGTTGGCTGTGTCGCTTCTTCCCACTATAGTCATGGTAGATCTGTGTTTGGTCAGTAGACGCCATCAGTCTTCTGCACTCATGTATGTTGGTAGTTATGTTAGGGCTTGACAGTCATTGTTAGTTGATGGTTGAGTCAATGTTCATGTCTATTAAAGGTCTGTAGTCGTAGTGACTAGCATGGTGACTTAGATTTGGTCCAATGGGATTTTTGCGATAGGGAATGTAATACCTTGTCGCTTAGATATGTTTTTTTTAGAACTTCTTGTGAAGGGTTTAATCCTTAGGTATCCCTTTGGAAGCAGAAGTGATCATAGGTTAGGATATTAAATAGGTTATGGTAATTCTTTGGTTGGAGATCGTATTATCAAAGCTTATAGTTGTGTTTCTAAAGTGTAGAGGATTAGTACCTTTGGGACTCAAGTAAATAGGATTATACATACATTGTTATTGGTGGTCTTGAATGGTGTTGTAGATTTTAATGGATAATATTTGTTGGTAATAAAACTTACGTATATGTGTTTATGATAGAGATTGTTTAATGCTAGATAATAATTTAAGCTTATAGAAAGCTATTAAGGTTGATTTAAATTTTAACATAATAGATAGTTAAATTTCTTATGGGAAAAGAATTAAATTTGTTTGTGAAGGTTTTAGTAGTTGTCGGGAATTGATTTAGGGAAACATATTTGCCTATATTTGTTATCATGCTTATTTTGAAATAGTAAGGATTGTATATTAGATGAAAAAGTTTTGTCTATGGGAAAAGAAGTATTTTGTCATGCATATAAGAATATAATTATAGTTGTTTGATTAAATTGTAGTTGGTGTAATGCTTATTATAAATAATTACTTTAGTTGTTCTATTAGAAATGGTAAGTGTTAAATCTTGGATAGTAAGTAAAACTATTCAGGTTCATGATGATTGAAAATTGTAATAGGTTAATTAGTAGGTTATGCATAAAGGAAGTTATAGTTATGGATGTTGTTTTTTTCTTCAATTGGTAGATATTAGAATTTGATATAGAAAAAAAAGTATTTACTTATAGATATGAGTAAATGGTGAGATGCTAGGAAAATATTCATATATGTTGTGTTCCATTAGAAATTGTTGATGTCGGGAACTTGAATCTTCTTATTATTGATGTTACATCGCATGGTTGGTTTCTTGTTTTATAAGAGGAGTATTTTGAATATCTTTTTCTTGTCATCATCCTTAGCGTATCTATATGCTTGTAAGGGATCTTTGTGTTCACCTTGGTTGGAGTTATGTCTTTGTTTTGGTTATATGTGAAGTGGGGAAATCATGTGTGATGTCATGACCTCTTGGTGTCAATCATTGTCCCCGTCAAATAATGGGTTCTTTTTCATTGGTTTTGTACTTATCTCCAGAGGTGTGTTGTTTGGGTTTTGGTTCATATAGTGGCATATCAATGCAATAGGATTTGTATTGTCAAGGACAAGTGAAGGGCATGAGTAATGGTTGGAAGCTATTTTGTACCTTATCTTTGCTCATGGTGGTTGGTTGTTTGTTTGGAGATTGCTAAGGGAGTGGCTTCTATGGTGGGGCCGGTACCTAGGGAGAGGCTGCCTAGGTAACCCCATGGAAGTTATGAGCAAGTGTAAACTTAATAACTCATTAGGAGGGTTGGGGTAGTAAAACACTTAACCAGATAAGTAAGATACCTCACCCATGCCTTGAGTGCTCTCACAGGCTAAGGATGGGGTGAGAAGGCCTGGCTGGCAAGGCTGACTTCCTCGCATGAGAGGACCTGTCGGCTCCGCATGTGTCACCCTATGGGGCCGGTGCCTAGAGAGGGGTTGCTAGGGTAACCATAGATGGGGGCCGGCTTCTGGTGATAGATAGCCTAGGTAACCCATGCTAGGACCATGCGATGACACTCTCCTTATGCAACTTAGTTTCTTCCTCTTTATTTTGTTGTTACCTCTGGAGTATAGTTTTGGCTTCATGTTTAATCTTGTTTGGATGTTGGTTCTATCTAGTAGATTACTGTCATTTCTATGCGTCTTGTTATCTTGTATGATTGTGAGGAGTCTGTATCTTATTGTTGTTTCCCTTGTTGTAACTTTGACCTAGTGGAGCCTTGATGTTATCTCCTAGCTCGGTGGGGTGGACCTCAGGGTTCCACATGGTTGGGCGGTAGAGCTATCCATTGGTCTTCTTGGAGATTCAGTTTGAGTCTTGTGCTGGGATGTTCCAGTTCTAGATTACTTTCTACCTTTAGTGGTGTGGTATACTTTCATATGTATTCTTTTGTAAACTGACATGATCAGTCTTGTAATCTTGTACTGAAACCTTGTAATCAAACTTTCTTGCTATTGTAAAAGTTATTTTGGCAGTTAAATGTTTATCACTTGTGTGGATTAGCTTTCATTGCACTAATGCAGTTATGTTGCCCTAGAGTTGTTAGAAGAGCAATTCCCTTTATGTTGTGTATTATGATATATTTGGTTACTGTTATTGCACTATCTTGCTTTTAAAAAAAAAAATTATTTCTGTAATTTTGCACTTTCAGTCTAGCACTCTAGGGTTGCATGACGGGGCATTACACAATATCCTAATTGACTTAAGAGTTAATGATTTCTAAACTCTTCGAGGTAAAATATAGGAATCTTACTTTCCTATACAATACTTTGCATTATCAAAATACCCTTGAAAACTAATAAAATTATATCCATAATGTAACATGAATAAGATAACCACTTGTCAAATCTTGACTACTTGGTCTTTGATGAAATTCACCTTTATTCAAGTCATATTAAATAAGGCATATCCTCCTCTATAACAAATATTAATAGATACTAATTGATGGTGGAGATAACAGATTTAGACCCAAATGCCGTTGTCAGAAAACTCAAACCAAGAGAATTCATAAATAGTGACAGAAAACATAAGGCAATTCCTTCCAATGACAGGAGATCATACAAGCTATAGTCAACAGAGATTACATATGATAGGAGGTAGCAATATTGTCAATCATATGATAGAAGGGATATATCAAAATGCTTATTATCATTATTAAATCATAGACTTGCATACATCAGAAGTATGGCCTCATACAATCGGCCTCTTCATCAGCAAGAACACAAAATTCTAATCGACTCTTATCCTATCGACACTATTACATTTTTGTTTTCTATATCTCTTCAACCAAACAAGAAATACATTTCCAACGGCCTGCTATGATACGCCTTATTATGGGAAAAAATCAAATTTTCCTCTAAACTTATTCTCCACACTTGTCGATTGGCATTTCTCTTCTCCGATTCACCAATGAACTCATTCTATCAAATTCCTTATCTCTTCACACTACCAAACTCTTCTATTCTTCACTCTCCTTTTCTCCCCCCTCGAACTCCCTTATGCCATTGACCTTTAATATATCTATTCCTCCATATAACTGATGCACCCCATGAACCAATAGAGTTGCCTCCATGAAGATCAGTAGCGTAATAAAGATTATAGCCATCAACATTAATTGACTGAAGCTAAGGATCAACAGCCACCAAACAATATGAAGGAGATAATAGTATTTACTATTTTGGAATGCACGATTTAAGGCAATTTAGACCTCCTTGCCTTAGTAACGGCAGAAATAAAGCATTGCTATCTTTAGCCAAAACTGCCAGCCATGATTTCTAAAGAAATATGCAGAATATAAATTATATGAAATGGTTGACCAAGAGGAGAGGGAATAGACAAATGAGAAATATTGTCACAAAAGTGACAAGAGCTACACCAAAATTTGTAGAAACTAAAAAATCATTAACCAAAATGTGATGCCACTGCATCAGACTCCCCAGGCAAAAAAATTCATGAGCTCCTACTCATGATGTCCCTGATTCCATTTTTTTCTTTTTCCTTGCTTTCCAATTTCTTGATTTTGCACTTCCATATTGTTGCCTTCAAAATTTCACTACGTGCATTTGTCGACTTGTTTCTCTCTGTGTATACTTCCTCCTTTGATACTCTTTATCAACTCCAAATTTCCACCATTCTAAATCATCATCATAATCTTCCACTGGCATCATCTCAAATGAAAACAAGACTTCATCCTTATTTTGCATAAAAGAAATTACCTCCCAAATCTTCATTTTTGCAATGTTATCTGGTAATAGTAATTCTTTTGCCTCTTCTACATCCTCTGGTTCTTTCATTGAACCTTCTGAACTTTCTTTCTCCTTACTTTCATTCTCCACTACATTCGCCTTCACTAAGTTTGCACTTCCATTATTCGAGGTGAACTGCACATCTAATTTCTTATCCTCATTCACAAACATGATTTTCTTTTCATTTTCATTACATTCATCATCTTCAAAAACAAAAGCATGAACTATGATTTTCGCAGCATCAAACTTGGCATTATTTTGATTATCAAAATGAATAATTTTAAACCTCTAAGAATCTGTACTTAGGTCATTACCTATCACATAACAATCTTCTTTCTTACCAAACTGTTCGCAGTCCTCATTAGCATCCTTCGCATTCTTGCTGTCCACTTCTTCTATGTCTGTTACCGTCTTCCTTTCTTCCACTTTCTCATTTCCTGCAATCACAACAGTATTAGGAAAATAATATTTTTCCAATGCATCCACTCTTCTTGAAATGTTTTGCAATTCCTCATTGAACTTTCTCTTTCCACACCATCCTAATATCTGTCCCATGATGGTATAACAAAGGGTCTTCTAATTGCAATCCTCATCCTCTTCACTACTACAATCTCTGCACTCACAACTAGAATCAATCTTTCATGCCTCCTTCTCTACCCTCTGTAACAAATTCCTAGGGTTTACTCGAGACAGAACCACTTGACTCTTTTTCCACAGCCACTAGTCCTAGCACAGGTTGCCTCACTCTCGGTGCTCTACCCATGCACTCAGAACCACTAGGCTTTGATACCACTTAATGGCAGAGATAACAGATTTAGAACTGTTGTCAGAAAACTCAAACCAAGAGAATTAATAAATAGTGATGGAATTTACATAAGGCAATTCCTTCTAATGACAGGAGATCATACAAGCTATAGTCAATAGCGATTACATATGACAGGAGGTAACAATATCGTCAATCGTATGATAGAAGTGATATATCAAAATGCATACATCAGAAGTATGGCCTCATACAATCGGCCTCTTGATCAACAAGAACACAAAACTCTAATTGACTCTTATCCTATCGACACTATTACATTTTTGTTTTCCATCTCTCTTCAACCAAACAAGAAATATATTTCCAACGGCCTGCTATGATCGGCCTTATTATGGGCAAAAATCAAATCTTCCTCTGAACTTATTCTCCACACTCGTCGATCAGCATTTCTCTTCTTCGATTCACCAATGAACTCATGCTATCGAATTCCTTATCTCTTTGCACTACCAAACTCTTCTATTCTTCACTCTCCTTTTCTCCCCCCCTCAAACTCCCTTATTCCATTGACCTTTAATATATCTACTACTCCATATAACCGACGCACCCACGAATAAACAGAGTTGCCTCCATGAAGATCAGTAGTGTAATATAGATTATAGCTATCGATGTTAATTGACTGAAGCTAAGGATCAGTAGCCACCAAATAGTATGAGGGAGATAATAGTATTTACTATTTTGGAATGCACAATTTAAGGCATTTTAGACCTCCTTGCCTTAGTAATGGTAGAAATAAAGCATTGCAATCTTTAGCCAAAACTGCCTGCCATGATTTCTAAAGAAATATGCAAAATATAAATTATATGAAATGATTGACCAAGAGGAGAGAGAATATACAAATGAGAAATATTGTCACAAAAGTGACAGGAGCTACACCAAAATTTACAAAAACTAAAAAATCGTTAACCAAAATGTGATGCCACTGCATCACTAATAAGCATACAAGAATTCTTGACTAAATTTAATCTTTTAATCCAATAACGGATATAAGTCTAAATGGATAGTAAAGTAATGATGTCTTTGACCTACTTGTCATTTTTCGTTAATCGATTAAGATTAAGAATGAGAGAACATCATCTATGCATAATAGTAATACATAGTCTCATTAAATAATGTTCACATATATGTTAATAAATAAAGATAACATAGTTTCAAATGCTTCTAATGATATTCTAGTCATTATATACTCCTTTAGAATAAAAGAGAACCTTTTCTCAAAATCTAGTATCATAAACCATGAAACTAAGAAGAGTTAAAGGATAAAGGAAATATCTTTGTCAAACTTCTAGTCTTAACTTCAAAGACTTAATACAACAATCTCAAGAAGCTTAGAGATTTCAAGAGACTCAAATTGGCATCTAAGATAGGTTCAACTAGTTCTTAAAAGTAAATAGAACATCATTTGAATCCCTCACTATTCTGAGTGCAAGAAAAATATAGAAAACCAGATTACTCGAATATTTTAGTATAGTCATGGTCTAGTTACTCCACTAATTTTGTCTACAAGTTATACAAGACAAGGATACTTCAACCCTAGTATAAGAACATACTTATACTTAATACAAACTAACTTTTAACTATAAAAGTTATTTTACTGCTTCTGGAAAAACCTACTATGAACTATTGTCTTACGACTTGCAGAGATAAAGTTTTGACATCCTATTAGCCTATAAACATTTTCTATGTTTAAATGATAAAACGTATCGTAGAGAGTTCTCATTCTCTAGACATAGAGTTTTAACTATTATGAAACCATTCAAAATATAACAGTGAACAACCATTTAGCCTCAAACTTTTCACCGAATAGTTTATAAACTACACATACAGGTATACACCAAGTTCGGTAGTTAAAGGCTTCACTCAAGAAAAACACAGTGAAGTCTATTGGCTTTCAGTTCACAAAATAATTGTAAGCTATCAGTTTCCTAACACAAAGATAGCTATTTATTTCTTCGACTACAAGAACACAAACATGAATATAAAAATATCATCTCTATAAATCACAAAGATATATGAAGCCTTCGGCTTTACTATCATAGAGATATACTAAGCTATTTAATGCCTAAAAACATAGAGTTAAGTAAATGTTGTAGACTATACAAAAACAATAGTAAATGTATGGCTCTCGACTATACAAATCATAATAAGATATATATATATATTTATATATATGTATATATATATCTATGTATATATATATATGTATATATATATATATATGTATACATATATATGTATACATATCTATATCTATATATAGATATATATGTATATATATATATATGTATACATATATATATACATATGTATATGTATACATAGATATATATATGTATACATATATATATATATACATATACATATATATATGTATATATATACATATATATATATGTATACATATACATATATATATGTATACATATACATGTATACATATATATATATATATATATGTATGTATGTATATATGTATACATATATATAGATATATGTTACATATATCTATATATATGTATACATATATCTATATATATATGTATACATATATATATATATATATGTATATATGTATACATGTATACATATATATATGTATATATGTATATATATATATATACACACACACTATCAATTACTCAAAACCCAGAAGATATGATATACTATTGATTACACATATCTCTAAAAATAAGATTTACTATTGGTTATTCTAAACTCAGATGAACATATCAATAATGCTCACATCAAACAGGAATTATCATCTCAATAATATTTACATAAAAAGAAAAGAACCTGAAAGTACAACATGCAAATGAAGCTCCATAGACGTCTCTCCTAGAGTTCACTCTCTGTGGTATATGAGTGTCTATGTGTGTGTGTGTGTGTATGCCATTTTCATAGAGAAGACTCCCGTGGTGAAATATAGAGCCTCTGCTCTTAATTGTGTTCGACCACTTAACATTAATGCCCATCATAATTCTCTTTAATGGCATACAAGTAATGGAAATGATGGTCTTTAATTACCAGTCATAACTCGATCAAGGCTTCTCCACTATCTTCAATCAGTTGAGAATATAAAGGGGATGAACAACCACACCCTTATTGGCCTTAATACAAAAAGGTCACATTCAAATATCTAACTTTATATATATATAGGACATGAAAGGAGACTGGAGTAAAGGAATGGAACTAAAGTTTTTTATTTCTCCTTCTAGATTGTTCAGCTGACACTTCTCTTTTCTCTACAATTGCGTTTCCTAGGTTGTGTATTTCTTGTTATGGAAAACGGGTGGAGAGAAAGTTAGAACGGAGCCCATGAACTATGGTGAATTTAAAGAGGATGCTAAGGTCTAGACCATTGCTTATGAGGGGGGTGACCCCTTTTCTCGAAAGCCTAAATGGATTTGATGAGCATTTATTAGCCCAATTCACTGGCTCTTGTGATGGTAATAGAATGGTAAAGGTGGGAGGATTTTTATTCGTGGTCTCAGAGGATGCCATTGCCATGAAGGTTACGGGCTTGCCTTGTTCTGGAAATAGACTCAAGAAGCAGACGCGAGTCTAGGACAATGAGGGAATGAAATTGTTCTTCAGGGAAGGTGAAAAGCAGATAAGACTTCTAGGTGGCTTCGAATGAGAAAGCTTGGTCAGCCCTTGGAACTAGGTATGTTTTCTAATAATGAAGTATTTTACTCTAGAAGGGAGATACATGGTTTTTTACCACTATCACTTTTCTTTTCATAACCATTTTAGACACAAAATTGAGATCAATTTCCCCTCTTTCCTCCTCTCTAGTCTGGAGGCTTCTGTGTTACAATCCAAAAAGGCCCACGAGGGCAACCTTGAGGTCTCTGCTATACCTCTGCACAAAGGGCTCATCTTTTGTCTTTATCAGTACCACCTTGCTCTGTGTCCCTTCTAAACCTCTTACTGCCCGTCTTATGGATGAGAGCTCCAATGAAGACCTTGAAGATGAGGTCCCCCTTAGTGTTAGGCTTGGGAAGCCTTCTAAACTAAAATCCCTTGCTTCTTCGACACCTATTTCCACCCCTATCCCGCCTATGAGCCCCTCGATGGCCCCTTTATCTAGCCTCCTGTCTCTAAGGCCACCTCTCAGTCCAAAACCTATTCTGGTAGCCACACCCCTAGGACACCTATGTTGGTATAGTAGGTGGGTTCCCATGCTTGGTCTCATGAGGAAGCGGTGGAGGGCCTCTGCAATCTAAAAAGTAATACTCCTTTATAGAGCAACAAAAAACAAAAAGAGGGAATCCCACTCCTAGAAAAGGTTAGGTTAAAAGTTGCAGTAGAAGCACTGAGGGGTATGGGAATGTTGATCAGTAGACTTAGGGGAATAAGGACAAGCAGGAGAAACATCTAGAGAAGGATGTGGAGGTTGTTGAGGAGAGGGCTTTGGGAAAACATAGTGCTGCTAGAAGACCAAGCATCAGGAGATCTTCTAGATTGGCTGGGGATAAGCCCCAAGTTTTGAAGATTGTTGATTACTCTCCTGCCTTTGATCAGGAGGACATTGTACAAAATATTGGAAATAAGGAAGTGAAGACTGACCTGTCTCATTTTCAAGAGGGCACCATCAATTTTGAGTCCATGAACAACTCTTATTACAATACCAATGATGAGGACACCAAAATTTAGTAGGCTCCAGAGAAGGAGGTGATGAGCACCAGGATGGAGATGGACAATAAGAGACTGGATAAGGAGCTGAATGAGGTCAAGACACGCCTATCTGCTATGGAGATAAAAGTTAAGGTGTTAATTAATTTAGTGATGAAGTCTTCTCACAGGGTTGTTGCTGCCGTCTTGATTCTATAGGACAACTAGATCAATGGTGTGGATTCTCTGCTAGAAGATAAAGAAAATATGTTCAATTTGCTCACTGATGAGTCAAAAGAACTCCTTAGCTAGTTATCTCTATTGTTTTTGTTTTAAGAGTCGAACTCTGGTTTTTTTATTATGTTGTTGAACTGTTGTTATCTGGCTATTTGAGGCCTTGTGCCTATTTTGCTATCGTTTGGTTTTTGTAATCAGGATTTGCACCCATGTTTGCAGCCTTATAATATCAAAACATATGTATAACATTGAAAAGAAAGCATACACAACATATACTTACATTGTTTGATTAAACACTTGACAATATTGCAAGAATGGGGTCGAGATATTCTCCCCCTTCTCTATCTTACGAATATAACACAATTGTCAAACATATATATATATATATATATATATATATATATATATATATATATGTACCCTTGAATATATATACTATATTCATCTCCAATATAAAATAATGACTATCGACTACATCTTGACAATGGTTGAACCATTACTTCTAGGTTATATGACAAATTGAATTGAAATCCAACATAGGCCAATAAAGTCAAATTTGACTTACCAAAACTCGATGGGGTTCACAAAACTGAACAAACACAAGACTTAGATGGCAACAACTATTTTTCCATACGTCTATTTACTTCTCTCTAATGATACTCTTGTTAACAAGACGATTGTTGTTACACCAAAAGATCAACCTGTTAATGCTCGATACAACCACCAGAGTTAATGAATCCATAGGAGGCGGTTAAGCCTTGTCATGAACCCAAGTAAGTGTTGTACTGTACAACACAAGGAGACCAAGGGTGCACACCTTGTAACAATCCCCCTCAGTGCAAGAGAGGGTTCGAACCTATGACCCAAGCTCTGATACCAATTGTTAGCAAGATAGTTGCTGATTCACCAAAAGATCAACCTGTTAATGCCTGATACAACCGCCAGAGTTAATGAATTTATAGGATGCCTTAAGCCTTGTCACAAACCCAAGCACTGCACTGCACAAGACAAGGAGACCAAGGGTGCACACCTTGCAACAACTCTCCCTCTCTTTTCTTGGAGGGTGGAAAACTTGTTTTCCTGGTTACACTTACAATCAACCAAATTGGGATTAGTGCATCATTAGTTACTTCATATACATCAGGAATGAATAATCACAATAACATATAATCACATGTCTATTTCTAAACATATAAAAATTCAAACTCATGAAATTATTTAGTTTATCTTGACATTACATCAAATCGTTAAATCATACAAAAATTACCTACTAATTACATTCAAGTAAAAAGTAAAACATAGTAAAAAATTAGGGATGTGACATATCTCCCCCCATAAGATTCATCATCCTCGATGATCTAATGTATCAAAATTAATAACATGATAAGGTTTTCATTCAACTTTGAAAAACATAAAACAATTGAGGAAATTTCTGATGAAAATCATGATATTACTCTTCCCATGTAGCACTATCCTCTACATATTGGTCCCACTAGACCTTGCAATGAGTAACCTCTTTGTTACACAAGCGGAGCTTGTGAGCTTTGAGCACTTTGAGAGGCTCAATCGTGACCACTCCTGGGTCATGCACCTGTAAAGAATTCCAATCAAGAATATGATTATCACCTATTATATACTTATGAAACATGAAAAACATTATGTATCCTAGCAAGAGATGGTGGTAGAGCGATTATGTAGGCGACCAAATTGACCAGTTCAAGAACCTCAAAGGGTCCTACATATCTAGGAGCTAGTTTAGAAAACTTCCCAAACTTTATGGAACTTTTCTGAGGTTTGACCCTCAAAAGAACTTTATCTCCTACTAAGAATTACCTTGGTGTATGTTTGGCATCAGCATAACTTTTTTGTCTATCATTAGTTTCTGCTAATCTTTTTCTTTGCTTAACCTGTTCTTCCATTTCTACCAACATTTCTGGACCAATGCTTATCCCATCTTCTAGCTTATCCTAGCTTAGAGGAGTTCAGCATCTTCTTCCATACAATTCTTCAAATGGAGACATCTTAATAGCATAATTGTAGGAGTTGTTATAAGAAAACTCCACAAGCGGTAGATACTCTTCCCACTTGTATTGCTGATCCAGACAATATATTCACAACAAATCTTCTAAAACATGGTTTACCCTTTCTGTCTGACCATCTATCTTAGGGTGATAAGCCGAGCTTATATTGAGTTAAGTTCCTAGCGCTGAAAACAAAGTTTTCCAAAACCTCGAAGTCATGTGTGCATCCCTATCTAAGATAATCTTCTCAGGAACTCCATGCAATCTGAACACTTCCTATACAAACTTGTAAGCTATAACTAGTGGTCCATTTGTTAAATTTCTAGGTATAAACTGAGCTACCTTGGTGATTTTTTCCACCACTACTAAAATAGCATCATGTCTATTTTGAGACATTGGAAGACCTTGCACAAAATCCATGCTAATAACCTGCCACTTCCACTCTGGAATATCATACAAATATAGAAGTCCTACTGGGTGTTGATACTTAGCCTTGACTCTTTGGCACTCTAGGAAACTAGCTACAAATCTTGCACCGTCATTCTTCATTCTTTTCTATAAATAAAGAGGTTTCACATTGGCTAGGAGTTTAGTCACTTCTGGATGACCTGAATATGGTGTGGAATGAACTTCCTTCCATATAAGGTTTCTCAATTCTACCGAATATGGAACATACATCCTTCTTTTGTATCTTTAAAGCCCATCTAATTCAAAATAGAACCCATCATACCTCAAATCTTGAGGATTTATAGAGAGAGCTTGCTTAACTTGCTCATAAAATTCATCACCTGCAGAATTCTGCAAAATTGAATCCTTGAAGTTAGAGTGGATAGAGACAATAGATAAGATATATCTCTGCTGACTCAACACATCCACCACATGATTCTCTTTGCCCTTGCTATAATTTATCTCAAAATCATAGTTAGATATCAATGCCAACCATCTTTGCCAAGCATTCAGATGGGGTTGAGAAAATATGTACTTAAGACCATGATGATCTGATTTTAACTCAAAAGGATTTCCTAACAAGTAGTGTCACCACACTTGGATTCATAGGCTACCACTTGCCCATTTTGCATAAGCACTACACCCAATCCTTCTCCTGAGGCATCAATAATGACTACAAATGGACTTTCCAGATCTGGAACTTTTAATATTGGTGAAGTTGTCAACCTTTCTTTCAATAGGTCAAATGCCTCTTGAAATTCTATTGTCCAGCTAAAATGCTTTCCTTTTCTCTAAAGCGAAGTGATTGGGCTTGTAATCTTAGAAAAGTTCAAAACTAACTTCCTATAATATCCTACTAATCCCATAAAACTGCGCACTTCATGCATATTATATGGCACAAGCTTCTCAAGTATAGCTTTTATCTTTGCAAGGTCTACAAATATTCCTTCAGCTGATGTAATATGCCCTAAGTACTATATTTCTTTCTGAAAGAAAGTACACTTAGAAAGCTTCCCAAATAATTTATGCTCTCTCAACCACTGCAAAACTATCCATAGATGTTGCAAATGCTCTTACTCATTCTTAGAGTAAATAAAAATGTCATCTAGAAACACTAGAAAAAATTTATCCAAGCAATCTAAAAAAATATTGTTCATCAAATTCATAAATGCAATAGGAGCATTTTGTAAGTCCAAAAGGTAAAACTGTGAACTCATAATGCCCATATCTAGTTTTGAAAGTTGTCTTATGAATGTCCTCATCTTTTATTCTCAACTGATGGTATCCAGATCGCAAATCAATCTTAGAAAAAACTAATGCACCCCACATCTAATCAAAAAGATCATCAATACACAATAAAGAATACTTATTCTTTATTGTTGCTTTCTTAAGGATACAATATTCTATACATAGACACAAGGTTCCATCCTTCTTTTTAACAAAGATCATTGGGGCTCCCCAAGGAGAAACACTCTAGGTCTAATCAATCCTTCAGCCAACAACTCTTGAAGCTAAGCCTTCAATTCCATCAATTCCGTAGTAGTCATACGATACGACGCCTTTGAGATTGGCTCCAATCCAGGTATAATATCAATTGAGAATTCCAAAGCTCTCTTCAGAGGTAATCCTGAAAGTTCACCTGGGAAAACATCCTAAAAATCTCTAAGGAAAGGATAGTTCTCCAAAGATACACTTTGTTTACAAGGATCTTCCTCTACTTGCTCCATTTTGACTACAAAAAGTTTACAACATTTTCACCAAGCTCTCTTCAGTTGCATAGCAGATATTGGTCTGATCTTAACTTCTCTCTAAGTGCCTTGCAAAAAGACTTTGTTTCCTAGATCATCTAGACACTCCACTATTTTTGCAAAATAGTCGACATTGGCTCTATGCCTCCATAGCCAATTTATTCCTAAGATAACATCGTAAGAACCTAGGGGAGCTACAAACAAATTCACCTCAGTCAAGAAACTAGGAAGTTCAATCTCAACTTCGAACAAGCATTGCTCTACCTGAGCTCTTGTCTAGTTAGCATATTCTACTGACCAAGGTTTAGCCATATAACCAGCTCTTCTAGGGAATTTACATAATACTCTTGGAGAAATAAAACTTTCAGTTTCTCCAATATCAATCAAAATATAAATAGGAACTCCAAACAAAGTACTTGTCTTAATGGGAGTAATCTGGTACTCTGCCTGGCGATTGTCCAAAGCCGCATGGATCCTCTGTTGAAAAGATGCTTGTTGAGTGGGTAAAGCATTACCACACTATTGAACTCACTGGTTCTTAGTTGGGAATTGATCTACATAGTGATCTCCACCACAAGTGAAACATCCTCTAGGAGGTCACGCTTCTCAACAGGTTTACTTGAATTATTATCATTCCTTCAAAAATTGCCACTATTCTTTTTCTCATTCCTAGGTCCACTCTTGTTATTTCTAGAACCTTTATTTCTTTTCTTAGCCACATCCGTCTTACCATTCCTTTTCTTGAAAGCTTGTGAGGTTGGTGTCTTATTAAACCTCTTGCGATTCTTCTCACGATATGGATAAATTGACTTCAATTTTTACTCTTGCTTGATTGCCTTCTCTAACACTTGGTCCTTAGTAGAAGGGCCATGCACATCCACTTCTCCACATATCTAGGCATTCGGACCCATGATAAATTTCCTGATTCTAAACCTTTCATCTTTCTGATATTGAGGCACATATTTGAAGAGACGGGTGAACTTTTCCAATATTTGACTACTGACATATCCTCTTGTCTTAGATTCTGGAAATTTTTTAACTTTTGGTCAAAGAAAAGTTATGGTAACCACCTTTGGTGAAATAAGGCCACAAATTTATCCCATGTCAAGCTCAAAGAACTTAACCCCAATTCCATCTTCTTGTTCATCCACCGCATGCATGCTTCTCTTGCCAATTGAAAGGCACCCCATATTGCCTTGGTTATCTTAGTGTAATTTCGGATCTCGAAATATTTTTCCATCTCTGTCAACCAAGCTTCAGTAACATCTCCACTTTCGGTTCCATCGAACTTGGGTAGTGTAACTTTCTTCATATCTCTAGATAGTTTAGAAGCAAGTCTACTTCTTTTCTCTTCTTAAGCCTTAGTCTTTTCAACATTCTCCCTTGGCTCAGAATGAATACTTGATTCATGGACATATTCATCATCTTCCTAATGTGAATCCTCATGTCCTGCTTTAGATTTACCTTGACCCCTAACCTCTTGTTCAAAGTTTCCCAGTCTTTCCTTGGTTTCATTTAACATGGTTAGTATCTGATCTAGCTTAGCCATAGGGTTTTCAGAAGGATTCGAATCTCCTTGACTATCTTCAAGATTTGTTCAAGTTCAAACCATGTTGATACTCTATATCACACCTGATGTTTGTATCAAATTATAAATTAGAATTCAGAATAATGCAGCCCATTAATTTAAAATTCATCAACAAAATCATGCACAAAAAACTCAAATCTGAGCAACAATCTCATCTTTATTATAATTTATTTTGGGTATAGATACATCCTTATTTAGATAATTAACACAACAAGACTACATGCCATTGTCAGTTAAAGGATATTCCTCAGGTTCTTCTTCCCCATAGAAATCCAATAAAACAAACTTAGAGGGTGGATGTACACACAGGTACTCCTCCACCACCTCTTTTCTTATAAAAGGAGCATCATGACCACATCCAAATGGCATGCCACGTCTAGCAGATGGTTTACTTGGTTTAACTACACAAGTAGAAATAATAGGATTCTTGGCTAGTTTAATACATTGTTTCCTCTCTAGTCATATATGCTTAAGAGCTCAGCCAAAGTCTTTGAATCTTCTTTCCATGCACCCTCAGCATAATTAATATGCTCTTTTGGTTCAACTTCCTCAATTTAAGTTCTTTCTTAACTACTAACTTAGGAAAATGTTGGGGAAGAGGCTTTCTGGTGGTTCTCTTGGTTCTTCTCAATGCCATTTTGACATAAAACCAATTTCAAACATTATCTATCTACGTAAAATGTTGTTTAATTTTCTTGTAGTGAGCTCTGAGGTCCATGTGTTGAACCCAATTAGCTTTAATACCATATGTAACATGCCTTCTCATATTACTCAGAATTACACACACAAATTACTAGGAAAGTAAAAGAAAATGATATACAAGAGAGAATTTTTTTTTTAATCATTTGCTAATCATTAATAAATAAAAGTACATCTTTTCTAAATATTTTTCAACCTTGAAAATTTAATATATTCAAAGATAACTTATAGTGATAACATTTCACTTTACATTTACAAACATATTGCACTTGGCAAAATAATAGTTTTACATCATAATCATAACATGAAATTTTACATAAAAACTACTATCTCTAGAATCTTGATATCTATCGTTCAAATCTTGATGAGTCTTCTGCAATAGAGGGAGAGCATCATCCGAGTGCTTTACCTCCAACTACAAATAGTGGTCTCCTGCTCACCTTCCTTCCTGGAAGTGGTCGTACCCTTCATGAAGAATATAGACATATGGATCTTACATGTTTCCATTTGAGTTCTAGTGTTGTGTCTTATGCAACTCAATCGACCAAACAACTGAAGACAATCTTCTAACTAAGTATTATCATACTAACTAGTTATGCTATTGTAATGTCAGAAAACGTCCCCTTGAGGGCTTTTCCCTCATAAGGTTTAGCTCTCGGGTCTTTTAATATGCATTTAGGACATCTTGCATCATATTCTGACACCCCGATCAAATGATCCCCAAGTTTTATGACAAATGGGACCTAGGGGGATCCCTTGAACCTAACCCTATCCAAAAAAGGGGGAGGACTTGGGCACCTGTGCCCTAGTCCTACCCCATTTTGGGTCAATCCCAAATTTTGAGTGTTGGCTTGTGACCGTTATTTAGGTCCTATGCCGACACGGTAAGTTTGAATTACGAAATTCTTGGCAGGAGTGTTTGTAGTTGCATATAAAAGCATGTTTAGGCATTCATTTGTAAACTAGAGGGCTATTGTGAACTTTATGCATTCTAAAGGTGATTCAAGGCATTCATTGTGTAGCAAGAGCATATTTGTGTTGTCTATGTGTTTGTATTTGAAGATTTGAGCAATCATCTCCTCATGGAATGAAGAACTTCTTCCTCCCATGAGATCTTCACTACAAGGTGACATCATTTGTGTTTTTGAGCATTTATCATTTTGTTTTTGCCTCTGCCTCACAAGGGTGCACACTCTCTATCTGACAATGGTGTTCAAAAGACTTGAATGTCTCTCTGAGGCTTGATTGAGGCAAGCCTCTAAACACCACACGCCCCTCCCAAAGTTTCTATGATTATAGGTTACAAGTTGAAGATACGGGAAAAGTGGAGTTGCAGGAAGACATTACAGAGTGTTAGATTTGTAGATCAGAGTTAAAAATAGCACCTTGGACTTGGGCGCCCACTACCAAGTCCTCTAGATTCCATGACGGGAAAATCTCTGATACATCAAGAACAGGTTGTAGATCAAGTTTCTAGATCCTGACAAAAACCTAGGCATTGGACTTGGGTGCCCGGTAATTAGTCTCTGATTGTTCTGCTTCCGAACCCCAAAAATAGGTGCATGATTATTTGTCATTTTACATCTTTCTGTAGCAACATTTTTTTATATTCGTTTGTTTGTTGTATTTGCATAATGAGGGTTTTGATGTATAATTGAGCATAAGTGAGCATAATTGAAAATCAAATAACATAAATCTAAGTTTCCCTACATCTCATAGTGACCTAGGGTATGATAGTACATTACAGCTTGACCCTATGTCCTTGAATGAAAGGGTGAAAGGAGGATACACACACAAAACTACCAAAAACTCAACTATCCAAATTTTACTCTTTACATTTTGGTGAACCCATGTTATTGGACTTGTTTGCACCTTTCTGAGTATTTTACTTGAGATTTATAGTGATTTCATTCATTCATATAGTCATTCATCTTATTGCATTGGAAAACTTACCAAAAAATTGAAAAATTGGAAAAATTGAAAAAAAACAATGCATTCTAGGGTTTGCATGTTGTATCAATTAATTTGAATTTCATCATTTTTTTTATTTTTTCACTAGATCTGAACTAAATTGCAAAAAAATTACAAAAATTCAATAGCTTGCATTGCATTTTTATCATAAAACTGCTAGGGTTTTGTTGGAAATTTTGATTTTTTCATATAACCTAGTAATTCCAGAAACTAGGGTTTGTAGGCAAAACCTTGTTTCAAATTTTTATACTAATCTTAGACACTCATTCAAAATTGAATTTTTCTGTAGTGTTGCATTTCAGTGTAAATTTACATTTAGATTTCAAAAATTTGCATTTTTACATAGAAAATTTCAACAAAAACTAGCATTTTCATTGATTTTTCACCAAGTTTGCACTTGCATTTTACATATTAGGACTTGGAAATCATTTTCAGATCTAAGTGCATTTAATTTTCACCATACATCAGCTTGTAAAACATTCATATAGCATTTTTCATTAAGATCTCATACCTAGGGCTTGAAAAACCTTGATTTTCACTAAATTTGGCTTTATCAACTTTCTAATTTTGCACCATAGGCATGTTGTGAAGAATATTCTTGCACTAATTGGCTATTATTAGGGTCATTATTTGATTCCCCTCCTAAAAATCTTCACAACACCATTTTATTGGGCTCTTGTATTGAAAATTTGGCGGAAAATTACACATTTTTGCTATATTTGCCCTAGGATTTGACCTAGATTGCACTCCAAGCGTGTTGTAAACAATTTTATGGATTGAGGTGACTGATATCATTGCCATTTTTTTCTGCACCTCCTAAAATTATTTACAACACCCCTTTTTCTAGGTCTTGGAATTAAAACATTGTGAAAAATTGCCTATTTTTACTAGGGTTTGACCTTGAGTGGCACTATAAGCATGTTGTGATAGATATTTAGGCATTAGGTGGCTGTTAATACTGATATAATTTGTTTTCCATCATCATTTTCCTCACAACACCCTTTGTCATGCCCTTTTGCATTGAGATTCGGTGAAAAAAATCGCATATTTTAGTGTATTTTCACTAGGTTTTGACTTGTCTTCATCTTAGATTTGCATCAAAAGTGTGTTGTAAAGGATATTATTGTTGTATTGGACTGATATCAGACATATTATTTTCAGCCCCTGATCAAAATCCTTACAACACCTTTTCTTTCATATATTTGTATTGAAAAAGTACAAAAAATTAAGCATTTTAGGTCATTTTTGCATATAGTGTTGCACTTGTCTTTGGCATACTTTTGAAAAACTTTTAAAATCTGATTTTGCATCTCATTATGGAATCTTCATGTTATTCATCTCTGAAATCTTTTCATGATTATATCCTAGATTTTAAAAATTTCTCTAATTTCACTAATGAGAATCCTCATATTCCAGAACACAGCTTATATCAGTGGTATTGATGCTTCTATATGTTCTACATATGAGTTGTAATTACTTTTTTATACACATGATTTTAGTATCTTCACTTTACTCATAGGAGCATATCCTTTGATATTAGAAGATTTAACCAAATTCATCTCTAGGAATATTCATGAGAAAGATGAGAGTGAAAAGCCTTTTTCTGCCACAGAGTATGATGATGATGATGTACCTTCCTCTCATCCCATTGCTCTCCCTAGCCAAGATGTAGCATTAGTGGATGAGAAAAGGTCTCTCACATTAAATCCTTTAGGGATGGATATTGGGTAAAATCAAGAGGAAAAAAATGTTAATTCAATAATCGTTAATAGACTTCATAGCAATATTCCTAAAATGATTGTCTGAGGGGGACTTAGTGCACCCTCTTTCTTAAAACTGGTGATTACTATCCAAGGTACTCAACAACCACCTAGACCTCCCGATCACATCTATGATTATGCAAAGAAAATTGCTCAAAGAAATTTGGGTGTTTAAAATACATTACAACAACCACACCACAATGTGATTGCTCATACATATAATACCTGTAATAACAAGCAAAGTAAGCAAACACCACATGTACCCATCTCTCTTCTATGCTCTCAGCCTATGCTCCCTCCACCCCCTTGTCTTACTCATAAAAGTGGTCAAGAGTGTGATCTTGTCAAATAGCTTCAAGCTACTCTGGCTAAGATCTCTCTTTGGGATTTAATACAAACATCGCCTACATACCATGGAATGCTCCAAGAAGCTTTACAAAAGGTGATTGTGCCACCTTCTATTAACACAAATGATGTAGCAACTCTATTAGATTGTATGCATGCAACAAAAATAGATATTCTCTTCTAACCACATGAATTACCATCAATCAAAGTTCAAAACCAATATGATCCACTTATGATCCTTGTCACAATAAATAAAACATTGGTAAAATGAGTTATTATTGACAATGGATCAACTCTTAATGTTTGTAGCATTGACCTACTACACAAAGTCAAAGCTAACACATCACAAATCAAGCCAGATAAACTTAACATCCGTGGCTTTGATAATCATCATAGTCAATCATTAGGTACTATAACCCTACCTATACAAGTAGGATCTATGACAGTGCCTACCCTGATTCAGTTCATGCCTTGTTCTCTATCTTATAACATGATTCTTGGTAGACCTTGGATTCATTCATTGGGGGTAGTTCCCTCTACTTTACATCGTTCAATTAAATTCATATTCAATGATAAGCTCTAGACTATTCATGTCGATCCTAAACTAGATAATTGTTTACATATCAAAATGCATAAACTAGTTTACAATCATATGAGATTAAACAATTTGTGAGGTGATCCATCAATGCCTCTAACCGCAAATAATATTGTGCAAGACTCTAAACCATCAAATGCACTTTTTGGTGATGATTGGGGTTCATTAGATTTTAATCCTTGCAGTGTAGGGGAATATAAACTTAATAACCTTGACAAATCAAAAGTAGCATCGATCTCATCTAAGCAATCTTTTGAAGCATCTGAAAAATGTAAAGTCTCCTTGGTAGAAAATAAAGAAAATACTCTCAATTACACTACAAATTATGATACCTATGAGGCTTCACCTTCTTCTAAGGAATTGGACTCTCTATATGGTCATGGATTTCAAAATTTGTACAAACATAATGACTATATAGGTAAGGGTTGTGGTGTAAATCAATAAGGAATTTGAGTACCTATAGAATCCGCTTCAACACATTACTCAAGCAGCATTCGATATAATCCTTTTAAAGAAAAGAAAGCCTCTCGTCATCCTAAACTTAATGTTAATGCAATATCAACAAGACCAAATCAACATATGAAATATCCTGAGCAAATGATCCACAATTGTTGTAACGAATATTATAGGAGCTCTCAAGGGTGGCCTCTTCCTAGATATGTATGTTCTTAACATTTGGGTTCTAACAGGTAAGTATCTCTAACCCTTTCTCTCTCATGATGTGTTATGTGTTGTTTAGGCCTCCTGGGATGACTCTTGATTCTCTCGTAAGGTCTGGGATACCAGGAGACTGCCTCTGTTGTGACCTTCTTCTATTTGTATCATCATTCTTCTATATTGCCTCTCTCTCTGATTTCATTGTTGTGTGTTGTGTCTTACAGACATAGCGTTGAGGTTGGTTACATGGGGGCACCCTCCTACGTGACTATCCCTAAGACACTTGTTTCTCCTCTCTTATTTATTGTTTCCCTTCCTCTAGTGTTTCTATCTAGCAGGCGAATGACAAAAAAACATTTATACTAATGCGGACCTAGCGTCCCTTTAGTGAGAAATAAAAAATTGGACTTAGTTCCTAATATGATGACGGGGTTGTATATCTTATTTGACGCTTGGCTAGTAGGAAAACTTGTGCTTTCTGCGTAGTGATTTTGATGATATTTTATGTCACTTACAAATCTTAGCAATACTGCTGCTCTGTACACTTTGTTTGTCTTTGAATCTTGCCTTAGTGGTACTTGGTTCAAAGATTTTCATGATATAGCCCCACAGTTATCCTCGATCTCTGAATTCGTAGTATAACCTTGGTTCTTTGTGTGACTCATCATATGCATTGATGTTATTGTTTATCATGATTATGGACACTAACATGTTTCTTGTAGGGATCTGTTTGTGGGAACATTTGGTGATCATAAAGTACATGTTACCTTCGGGGGGCATGGGCTTTGTGAAAGTTTGTGTTCCCTTGTGTGTTTTCTTCCTACCTTAACATGCTTGATATCGATGCATGATATCAACAACCTTAAGGTGGGGGCATATATAAGGTAAGCTATCTGTTGTAGATGTTAGCATTGTGCTTGTCCTCAGGTGTAGTTTAAAGACTGGTGGTAATGAGTCCCTCCTACACTCTAAGTTTGTTTGCAATCAATCAATAAATCAATCAATGATATTAAGCCCTCTGCGGAGGCAGGGGTGGTGTATCTCTTGCGGAGAGTGCCCATCCTGTCATTTTCAAAAAGTCCTCATTGGGAGGTGGGGAGCGGTTCTGTGACTAACTCAACCTTTAAGCATGTCTTTGGCGATTGTCGTGGCAAAGCCCAATCATCGGTGTGTGTCTGTAATGTGCTTGAGATGGTGATGAGCCTAGAAATAGGAATACTCCATTGTTTGTCTATCGTGTTTTCTCCGTGTCTTCAAAGTGTGTGTGTGTTTGGTGTGTTTTCTTTGTTTGGTGTGTATGTTGCCCCATATGTAGTCTAAAGACCAGCGCGATGAGTGCTTCCTGCATTTTGGGAGGCTTGGTGTGTCTTGTGTGTGTGTTGCCCCATATATGTAATTTAAAGACCAGCGTGATGAGTGCTTCCTGCATTATGGGAGGTGTGTTTAATTTCCTATACTTGCATCTGCATTTTCATATATATGGGAAAATGAAAATAAAAGAAATCATTCCTGTCTTTTATTGTCTTCTCCATGTTTTGCATGATTGTAACTGTCTTCTTTGTGTTTTGTGTGCTTGTCATTGTCTTCAATGTGTCTAGCGTGTCTTCTTCGTGCTTGGTGTGTTTGCTATGTTTGTTGCTTGTACTTTAATGCATGTATTGGCCTCCCATTTACACATACATTAAAGTGGGGGCTAAATGTAACATTGGAAAATGTCCCCTTGGGGGCTTTACCCTCATAAGGTTTAGCTCCTAGGTCTTTTAATCTGTATTTAGGACATCTTGCATCATATTCTGACATCCTGATGAAATGATCCCTAAGTTTCATGACAAATGGGACCTAGGGGGATCCATTGAACCTAATCCTAACCACAATAGGGGGGAGGACTTGGGCACCCATGTTACATCCCTAATTTTGGCTTGTTTTTACTTTTACTTTTACATGGATAGAAGTGAATCTATTGGATAAATATTTTGACAATGAGATAAATGTCACTAGAAAATATCGATTTTATGGGATAACATTTATGTGATTAAATGTAATGCATATGATGTAATGATTTAGTAATTTATGATTTATTAATTATAAGGTTTATAAATGGAATAACGATGCACTGATCAAGATTTGGTGAATTGCAAGTGATATGTAGGATAATAGGTTTTAATGACTCTCTGGGAAAGAGAGAGAGTATCTTCTGAGGAGAGGAGAATAGAGCTTGGGTTACAAATGGTCATTTTCCAAATGAGTAAAGTGTTCAATAGTTAAATAACTCTTGTCGATTGAGGTAAGTCACTTTTTATTGGTTAATTCTTGGAATGACTCGACAAGTTGTCGATGTCTTTTAGAACCCTTTTGAGCTATTATTGCGTCGATCTAGTCATTTTGTGAAATCGACGTCATCAAGGTCAAATGATAGTTGTTCTGTGACTAAGATGACTTTCTGTCGAACATGTCATTCATGACATCATAATTGAGTTTTTGATTACATCTTCAATGGTGAAGTATTGCTAACATGTTTCTTGTTTATTGTTTAAACGTCGAAAATCTTGTTTATTGTCAAAATGAAATAAACATAATTTTCTGTGAAGGGGAGATGGACTCGACCCAATCACACTTGTGTGTAAGATTACGTCACATTATTGAGATTCTTTTGACACTAATGTATATATATATGCTTTATTATTATTATTGTGTCATTATTCTTGAGGGGTAGGTTGTTAGCTAGTTTTAAAGGATAACAACCTTTGTTATAGAAAAGAATATTCCTTCTATAACAACCAAGGGCTTTGAATGCCTTTTTGGTGAAGTCATTTGTTTGAAGGAGTGGTATTTTAATACCCACGTTTCTTTCCTCATTGCATGCTCGATCCATGAGCATTTTGAGGCTTGGTTTATGGAGTTATCTGCGACCTTGATGAATCGATAGGAAAATAATAATTTTGGTTATCCAATAGGAGAGAAGATCTTTGTGAGGGCAGTGAGGGCATAGCATAGCTATCTTAGAGATAGAAAACATAGTCATCATGTAAAAGGTAATATCATTGTTTTATAGAGATTAATATTTGCATAGTTTCGTAAGGAAATAAGAGCTTCTGCATGCTTCTTAAGTGGAGTTTTCTGCAACATAGTGGAGAGATCCATGACTTAATGGGCAATTTGTTTAACAAACTTGTGAGCGGATTCTTTTAGGACTTGAATTTATGTTCTTAACAAACTTTTAGTCTCTAGGAAAAAGATGACTTATAAGGAGTTCATGGTAAGTAAGGAGGGGGTGAAAGGAAACTTCATGTAGAAGGGAAGTATTTATATACTCTTGAATCAGAGAGAGGGAAACAATAGAGAAAATGTCCATCAGACACAGTGTGCAGTAGTTTTGAAACTCACCATAAGGGTTTCAATGGTGAACAAAGGAAGAAGAGCTCTTCATTGCAAATGACATATATTCAAGGTTCTTTCTCTCTGAATTCACCACAGGTTTTCTTCTTGATAAGAAATCTTTAAAAATATTTAAATATTTTCAAGTTTTCATTAGTTCATTAGATGTGTTGTAGGCCAGTATATAGTCAAATTAACTAATGACTAATAGTTTGTGATTATCTCTAATTTTATGTGGTCAATATGTTGCAAGTATGAGCCTGACCGGTGTTGTCATTGATGTCAACATACTCCTGTTGTAGTGATGACAAGGATTGGATGAGTTGTGTGCTAAGGATATTGAGAAAATTAGTCCTAATCAGAAACAGTAAAGACAGTGAGGTAAAGATCCTAGCTAAGATGAAGATCAGAGGGTACACTTCAAAGGGTTTGTAGATATGTATCTTAAGATGATCTAGTAAAGATTTAAGAGGTCCGTATGAAGACCTGAAGAAGTTATGGCCACTTAAGTAAAACCTATTCTTGCAAGTGTTAAGAGGTGACAGAGTGATATAGATAGGTCCGATGAGATCTAGAAATGAAATATCCTATTCTGCGGATTTGGTGGAGTGTTTAGGAAGTCCATGTGAAGTGACAACTCAATTGTTTCATGATCTGAAGGTCTGCAAGCATCTATTCCAATATGATAATGATGATAGACTATGTTCTTGAGGTTCCAAATGAAGGAGAGAATGATTGCAGTAGATAGTAGTAGTGTGGATGTTCTTGGTGATTCAGGCAAGCTTGTGGAGGTCTTTGGATTGTGTCCAGTTCATTTTGATGGTCCACATTGAAGATTGAGCTCGTAATTAAAGATTTACTTTTGGACGATGATGTTCTTCTTAAGTCTGGCCGATTGAATGAGTTACACAGCCTACAAATGAACTAGAAGGTGTCCTATGAAGAATGGCCTGTTCCCAAAGAAAGATTGAAGTCTCAGATCTATGTAGCTGACAGTGTGTTGATCAGTATAAAGTCTTTTTGTAATAAGTCATGTTGTATTTATTTACTTGCTTTGTAATATATGCCGACTTGGATGATAATTCCTAAGTCGATGTCTTGTATAAATAAAGAGTTGTAAAGTCATTTCAAAGTGTGGTGTGTGGAGATGTGAGTGTGGTAGAAAGGTGAAAAGCAAAAAGTAGAACAGAAGTGTTGGGCTTAAATGGAACTGACTCAAGCATGGTGAAGATACTATTCTTCAGTTCAAGTATGTGATACTTATTATTGTGTAGACAGTGTGGCTCTTGTAGGCAGTGAGCCTCTTGTGAGTAGTGTGCTTGGGCTGTGAGCCCTAATTGGCATGTACCATTTTGTTCTTTCTATTCTTCTAATAGAGAATACAATCTTGGGTTAGTCACACTGTGGTTTTTCCCTTAACTGGGTTTTCCACATCAAAATCTTGGTGTCTTATGTGTTAATGTGTTTCTGCTCTTAATTTAAATGCATTATGTTTCAATGATTATTGATATGCTACTGAATTACAAAGTGGATTTAAGTGTTTAATTGGAAGAAAGTCTTGGACAACTGATTCACCCCCCCTCTCAGTTGTCTGTCCTAAATCTAACAATTGGTATCAAAGCCAAGTTCCTCTAAAGGAGCTTAACCACTTGAGGAGATCCAGGATGTCATCATACAAAAAGGATAGTCTGAGGTTTGATGGAACCAACTTCACTCTTTGGAAAAGTCGCATGGAATGTCACTTGCAATGTATGGGAATGCAATATTGGATCATGGCTTCAAAGAAGTATACTCCTCCATAGAATGGTCTGAAAACCGTAGATGAAATCAGAGATGCTAAAAAAAATCTGAGGACTAAAGAAGCTCTTCTAAGTGCCTTATCTGATTCAGAGCTAAGAAATGTAGTTAACCTACAAACTGCTTTTGAGATTTGGGAAAAACTGGATCTTCTGCATGAAGGAGAGAAGTATGTTAAATGTGCCAAGCTACAAAGTCTGAAAGGGAAATTTGAAAATCTGAAGATGAGAGAAGATGAAAATATCACTACATTTATGCCTAGAGTTAATGAGCTTGTTTGTGGTATTAGATGTGCTGGTGGAGTCTTGGATGAAGATGAGATTATTGGCAAAGTTCTCAGATCCCTTCCTGAATCTTATAAGTACAAGGTTGCTGCTATTGAAGAATTCAGATCTATTTCAGGTATCACAAGAGATCAATTGGTTGGTAAATTGGTTGTATTTGAATTGACTCAGTTTGGAGATGCCCCCCCAAGATTGAATCTGCATTCAAAGCTAGTGCCTCTATTAAAGGAAAACAAAAGCTTGATCCAGGAGAGAACTCCTCAAAGAAACTATAAGTGTATGAGAAAGCAAGAAAAGACCTAGAAGAAGATGAAGCAGAAGCTGCTCAACTTGAAGCCCTTATTGCAAAAACATTGCCAAGAGGACCCGGTAAGTATGAAGAGAAATTGCCTTTTAAATGTTTTAACTACAATAAGATTGGTCATGTTTCCTCAAGGTGTCTGGAAAGATTTTCAAGGTCAAATCCTAACAGATCAAGGTTCTAGAAGAATTTTTACTATGTTCATGAAGATGATGAATCAGAGATAGGAAACAAATCTGGAAGTGACTGGTTGTTTATTGCCATCAAGGAAGAAGATCCAATGCCCTTTGAATCTGTCAATCATAAAATTGTAGAAAGAGCTCTAGCTGCCCAAGTTGAGGAAAAGGATGATTGAGTCATTGATAGTGGATGCTCTCACCATATGATAGGTGACAAAAATAAATTCATAGATTTGGAAAGGTATGAAGGAGGAGTGGTAAAATTTGGTGATAATTCTGCTAGCAAAATCAAGGGTAGAGGAACTATTTCTTTTGATGGAAAGAAGAAAACCAGTAATGTACCATATGTTTAAGGCCTGAAGCACAATCTTCTCAGTGTTGGACACTTGGTGGACAAAGGCTATGATCTCCAATTCAAAAATGGAAAATGCAAGATCTTTGAAAGTTCTAGAACATAGATTGCATCTGGTACTCAAACTAAAGGTAACATCTTCCATTTGGTTGGTATTGGTAAAAATTGTCTTTTTGTTCAAATTGATCAGAGTTGGTTACAGCATAGGAGAATGTGTCATATGAATTTTGATGATATCATCAAGATAAGCAAGACTCAGGCTGTAAGAGATCTTCTAAGATTGGTAAAACCTACCAATAGTTTGTACAAGGAATGTTAGTTGGGTAAACAAAGCAGAGTCTCATTCAAAAGAAAGGAACAATCTTCTACTAGATTATTGGACTTAGTTCATACTGATCTATGTGGTTTGGCAAGAATTAGGAGTGTGCAAGGTGATAGATACTTCATGTTATTAATTGATGACCATTCCCGAATGATGTGGGTGACTTTTCTGAAAGAGAAATCAGAAGCTCTTGAGAAATTCAAAATATTCAAACCTATGGTAGAGAATGAAACTGGATTAAAATTAAAATGTCTGAGGTCTTATAGAGGTGAAGAATTCACATTTGGTGAGTTTATAGAATTTTGTGAGAAACATGGAATAAAAAGACAGTTGTCTGCTCCTAGGACTCCTCAGTAGAATGGAGTAGTGGAGAGAAAGAACTGGACCATCCAGGAAGCATCTAGAACCATGATGATGGAAGAAAATGTTTCTCAGATCTATTGGAGAGAAGCTGTAAGCACTATAGTCTAAACTCTCAATCGAGTACAAATCAAAAGAAATACCGGTAAGACTCCTTATGAACTTTGGTTTGGCATCACTCCCACTGTAAGGTATTTTAGAGTCTTTGGTAGCAAATGTTACATTAAAAGAGATGAAGATCTAGGAAAATTTGATGCTAGAAGTGATGAAGGAATATTCTTGGGTTATTCTACTCAAAGCAAAGCATACCGGTGTTATAACAAGAGATTAAGGAAGATTGTGGAAAGTACAAATGTGAAGGTTGATGAAGGTATTGGAAAACCCTCAAGGTTTTATGAATGTGATGAAGATGATCAGAATGATGTTTTGATCCAAGGAGTCCAAGCCCCTTCTGAGATTTAGATTTAGACTGATCTAGTAAATCAGGAAGAAGAGATAAGTTTGAATGAACCTGTTCAAGAATCAGAAGTGCAAGAAACTCCCAAAGTTCCTAGGTATGTAAGACTGAATCACTTTGAAGTTCATATCATAGGTGATAAAATTAAAGGTGTACAAACAAGAAGAAGGATTGCTCAAGATTTAGAAGATTATTATTTGATTTCAAAGGTTGAACCTAAGACAGTGAATGAAGCCTGCAATGATGAAAACTAGACTAAAGTAATGGAAGAAGAGCTGATGTAAATTGAGAAAAATCACACTTGGGATCTTGTTCCCAGACCTAAAAAAAAGAATGTAATTGGAACCAAATGTGTCTTCCAGAATAAACTGAATGAAGATGGTGAAGTAGTTAGAAACAAAGCCAAATTGGTCTGCAAAGGTTACTCTCAAGTAGGAGTTGATTTTGAAGAGACTTTTTCTCCGATGGCAAGAATTGAAGTAGTTAGATTATTTCTTGCTTTTGCTGCCTTCAAGGATTTCAAAGTATATTAGATGGATGTCAAGTCTGCCTTCCTGAATGGTGACTTGGAAGAAGAAGTTTACATTGAGCAATCAGATGGATTTCAATTGTCTGATCATGGTGATATGGGTTTACAAGTTGAAGAAAGCACTATATGGACTCAAGCAAGCTCCAAGAGCCTGGTATGAAAGATTGGATAAGCATCTTTTGAAGATTGGTTTCAACAAAGGTACTGCTGATAGTAATTTGTATTTCAAAATTGATCATGAAAATATCTTGATTGTTGAAGTATTTGTTGATGACATCATTTTTAGAGGAAGAGATAGTATGTGCAAAACCTTTGCAAATCAAATGAATAATGAATTTGAGATGTCCATGTTTGGGGAAATGAATTTCTTCTTGGGTCTGCAAATCACTCAAACAAAGAAACGAATCTTCATTTCTCAGACCAAATATGTGAAAGAATTGTTGAAGAAATTTGGGATGGAAGACTCAAAACCAATGAATACTCCCATGGCAACTGGATGCAAATTGAGCAAAGATGATGACTCTCCTAAGGCTGATCAGAAAAAGTATAGGTCAATGATTGGATAATTATTGTATCTCACTCAAACTAGACCTAACATTATGAATGCTATTGGTCTTGTTACTAGATTCCAAGCTGATCTTAGAGAATCTCATGTCATGGCAATCAAAATAATTTTTAGATATCTGAAAGGGACACTTGAGTATGGGTTGTGGTATCCTAGAGATCATATTTTCTCTCTTCATGCATATACTGATGCGGATTGGGCAAGAGATGTGGATGACCAGAAGAGTACCAGTGGTGGAGCATTCTTTTTGGGGAAGAGATTGGTTTCTTGGCTGAGCAAGAAACAAGAGGCAATATCTTTGTCCATTGCAAAAGTAGAATATATTGTAGCAACAGGTAGTTGCACTCAAGTATTGTGGATGAAGCAAATGCTAAGAGACATCAGGGTGGAGTATGAGGAACCTATCACAATCTTCTGTGATAATTCAAGTGCAATAAACATATTAAAAAATCTAGTGTTGCATTCAAAGACTAAATATATATCCATCAAGTTTCACTTTTTGAGAGAGCAAGTGAACAAGAATTAAGTCAGATTGGAGTTTGTGCCTTCCAATGACCAGATTACAGATATTTTTACTAAACCTCTACCTAAGGACTCTTTTGAGTATCTCAGGGAGAAGTTAGGGGTTATTACCCCTCTGATTCTAAATTAAGGTGCACTAATGTCCATCAATCCGGTGGATATCACAGTTATATCTTGTGGTCTGGATTGATGTTTGGGAAGCTACTACTCAAGGGGAGTAGCTGATATGGTTTTGAAGTAATGCAAGTATGTGCCCTTTGCCATTGATGTCAAAGGGGGAGAGAAGACATGTGAAAAATTAGTGGTTGCTAATCAAAGGGGGAGCAGTAAAGGAAGAGAAGACATGTGAGTGGTTTTTGTTGATAGGGGGAGTTGTGACATTATGGAGAAGTTCTTGTCTTGATGGTTAAAATAGTTTTTCACATATGTTGCCATCAATGACAAAGGGGGAGATTGTTGCAAGTATGAGCCTAACCAGTGTTGCCATTGATGTCAACATACTCCTGTTGTAGTGATGACAAGGATTGGATGAGCTATGTGCTGATGATATTGAGAAAATTAGTACTAATTAGAAATAATAAAGATAGTGAGGTAAAGATCTAAGCTAAGATGAAGATCAGAGGGTGCGCTTCAAAGGGTTTGTAGATATGTATCTTAAGATGATCCAGTAAAGATTTCAAAGGTCCGTATGAAGACTTGAAGAAGTTATGGCCACTTAAGTAAAACTGGTTCTGGCAAGTGTTCAGAGGTGATAGAGTGATACAGATAGGTCCAGTGAGATCCAGAAATGAAATATCCTATTCTGTGGATTTGGTGGAGTGTTTAGGAAGTCCATGTGAAGTGACAACTCAATTGGTTTGTGATTTGAAGGTTCGCATGCATCTATTCCAATATGACAGTGATGACAGACTGTGTTCTTGAGGTTCCAGATGAAGGAGAGAATGATTTTAGTAGACAATAGTAGTGTGGATGTTCTTGGTGATTCAGGCAAGCTTGTGGAGGTCTTTGGATTGTGTCCAGTTCATTTTGATGGTCCACATTGAAGATTGATCTCGTAATTAAAGATTTACTTCTAAATGATGATGTTCTTCTTAAGTCTAGCCGACCGGATGAGTTACACAACCTGCGGATGATCTGGAAGGTGTCTTGTGAAGAATGGCATGTTCCCAAAGAAAGATTGAAGTCTCAGTGTAGACACCCTAAAATGACCGTGTCGTCGAATCACTTGCATTCCGTTATCTATCTAATCACTTGCATTGCAAACGTTAATTAAATAATCTAATTATTTAATTAATTATCATCAAATTCTTCTAAATCTCCTAAATTCAACATTAATTAAATAAATTCTCTTTATTTAATTAATTAAATCAAATTCCTCTATCTTCTTCCACAATTAAATAATTTTTAATTATTTGATTAGATCATTATCTTCTTTCCAAAAATCAAATCCACATTAATTAAATATATCCAATTATTTAATTAATTCAATAAATTCCCTCTTATCTACAATTAAATAATTTTTAATTATTTAATTAAATCAAATTTATTCTTCCAAAATCATGCACAACAATTAAATAAATTTATTTATTTAACTAGCTTTCAAATCTTCTAAATTAAATAATTCTAATTATTTAATTATTTCTTCCAAAATATCTTCTCTAAATTTAAATAAATCAATTATTTATTTAAATTGCTTTTTCTTCTAATTTGAGTTATCTCCAAAATAACTCAAGCTTTCCTGCTCATCAATTAAATATTTCTATATTTAATAAAGCAAAATATCTTCTTTTCTCATGCAAATCCCTTCTTCTTGTTTTAAATCACTTAACTGATTGCTTTATTCTTTTAATTGATTTATTTCTTCAGTTAACTCATTCTTCTATTCTTGATAACTCCTCTCATGCAAAAGAAAGCGAGACACATGTCTTCTTCTCATTCGTTGCACATTCCTCAACTTATCTCCTCCGTTGATTCTTCTGAATTATCTGGACCGTTGATCAATCCTCATTGAAACCTATATAAACCCCCCTCATCTCCTTCATTACCCCTCTCTCTTCGATCGTATTCTCAGGCACACTTAACAGAGCTTCGAGCATACACAACGCGTCGATTGAGCACTATAACGATCTTTTGACATTGATCTCTTGAGCACATACTCGCTTGTTGCAGCCATGGCTTTGCAACTACATTGAGCAATCCACATATCTCCAAAAGGGAACAATACAAGTTTTGGTAAGAGCTTTCATTTATCTTTGATTTGTGATTTATGGCTTTTACTTAGATTTGTTTCCTTTATGTTATTGGGTTCTTTGGTTTTATTTAATTTAGATTTAATCCATTTTTCCATATACACATTCTGGCATGCCCGGTGGGACCCACTAATCCCTTTGTTTCTTTGAGAAATTTGTTTTTTTTGAAGTCACAGTACGGCACAGTGCGGATGATATTGCACAGCGTGTCTGGTAGTATCTCTAAGCGCTCTTGCAGGAATAGTTCAGCGCTACTGGCGGCACAGTTGCGCTTCTGGCCGCACAGAGTAGCGCTTTCGGTGACACGGAGAAGCGCTATTGGAGGCCTTGTCAAGCGCTTCTGGTTAAAATTAGGTTTTGACTTTTTTTACAGTGCTTTTGCAAGGTTTCTCTTATTTTCAGATCTGTGATTTTGGTTGCACAAGATATTGTATTTGTCTTCCAAACCTGATTTTTGATATCTCCTAAGCTAATTTATTTAGGAGTATCCTTAAGTTCTGCTAATCTATTATGTTGACCCATTTTCTGAGTTTTCCAGATTTCATGACCCAGATCTATCAGATATCATTGTCCAGACAGTAGATCCACCATGAAAAAGTCATTTTTTGCCTGGTTATTTTGATAAAAACTAATATTTTCTGTATTTGAGACAAAACAACGCTTTTGGCTACACAGTATCGCGCTTTCGGTTACACAGTGACGCGCTCCTAGTTATTTTACAGCGCTTTTGTTATTATCGTTGCACGCTTTTGGTATTTATCGCAGCGCCTTCGGAATCACAGTACAGCGCTTATGGTTATTGTTCAACACTACTGGTAATATTCTGTTGCACTTCTCAGCTATCTTAAAGCGCTCTTGGTTTACAGTGAATCGCTTCTGGTAAGGCAGTAACATGCTTTTGGTCACAGTTGATTTATTTCGCTAACTTGTGAAATTTTTGGTGGAACTAACTCACTTGTTGCAGCTTCTTATTACTCACACAAAGCCAATAGGTGTTTTCTTAACATGTTCATGCAGGACGAGCATTGAAGACCTCTTTGATTTATCCCACTAAGTCTTAGAAACACATTGCATGCTTAAAAGGATAATTGAACAAATCTTTTCTCGCAATCCAAGTCTTAGGAATATACTACATTTCTTAAGGGACAATGGACATGTATGAACAAACACCTCAATTTTCTAAAGGACAATGGACATGAATGCCAAACACTTCATTTCATAAGGGACAATTTACAACTACAATCGTGTGTGTGCATAGCTTAGTTACACCTTATTTTTCTTATAAACGGGACAATTGAACCTTTGTTTGACGTGCTTGCTTTTACTTTTTTTGTACTTCCTTTAGAAGGGCCTGCTTTTGGATTGTGATTCATCCAAAAGGGACGACCCTAAGCGGAGTTTTCCTTTGAACCGCTATATAAGAGGGATAAGGTGAAAGCCAAGTCCTAACCGACGTCAGCCTTACCTTGTGGTGCCAAACTGAAAAGAGGTGTACTAGCTCTGTGTGGAAATGATTTTCACATTGAGCGAAGTGTTTGAAACTCTTAGTAGGATTGGTTAAAGCTTTTAGTAGCTTGTCGCATTGCTCGTAAGGCGTTGGTCCCTCAAAGTCACTAAGAACCAATTTAGATAGAGACTACCCGACCTACCTCCGAACATTGCGGTAATCATCAGTGCAAGGGAAATCGATTTAAACCCTTAAGATACTCACCATTGGCTCCCTTGAGAAGAGATAGTATTCCCTTGGACATAAAGCTCTTGTGACCTACTTGAGCTTTCCAAGGGGAGGGTGAGATATCCCTACCTATCGTCTCTCGCAAAGATACTAAATATCTGACACCTTTATGGAATGATATTTTTATTGACGGAGTATTAAGCTGTGAGCTGATCTACTGCAATGAAACCTTGTCTCTAGGGATAAAAAGTGCTTGTTATTGATTGCAACTGTATTAGAACTGTGGAAACATTGGGCTTGTTTGGAGCCTTGAACATACACTATCTGTTGTGTCAGTCCTTGTGCCTTTTTTGACCACTTGTTTGCTGTATTTTATCTTGCCAAACCAATCCAATCAGAAACAAAAAAATTTTGCCTTTGAAAAACATCAGACACTACTTCAGCGCCCCTGGTATTATAGCAGCTTGCCTTTGGTAATACAGTAGATCACCTTTGGTCAGCAGTAACCCGCCTCTGGCAAAACTCTACTTCAGTGCCCTCGATATAACAGTAGCTCACTTTTGGTCACTGTAGCTCACCTTTGACATAGCGGTAACTCACTATTGGCAGCTCAGTCCGTCCAGTAGCACGCTTTTGGTAGCACAGTCCTGCGCCTCTGGTCAAACAGTATAGCGCTTTTGGTCCAGTACTTTGTGCATCAGAGTTTGTCCATTTTCTCAAAAAGCATCTCACAGATTCCCAGCATTACATTGTGTCCAGGTATATCCCATGGTCACCACTAGGCTATAGCAAACTATGAAGTCTAGGCAAGTTGTGCCTAGGAAGCACAAGTCACCCCCTCGCACACCACAATCAGGTCATCTCAACATTACTCCCAAGGTGACTCCTAATACACCCGCGGCAAAACCAATCAGCTCTCCAAACGTGCCACACATAGATGAACCAAGCAATCCTCATGAGGATAGAACCCCTTTGCTAAATGCACCGTAGTATACCACAGGCTTGCCTCTGGATTTTGTTCCACAAGATTATATCGTAGATCAAACCCCATCTCAAGAAGAGCAACACTTTGAAATAGGTCAATCCTCTCAAGAAGATGGGCAAGATCTTGATGAATTTATACAAGATCCTAGAGCTATAGCTGCCTTTGATAAAATCCTTAGTGAGAACCAAGATCATTTCTTTCGCTTGCTTGCAAAGCAAGGTGCCAAGTTACCTCCAGATTTTGATGTGTCCACTCTCAAGGAGAGCACCAACACCCAAGAAACCATACAAGCAGTGCAAACCATGTCCACGGTAACTACGCCCCTACCTACTCAAGGCTCACAGTATAGGAATCCACTTTTCCAAAATCCAACAGAGGAGAGGCCCGTATCACCACTTTTGACTCCTATGGAGATCTATCAAAACCAACAAGAAACTCTCCAACGTCAAGCAGAGTTAGCTAAGCAAGCCACCTTAGCTTGATCCAATGTGCAACCACCTCCTAAAGTGTCCATCCCTAGCATAAACAGAATCTTGGTTACTCCATCACGCATAGGTTTCCCACCTAATTACAATCTGGGGAACACTTATGTAGCCATGCAACAAGGGTCTCAACAAATGCCACCTCCTATATCATCACACCTGCATGTCTCTCAACCAATTGGAGTCACGCAGCCCCAACCACAACATTCTTCTACTCTCATCCTCAAGCAACCCCAACCATCGCAAATCACTTCTACCTATGTTCCTCCACCACAACATTCTTCTACACTCATCTTCAATCAACCCCCACCGTCGCAAACCACTTCTACCTACGTTCCTCCTCCACAACGTTCATCCACGCTCAACTTCTTTTATACATTGCCTAGCCACTCGCAGCATTCCCAACATCAGGTTTCCCAAAGCTATGTGCCACCATCACAACCTAATCAAATGCACTTTAGCTTTCCTCCCCCCAATACGTTTCTTCAACCATCGCAAAGCCAACATTCTTTGATGCAGAGGCATCCACACTATAACCTTCGCATATAGCATGAATGTCTGCAGACCAACCTCATCATCATCATCTTCGCCATCATCATCATATTCCCTAAAACTACCAACAGCATCATCATGTTCTGCGTTACACAGTCAGCATCATCATATTTCGGACGATCGCAAACATCTGCCTGCCGACTACTGTTCACCTCCGCTTTCCTTCTAACATCATCATCATGATGTTCAGCGGGCGCACACATCCTCCTGTTCCACTGTTCATCAGGCTCGAGACACTATCGTCATCATCATGACCTTCGACACTACCTTCGTCAGCAGGATATTCAACATCCGGTTGCTCCAAATATCCTGATGACGATCACCTTCAGCAGCTTACCTTCGACGCTCCACTACCCGACGACACAAGCAACAGCATCATGATCTACTTTATCCGGTTGTCTTCGAAACCTCCTGATGATGCTAATGCAACCTTCTGCCACGGACTTCTGCCGATACCTTAGCACTTTAACGACGGCAGGATAAACTCGCATAAGGGGGGATATCTCAATATCTTGATGACGATGACGTCATATCCTGATGACGATGACGTCACCCAATATCCTGATGACCTCTTCAACACTTAGTCAAAAAAAATCCGAACTTTCTCTCCCGCATCTACTCGCGATACGCGGATGGTTGGCACTCCCAATATGATGATCCTGATGCCGATACATGCACTTAGTCTATGTCCGACTCAAAACATCCTGATGCACTCGCAACATGAAAACTCCAACAGTTTCATGACCCGATCTTCTACCTGATGCCGATGCACTCCTCCTCGGCTCCTTCTGCTGATGATCACCCTGACGACCTCACACTTCATGCAATCGACAACATCATGCCGATCTCCTCCACTTATCCGGATGATGATGTCTAACCTGACTGCAGGATATTTGCAGAAATATCCTGATGATGCCGTCTTCACGAACTTCTGCACTTAGCGAAATCTCTCTTCGCCGATCCACCAGGGATGACCCGATCCAACTCAGGGTGATCTTCCAACTCAGTCAGCTTATCAACTCGACCTAGCACATGAGGTTGCTAGGGTCTTCAACATCTCTTGACCGCGATCCTGCACACCTGCATGCAAACAAACAAACTACTACCTACCCTAATGTACATTACCATTCCACCGATCAGACAGATCAACCGGTGGAATGGATCAGGAAATCCATGCAGCCACGCAATCCAGCAGATCGATTATACAAAGGAGATCAACAGAAAACGAAACAGGATCTTTATTGATTCAAAGATGCAATACAATATGATGTTCCTCACACAGAACACTCAACTCCTCTGCTTGATGCAACACTACACTGCCGATCGATGATATCTACAATCAACCGATCTCATGCTTATAAAGATTTCCCTATGAGTACTACTGACCCAACTCCAAGCGGCTGGGAACTCTCCAGGTGGCTGGGAGATCCCACCGAACATACATCATGACAGCTGTTATAACTAACTAGCTAAAAATAGCAAAAGCCTGGTCAGCATGATCTTATCATGATCAGCATGACCTTATTACATGCAATTGGTCTAACAGACCTTCTTGGAAACACAAACAAGACCTAAACTACTAACTACCTCATGAAGGCCAGCTGTCAGGTAGGTGCTCCTGCACCATACTCCCCAACAGAAAAGAACTCATGTCCCATGAGTTTAGTATGTGGAAGTCCTCCACCTCTACACTTTGCCTTGTCAATAGGCTGACCTGCTCCAGCTTTGTCTGCTGCTGTCTCTTGGCTTCTCCAAGACTTCTGAACTGTAACTTGCTTTCTGGCAAGTAAATCATCATGCCTGTTGATGTAGGCCTTCTTCTCACATACCCTGTGTTTGTCAGGTTGCCTAACTAGAACCTCTGGCTGAACTACCTCTTGAACTTCTGAAGTGTTCAAGTCTATCTTCCTTTCAACTCTTATAGGACAAACAATAGTCCCAACTATGACAACATCCTTGTCAATCCTCTGAACTGGTTGCTGTTTGCACCCCTGTTTCTGAACCTGCTGCTGACCTCTGTCAGTCACAACTGAAACTGTCTTCAGCTTGTTGTCTTTAACAACTCCTTGCCCTGCAGTGTCCTGAACTGCCTTCATGCCTGTTCCTCTAGGCATCTGCACAAACTCCTTCTTTCCCATCAAAATGATTTGAGCTACCTTCTGTACTGCAGCTTTTGCCTGCAATGGCATCAACTTAATGATCTTCCCATCTTTCTGGATGGTGTAGGTATTAGCATACCCATCATACAGTACCCTTCTGTCAAATTGCCATGGTCTACCCAACAGTAGGTGACAACAGTCCATAGGCAATATATCACACAAAATTCTATCCTAATATGGCCCAATCTGGAAATCCACATATGCCTGTTCAGAGACAAAAAGTGATTGCCTATCACTCACCCAAGATGCCTTGTAAGGGTGTGGATGTGGAATCCTTTCCAGCTTCAGTTTATCCACCATTTCCTGAGATACCATGTTGTCTGTTGAACCAGTATCAATGACAACTTTACATACCTTACCTTTGCTCTTACATGTGGTTTTGAAAAGAGCTCTTCTTTGCATTAGATCCTGTGATGCCTGCAAACTAATTCTCCTTAACATCAATGATTCTCCACTCTCTGGATATCCAACATTATCAGGTTCTTTGTTTGAACTCTGTGCACTTTCTTCTACTTTCTCTTCTTGTACAAGTTGTACTCTCTTGTCACTAGTTCTATCATTTCTGGATGATGAACCTTTGTTTTCTGGACATTTGAAAGATGGATGACCAAACTCTCCACAGGTGTAACACTTTCCTGAAAATGTAGTAGAACCTCTACCACCTCCAAATCTTCCTCTATTACCTTTCCATCCACCTCTGAAATCAGACTGTCCCTGTCCTTTCCCAGTGTCTTCTTGAACCTCATTGGTTTGCTTTTGTGCAGGGGCTGCTCCTCTTCCCCTATTGTTTCCTCTTCCTCTCATGGACTTATCATGTCCTCTATTCAGCTTTTCTTCAATCCTGATTGCCATTTGATAACAATCTTCCACATTCTTAGGGTTAGCTAACACTAACTCATCCTGTATGTTAAACCTCAAACCAGCCAAGTACCTAGCCACCTTTTCTACCTCATTCTCATGATGACCAGATCTCATACTCAACAGATAAAATTCCTCAGTATATGCTTTCACATCCCTGTCTTTCTGCTTTAAAAATTGCAGCTTCTTAAACATCTGGATTTCATAATCCCTTGGCAAGAATTTCCCTTTGATCCTTGCTACCATCTTATCCCATGAAGTGATCTTAGACTTCCCTTGTTTCCTTCTCTCAGATTGTACATAATCCCACCATACCAAAGCATGACCTCCTAACTTGGTCTTTGCAATCTTTACCTTCTGATCCTCAGCAACATCTTCACATTCAAAGTGATTATCCAGTGCAGCAATCCAATCTAACAACTCATCTTCATTCAAGCTTCCAGTATACTTGGAAACATCAACCTTTACCTTAGGTTTTTCACTCTGCACTGCCAACCTCATCATCATCATCTTCGCCATCATCATCATATTCCCTAAAACTACCAACAGCATCATCATGTTCTGCGTTACACAGTCAGCATCATCATATTTCGGACGATCGCAAACATCCGCCTGCCGACTACTATTCACCTCCGCTTTCCTTCTAACATCATCATCATGATGTTCAGCGGGCGCACACATCCTCCTGTTCCACTGTTCATCGGGCTCGAGACACTATCGTCATCATCATGACCTTCGACACTACCTTCGTCAGCAGGATATTCAACATCCGGTTGCTCCAAATATCCTGATGACGATCACCTTCAGCAGCTTACCTTCGACGCTCCACTACCCGACGACACAAGCAACAGCATCATGATCTACTTTATCCGGTTGTCTTCGAAACCTCCTGATGATGCTAATGCAACCTTCTGCCACGGACTTCTGCCGATACCTTAGCACTTTAACGACGGCAGGATAAACTCGCATAAGGGGGATATCTCAATATCCTGATGACGATGACGTCATATCCTGATGACGATGACGTCACCCAATATCCTGATGACCTCTTCAACACTTAGTCAAAAAAAATCCGAACTTTCTCTCCCGCATCTACTCGCGATACGCGGATGGTTGGCACTCCCAATATGATGATCCTGATGCCGATACATGCACTTAGTCTATGTCCAACTCAAAACATCCTGATGCACTCGCAACATGAAAACTCCAACAGTTTCATGACCCGATCTTCTACCTGATGCCGATGCACTCCTCCTCGGCTCCTTCTGCTGATGATCACCCCGACGACCTCACACTTCATGCAATCGACAACATCATGCCGATCTCCTCCACTTATCCGGATGATGATGTCTAACCCGACTGCAGGATATTTGCAGAAATATCCTGATGATGCCGTCTTCACGAACTTCTGCACTTAGCGAAATCTCTCTTCGCCGATCCACCAGGGATGACCCATCCAACTCAGGGTGATCTTCCAACTCAGTCAGCTTATCAACTCGACCTAGCACATGAGGTTGCTAGGGTCTTCAACATCTCTTGACCGCGATCCTGCACACCTGCATGCAAACAAACAAACTACTACCTACCCTAATGTACATTACCATTCCACCGATCAGACAGATCAACCGGTGGAATGGATCAGGAAATCCATGCAGCCACGCAATCCAGCAGATCGATTATACAAAGGAGATCAACAGAAAACGAAACAGGATCTTTATTGATTCAAAGATGCAATACAATATGATGTTCCTCACACAGAACACTCAACTCCTCTGCTTGATGCAACACTACACTGCCGATCGATGATCTCTACAATCAACCGATCTCATGCTTATAAAGATTTCCCTATGAGTACTACTGACCCAACTCCAAGCGGCTGGGAACTCTCCAGGCGGCTGGGAGATCCCACCGAACATACATCATGACAGCTGTTATAACTAACTAGCTAAAAATAGCAAAAGCCTGGTCAGCATGATCTTATCATGATCATCATGACCTTATTACATGCAATTGGTCTAACAGACCTTCTTGGAAACACAAACAAGACCTAAACTACTAACTGCCTCATGAAGGCCAGCTGTCAGGTAGGTGCTCCTGCACCATTCTTACCTGGCGCCACCTCCACCTCTGCCTAATCAAGGCCTCCAATTCCAACCCAATCTAAACCAATCATACAATCCATACAATCCCAATCAATCTTACGACCCTTACAATACTAGTGCCCATGGCTTACATTATAATCTTCCATATGGGCAACACCAACCGCTTTTTGGACAACAGGAGACATTACCAACCCCTCCCACGACTATGGAACTAAAGATTGTGGAGGTGCAACAACAGCTATCTGATCTTACATTTGGCCACACCAAAAAGACCTTCTCCTTAGAGGAAGTGTACCCTTATCCTTTTGATCGGTCATTACCAATGATCCCTTTTCCTCAAAATTTCACTATTCCCAAGTTCGATAAGTACAAAGGAAAAGGTGACCCAAAGGACCATCTTAGGGAATTCTATCTTGCTTGCTTCGAGGTCTCTCACAACGACACATATCTTATGCGTCTCTTTCCTCGCAGTCTTGGAGGTCAAGCAATAGAATGGTTCTCACACTTACCTACGGGTATCAAGTCTTTCAACGAGCTAGCAGAGAAGTTTGCCACCCATTTTTCTTACAACGTAGAGCATGAGATTTCCATGACAGACCTATGCAACAATAAACAGAAAAATGGTGAGACTTTCATTTCTTTCCTTCAACGATGGAGACAAATGGCTAGTAAATTCCCTTTCAAGATTCCAGAGAAATAGCTTGTTAGCATCTTTGTGCAGAACCTCAACCAAGAGTTAGGTTTCCATTTGCAAATCCTTAGTGCTACAACCTTCAATGAAATCACATACAAGGGTATCAACATTGAGAAGGCCCTCATTGCTAAAGGTGTGGTCAAAATCTTTAAAGAGACGAAAGATAGCTCTTCTCATCAGCAATCGAACGATAAACCCAAATATTGGAACAAGAACAAAAACGTGGTCAACGATGGGGTGGTCGATACTAAGCATGTCCAAACGTTGCAAACACCGCTGCAACTCTCCAAACCAAGTCAAGCTCCACCTCAACAACAGCAACAACAAAGGCAGCCTTATCCCAACCAACAGCAACGACAGCAAGAGCGGCCCCAACAAGATTATCCTCCGCGACGTCAATTTACTCCTTTGGGAGTGCCCATCGAATCGGTCTTACAACAAGCCCTACAGAAAGGGCTCATCACCTTACCGGATGCTCCTCCTTATGGAGAACCTGTCTACAAAACTGTACGTTATAGAGACAATGAGTATTGTGAGTTCCATAGGAGCAAAGGTCATCAAACTGCGTCTTGCATGAAGCTTAAGCACCTCATCCAAAACCTCATCGACGGTAATCAAATCACTTTTGAGAATGAATCACCAGCGCAACACATGAACAAGGATCTCGATATGTACAAGGAACCATTCCCTCATCATAGTCCACCTCCTCCTCAGGATAGAGGTAAAGGTATCAATCACGCGTCCACATCTTTCGATTCCATTGTAGGTCGTTTTGAAGAGAGTCGAGTGTCTACCCTCACCATCAAAGGCAAATCTACGGATTGTGCTGTTACTACTCATCGAGGTCATGTCACCATCCGTGCCCCTACACCTAGGCTTCCGGTTCGGTCTGATTATAATCTTGTTGAACATCTAGGGAGAACACTAGCATAGATCTCTATTTTGGACCTCCTGCGGTCATCACCTGCACATAGAGTGGTCCTAGAAAAAGCCCTCCAAGAGTCCTCCATTCCTAACAACATAGCGGTTGCAGATTTCCAAGCTATAGTGGGTAATATTGCTTCGCCTTACAACGTGGTCTTCTCTGAGAAAGACCTCCCCTCCCATGATCCATGTCACAACGATGCCCTGCATATTGAGGTTCTCATCCATAAGCGCAAAATCAAACGTATCCTCATAGATGGTGGTGCTGGTCTCAACATATGTTCTTTAAAGTTACTAAAGCAATTGGGATACTCTGAGGATCACGTCAACATTGATCATAGTATTACAATCAAGGGGTATGATGATGTAGAATGCCGTTCAGAAGGTGTTATTCACTTGCCTATACAATTGGGCCCAGTCATGCTTGAAACCAGGTGTCAAGTCCTTGATATCGAGCTACCTTACAACATTATTCTAGGCCGCCCATGGATCCATGCAATGAAAGCTATTCCCTCCTCGTACCATCAGTCCCTAAAGTTCCCATACAATGGTATGGAGATCACCATCCCAGGAGATCCTAATCCTTTTGAATTTTGCCGTGTCTTGCAAGGAAGCTATAAAAATTGCAACCAAGTGCCTAAAAATGACAAAGCCCTTGAATCCCCTCTCTATGTTGACCCTGAAACTCTCACGCAAGCCTCTACAAGCGAACCTACACCCCTCCCCAAAATCACAGCACGGGTCCGAGATATAGGCTTTGGCACTTATGATATCTCCGAATCTTGTTGTGTAGGGCGGATGCCTTTATCTCCAAAATCTTACGGCAAACCACCCATCGCCAAAGTTACCAAAAAAGCAAATATTCCTCCCCCACCATTCCTAACCCAATTCCAACATGGACGGTTATTGGAAGAGGAAACCATTGAGGACATCTCTTCTTGGCTCTACAAGGAGAAAGAACCAGTCACGATACCAGTCAAGCAATATGGCAATGGCTTAAGGATAGTGAAAAACATGGGCTATAAAGGCAAAGGTGGCCTTGGGAAACAAAATCAAGGCACTATGGGGCCCATTGTGGTAACAAAGAAGCTAGACAAGAAAGGATTAGGATTTGGTAAGAAGGTACCACGCGCCTCGGACATCAAGTATATCCTCGACGAGGTCGCTGACACTTTTTCCACCGATTCGACGTCTACAGAGGATATCACCGATGACTCTTCCCTCCACATCACCAATCTATTCGCAGAATCCTCCATTTTTACACTATCCCTCCGTATCCTTAACTTCCAACACCAGCACCCAGAATGTCACGCTTGTCTACCCTGAACTTATCGATTGGGACCAACAAGGGACCCCCATTATAGATGTGTTTTAGAATGACGAAGCTCTAGCTGAGTTCATGGGACTTCGGGAAGGTATCCCTCTTGGCGATCACAAGGCAGGTTTTGTAATGGAACTAGAGCCCACGGCTTATTTTGGTGAGAATGCCAAATCCTCTAGTCGTAAAAGTGCAAATAAAGAAAGATCTCTAGGTGAAAACCACACTGTGGCACCTCCTGATCATAAAATAGTAAAAATAAAGGACGTATCCAAAGGTGAAAACCCAACTGTGGCACCTGAGGATGGAGGATTTGACCTTCCCTTACCATCTAAGTACCAAGAGAAATCAGCTCTACTAGTGGAAGATTCTACAGAGATCAACCTGGGTACAGAACAGAATCCAAAGACAACATTTCTAGCAGCATCATTATCTAACACCGAGCACAAAAATCTTAACAACTTCTTCTTGCAACGAACCATCAACTTTGCATGGACCTATGCAGATATACCAGGGCTAGACCCTAAGCTGGTAGTTCATTATCTCACAGTTGATCCCAAGGTGAAACCAGTCAAGCAAAAATTGAGAAAAATGCATCCACAGATAGCTCTCTTGGTGAAGGTGGAAGTACAAAAGCTATTAGACGCAAAGTTCATACGACCTATTGACTATTCAGATTGGGTCTCAAACATTGTACCTGTGTCTAAACCTAATGGGTGCATCCGCATGTGTAATGATTTCAGAGATCTCAATAAGGCATGTCCTAAAGATGACTTTCCACTACCAAACATTGACATTATAGTGGACTTGACAGCAGGTCACGAGATGCTGTCTCTCATGGACGGATTCTCGGGTTACAATCAGATAAGGATAGCTGAAGAAGACCAACATAAAACAACCTTTACTTGTCCTTGGGGCAATTATTGTTGGTGTGTCATGCCGTTTGGTCTCAAGAATGCAGGAGCAACCTATCAGCGAGCAATGATAGTGATATTTCATGACCTCTTTCATCACATTATGGAAGACTATGTTGATGATATACTAGCTAAATCTTCTCGGGCGGATCACATACAGGTCCTAGGATAGATCTTTGACAGGCTTGAAAAATACCAAGTAAGACTCAATCCAAAGAAGTGTGTATTCGGTGTAACATTAGGGAAGCTATTGGGATACATCGTATCTCGTAGAGGCATCGAAGTGGATCCAGCGAAAGTAAAGGCTATAGTGGAGATGCCTCCACCAAAGAACCTAAAAGCATTAAGGAGCCTCCAAGTAAGGTTGTAGTCCATTCGACGTTTCATCTCACAGCTAGCAGATAAATGTCAACCCTTTCAACACTTGCTCCGAAAGGATGTTTCATTTCGATGGGACAACAAGTGTCAGGCAACATTTGATCAACTTAAAGAGTATCTAGCTACACCTCCTGTATTGGTTCCACCAGTTGTGGACAAACCCTTGATATTGTACATCTCCACTACAAACTCCGCCCTAGGGGCCCTGCTAGCACAGAATGATGACACAGGAAAGGAGCATGCAATTTATTACATTAGTAGAACCTTGGTGGGATACGAGCTCAATTATTCACCAATGGAAAGGGCTTGTTTAGCAGTAGTGTTCGCCTCCCAAAAGTTGCGGCATTACATGTTGAACCAACACACTAATCTGATAGCCAAGATTGATCCCTTGAAGTATCTACTAGCAAAAGCAGCTCTAACAGGCAGACTAGATAAATGGGTTATGATCCTTAGTGAGTTCAATATTGAGTATATGGATCGTAAAGCAATCAAAGGACAAGCCCTCGCGGATCAACTGGCAGAAGCACCTATGAAAGATACACATCCTATGGTAGTAGACTTTCCTGATGAGAATCTCTTCACTCTTTCCAACTCCATAATGTGGAAGTTGTACTTTGACGGTTCTTACACACAGCATGGATCAGGAGCCGACATCTTATTTGTTACACCTTAGAATGACTACATTCCAAAGTCATATCGGCTTGCATTCCCTTGCACCAACAACATAGCCGAGTATGAAGCACTCCTCATAGGTCTCAATACAGCAGTTCAATGGGACATCACCGAATTACAAGTATATGGAGACTCACAGCTAGTCATTCGCCAAGTCACAGATGAATACCAAACAAAGGATGAAAAGTTGGTCCCCTACAAGCAACTAGTGGATGCCTATAAACCACATTTTTCTAGCATCACATTTGAGCAAATTCCAAGAGAGCATAACAAAGCTGCGGATTCTATGGCTTCTGTAGGGTCACTGATTGACATGCCTGCTAATACACAGAAGTGTGAATTCTTGATCGAGCAATTGTTGATACCAGCCGTCGATGTTCCTGTTACTGAAATCATCTGCGAACTTGTTGGTCCCAATTCCCCGTGGTACGAAGATATCTATGAATACCTCAAAAACAATACCTTTCCCCCTGACCTATCATCCACTCAACGCAAAACCTTTATTTGTCGATCCTCTCGTTACATCATTCTGGGTGATACACTATATCGCCGGAGTCTCGATGGTATCCTCTTACGATGTCTTAACACGGAAGAAGCTGAAGCTACCTTACGAGACATACACGAAGGTGTCTGTGGCGCACATTCCACTGGTCCTAATCTTGCTAAGAAGATACTCAGAACAGGTTATTACTGGCCTACAATAGAGCAAGATGCTGCACAGTTCGCTAAGAAGTGTCTACAATGTCAGCAGCATGGAGATTTGATTCACGCACTAGCTCATGAATTACAACCTGTGACAACTCCATGGCCTTTTTCTCAATGGGGTCTCGACCTCGTAGGACAAATCCATCCTTCCTCCTCCAATGGCCACAAGTTTATCATTACTGCCACTGAGTACTTCACGAAGTGGGTGGAAGCCATTCCTATGACCTATATCACCGGTAAACAAATAGCCAAGTTTATTCTAAACTACCTCATATGCCGGTATGGTATTCCCCAAGCCATTGTCACTGATAATGGGAGACCATTCAAGAACCAAGATGTCCGTGCCTTATGCATACAATACAATATCCAACATCGCTTTTCAACTCCCTACTATCCGCAGAGTAACGGCCAAGCTGAGGCTTTCAATAAAACCATTCTCAAGATCCTAAAGAAAACAGTCAATGAAGTTGGTCGTGATTGGAACTTGCAACTCAATCCCGCCCTATGGGCCTACTGCACTAGTATTAGAACACCAACTGGTGCCACACCATATGCCTTGGTCTTTGGCTCTGAAGCCATCCTACCTATAGAGGTCGAGATCCCATCCCTTAGAGTATCCATGCAGGACCTGATTGGCGGAGACGAGTATTGTACTTCCAGATTAGCTGATCTTGAACTACTAGATGAGAGGCGCCTTGACGCACTTAATCATCTCCATGTCTATCAAAACCGCCTCCGATGTAATTACAACAAAAACATCAAAGAAAGATGGTTTCAAGTTGGTGATCTTGTACTTAAGGAGAATCAGCGAAATCAAGTGGATAGAGAAAAGAAGGGTAAGTTTGAGCCTAACTGGTTAGGTCCCTTCATTGTCATAGCAGCATATGGATCAGGAGCTTATACTTTAGCTACACCTAACGGCATTCCTCTAGATGAGCCACTTAACAGTGTCCATCTCAAGAAGTTCTATACCTGATCCTCATAGTATTCCAAAAAAAAAAGCAAAAAAATCAAAAAAAAAAAAAAAAAAAAATCAAAAATCAAAAAATCAAAAAATCACAAAAATAAAAAATCCAAAAAAAATCTGTCCTTTGGTGAAAACTTGGCAAACAGGCGCCTTGGATAAGTACCATAGTGAAAACCTGGCAAACAGGCGCTATGTGTAGAGTCAGCATCCATCGTCTATCGAGTCCTGTCCACTCCTTGTCCAGTTCATAACCTGCCTCATCCATCCATCCATAATAAAACCATTGACTTTGTTTGCATTTCCATCTCCCTACCTAGTATAGCTTGGAAATTTGTCAGTGTCCATCGTCGTCTTCCCATGTCTTGATTTGTGTCTACAGTTAACACTGTCTTGTCCTAGGTCAAGTCTTTCTGTGTCTTCTTCGGTGGTCACCCCTACAGTTTCCTCTACCAGAATGGGGGCAACTCTTTCCTTAGCTTCGGTCTAGGATTGGTTCCTTGTTCGTGGTTCGCAGCGAATACTTCAATCTTGTCTCATTTCCACAGGTAACACCCTTTAACGGACACATCGCTCCTACGATAAGGCTGTTATCTTCTCAACACTTGTTCTACATCATCACCTCTAACCAGAACTACATATCATCTCTTCGCAATCTTAAGATACCTTGATCCCATGGATATGGGTATGTAGGCAGTCTGGAATACGAAGGACGTTTCCAGTACTTAGGTACATAAGATCACCTCTTCTCCGCTCTTTTCCCACATCATCACACTAACCAGAACTACATATCATCTTTTCAATCTTAAGGTACCTTGATCCCATGGATATGGGTATGTAGGCAGTCTGGAATACGAAGGAAGTATCCAGTACTCAGGTACATAAGATCTCCCCCTTTCACTTGGCCCCGTTCATCACTCTATCCAGAACTACATATTTATCACGTTCATCTTCCATCGTAAGTGTGCCTTGATCCCGTGGATACAGGGTATGTAGGCAGTCTGGAATACGAAGGATGTATCCAGTACTCAGGCACACACGATCCATCATTCTCCACCCGTCCCAATCCATTAGCATTCCATCCTTCTAGTCTTCCGTTTGTCAAAATCCATTCACCTCAACTTGACTAACTCAAGCAACTAGCTAGCGCACCCTTTCGAAGCAAAAGTCCTTAACAAACTGGAAGCAAAGAGGCCTACTTCCAGAGTCATCTACTATCCTGCATACCGATTGCCAACATCAGCTAAGTACCGCTTAACCAAGCCCTAGATCCACAGGCTTGTCTTCTGCGAAGTGTTCCATTGTCGAGACCAACACACGCGTCTCCTGCGACATGTGGCATTTCCTGCAGCGAGATATTGTCTTTTTAGGTAGATAGCCCCCTTTAATGGACACAGAGCTCCTACGATAAGGCTATTATCTTTCCTATCCAATCTATCCTGAGCAACCTCTTTGGCAAGAGAATATGTTGGCTGTATGTTTACTTTGTAAGTTAGTCAATTTGTGTTATGGTTTATCTTTTGTCCCTATTCCCATGCCTATTCAAAGCTACCTTGATTTATCTATAATCTTGGTATGTTGCGATGCAGTACGGATTGGGGGCATAGTCATTGCTTTCTGTGTGCCGTGTTTGAGGAATGATCTCTAGCATCTTTCTTAGCATTCTATTTATCTTGTGTGTGTTATGACCTAGCATCTTACATATTAATATTTCTTCTTGCATTTACATGTATTGAAGTTTATTTTATGTTCAAGACTATGGCTTATTCGCATATTCTAACAAGGTCATATTATGTCTAAGGGGATCTAGGTTCAAACCATTTGCTTGCAGAGTCAACGTCCACGCACTCGGATATTACTGCACCTTCGTCTTTTATACCCTAGTGGCGAACTATCCACGTGCTATATCAAACTAAGGATTGCTCTTTACATACAAACGCGAAGCCATTTGCAACAAGGTCATTCATCCATTTCCACATCCTTTATATCGCTTTCATTGTAGTAATCGATCAACAGTCTCCATCTCCTCCTGTTCTCCTCTCTGGTGCATATCTACAAAATCCACATGTCAGATATCACTAGTCATCACATCTATATCAGCATACATCTCTATCATCATACATCTATAAGCATCATATAAGCCACATATGTCATCACATGAATCCATAATCATACATACATATCATCACATTCATGACATCAAGGAATGCATACACAAAAAGCATGAACAACAGTGAGCTGAATAGATCATCATATATATATATCATGTAATGGTCATCATAATACCAAGTGTCTGTGTCTACATCAATAATACAAATGTGTATACATCCAAATATACACCAATATAGTACATCAAGGCTATCAAGAGCCCTCAAAATATACATCAGAATGCACGCAGGCATCTATCCAAAATAATACAATATGATACAATATACATGAATATGCCCTAGTGGGTAGAGCTGCCCTCCTGCTGTGGCCCCTGGCCTCCCCCTATGCTCGGTGGAGGTCCCCCTGATGGTCCTCCTCCCCCTGGCGGCAAAAGTGGCCCTCTAACTGAGGATGCTGACTGCCCTGTCCTCCGGGATCCTGATGCCCCCGACCTGCTCCGGTCTCTATAGCTCGGTGCCTACTGAGCTGCCAGCATCGCACCCACATACAGCCCCCTGTAATACTCTGCCTCCCGGCCAGCTGATACCAGCTCACCCTGCACTCGGACGAGCTCACTGTATAGGGTCCTCTGGTCTGCACCTAGTGCACGGCGTGCCTCCTCTCTCTCCCGCCTCACTCTAAAGAGTGTAGCCTCTGCTGTCAGCCGTAGCTGCACCTCTGCATCTCTCTCTCTCCTGGCCTGTGCTACCGCCTCGGTGTCTGCTGCTGGTGCGGCCGGCGGCTGCATCTGTTCCTGTGCCTGTGCATGTACCTGGGCCTGTAACTGCCTGTATGCCTACACCTGTGCCTGTAGCTACGCCTGCACCTGTGCTAGGGCTATCTGTGCAGCTCTGGCTGCATGTGTCTGTGCCTGGGCTGTGGCCTCTGCCTGTCTCGCCTCTGCCCGCGCTGTATCCCTGTCTCTCCTCAGTCTAACCATCCGGAGCTCTAGTCAAGTCCTCCGGGCTATCTCCTCCTGCAACAGTCGCTCGGCCCTCTGCAGATCAGTCTCTACGACTGGGCCCAATGCCTCTGCCATCTCAGCATCCTCCTGCTAGCCACCTGCCTGCTGTCCACCTGCTTGCTGTCAGGCTGCCCTGGCCTGCCGCCTCATCCTGGCCTCTCCGCCAAGCACTAACACCTCTCCCACTGCCCCTACTACACCTGGTGTAGTCAATCTCATCGGCCTGTGAGTCTGCCAGTACTGATCATAGTCTGGCAGTGTCCCTAGGTCTGCTAGCCCAGTGTCCCAATCCCATCTCACGGGGATAAGTCCCCACACCTCTACTAATGCTGTCGCCACTGGTATCACTGTGTCCCAATCTCCAGTCTCTCTCCGCGTCCTGGCATGTGTGGCCTCCCCCACTGGTAGCCCCTGTGGTAGGCCAAACTGTCTCAGTACCCGCTCGGGAAGATATCTCTCTATCATATTTGTCCGTCTACCGAACAGATAGCGAGCCTATCTATAGTACATGAGCTGCTTGTGCTCATCCGGCCACTCCTCGCATAGTAACCACGACCTCCATATAAACATGTCCATCTCGTCAATCTGCCGCCTCCAGTAGCTGACAGATCCCATCCTCCGGTGTGTCATCACCCCATCATATAGAAACGCATACGGCTCCCCTCTGTCTCGGTGGCACTGCGCCATGGGTCGGATAACTGGAATGTGCTCCCACGCCCACACCTGTAGTAGAGTCACCCCTGCTAAGAGGCTCCTGCCTCTCCTGTATACGCAGTAATTCATATCATGATATAGCTATCCTAACACGCAGGGTCCCCATGCGTACTATCTGCCATGGGTAAACATCCCAGATAGAACTGTCCCCCAGCCAACTGATAGTCCTCTCGATCTCCTGTCCAGGCACAGGAAGCCGCCAATCAGTGATGCCACGATCCATCTGATCCTGTCGCAAAGTCTCGGGACGTCTGCCCATCTGATCTCCCCATCGTCTATCCATAGGTCGCCTGTGCAGAAGACCTCCTCCAAGCCTACCTCGCCTCGTGCTGGGTCAAAGTCAACAATCTCCCCGTCTATCCGGATCCGCAGGATGCGATATACATCCTCCAGTGTCACTGTAGCCTCCCCTGTCGGGAAGTGAAATGACGAAGTCTCACTGTGGTATCTCTCCACGACTACTGTCACTAGGGTGCGATTCACCCTAATGTGTGTCAAGTGTGCCACATGCCATAGTCCGGCATGCTCCAAGAAGGCATCCTCCTCCCAGGTCAAGTGAACCACCTTGTGCGCTATCGCGTGGTGTCGCTCCCGCGACATCAACGGTGGCAAAATCCTCTACATCCATAACAAATCACGTATCAGTTCTTCCATAACCAAATCCTCATTAGTCCCTAAAACCCCCAACTTTCCCTTTCCTCTTTGGCAGCCTCACTCTTCTACTTACACCCTAATTTTTCTTCTATTCAAACCAACAGCGCTTAGTTTTCTACAAACGCGCTGTCCCTCTCCCCCAACCGCACCTTCCTGTTCAAACAGCCGCGCTTTGATTTTTGAACCAAATGCGCCTTGTTTTTCCAACTGTACCATTCTGCCATACCAACTGCGCCACTCTGTCATACCAGACGCGACGCGTTTTCTTCCCCTTCCCCCCACTGGCGCTGCACTGCCTGACCAAGCGCGCTACACTGCCTAGCCAAGCGCGCTGCGGGATTTCCCAACTGCGCTGCAGCGCGGACATCTAACTACCAACAGCGACTTGATTTTACCAGTCGCGCTGTAGCCGCTTACCAAACGCGCTGCGGCGCTCCAAAAGCGCGCTGCACGACTACCCAACACGCTGCAGCAACCTAAAGCGCTTTTGGCTAAAATGCTAAACCCTACCTAAATCTAGCCCTAATCTACCCCTAATCGACCAATTCAAAGGGGGTTTTCGATCACTTACCACTGTTGGAGCTCCTGCTGGCCTCCCGTAGGTCCACACCAGCTCCGCCCGATGTCTATGCATTGGAATCGGCATCTCTCCGCGCTGTTTGCTCACCTCTCTCTCCACTAAGTTTAGAAGCTCTTCTGTCTAAAATTAGAATCTCAATGGGTGCAAATGAGGATTGTGGTCCCCATGGGACCTATTTATAGTGTCCCCACCCTTGGTTTTCTTTCCCACCCCGTTTTCTGCTCATCAACCCAACCTCGCCTATCTCCAACAAATCTTCTAGTTGAGCGTCAACACAGTTCTTCTGTCGCTTCCCTATCTTTCCTCTCGAGGGGGCACCCTACGCCAGCTACGCTGGGGCAACTACCTACACTGGGGCATAAAATAAAAATAAAAAACACATTGTATCACATCTTCAACAATTGATTTTCTTTGATGCAACGCTACATGTTGCATTGCATCAAAGAGGGGCAAAATGTAGACACCCTAAAATGACCGTGTCGTCGAATCACTTGCATTCCGTTATCTGTCTAATCACTTGCATTGCAAACGTTAATTAAATAATCTAATTATTTAATTAATTATCATCAAATTCTTCTAAATCTCCTAAATTCAACATTAATTAAATAAATTCTATTTATTTAATTAATTAAATCAAATTCCTCTATCTTCTTCCACAATTAAATAATTTTTAATTATTTAATTAAATCAAATTTATTCTTCCAAAATCATGCACAACAATTAAATAAATTTATTTATTTAACTAGCTTTCAAATCTTCTAAATTAAATAATTCTAATTATTTAATTATTTCTTCCAAAATATCTTCTCTAAATTTAAATAAATCAATTATTTATTTAAATTGTTTTTTCTTCTAATTTGAGTTATCTCTAAAATAACTCAAGCTTTCCTGCTCATCAATTAAATATTTCTATATTTAATAAAGCAAAATATCTTCTTTTCTCATGCAAATCCCTTCTTCTTGTTTTAAATCACTTAACTGATTGCTTTATTCTTTTAATTGATTTATTTCTTCAGTTAACTCATTCTTCTATTCTTGATAACTCCTCTCATGCAAAAGAAAGCGAGACACATGTCTTCTTCTCATTTGTTGCACATTCCTCAACTTATCTCCTCCGTTGATTCTTCTGAATTATCTGGACCGTTGATCAATCCTCATTGAAACCTATATAAACCCCCCTCATCTCCTTCATTACCCCTCTCTCTTCGATCGTATTCTCAGGCACACTTAATAGAGCTTCGAGCATACACAACGCGTCGATTGAGCACTATAACGATCTTTTGACATTGATCTCTTGAGCACATACTCGCTTGTTGCAGCCATGGCTTTGCAACTACATTGAGCAATCCACATATCTCCAAAAGGGAACAATACAGGTTTTGGTAAGAGCTTTCATTTATCTTTGATTTGTGATTTATGGCTTTTACTTAGATTCGTTTCCTTTATGTTATTGGGTTCTTTAGTTTTATTTAATTTAGATTTAATCCATTTTTCCATATACACACTCAGATCTATGTAGCTGACAGTGTGTTGATCCGTATAAAGTCTTTTTGTAGTAAGTCATGTTGTATTTATGTACTTGCTCTATAATGTATGCTGACTTGGATGATAATTCCTAAGTCGATGTCTTGTATAAATAAAGAGTTGTAAAGTCATTTCAAAGTGTGGTGCATGGAGATGTGAGTGTGGTAGAAAGACAGAAAGCAAAAAGCAAAGTAGAAGTGTTGGGCTTAAATGGAACTGACTCAAGCATGGTGAAGATGCTATTCTTCAGTTCAAGTATGTGATACTTATTATTCTATAGACAGTGTGTCTCTTGTAGGCAGTGAGCCTCTTGTGAGCAGTGTGCTCAGGTTGTGAGCCCTAATTGGCATGTGCCATTTTGTTCTTTCTATTCTTCTAATAGAGAATACAATCTTGGGTTAGTCACCTCGTGGTTTTTCCCTTAGCCAAGTTTTCCACGTCAAAATCTTGGTGTCTTATGTGTTAATGTGTTTCTGCTCTTAATTTAAATGCATTATGTTTCAATGATTATTGATATGCTGCTGAATTACAAAGTGGATTTAAGTGTTTAATTGGAAGAAAGTCTTGGACAACTGATTCACCCCCCCTCTCAATTGTCTGTCCTGAATCTAACACAATAAACTTGAGTAATCATCGTCTTTTTGAGTTTGATAAGCTCTGAATATTTTTGTTAGAGTTAAGCACAACCTTGTGTTTCTTTTTAATAATTGAAATGTAAGAATTCCACTGAGCCTCTATGATTGTTAGGTCTAGAAAAATACTGTAATGACGTCATGAGCCTTGAGTATTTATTTGTTTGAGTTATAGTTTGATGAGCATAATAGCTATGATATTCTTGATAAAGTTAAGTGTTTTGCAATTGATATATATAATAAGGTCTATTTATGTGAGGCTGACTAATATAAATAATTCTCTATGTTTATGAAGGTCATATTTATATATATAAATAAACTCTAGTGTTATAAGGTTAATCTCTGCCTTGTGAGGCTGACATATTTTGTATAACCCTATGGGTGGTGTAAGGTCAACAAACTATACTCACCTTATCCTTATTCTTGAAGACATCTATTGTTAGACGATTTAGAAACCATTAAGTCAAATGAACTAGAGTGAAGATTGAAGTGTTTAGTCTTGATGGTGATACCAACCAATAAAAAAACTAAAAGAGGATTAAATCTCATGTTCAAATACCTAAAGTGAGATAAAGGTATAAGATTAATTCCTTGTGAATAAAGTTTGGTATTGATGTTCATTATGACTAAAATGATATTGTTATCATTATGAACAAATTTGAATAGTGATAAAATATCACTTATTTATTCAAGCACAATGAGAAGCATTGTCAAGTTAAATATAGAATGGGAATTTTTAGTCCTTATCTCTTCTTTAGCAAAGTCAGTTGACTTGTGATGACCAAGGAGATTTGGTGCAGGAGCACCTACCTGACAGCTAGCCTTCATGAGGCAGTTAGTTGTTTTAGGTCTTGTTTATGTTTTTAAGAAGGTCTGATAAGACCAAATGCATGTAATAAGGTCATGCTGATCATGATAAGATCATGCTAACCACGCTTTGCTATTTTTAGCCAGTTTGTTAGGACAGTTGTCATGATGTATGTTCGGTTGGATCTCCCAGCCGCTTGGAGAGATTTCCTAGCCGCTTGGAGTCGGGTCAGTAGTACTCGAAGGCAAATCTATTTAAGCATGAGGATCGGTTGACTGTAGATCATCGATCGAGCTAGGTTGCAGGGAGTGAGGGAGAGAGAGAGAAACTGATCATTGTATTTGCATCTTTTGAAATCAAATAAAGTGTTCCTGTTTGTGTTCATCCTCTGTTGAATTCCATTGCTTGACCGATTTGCTGGTTTGGTGGCTGTATGGATTCACTGATCCATTCCACCGGTTGATTCGTCTGATCGGTGGAATGGTTATGTACAGTAGGGTAGGTGTTAGTTTGTTTGTTCGCATGCAGGTGTGCAGGATCGCGGCTGAAAGGTGTTGAAGACCCTAGCATGGGCATGTGCTAGGTCGAGCTGATATTTTTGAGTTGGAAGATCACCCTGAGAGTGGATCGGGTCATCCCTGGAGGATCGGCGAAGTGAAAATTCGCTAAGGCTAAAAGTTCGTGAAAACGGCATCATCAGGATATTTCTGCAAATATCCTGCAGTCGCGTTGGGCATCGTCATCCAGATAAGTGGAGATGAGCATGATGCTTTCGATTGCATGAAGTGTAAGTGCGTCGGGGTGATCATCATCAGGAGGAGCCGAGGAGGAGTGTATCGGCATCAGGTTGAAGATCGGGTTGATCGCGGGCCGAAAAAAAGCTAAGTTTGGCTAACAGCAGGATACGACGTCATCATCATCAGGATATACGTCATCAGGATATTTCGGAACAGCAGGATATTGAGGAGCTGCGGGTGACGTCATCGTCATCAGGATATACGTCATCAGGATATCGGGTGACGTCAGCATCAAAGGGACGGTGCGAGAAGTGAAGGTTGGTCATCATCAGGATAAATGGGAGGAACCTGATGTTCTTTATCCTGTTGATTATCATGATGTTGAATATCATGATGCTGAAGATAGCGAAGGCGGAAGTTGTCGCTGAAGTGAACAGTGGACGTCAGGAGGATGTTCGCGCTAGTCGAACATGATGATGCTGTCGATTATCGAATAAGGTGATGTTGTTGACAGGCGAAAGTGCGAAGACTTGTCATCAGGAGGATATCGGTCGGCGCAGGAAATATGATGATGCTGACAGTGTTAAGTCAAATATGATGATGATGGTGATGATGATGATGATGATGATGGGCTGCAGACATCCATGCTGTATTGTAAGGTTATAGTGTGGATGCCTCTGCATCATAGTGGTATCAGAGCTCAGCAAAAGGTCTGGGCTGTTGTGTGTTGATTCTGTCACCGAAAGGGCAGAGGTAGAGTTGATTGTGTGTTGTGTGTTGATTGAGAGGTTGACAAAATGCCTCCTAAAGGTAGTGGTACTGCAAGGGAATTGCAGGAGATGAAGGAAAAACATGCCAGAGAAATGAGGAAGATGAAGGAGCTTGCTGAAGCACTTCAAGCCAGGCTTACAGCCCTGGAAAAGAACAAAAAGAGGGAAGTGGCAGACAGTGAGTCTGAAGAAGATGAAGATACTGTTGAAGAGTATGAAGAGGTAGCTGAAGATCTGGATGCTGAAGACCAGAAATTTGCAAAACTGTTAAAGGCAGTACAGAGTGATAAACCTAAGGTAAAGGTTGATGTTTCCAAGTACACTGGAAGTTTGAATGAAGATGAGTTGTTAGATTGGATTGCTGCACTTGATAATCACTTTGAATGTGAAGATATTGCTGAGGATCAGAAGGTAATGATTGCAAAGACCAAGTTAGGAGGTCATGCTTTGGTATGGTGGGATTATGTACAATCTGAGAGAAGGAAACAAGGGAAGTCAAAGATCACTTCATGGGATAAGATGGTAGCAAGGATAAAAGGTAAATTCTTGCCAAGGGATTATGAAATCCAGATGTTTAAGAAGCTGCAATTTTTAAAGCAGAAGGAAAGGGATGTGAAGGCATATACTGAGGAGTTTTATAAGTTGAGTATGAGATCTGGTCATCATGAGAATGAGGTAGAGAAGGTGGCTAGGTACTTGGCTGGTTTGAGATTTAACATACAGGATGAGTTAGTTTTAGCTAACCCTAAGAATGTGGAGGATTGTTATCAAATGGCAATCAGGATTGAAGAAAAGATGATAGAGGACATGATAAGTCCATGAGAGAAAGAGGAAACAATATGAGGGGAAGAGGAGCAGCCCCTACACAAAAGCAAACAAATGAGGGTCAAGAAGATACTGGTAAAGGACAGGGACAGTCTGATTTCAGAGGTGGATGGAAAGGTAATAGAGGAAGATTTGGAGGTGGTAGAGGTTTTACTACATTTTCAGGAAAATGTTACACCTGTGGTGAGTTTGGTCATCCATCTTTCAAATGTCCAGAAAACAAAGGTTCATCATCCAGAAATGATAGAACTAGTGACAAGAGGGTACAACTTGTACAAGAAGAGACAGTAGAGCAAAGTGTGCAGAGTTCAAACACTTATCAAAAGGATAAGGAGCCTGATAATTATGCATACCCAGAGAGTGGAGAGTCTCTGCTGATGAGAAGAACAGCAACTACCATGAAGGTACATGACAAAGAATCCCCACAAAGAAGAGCTCTTTTCAAGACCATATGCAAGAGCAAAGGTAAAAAATGTAAGGTTGTCATTGATACTGGTTCAACAGACAACATGGTATCTCAGGAAATGGTGGATAAACTGAATTTGGAAAGGATTCCACATCCACATCCTTACAAGGCATCTTGGGTGAGTGATAGTCAATCACTTTTTGTCTCTAAACAGGCATATGTGGATTTTCAGATTGGAGCATATCATGATAGAATTTTGTGTGATATTTTGCCCATGGAATGTTGTCACCTACTGTTGGGTAGACCATGGCAATTTGATAGAAGGGTACTGTATGATGGGTACGCTAATACCTATACCATCAAGAAAGATGGGAAGACTATGAAGTTGATGCCATTGCAGGCAGATGCTGCAGCACAGGGGGCAGCCAAAATCATTTTAATGGGAAAGAAGGAGTATGTGCAGATGCCTAGAGGAGCAGGCATAAAAGCAGATGAGGATACTACAGGGAAAGGAGTTGTTCAGGACAACAGGCTGAAGAAAGTTTTAGTTTTGACTGACAGAGGTCAGCAGCAGGTGCAGAAACAGGTTTGCAAACAGCAATCAGTTGAGAGGAATGACAAGGATGTTGTCATAGTTGGGACTATTGCTTGTCCTATAAAGATTGAAAGGAAGATAGGATTGAACATTGCAGAAGTTCAAGAGGCAGTTCAGACAGAGGTTCTGGTCAGACAACCTGACAAACACAGGGTATGTGTGAAAAAGGCCTACATTAACAGGCATGAGGATTTACTTGCCAAAAAGCCAGTTACAGTTCAGAAGACTTGGAGCAGCCAAGAGACAGCAGAGGACAAAGCTGGAACAGATCAGCATATTGCAAAGGCAAAGTGTAAAGGTGGAAGACTTCCACATACTAAACTCATGGGACATGAGTTCTTTTCTGTTGGGGAGTATGGTGCAGGAGCACCTACCTGACAGCTAGCCTTCATGAGGCAGTTAGTTGTTTTAGGTCTTGTTTATGTTTTCAAGAAGGTCTGATAAGACCAAATGCATGTAATAAGGTCATGCTGATCATGATAAGATCATGCTGACCACGCTTTGCTATTTTTAGCCAGTTTGTTAGGACAGTTGTCATGATGTATGTTCGGTTGGATCTCCTAGCCGCTTGGAGAGATTTCCCAGCCGCTTGGAGTTGGGTCAGTAGTACTCGAAGGCAAATCTATTTAAGCATGAGGATCGGTTGACTGTAGATCATCGATCGAGCTAGGTTGTAGGGAGTGAGGGAGAGAGAGAGAAACTGATCATTGTATTTGCATCTTTTGAAATCAAATAAAGTGTTCCTGTTTGTGTTCATCCTCTGTTGAATTCCATTGCTTGACCGATTTGCTGGTTTGGTGGCTGTATGGATTCACTGATCCATTCCACCGGTTGATTCGTCTGATCGGTGGAATGGTTATGTACAGTAGGGTAGGTGTTAGTTTGTTTGTTCGCATGCAGGTGTGCAGGATCGCGGCTGAAAGGTGTTGAAGACCCTAGCATGGGCATGTGCTAGGTCGAGCTGATATTTTTGAGTTGGAAGATCACCCTGAGAGTGGATCGGGTCGTCCCTGGAGGATCGGCGAAGTGAAAATTCGCTAAGGCTAAAAGTTCGTGAAAACGGCATCATCAGGATATTTCTGCAAATATCCTGCAGTCGCGTTGGGCATCGTCATCCGGATAAGTGGAGATGAGCATGATGCTGTCGATTGCATGAAGTGTAAGTGCGTCGGGGTGATCATCATCAGGAGGAGCCGAGGAGGAGTGTATCGGCATCAGGTTGAAGATCGGGTTGATCGCGGGCCGAAAAAAAGCTAAGTTTGGCCAATAGCAGGATATGACGTCATCATCATCAGGATATACGTCATCAGGATATTTCAGAACAGCAGGATATTGAGGAGCTGCGGGTGACATCATCGTCATCAGGATATACGTCATCAGGATATCGGGTGACGTCAGCATCAAAGGGACGGTGCGAGAAGTGAAGGTTGGTCATCATCAGGATAAATGGGAGGAACCTGATGTTCTTTATCCTGTTGATTATCATGATGTTGAATATCATGATGCTGAAGATAGCGAAGGCGGAAGTTGTCGCTGAAGTGAACAGTGGACGTCAGGAGGATGTTCGCGCTAGTCGAACATGATGATGCTGTCGATTATCGAATAAGGTGATGCTGTTGACAGGCGAAAGTACAAAGACTTGTCATCAGGAGGATATTGGTCGGCGCAGGAAATATGATGATGCTGACAGTGTTAAGTCAAATATGATGATGATGGTGATGATGATGATGATGATGATGGGCTGCAGACATCCATGCTGTATTGTAAGGTTATAGTGTGGATGCCTCTGCATCAAGATTGATAATTGTAGACTTAATATTACTAGGAGAAAGACTCACTAAGTCAAGGATATTTATATTATACCTAGTGTACTTGTACTCCATGAGTAATGATGATATGTATAGAACCTAAGAGGTTTTTGAGAAAACTAGAGTGCACTATACTTATGTCATAGTATCATATTATTAAACTTGGATTCTGAGATAGAAATGGGAAACTAAGGAAAATGGGAATAGATCCTTTAGTTGACACTAAAGACTATGATAGTTCCATAGATGAAATCTTGCTAGTTTTCTCAAGGGACCTTTTGATGAGATAATATCATCATGTTATTGAAGTGAGGAGGATACAACATTGATAAAGATATCTTTGTAGGAAATAGAATTTTTCTTGGTAATTTGTGTAATACTTTTTGAGGGAATTAGGTGATCCAAGAATATGGAACCCTAGATAGCCTTTGATAGCATCTAATGCTTATGTTATGTTATCTTGAGAGAAAGAGTAGTCTAGACAATGTAAAGATATATATATCTTGTAGCTTTTGATATTTAGAACTTATTTTAGTGCTAAGTGTACATAAGACCAAGTTAACCCTAGGTTGGGCATCACTGGAGCGATTTATTCCAGGGTTGGGCATGTTGAGAGAATCAAAACTCAACCCCACATATGTGTTGTAATTACAATTGTTAATAAAGGTTTATGTGACATATATTCAAGGATGATGTATATAAGTTCATAATCCAACTTATGATGAAGGTCGATATACCTAAGTAGACGAAGAGGTCAATAGTATTTTATTATCTTTTATTGGTTCAAACCTATTATGGTTGATAGATTTAACTTAGTCAAAAGACTACTTTTGAGAAATGATAGTATTCATTTATATATTATATGGGTGAGGATATACCTCAAATACTATGCTTATTCATGTTAAGTGAAATGTGAATTCAAGCAATGCTAAGTGGTCTAGGAAAGACTAGAGGTATTTGTTCTAATATGTTTTGTTATACTAATGCTATTACCTTTGGAAAACAAGGATGTTTTATATTTCCATGTATAGGTTAGATAAGCTAAACTCTAGTATTAAAACAAGGTTGATTTAGAAAACCCATAACTCTTATTTCGGATATGACAAATTGTGTATATATATATATCCTAGGTTAAGGATTGGTTCTAAGTCAGAGTGACTAGAATGGTTATAGTACAGACAAGTTTGTGTCTAGAGTTACTAAATGAAGGGGTAAGTACCCTAACTATGTTTATTTAATCTTAATTGTAAGAAAGGAAATAATTTCCAAGACTATGATGCTTAACCTGGGTAAGGTAACCATCTTAGTTGTTTATAAATTGACTTAAAGTTCTATAAGTGTCGATAAGTTTTGGATATCGAGTATTGCAAAGTTGTAATGAGTATCCTTGTATAGAAAGTTCATCTATAAGGTTTATAGAACATAGACAATGTTTTGAAAACCTGTCGAAGTTAGGAAGACTAAATAAGAGTTGACAAAACTATATAGTCAACATAATTGAACAAGTCAAACTATAGGAATATGATAGTATCCAAGTCAAGTTGGGGTGGGTGAACAATACGGCTATGTTCATTACAAACGTCTATTTATATTGAAATTATGGCCATACTAATGCATATGTCTTTGCATGCATTGTTAGTTCACCATATCTAGATTGCATAACCTATTGGAATTATCATACTTAGCTAGAGGGTATCTAGGGTTGTATGATCGATAGAGTTATGTAGGATACAACACTAGGTACTCAAATGGCAAATCACCATTGGTCACCTTGGTCTATACGCTTCATGAAGGGTAGGGCCACTTCCTATGTGGAAGATGTGTGGGAGACCGCCAGTTTGTGGTTAGAGGTAATGCACTGGGAAGATGCTCTCTCTCTCTTCAGTAGAAGACATGCCAAGCCTTGCTGTAATGCCCCGCCACGAAACCCTAGGGAACAACTCAATTATGCTATACAAAGGACCATTTTTCTTTAAAGAAAGAAATAACAAGAAATGTAAATCATATTTAATCATACATCAAGTTAATTTGTATCCTCTAGGGATTCCACAGTTGCATTACTAACAACTATTAACATGATCTAACCAACATTATGAATTAACTAACATACATGGTTCATTCTAATCTAATTGCATCAAATGAATAAACACATACATTTCCATATTATACCATCAGATAAGTAATCATGAAGATCCTGCAAAAAGGATCCAAGTACATATACAATTTTCTTTACAAGAGAGTATAGTATTACATTATTTACAATATCGCTTTCCTGATTACATTGGAGTACATATATCAAGATAACAACACATGATTCAACTGATATACAAGACTAGAACATGAACATAAGTATCTATCTCCTCAAGCTAGAACAAGATCTGTAATCTGATATAAGAGGTACATCCTTCTTGCACATGAACAATAGCATGGGAAACCAATGGAGATAAAAACACAACCACTTGACCATGTGGAACCCTAAGGTCCAGCCCCCGTGCTAGGAGATAACAATAAGGTCCCACTAAGAAAAAAGTCAAGAAGACATTAGGCTAATAGGTGCAAGGAATACACATGACTCCAATACAACACTGGTCAATATGAACATTGCAAACAACTCAAACAACACTTCTAGAGGAAATCACACAATAAAAGAGGAAAACACACTTAGGGAGTGCTAGGCTCCAGTAGGGAAGAGTTTCATCGCATGGTCCTAACATGGGTTATCCTGGCAGTCTCTCACCGGATGCCGGCCCCCATCCATGGGTTATCTTGGCTTTCTAGACACCGGACCCCATCTATGGTTATCCTGGTGGTCTCTCACTAGACACTGGCCCCATAGGGTGACACATGTGGAACCAACATTCCTTTCGTGAGGACAAGGAAGTTAATCTTGCCAACCACATCCTTCTCATCCCATCCTTAGCCTAAATGAGAACTACAGGCATGGGTGAGGCATCCAACAATCTTATTTAGTGTGGAAACTATCCAACCCTCTAAATTTATTATTACGTTATCACTAGATTAAAAACTTCCAATGGGTTATCCTGGTAGCCACTTTGGGCACCAGCCCCACATTGAAAGCCACTCCCTTACCTACATCCAGAGGACCCTATCCAGGAAGCAAGACAATTACCATCACAATGACAAGTAACATATACAATGCAAGGCATTTACCTTCTTGCATAGAAAACATAATCACAGGGACCAATTCTTATATCCTTGTCCCAAAACATAAACCAAGTATGAACTATCACATTCTCATCATGATGCATTTACAACACAAAATACACATCATTGCACATCACACAGAGCAAGGCATTATCCATCTTGCATAGTCATCATAACCACATGAATAGGTACACTGAGCAAGGCATTATCCATCTTGCACATGTATAATACCAACATGAATAGGAGGCAACATTTCAAGCATGCAGTTCATTCAACTCACATGATGCACACATAGCCAACACCCACACAATCACACCCTCCTAGGCCTCTAGAAACAATTTCCCCAAATGACACAAACACTTGACACCGCTAAACACAATGGTCTCACATCACATTCACTCTCAGATGCACATCATAAACTAAGATCCTTCATCAATATTTTCATGATCAATCATCTAACAAATATAAAGTGAATCTATCTCAACAATATAGAACTGTAACTAATAATTCTCAAGACTTATTTTAATTTCATTTAGTTAAAATGAATGTGAACAACATGTAGATAACCCTAAGACATACAAATTAAACACAACAACTATTTACACTATTTACAACTGATGTAGATTTCATTAATAATCTAGACAATTTTGTAAATACTATTAAACATAATTGTATAAGGAAGATTAAAAGCCTATAATATAAGAATGCTCTAAATCTCTTACACTAGTTAGAATCACCAGATACAAAACCTGAAGCTACAATGAAAGAACCTTGTTCTAAGGTTAGCTTGGGAGGAAAGGAATACAGAACAACAAAACATTCCTATAGATCTACCATCAAAATTCACTTACAACATAGCATACACAAGAAATCAGGACATACTAATTTATGCCTCAGGAAAACTAAACCTTGACAACATGACCCTATTATGACCACTGATACAATTTACACAAGTTCCATTTACCTTATACAATTCCACTCGTAATCAACTAATTTCTAAAACAAACTTATAAATCAAATCTTAAATACATTGTTTACAAACCTAAATTCCAAATCTACATATCATATTTCTACTAATAAATTGTAATAAAATCAATATCAATTTAAATTAAATTTATCAACATTAATATACGATCACTCTATCCAAATTGAATTCTTCTAATTCTATTCTATATAAATTTAATAGCCTTCTTATAACCTAACAAACAACCAAAATAAGTAGAGTTATTGGTGATGCAACTACCTATTTTAACAGAGACAAAACAGGTGAGAGGTAGACAGTCAATTAGATAACTAGGTTAGGGACAATATATAAAAAATTTAAAAGAACCCAGTTCGTAAAAATAAAGTTATGGCTACCGCAACAAACTGTAAAAATAAAGATGAAATCGGTGAGAGATAGACAGTCACAAAATATTCGTATCTCCAAAATGACAAACTGGGTAAGACAAATTTTCAAAAATGATTTGGCTAACTAGGTCGTGCATTATATATATCAAAATTAGAGGAATCTAGTTCATAAAAATAAAGTTGTGGTTGACACAACAGACTAAAAAAATAGAGATGAAATGGGTGAGAGATAGACAGTCACAATATATTCATATCTCTACAAAGACAAATTGGGTAAGGCTGATTTTTAGATATGATTTGGATATCTGGGTCGTACACCATATATAAAAAAATTAGAGGAACCCAGTATGTAAAAATAAAGTTATAGCTGATGCAACAGACTGAAAAAAATAGAGATGAAGTGGGTGAGAGATAGACAGCCACTTCAATCGGTGATTCCTAGAAATGCAATGATACAGACATACACAATAGGATCTAATAAAAAGGCTTCTAACCTCTCAAGAAAATTACAATCAATAGGAAAAATCATAAATCAAACATTTTCTTCAACAGAAAACTGAGACAGAAATTAGAACCAAAGGAACCTGATTTTGCTTGCTTGACTGGGCTAAAGATTCGATGTCGGGTTCAACTGCTACAGCCACAAACTAGTCTCTCCCATCTCCTCTCTCCCCCAAAAGTTCCATTTGTTGAAGATTATTATGAGAGAGAAATCCCCCCAATATTTTCCAGAAGATTCCCCCCATTGAAGGCAATAAATTTTGTCTAAATCCCTTTCTTACAATTTGATATTTTTTTCCATTTACAACCAAACCAGAAAATATATTTTATTTTATCTTATTTATTTCCTTTACAACTAAACAAGAATCATTTTTATTCTTATTTATTTAGTATTTACTATATATGAGTTTTATGACAACACATAAATATTATCTATTTTTATTGCCACCCAACACAGCATCTAATTATATAATTAATTTATTTATCTTTAGCTAATATTTACATTTATTATTATTATTTTTTAATTATTTATTTCCATAAACTTAAATTCTCATAAAGACATTTATATTTATTTATTTAACAAAAATGCTTTCATAACTAATATTATTATTTTAATGCAATAATTACCCAAATAAACAATCAAACAATGGCAAACTAAATATCCCAAATGCCGAACAATACCTGACACAATGCACGATCGAAAGCATGACCAAAATGATAGTGACTGACTATTACATCCATACAGAAAACACCGACAGGGTGCAAAACTGCATACTCATCCTTTTCAAGGATGGTGGCTAACTAGGGGACCATATGTCATCTCCATTCAATAGTTTCCATTCAGTTTAAGGCACGCTTAGACCTATCAATTCAGGTGGAGTCGATGCCTGATACTTGCAACCTGTAGCAACCAAAAAATGGTCAAACATATAGATGTAGATATAATCATACAATCAAACACATCGTGAAAGGAAATCGCAGCGTAGTAGGATACTCACGCATGAGTAATGCAACATTGTTCCTCTCACAAACACACATCAAACAAGTAACCACATCACGCATAATAATCAGTAGCTGATTAACCAGATAAGAAACATCATCAGATAATCGTGTGATGCACATAATAAGATTGATCCACATAATCAAGTCCATAAAGTTGCATAACTCAAGTAAATATCAGTGTCGCAACAAGATTATTGATAAAACATACTAATTGTCATATCAAACCACATGAGGATAATTAGGAATGTCACCAACATGAATGTAGCATCTACCAACATCATATAACATACAACATCAACTGTCTAGCATACCCTAAATATTCCTATTATTTTACCTTCACCTTCGTACTCCTTAGCTAGACCACCTACACATCCAAGGTGAGAATGGAGGGGCACTACATCACCCCCCCTAAAACTTGACTTACTCCTGGAAGTCACAGACTAGGGTGGAAACATAACATAGTAGTATTGCAATTTTTTATTGGCAACATACGCATCCATATTAAGAAATTGTTGATAAGATAGGCACAATCATTCAATAAAGATAAGAAGGACAACAATTCCTCACCTTAAGACGTATCATGTGATCTACTTATAACCAATCACACATATTTTGAGAATTTAAAATGATTTAGGGAATTACATTCACATATTAACAAGGAAAAATACATCTCATCTCTTATTTCCACTATGGTTCCAACTAATTACCAAACATGCAAGTACAATTCTCCGCGGAGTCTTCCCTTGTACATACTATCAGAGGCTCAAAATAAACAGGATAGAAACAACACTTAACACAAAATAGGGCCAACAAAAACAAACATTTAGAATAGCCACCATAGAAATTAAAAAATTGAAAACCCAAGTGGGGAAATAATTAAATTCACTCTTAAGTCACAAAATGTCGGCAATTTTCAACAATAATTCAAGTATAAAGAAAAGTATTTTGGTGGCCACTCCTATCATAAGAGAGTTCAAAGAAAACAAATTCACTGTTAGCCCACCAACAACATATAAAACAACTATTAAAAATTCCAAAACAACCAAATTACAAACATATCCACATCACAGTGTGACTAATTTTAGCCACAAAAGGGAGTATCTGCTACACAACACCCAAGGACACAAGGTCTAGAATGTGTTAGAGAATTTACACCAAACACATAGATAATTAAGTTATCTACATCTTCTTATCTAAGCAACTTTTATACAAGGATTTAAGGTAACATAGTCATTACTTATTTACAAAAGAATTCTATCTTTAATGCAGTACAATTCCTTTTTACCAAACTATGAACATATACAATTACTTCCTTATGCAAAAAAATACTTATACGTATGATGTCACACATAAGAATAATTCAAAATTCTAATTGATGTACAATATCACATTCATGATCTCATGGGTCCAACACAGACTCCAATTTGATCTTCTGCACACAGTTCTTACACATGCATACACAATGAGAACTTTCATAAACCATAACAGAACTTCCACATGAGGTCATGCCCAACTAGGAGATAGATAAAAGGTTATCAAGAAACCAACTTAAGATATGACAACACCACATAACCACATGACTCGTGATGCATGATGTTACCAAATGATTAAATCATTCCAATACTTACACATATACAAAAACAATGCAATTAACATAAAGATGGTATGGTGCTTCCACACCCCTAGCTAGACATAACCCCTAAGTATGATTACTTCACCAAACCAGGGAACACAAACACCATTGACCTTTCATAAAACCCTACACAAAATGGGTATAGGACATTCACATCACTAGAGGGGCAAATACCACACTCCTAATCACATGCACTAACAGTAACCATGCTTCTTTATTCTAAAGCACTAGAGACCACAGGAGGAACTCAAGGCCTCAACAAATTAGCAAGCACTAACATTCAAGAAACACATATTATCAGTTACATCATCACATTTTCAGAAAAGAAGGAGGGAGAACACATAGTAGACACATAAGTAAAACAAGGCATAAAGAATTTATTTCTTCCAGAATCAAAGAACAAGTCTGTAAATTTATCAACCTTCTAACTTCATACTAAGACACATAGGTGAGAGGTACTATTACCAACTCACCACAAGTAGAAAAATGCTTAACCTAGAGCAACAACAACAATCCAGAGATCCCAGTTTTGCAACCTGGCTCTAATACCAAATGTAACACCCCGCCATGACACCCTAGGGAACAACTCAACTATGCTATACAAAGGTCCAATTTTTTTATTTTTAAAGAAAGGAAATAACAAGAAATGTAAATCATATTTAATCATACATCAAGTTAAGTTGTATCCTCTAGGAATTCCACGGCTACTTTACTAACAACTATTAACATGATCTAACCAACATTATGAATTAACTAACAACCACGGTTCATTCTAATCTAATTGCATCAAATGAATAAACACATACATTTCCATATTATATCATCAGATAATTAATCGTGAAGATCCTGCAAAAAGGATACAAGTACATATACAATTTCCTTTACAAGGGAGTACAATATTACATTGTTTACAATATTGCTTTCTTGATTACATTGGAGTACATACATCAAGATAACAACACATGATTCAACTAATATACAAGACTGGAACATGAACATAAGTATCTATCTCCTTAAGTTAGAACAAGATCTGTAATTTGATATAAGAGGTACATCCTTCTCATGCACGAACAACAACATGGGAAACCAATGGAAATAAAAGCACAACTACCCAACCATGTGGAACCCTAAGGTCCACCCCCTGTGCTAGGAGATAACAATAAGGTCCCACTAAGCAAATAATCAAGAAGACATTAGGATAATAGGTTTAAGGACTACATATGACTCGAATACAACACTGGTCAATATGAATATTACAAGTAACTCAAACAAAACTTCTAGAGGGAATCACACAATAAAAGAGGAAAACACACTTAGGGAATGCTAGGCTGTAGTAGGTAAGAGTGTCATCGCATGGTCCTAACATGGGTTATCCTGGCAGTCTCTCACCGGACGCCAGCCCCCATCAATGGGTTATCCTGGCCATCTAGACACTGGCCCCCATCTATGGTTATCCTAGAAGTCTCTCACTAGACACTGGCCCCATAGGGTGACACATGCGGAACCAACATTCTTTTCGTGAGGACAAGAAAGTTGATCTTGCCAACCACAGCCTTCTCATCCCATCCTTAGCCTAAACGAGCACTACAGGCATGGGTGAGGCATCCAATTATCTTATTTAGTGTGGAAACTACCCAACCCTCTAAATTTATTATTATGTTATCACTGGATTAAAAACTTCCAATGGTTTATCTTGGCAACCACTTTGGGCACCGGCCCCATATTGAAAGTCACTGCCCTACCTGCATCTAGAAGACCCTATCTATAAAGCAAGACAATTACCATCACAATGACAAGTAACATATATAATGCAAGGCATTTACCTTCTTGCACACAAAACATAATCACAGGGACCAATTCTTATATCATTGTCCCAAAACATAAGCCAAGCATGAACTATCACATTCTCATCATGATCCATTTACAACACAAAATATACATTATTTCAAATCACACAGAGCAAGGCATTATCCATCTTGCACATGTATAATACCAACATGAATATGAGGCAACATTTCAAGCATGCAGTTCATGAAAGGAAGCTAGGTGTGCAGAAAATGCTTCCTACACTAATCTAATGAGGAGAGGGCTATGTAAATCCAATTTAATCCTTATCACTACAATAACATATCACATTTAACAAAGATATTACAACAATACACAAGAACCAGAAAGATGACATAAGAAGAGAGACAAAGATATACGGTGGGGAAAACCCTTATTAGGTGAAAAACCCCACACTCAGAAACGTGCACAATGTATTAAAAAATATGAAAGTTGTTTACAATACACTTGCAATGCAAGCTTTAATGGTCTTTGACACTCATGTCTAGAGTCAATCCGGCAGCATAATAGTACCTATAAACTTGTAATACAAACTGCATCTCTAAGCACCTGTTTATATAGAAAATACAAGGGAATATTGGACCTATCTTGGGATGGGCGTCCAACTTGGCTTCATGGACCAAAACCCACACCTAAGGACACTTGGTCAACATTGTAGAATGTGCCTGACACTCATCCACAGCTCCCATCTCAAAGAGGTCACCTATTTCTAAAATAGGCTATGACAGATGCTCTTACGACACTTACGACCGTCATAGAATCTGTCATTGCGATTACAACTTACAGCTGTAAGAGAATCTATCATACACATGCTATAAATAGCATATTCTCTTACAAAATGTCATAGTCCACCTTGGGGCACCCAAATATACCTTATTCAAAGATGCTTCATGACACATGTCATCACCTATCTTACAAACTTCTATTTCCAACTCTTACATGTCATAGATTCGTCATAGGAATCTGTCATAACTATTTTGGTCAAATATTCGCTTACACAACATGGAAGATGCCGACACATGGAAAAATGCTCCTACCACAAAGTGGGATTCCTATCTCCTCATGTGAGGACAAAATTACAAGTTGTCATATTCCATGTAGGATCGACACATCACCGTGCCACATCCCACAATATGATAATATGGAATTTACAAATATTTACAACATAGGCAATTAAATAATAAACACAAAAATTAATGATGTAAGGAATTACCAAGGTTGAGACACCTTAATTCCCAACATTCTCCCACTTGTTGAACACCTTGTAAGAGCCAATAGAAAAACATGATTTAATTGCTATAGGTCGAGAGGCCCATAGACTCTGAACACCATCTGAACTTCTTTGTGCCCACTAGTTTCATCAATGCATCTGCAACATTCTTCAAAGTATCTACCTTCTCCAAATTTACCTTTCCATCCTCAACCATGTCTCACACAAAGTGAAACTGAACATTAATGTGCTTTGTTCTAGCATGGAAAGTTGGATTCTTTGCAAGGCAAATTACACTCTGACTGTCACAACTGATCATGATCTGACCTGCATCAACACCAATATCTGAACACAATCTCTTAAGCCAAATGGATTCCTTACAAGCATGAGTTGATGCCATATACTCATCTTTTGTCATGGACAAAGCAACAATAGGTTGTCGCTTACTCATCCAACTAATAGCACCACCAAACACTGTAAACACATAAGCATTGGTGGATCACCTGCCCAATCTGAATTCACAAATCCATGAATATCAATAGAATGTGAAGGTCTTATAACATTACCATGATAGCATATCAAATACTTAGAAGTACCCCTCAAATATCTGAACACTCGCTTAATTGCATCCCAATGAACTCGTCCAGGATCAACCATAAATCAACTAAGGACTCCCACTCCTTTGGCAATGTCTGGTCTTGTGCAGACCATAGCATACATCAAACTGCCAACAACACTAGCATAAGGTACTCTACTCATGTCCTCCACCTCACTAGGAGATTTTGGACAATCCTCAATAGACAACTTTGTCCCCAAAGAAACGGGAACACAAAATGGTCTACAATCTGCAATGTTGAACCTGTCTAACACGGTCTTCACATACTTACTCTGGCTTAACCAAAGTTTTCTGTTGGTTTTGTCTCTTCTAATTTCCATTCCTAGAATGTACCTGGCTGCCCCTAAATCTTTCATTTCAAACTGTGCTGACAACTGAGATTTAAAATCTAAAATCATATTCTTACCCTTCCCAATGAGCAACATATCATCAACATACAGTGCAACAATGAGAATATGATCACCATCAAACTTAGAATACACACAGTGATTTGATTTTGATCTCACAAATCTAGTTGACAACACAAAGGCATCAAATTTTAAGTACCATCTCCTAGGGGATTGCTTCAATCCATACAAAGACTTTTTAAGTTTGCAAACCAAATTTTCTTTACATTTTACCATGTAATGCTCTAGCTGTGACATATAGATTTCTTCCTCCAAGTCACCATGAAGGAAAGCTATCTTCACATCCATCTATTCTACCTCTAAGTCATAAGCTGCTACGAGAGACAACAAGAATTGAATGGATGTCAGCTTTGCAATAGGAGAGAAGATCTCACCATAATCTATACCCTCCACTTGTGAATACCCCTTCACAACTAATCTAACCTTATACTTCTCAACACTGCCATCTGCACCAAATTTCTTCTTGAACAACCATTTGCATCCAACGAGTTTCTATCCAGGAGGCAAAGGTACCAAGTCCCAAGTTTGATTCTTTTCCAAAGAAGTCATTTCATCCTCCATGGCCTCCTTCTAGGAACCTGCATCTTTCATGTCCATAGCCTCTGATACAGTTCTAGGTTCATCATTGTTAGTAACTACAACATAAGCACAACTAGAATCAAGCAATGTAAATCCAAACCTTTTAGGTTACTTTCTTATCTGTGTAGACCTCCTCAAGAGATAAGGTTGAGGTTTAGTTTCTTCATCTAAGCTTTCAGAGCTGCTAGAGCTCTCCTCATCATCAGGTCCAACATTGTCTTTCTGTTCAGTCTTCTCAGGGGTAGCAGGAAACTAAACAACATCCTCTTTCTTTTCTTTTTCTTTTGGCTATAAAACAATGGAAGAAGGTGCAAGCTCTCTAAAGATGACACTTCTGCTATACCACACTTTTTCATCCACAAGGTCCCAAAGCTTGTATCCTTTCACACCAACACCATAGCCAATGAAGATACACTTAGCAGCCTTGTTCTCCAATTTTGACCGCTTCTCCCTAGGCACATGTGCATATGCCTCACAACCAAAAACATGAAGATGCCTTATTGAATGCTTTCTACTAGACCACACCTCCATGGGTGTCTTACAAACAAGAGTTGATGTAGGAGATCTATTAACAAGATAGCAAGTAGTGGCAATAGCTTTAGTCCAAAACTTTTGTTCAAGGCTAGCTCCACTAAGCATACTCCTAGCCTTCTCCATCAGTGTCCTGTTCATCCTTTCTACAACTCCATTTTGTTGTGAGGTGTATGGAGTTGTCTTATGTCTTTCAATCCCAAGTTCCTTGCAATATTTATCAAATTTTGTAGAATAAAACTCAACACCGTTGTCAGTTCTCAAACACTTAATCTTCTTACCAGTCTAATTTTCAGCAAAGGCCTTAAACTCCTTAAACTTACTATAGGCTTTAGATTTTCTTCTGAGAAAATAAATCCATGTCCTTCTACTGTAGTCATCTATAAAAGATACAAAATATATAGATTTTGATAATGAAGGAACATTAACAGGACCAAATACATCATAATGAACAAGGTCCAACACACCAGAAGACTTGTGAGAACTCGAATAAAATTAAACACGGTTTTGTTTCCCATAAATACAATGTTTGCAAAAGTCAAACTCAAGATTACAATCATATAACCCCTCAACGAGGTTTTTATTTTTCAGGGTACGCAGACCCTTCTCACCAATGTGGCCAAATCTCTTATGCCATAACATTGTCTTTTCAATAGGAAGTTTAACTTCTAAGGCATGATTACAAACATCAGAACTAGAAACAACAGATCTCTTAACTACTCATTTAGATGGTGGGGATCAAGTGACTGCTACCCTCTTCCTTGAATCAGAAGAACTATTGCATTATGGAATGCATGCCTCCATCTGAAACATAGTACCTCTCCTAGTACCCTTAGCAAGAACCATAGCTCCTCTAGTCATCTTGCATCCTTCTTTTGAAAAGACAACCTACACACCTGCATCATTCAAACTACTTATAGAAAGCAGATTCCATGCTAAGCCTAGGATATACATCACCCCAGAGATCCCCTTCACTTGACCATCAGGGAATTGGATAGAGACTCTTCCATGACCAACAATCTTCAGATGAGAGTTGTCACCCAAGTACACCTTTCCACCATCGAACTCCTCATACTTAGTGAACTAGTCTCAATGTGAGGTCATGTGGAATGATGCACCAGAGTTGATCAACCACACATCATCAGATGCATGGGTTGCCAGGGCTGTAATGAAGGCATCACCATCATCTTGTGATTTGTCAGAATTTGAATCAGGAGCTTTCTTCTTCTTCTTCTTCTCCTCTTTGCATTCCTTTCAGAAATGCCCAGTTTTGCCACAGTTCCAACAAAGAGCCTTGGACTTTCCAGGAGATTTGGATCTACCCTTCTCAGCTTTCTTATCCTTCTTCTTCCCTTTCTCCTTGGGTCTTCCATGAACTGCAAGGGTCTCTTTGTTGATAACTGAGAGGGGGGGTGAATCAGTTATCCTAATTATTTCTTCTTTTGAACTTTCTTATTAATCAATGCAGCATTGAATCAAACAAACAAACATTACCATGAAATGAAAAAACACATGACACAGTATTTTTGACGTGGAAACCCTGTTAAGGGAGAAAACCACGGGGTGATTAACCCAAAGATTATTCTCTATTAGAAGAATAAGGAATTACAAAAATGGCACTTGCCAATTAGGGCTCACTGCCCGAGCACACTGCTCACAAAGAGGCCCACTGCCTACAAAGAGACACACTGTCTACAAAGTGATAAGAATCATAGTCTTGAACTGATTGGAAGCATCTACATATGCTAGAGTTCAGTTCCAGTTAGGCTCAGTACACTGATCTGCTGCACTTCATCTTTCCTCTGTTCTTTATTCTGCTATCCTTTCACATACCGGATCTTTCTTACTACTTCTGCTCTGTTCTGCACTTATTTGCATATACCTTCACACAATCACACATTTCACAACTAAATCCATCCTCTATATATATCCGCACAAGTAATTTCATCACCTTTCTAGTCGGCATCCGGAACAGTCTAGTTTCTTACAAACTCTGTTCTGTCGGCTGAATCCTTGCTCACCAAGCAATGCGGATCAAGCATATACTTGTAGATATCATTAATCATGTTGGCCAAACATGAATCATGCCTTCACAACCTTTACCATCAACAGTAACACATCCGGAAAATAGTCTGATACTCTGTCAGTCAGTTCTTCCTCTGTTCTCACTGTCTCTCAGGAATCCGGTACTCAACTATTCATATCTTTTTCTTTGTTCATCACCGGAGGCTAAATCCTTGGAATATACTACTCAAGGTAGTCCTCTTGACTTCCCCAAATCCGTACTGTACCAAGACACTTCCTTTGAGAGATCCGGACCAATCTGTCGGACCTTTCCACATGCTCTGTTCTTGTTCACCGGACCACAACAGTCTTCATTCTGACTTCCGGTAGAGACACACCATGACTTGTGGATATGTGGGATGACCTTTGTTGCCATCAATGACAACAACCATGAATCCATATAGTGTCTCTTGCCAACAATCTCCCCCTTTGGCATTGATGGCAACACTTAGTGACAAATGACTAAGTGTTTACACTATGCTCCCCCTTTTGCTGATGCTCTGTCTTTATATACAATTTCTGGAACTCTCCCTTAGTTGGATTCCTCATTTTTCACTGCTCCTCACTCCCCCTTTGACATCAATGGCAAAGGGTAGGGTCCGCACACCAAAATTTTCAAAAAATTTCTATACATAGCCGCATATTTACATACTCACATATACTGAAGAATGTCTGCAAAAGATGTCTTCAGTTGGATCAGTTCTGTAGCCCAACTTTGCTTCATTCTATCCAAAATTGAAATGTGACCACTCAACAAAAATGCAAAAGCTTCTGCCCTCTTGAGATCTGTCGGATCATTTGTTTGGGCGGTGGTCTGAGCATCACTGATGGCCTCATGCATAGTTTCTAACTTAGGGATTATAATCCTTCTAAGTTCTCCCATCTGGTTAGTAATATTCTTCCTTTCCTTCTCAAAGTTCTTTATTGCATTTGTGATTGCAATAGTTTGACATTCTTGATTTACTATGGAAGAGAGAGGATCAAAACTTTGAGACAAACTGTGTAGTTTGTCCTGTTCCGCTTTTATTTTCTTATCTATTTCAACTGTTGCCTTTGACCAGGAGATACAAAATTTGTAAATATCACCGCCATCCTTAAGAGCATTTTCTAAGCTCTTTATTCCAATACTCATATTTCTCCTATCGTTAGAGATTAATCCTAATACTTCTGAAAATCTTTTATCCAAAAATTCCTTCCGGACCTTTTCTTCAGCTGATTTTTCTAGAGAATCAAAATGTGTATCAACACTGTTGACTAAGGTTTTTAGATTACCAGAAGAGGAGGCTGCCGGATCTATCTGGACCGATGGCATAATCTTCTCAAGCACTCCGGAGGCAGCCTCTATCAACTCACAGTCTTCCATATGAGACTTTAGGAGCTTTTCATTTGCCTTAGCATTTGCAAATGAGGCTATCTTCATTGTCTGCACCGAAGAGAGGGAATCAAAGTTGAATGGGCCTTGTAGTAGCTCCGGTTCATCGATCTCTATTGTTTCTTTGCTCAAAAATTGTTGAACAGTTTGTGCAGTGTCTCTTGCCGGAGACAGATGTTTCTTTTCTTCTGCAGTCTTAGAATTGTCCTTTGGGATTTTCTCTCCTTCCACATTCTTACCACTATCATTCATGGTCTTCTCTGATGGAGTCTTCTCTTTCTCTGCACCCTTGGTACTGTCAACCTCTTTATCTTTCACCACTGCTTCCTTCTCCTGTAATTTCTCTTCTTCTTTGGATCCAGAGACTGTAGGGGAAACCGGAGGAGAGATGCTAGCCTGTTCATAGGCCACTTCTTCTAGAGCAGAGGGTTCCAAGTCCACATCTGTTTCTGCACCTAAGTCCTCTACAACAGGAAGATTGAACCTTTTGAAGGCCTTCCGGAGGATCTCTTCTGTCTCTTTGGCCACCTTGTCAGTCTCACCAAGCATGAGTTGATTCATCCTGGCTTTACTTCTGAACTCATCTTTGCAGTCTTTGAATATTATGTTCATTGTCTTGGGATCAATTTGAGGATATAGCTGAATAGCTATCTGCTCCCGGATCTTAAGATCTTTTGCATGAGCATTATTCTTTCTTATTTCTAATTCCTTTTCTAGGCTTTTAGGAATTTCAGAAATAATCTCAATAAAAGCTTTATTGTAGATGTTCAAGTACCTTATTATGGCTTCTTGCAGGATCTTTTGATCTGCCTCATTGTAGTCATCATAGAATTCAGCCACCGGTTGAAGGTTCCCATCCACAGTGACTGATTTGACTACACTGTCTAGAGACAGGGTGGGCTTTTCAGAAAATTCTTCTGTCATTTCTTCCTTGTCTCAGCCAGAAGATGGTTTACCGGATCCTTTCTTTTTTTGTTTCTTTATTTCTTTCACTCCCTCATCTGACTCAGTTTCTTCTTCATCCTTTTGGCTTTGATAAGCTCTTGAGGCTTTTGTCTTGGATCTCTTACCGGATCCCTGGACTTCCAGTTTTGAGCTTTTGGTTTTGATAGGTGTGGATCCTTTTGATGATCTGGTCCAGGTTGAGGATTCCACCAGAGCACTTTTCTTGCTTTTCTTTTCTGCCTCTTTCTTTTCTTCCTCAGATTTTCTTCTCTTTTCCCGGCTGGCATCAAGTGCCTCTTTTGAGATGCCTAGGCCTTGAGCAATATGCTCTACTTCTTTTCTCACCTTCCTCTTTATCTCAGGTTCCCTGAGTTCTACATGGATCTTTACACTCAGCTCCTCAAAGGTTCCAAACCTTTCTGCCTTTGGATCTTTGGGCTGACTTAGCATGTGTTGAACATGCAGCTCCACTATCTGTTCATCCACTTCATACCCCATGGGCATGATCCAGACAGTCCTTGGCTCCACTGCCTCCATTAGGCACTGATCAGTGTCCACCATAAAGCACACTGAGTCTTTGTATTTTTCAACAAGAGACTGGGGAATTCTCTCTCTTGCTTGCATCATGCTTTGGATGTTTTTGAAGTATCCCCATAGGGCTGTACTTCTTGCTTTGGCATCCCCAAGCCCATGTAGATAGTCTCTTATCTGGACTGCAACAGGTTTGTCATTCTGCCATGCCCATCCACTTGATCCGGGCAGCTCATTCATGAAGTAGAAGAATAGACATAATATAAGAGTACCATACTTAAAGGAATTCTTCTTGTCCTTCTTGATTTTCTGTATATTTTCCATTAATTGGCCTAAGAGTAGTTCGCAGAGATCATATTCTGCATTCTTCCTTAGCATTTCATAGGCAGTATATACTGTAGTTCCGGATATAGAATTCTCCCTGCTGGAGTGATAGATCTTGTATCCTATTATCATGGATGCATACTTGATATCCGGATCTGAAATATCTTCAATGGTCATTGCCCTCTTATCAAATTTTGATCCGGTGGCCTCAGTTACAATGTTGTTCTTGACAGATTTGAGGATAGGTATCCCTCCGGAAGAGTATAGACCAGTTACTACTCTAATTGCCTCTTTTGTGATCTTGCAGGGTCTATTCAGCCATAGGAAGTTGTCATGCATCCTGCTCAGTACATACCGGACCCATTCATCTTCTTCAAAGAAGGGGAAATGAATGAATTGATCAAATTGTTTCTTCTGGATACCCTTATACTCTGGTTTAAGCTCAAAAGCATTGTCTATCAGTTGTTTGTGATAGAGATCTCTCAATTTGAATTCCCCAAATTCCTCAATGCTTGCATGTATGTAAACCCTAATGTCTTCTGTGTGTAAAACTCCGTGAGGAACACTGGAAAATGCTCCTAAGGGATCTACCTCCAATGACTTGTATGGATGTTTCTTAAATTCAGGTCGGGGCCTATCTGAGATTTTTACTATATTTGGAGTAGCCATTTCTTCAAAAGATTTGTAGCAAGATATCGAAAGTGGAAAATACCTTTTGCGTCTTCGGTTGCACGAAGTAGCTGGATTGATTTCTGTATGTAATGACTTTGGCAGGAGATGTTCGGTGATCTTGATGAATTTTGTTGCAGAGCTCCGCTTTTCGCTTCTTCTTAGATGTGGAATGATCAAGTGATTGTTGAGAAATCCCTTATATCATTTCGCAAACCCTAATATCTGTTTGCAATAAATGCTTCACCTATATTATTCTGGTTTGCCTTGTCCGGATAGCTTGAGTATCCCGGATCAGTCCTGATCTATGAACATCATGCGGATCTTTCAATCATGAATAAATCAAGATGACACATTACAGGAACATCCCAAACATCCTGTCCAGTCCGCAGAGTAAAATAATGTACTTCCGGATCTCTCCGGACCCTTTTGTAGTCCTCTGTCATTCCGGAGCATCTCCCGGAACAAGTCTTTACTTGATCGATCACAACTTCTTTATATCTTCATGCGGACCTCTGAAATCTTGTCTGGATCATCTCAGGACTGGTATCTTCAAACCCTTTACTCCGCATCTTGTGCCACATCCGGTACCACTTGATTGGCTGGGGGAACAGGATTTTCTTTGAGTCTCCCCCTGAGCCAGAGCTCACTTTTTAATTTCTGGAAGAAATATCAGCACCAGAGTCTAGTGCGGATCCAACCTCTACATTCTTTGAACTTTTCTTCACCCAAATCTTGCTCATCTGATTCCTAACTTCATCCGCATTCATCTTTTGTTTACCCTTGTCTTGATTCTGATTATACACCAGACCTCTTTTGTCCTGATTCTTGCTTCTACAGACTTTAGCATTATGACCGGACCTATTACAGATTTGGCAAATAACATTTCTTTGCATATTTGACTGATAACCTCTTGATCTGCATTGATTAGCCATATGACCTACTCTATTGCATGTAAAGCATCTACCTTTGAATGATTTGTTTACTTGCATATTTCTGCATTCATGGGATTTGTGTCCATACCTTTTGCAGTTAAAGCACTGTCTGGAGAAGGATGAATTAATCTGATTCATTCTCTTTCTGCACTGATTAACTTTGTGACCAAAGTGGTTGCAGCTGTGGCAGTATCCATTGAAAGATGGATATCTTTGAGCATTGGGCTGTCTTACCAGAGGTCTTCTAGGCCTATTCCTTGGATTTTCTGATCCAAAATTTTTTTGACCGGATCCGGAGCTTTCTCCTTTCTCATATCCCAAACCATACTTGTCATCTGTCCTCTTTTGACTTCCAAGAAGTACTTCAAGTTGGGCAGAACTTATCTTGAATTTTTCTTTATATTCATTTGCTGTTTGAAGATCTCTTTTGAGAGAGGCAATTTGATCCTCAAGTTTTTCTTCATTATCTTTGGCATCTTCAAGATCAGATTCAAGATGTCTGATAATCCTGTCCATCTGGTGGCATTCTTCTGATTTTTCTTTAAGAGATTGTCTTAGATTGTCTTCAGCTTTTCTTTTTTCTTCAATCTCTTGAGTAAACTTTATAGTTCCTGATTCCATTTCATGTCTTAACATAATGACTTCTTTTGATAACTTTTCACATAACTTGGTTTGCTCAGTCAATTCTTCATTTGTATTGCTTTCTTCACTTTGTCTTGCCAATTGTTGGAGCAGCTCCTTTCTCTTTTTCATAGAGAGACTCAATTTGTCCTTTAATTCTCTCATGAATTCATCAGCCTGTTTGAGTCTTTCCTTTAATTCATTGACTTCAGAATTTGACTGTTCAAGATCCTCAAGGGCAGTCTTGAGTTGCTCCCTTAAACCATATGCATCCATTTGAACTCCCAGATCTTCCTCAAGCTATTAGGCTCTATTAGGAGGAACCTTGCTCTGATACCAATTGTTGATAACTGAGAGGGGGGGGTGAATCAGTTATCCTAATTATTTCTTCTTTTGAACTTTCTTATTAATCAATGCAGCATTGAATCAAACAAACAAACATTACCATGAAATGAAAAAACACATGACACAGTATTTTTGACGTGGAAACCCTGTTAAGGGAGAAAACCACGGGGTGATTAACCCAAAGATTATTCTCTGTTAGAAGAATAAGGAATTATAAAAATGGCACTTGCCAATTAGGGCTCACTGCCCGAGCACACTGCTCACAAAGAGGCCCACTGCCTACAAGGAGACACACTGTCTACAAAGTGATAAGAATCACAGTCTTGAACTGATTGGAAGCATCTACATATGCTAGAGTTCAGTTCCAGTTAGGCTCAGTACACTGATCTGCTGCACTTCATCTTTCCTCTGTTCTTTATTCTGCTATCCTTTCACATACCGGATCTTTCTTACTACTTCTGCTCTGTTCTGCACTTATTCGCATATACCTTCACACAATCACACATTTCACAACTAAATCCATCCTCTATATATATCCGCACAAGTAATTTCATCACCTTTCTAGTCGGCATCCGGAACAGTCTAGTTTCTTACAAACTCTGTTCTGTCAGCTGAATCCTTGCTCACCAAGCAATGCGGATCAAGCATATACTTGTAGATATCATTAATCATGTTGGCCAAACATGATTCATGCCTTCACAACCTTTACCATCAACAGTAACACATCCAGAAAATAGTCTGATACTCTGTCAGTCAGTTCTTCCTCTGTTCTCACTGTCTCTCAGGAATCTGGTACTCAACTATTCATATCTTTTTCTTTGTTCATCACCGGAGGCTAAATCCTTGGAATATACTACTCAAGGTAGTCCTCTTGACTTCCCCAAATCCGCACTGCACCAAGACACTTCCTCTGAGAGATCCGGACCAATCTGTCGGACCTTGTCACATGCTCTGTTCTTGTTCACCGGACCACAACAGTCTTCATTCTGACTTCCGGTAGAGACACACCATGACTTGCGGATATGTGGGATGACCTTTGTTGCCATCAATGACAACAACCATGAATCCATATAGTGTCTCTTGCCAACACTCTTTGGCTGCCTCAGAAGACTTTCTCCACATCTCTTCAGACAACAACGAAGAAACCACTTCTTCCATTTTGAATGTGGATGTGGTGCTTCCAATAGCCAGGACAAGATGATCCCATGAGTCTGGCAAAGAATAAAGAAAGGTGATACATCGATCCTCCTCCTCCATCTGTACACTAATAGATGTCAATTGTGCAACCAACATGTTAAAAGCATTCATATGTTCAGCAATAGATCCTCCGTCCTCCATTCGAAGAGAATACAACTTCTTTCTCAGAAAAAGTTTATTAACTAGGGATTTTGCTTGATACGCATCTCCCAACTTCTTCCAAAGTAGTTTTGCAGTAGTCTCCTCATGGACATTTAATAACATAGAATGAACAAGACTAAGTGTTATGAGACCCTTAGCCTTTCGATCCTTAAGATCCCAGTCATCTTGTGACATTGCAACTGGTTTAGTTCCATTAACACTTTCCTAAATGTCTCAGTCAACAAGCATGTCTTCCATCTTGAGCTTCCACAATTCAAAATTACTGCCATTGAACTTCTCCACTTCAAACCTTCCTGATGTACTTGCCATCTCCTTGCTACAATAGAAAATAAAATACTCTACACAGAATCCCACTCAACTTAAGATCAACTAAAAAAACCCCTACCAAACAACTAAGACCAAAACTGGTCAAGCTCTGATACCAACTAAAAGGAAGCTAGGTGTGTGGAAAATGCTTCCTACACTAATCTAATGAGGAGAGGGCTATGCAAATTTAATTTAATCCTTATCACTACATCAACATATCACATTTAACAGAGATATTATAGCAATACACAAGAACCAGAAAGAAGACAGAAGAAGAGAGACAAAGATATACGGTGGGGAAAACTCTTATCGGGTGAAAAACCTCACACTCAGAAACCTGCATAATGTATTAACAAATATTAAAGTTGTTTGCAATACACTTGTAATGCAAGATTCAATGATCTTCGACACTCATGTCAGGAGTCAATCCGGCAGCATAACAATACTTGTAAACCTGTAATACAAACCCTTTTTCCAAGCACCTGTTTATATAGAAAATACAAGGCAATGTTAGACCTATCTTGGGATGGGCGTCCAACTTGGCTTCATGGACCAAAACCCACACCTAAGGACACTTGGTCAACATTGTAGAATGTGCCTGACACTTGTCCACAGCTCCCATCTCAAAGAGGTCACCTATTTCCAAAATGGACTATGACAGATGCTCTTACGACACTTACAACCGTCATATAATCTGTCATAGCAGTTACAACTTACAACTGTAAGAGAATCTGTCATACACATGCTATAAATAGCATATTCTCTTATAACATGTCATAGTCCACCTTGGGGCACCCAAATATGCCTTATTCAAAGATGCTTCAAGACACATGTCATCACTTATCTTACAAACTTCTATTTCTGACTCTTACATGTCATAGATTCATCATAGGAATCCGTCATAACTATTTCAGTCAAACATTCCCTTACACAACATGGAAGATGCCGACACATGACAAAATAATCCTACCACAAAGTGGAATGCCTATCTCCTCATGTGCGGACAAAATTACAGGTTGTCATATTCCATGTAGGATCGACACATCACCGTGCCACATCCCATAATATGACAATATGGAATTTACAAATATTTACAACATAGGCAATTAAATAATAAATAAAAACATTAATAATGTAAAGAATTACCAAGGTTGAGACACCTTAATTCCCAACAGTTCATTCAACTCCCATGATGCACACATAGCCAACCCCCACACAATCACACCCTCCTAGGCCTCTGGAAACAATTTCCCCAAATGACACAAACATTTGACACCACTAAACACAATGGTCTCACATCACCTTCACTCTCAGATGCACATCATAAACTAAGATCCTTCATCAATATTTTCATGATCAATCATCTAACAAATATAAAGTGAATCTATCTCAACAATACAGAACTATAACTGATAATTCTCAAGACTTATTTTAATTTCATTTAATTAAAATGAATGTGATCAACATGCAAATAACCCTAAGACATACAAATTAAACACAACAATTATATACACTATTTACAACTGATGTAGATTTCATTAATAATCTAGACAATTTTGTAGATACTATTAAATATAACTATATAAGCAAGACTAAAAGCCTATAATATAAGAATGCTATAAATCTCTTACACTAGTTAGAATCACAAGGTACAAAACCCAAATCTACAATGAAAGAACCTTGTTCTAAGGTTAGCTTGGGAGGAAAGGAATACAAAACAACAAAACATTCCTATAGATCTAACATCAAAATTCACTTGCAACAGTGCATACACAAGAAATCAGGACATACTAATTTATGCTTCAGGAAAACTAAACCTCGACAACATGACCATATTACGACCACTAATACAATTCCACTCATAATCAACTAATTTCTAAAACAAACTTATAAATCAAATCTTAAATACATTGTTTACAAACCTAAATTCCAAACCTACTTATCATATTTCTACTAATAAATTGTAATAAAATCAATATCAATTTAAATTAAATTTATCAACATTAATATACAATCACTTTATCCAAATTGAATTCTTCTAATTCTATTCTATATAGATTTAATAGCCTTCTTATAACCTAGCAAACAACCAAAATAAGTAGAGTTATTGTTGATGCAACTAACTGTTTTAACAAAGACGAAACGGGTGAGAGGTAGACAGTCAAAAAATATTTATACTGTATACGCCTAAAAATGACACGTCTAAATAAATATTTCTTAATATTTATTCCATGCTTATTCTTCTATTAATAAATAAATAAATCAATTTATTTATTCAATTCACATTCCTCTAAATTAATTAAATATCGAAATATTTAATTACCTCTTCTAAAGTCAAAATTAAATAAAATCCTTTATTTAATTAATCTCTTCCAAAAAATTAATAATTCTTAATTATTTAATTAAATCAAATCATTATTCTAAATTTAAATAAATCAATCAAATTTATTTAAATCCTCTCAATCTCTAAAAATAAAATATAATAAAATATTTTATTTATTCTTCCAAATCATGCACAAACAATTAAATAAATTTATTTATTTAATTTGCTTTCTTATCTTCTAATTCTTCCAAAATCTCCTAAATTAAATAATACCAATTATTTAATTATTTCTTCTAATAATATCTTCTCTAAATTTAAATAAATCAAATATTTATTTAAGTTGTTTATTTCTTCTAAATTGAGTTATCTCTTAATATAATTCAATCCTTGTTAGCATGCAATTGAATATTCTAAATATTTAATTGAGCTAAAATATCTTTTATCCTCATGCAATTTCCATTCTCTAGTTCTATTTTCTTAACTGATTAATTTATTCTTTGAATTGATTTTAATCTCTTCAGTTAATTCATTCTTCTATTTTATTAATTCCTCTCATGCAAAATAGGGCAAGACACTTGTCTTCTTCCTATTCGCACGTTCCTCAACCATTCTATATAGTTGATCTTCTCTTTCTCGAGTCTATAAATTGAACCCTCTTCCTTCATTTCATTCATCCAAGCTTTAAGTAAACTTACTTTGTAGTAATTACAGCGCGCCTTTGGCACTAATTCCTTCATTGCTTGCGATCAACACTCGTTACTACACACTACTATCATTGTTGTGAAGCTCATCTTCATGGCGAAACTATCATAGCCATTCTCAATTGATATCTTGGAATCATAGCAAGGAAGTGCACCTTTTGAGGGCCATATTCATAGACAAGATCATTTGTGATAGGCTATTAATGGAAGCTGAGAATTAAAGGAGGTTTGCTTTGTATTGTTCATTGTTTGATTGATCTCTTTTGTTCATTATTTCATTGAGATTTGGGTATCATTTATATTTATATATTAATTATTCATTTAGATCCAATTTTCCCTCAACATTTTTGGCACCCACTGTGGGGCCTTGCCCTGATTTAATCCAAAAACTAAGTTTTTTTTGTGCTGCGGTTTCGTACACAGGAGGATTGAGAGAATAGGTGTTGAGCATTCAAAGGGTGTAACCTTAGCTCAAAAGGTTTCGAGGTTTTGTCAAAAACATCAAAATTCTATCTGGTTATCTCTTGCTTTTTACAGAAAGTGTATGGATATTAAGAAAAATAGATCACAAATCCGTGTCCCTATTTTTAGCAATTTCATGAAATTAGGCATAACTGTGTATTTTTAGCTCAAAATATTTCTGGGTTTTGTTGAAAACGTCAAAATCTAGGTATTTTTATAGTAAGTGCATGAATTTCAAGAAAAATAGATTCCAATATGTGTCCCTATTTTTAGCCCATGCTTGCTTTTTTTTGGCCTATTTTTAATAATTTCATGAAATCAGACATATCTTTTGTATAAGCAGTCAAATTTCCACGAAACCAGTGGCGTTGGAAAGCTGGTTGTCCCAACTTTTCTATGGTGAAAGAATTTTGAGGTATTTTTATCAGATTTGTCAGGTACACTCAGTCAAAGTCAACCCTTCTTTGCAAAACTTTAAATAGTCATAACTTATGCAAAATTTATTTAATTTTCACATTTTTTTTTGAAATTGCATAGAATTTCATGTAGAATCTAATTGTAATATCTAATCTAGTGTACCGAATCATTATTATCAGATTTTTCTAGATTGCTCATTTTTCACCTAATAAGTTAAGCGTTTTTCATTCAATTGATTTTATGTTAACTATTGAGTTTTTGGTGGAACTAATCAACTTTTTGCAGCCTCTTATTACTCAAACAAAGCAAGTGGGTTTTCCTAACATGTTCATGCAGGACGAGCGTTGAAGAATTAAAAACCTATCACACTAAGTCTTAGGAACAAATTGCTTTCTTAAGGGACAATTAAACAAATCATATTTGCAATCTAAGTCTTTGGAACATATTACTTACTTAAGGGACAAAACATCTTTTTGCAATCCAAGTCTTAGGAACATATTGCTTTCTTAAGGGACAATGGACATGAATGCAAAAAACACTTCAATTTTCTAAGGGACAATGGACATGAATGCCAAACACTTCAATTTCATAAGGGACAATTGACAACTACAATCGCGTGTGTGCCCAAGTAGCTAATTCATTCAGTCTTTTTCATTTTAATTAGGGGAAAAGAACCACTATCTTTCATGTTTTTGGGAATGATACCAGGCCTATGTTCTCCCCTATCTTGGGTGACCAAAATGCTAGACATATCATTTTTGCATGTGTTTTTCCTTTAGAGAGGCCTGCCCTTGGATACACATCTATCCTTGGGGAATGACCTTAAGTGGTAACAAGCTAAAGCCAAGCTCTGCCAAGCCACTATAAATAAATTGTGTTTGGAGTGAAAGCTTCAAACAACGAGTGCAGTTGTGTTATACCGATAGCCAACCTCCCCCAAAATCCTCCAAGGCACAACCCTTGCAGGCTAGGAGGCTCCATAACAGAGAGTAGTGTTGCCGCATGTATAACCACTTGAATGGTTGCCTTCATTAAACACCTTTTGTTCTAGTGGCCAAAAACCCCTGTAATCCATTTGAAGCCTAGGAGTGTACTTGCTTTTCTTTTTAGTCCAAAAAGAGTCAAAAAAATTACAAAAAAAAATAAAAAACCATGAAAACATTCTTTGTGTTTGATGTGTCTTCTTGCCATAATTAAAGAAAATTAGATCAAAGAGACCATATTGCAACCAATAAACTAAAAAAAAACACACTTGAAAATGTGTCAAACTTTGCAAAAACATTCAAAAAGACCAGAGCTGCGCATTTATCTTATGAAGCTACACTTTTGTTTTGACCTACTACACATTTACTATGACTTCCTATGCATATATCACCTATTGTTGCACATTTGCTATTTACTAGTACTGCGCATTCATAATGACTTGCTGCGCTTATACCCTCTACTTCTGTGCTTCTATTTTTGTGCATGCGTAACAGTGAGTACTTCCACGTCTTTTGCAAGAAAATTTTCCACCTTTCTAAGTACCCATTTCGGTCTTGTGTCAGTTTCTATGGAGATGACAACTAAATTAGAAGAGCTTGCTTAAGAACTCAAATACCTAAAATTGCAATTAACCTTAGACACCTCACCCCAAGGTCGTATAGAAATTTCTCAAGAACTCAAAGTCATACAACAACACTTGGCAATCTTACAAGCTGAACAGGCCAGTGCTAGCTACTCCTCACCCTAAAATTGTTCATTCTCTGCCCGTCTTAATGATACTCGTGACAAGGCAAGCACCACCTTAGGTTGGAAATCATATACCACTCTATCTACTAGTCTTCCCTCACCATCTCCATTAACACATGGCCCAAAGCATACTAATCCTACCATGGAGAACTCCAAGTCCACCTATCCATTACCTCACTCCTCTACCTATACGCCTACCAATGATGTGATCCAAGGGCTACTAACAAAGAGTCAACCATGTCCCCAAATTCTAGTCCTTGACCTTATCAAAGATTCTTCCAATTCTATGTCAAATCCTACAACCCCATCATGGAGTCCGCAACCCCTTGAGCATATTGAAAAACCTCCTACCATGAACCAAAGTCAAGCTTCGCCATACTTTCATGTTGTTGACCAAAGTCCTATCCAAGAGGCCTCTACCTCCACTTCAATTCAAGAACACCAAGCCTTATGTCAAGATCACACTTTAGAGCATGTGGAAACATCAACTCCTTGTCTAAATCAAGATCAAAGCACTCCCATCCGACCCCTACATAACCTCTATTTTTTCGATGATCCTATACCTATGCATGAGATAGAGATCCAATTTTGGCCCCTCCATAACCTATATCTTTTCTATGATCAAGTTATTATCATTGATGAAGAACCTATACAAGAGAACATTAATCCCATCACACTAAATCCTATCTATGATCAAGTAGACCATGATGACCCTCTTAGCCCACTTTATGCATTCCATGGTTCAGAGCCTATAACCCCATCTAGTCCTATCCAAGATCCAACAAATTCCACTTCCCTTGATGAGATACTTGCCTCCCAAGCAAGCATAGAAGATCAAACCAATAATACTCATCTGCCATCCATTATCGACCATGCTGCAAATCCCCCACCATATATCCTTGGTCTTACTACCTTCATTCATGAGTGTTCCTCCTTAGAACACCAACAACCATTATCCTCTATCTCACCTTCTCCATCCAATAAGGAACTTTTGTCTAGTGTTCCACCTACACATAATCCCACTGTCCACCGCATACTCCAACATATGAACTATCGAGGTAAAGGCTTAGGCTTTCATGAACAAGGTATTTTGGAGCTCGTCCACGTCAATGTTCCTCCTCCATATAGCCTTAGATACACACCCCAAGGTGAAAAATTTCAATATGTTGGTACTTCCTCCACTCCTCCTAAATCCCCCACTTTCCATCGCAAACCCTATCATATCCCCAAAACATATGTCACCATTCCACCTCCATCATCCTACAATTGTCAAAAGCATGTGACCATACGCCTTCCACCATCCAATCTACCTCCACTATTTCCAACTCCTAACATCCCTCCATGCATTTTACCACCACTTCTTTCAATGCCTTATCCATCCATCTATGAATCTTCTAACAATCCCAATCATGACCAATAGATGCACGTGTTGTCTAAACAAAGAACTTCCTCAAACTCCACTTCCACCATCTCAAGAAAATTCAGCCATAAAAATTTGGATGCCTCTACCTATCAAGTCAAAAATCCTAAGAGTCCTCATGACCTAGGATACAAAATCCAAGAAACAAAGAAGCATCCTTCTCAAGAGCAATATACACCCACACACCTATATGCCAAACTGAAAAAGGTGTGGGTCCACATCCAAAAAATGATTACCTCTGAAGCTGCACAAAAACTATATACACCCAAGCCCATACCTTCACAGGTACTATCTAAAAGAAAAATGGCTTGGGTACCTAAGAAAAAATCTATCAAGTCAAATGAGGTATCCACCTCTCAAGAATCTCAACCATCCACTTTCTCCCATTCCATCCAAAAGTCTCAAATTCCTCCATCCCAAATGACAAGCAAAGCTTAGAAAAATACTCAGTCTAGGTGGATCCCTACAGGCCTAAGTCATTCATCCACAAGCAAAAGTCTTCGTTGCTTCCTACACTACTTTCCCATCACCAACTTCAATGTTTATCATGGTATGTGCAACCATTGGTCATGATTCCCTTCCATCCCACAAATATTTTCATATACCTCCATCTCCCCTTCCTTCCACTATTACCCTACATATCTTCTCCATCCTACTCCCATGGTCCATACTTTTGCATAAGCCTTCCCTCCATATTCTACATCATCATCCACTATCACACCCTTCCATAAACCATTATCTACCATTCTCCATCTCACTGTCATGCAGTCTCCTACCAAACATCTATGAGAACACCTGACATGGTCCATGCGGCGACATATTTCTAGTGGGACTATCACCTTTCATGGAACCTAGTAATTGAGGCCCTCTCTTCGATACCCGCTTCTCCTATCCAAATGTTTCAAAAAAAAAAGAAAAGAAAAGAAAAGAAAAATCCCTTCATCCAATGGTGAAAATCTGGCAAACAGGCGCCTTGGATAAGTACCATGATGAAAACCTGGCAAACAAGTGTCGTGTGTAAGTTGATCTTCTATGTCACCTACACTTGGGGGCACCTTGTCTCATCGGCATATCACTATTCTCCTATCAGTTCCCTTCCATACCATTTCCTATCCTATCCTTCTAGTTGTTACCTACCTATACTATCCAGTCTATCTTAAATCTTCCATTCCCCTATTTTCTTGATCTTGATAAAGATTGGGAGCACAATGTTGACAAATGTTTTAGGTGTCTCTTAACATACCTTATCGCTCCAAGTCATGCAAATCCTTCATTATCCTCTTATCCTCCTATTGTCATAAGATTTGCCATAAAAAACCCTAAGTATTATACCTACAATGGGGCACGTTATTCCTATGCGACATAGTCCTTGGAGATCACATCTTTAGTTTCTTCTATCTACACATTCGTGTCTACTATTACCCATCCTCATACCTACTTGTTCCATTCTTTATCACCCTTACATCTATCTATCCATGGTGTTTCCTTGTCATAAGTATCATCTGATTCGTATCCATTCCATATCTGATCCATATCTATTCCATATCTGATCCTTATCCGATCCATATCTATTCCATATTGTGTCTCATCAGATCCATATTTGATTCATATCTGTTTCATATTGTGGCTCATCTGATCCATATCTTAGGTCATAGGGTCAACCTCGAACTACGTTGCCTCTACGTTGTCATGTAGGCAAGGCCATTTACAATGAACCCTTGAGGCTCCATCTTTTCATCCATCCCATTTCTTGTCATCTATCCTCTAGTCCATCCATGGTCCATTAGGGTTCACCCTAAACTATGTTGACTTTGTGTCGTCACATAGGCAAGGCCATTTATCAATGAGCCCCCAAGGCACTAGGTCAGTCCCTTAGGGTCTGTCTCAACAATAAGGATTGTGGAATCTTTCACCAGCTAAGCAAACGCAAAGCAAAGCCCGCTTTCTAGAATAAATCTTGACACAAAAATATCAACCTATCCAACGCAAAGCAAACAAGTACCCACACACTCTAACTGATTCTATCTAAATTATGGAAAGAAAAACGCATCTAAATGCAAGAATGTTTTGTGTTTGTGATCAGGTTAACTTATAGGGTCTTGATTTTTGTTATTATGTCTTCCTATGCTACTCAAGGATGTCAAAATCTAGAGATGCTATGATGGGGGCATAATCATTTTTCTTTGTTTGTTGTTTGTGGATTAAACTTTAGTAATGTGAAGCCATGTCTAACGACATGATCGGAAAAATATCATCGAGGACATCAAAGGTCTAACATGAAAGAGGGCAATCCTTGTCTGTTGATATGCAAGAAATACTCAGGTCATCTTGGTTTAATTATACCTAGATGCTTGTATTAACTTGCTAAAGAAAAATCCATGTAAACAATACTCAGGTCATCTTGGTTCAATTATACCTAGATGCTTGTATTAAATTACAACATTCAGAAAAAGTACCCAAAAAAATCGGCCAATGATGAAATAAGCACTTCAAAATACTTGCACTGTCAAGATTTCAAAAGAAAAGCATCCATCATACATCCATTATACATCCATATATCCGTATCCCATGCAATAAATGATCCAAACAATGCAAAGCATCAATACAAATTAAAGCTTGTGATTCTTTATGTCGAGTCATTCTTCTGTCAAATCAACTTTCCATCTATCATTGTATCTCTCGTCAACAGTTCTAGTTATCAATCCGAGCAATGATCCAAATGCAAGTCCATCCTTAATCTATACCAACCAAGTCAAGTCAATCTTGTACAAATGATCCAATCATAATTAGTGGTCTTGATCCTTGTCTGGTCGTAGACCAACTCAGTCAATTATAATCAATCAATTATCTCATACAAGATGTTGCATTGTCGAAATCAGACCAACACATGCATCTTACACAACATGCTTCATTTCTTGAAACCAGACATTATCCTTCATGTTTGCTCTAGGGATCTATCGTTCCTCGCCATGACAACACACCTACCATGTTGGTCTAGGGATATATCATTCCCCGCCATGACAACACTGTCATATATCGTTATCGGTATATCGTTGGTTTACCACTTGACAGGGGCAATACCTTATTTGTTCTTGTATCATTTGTGCATACTTGCTTACTTGCTTGTGTGTGTTATCATTCTATCTTGCATCATGTATCATTCAGCTTTTTCTTCATCCTCACTCATTTTTCACCTTCTTTATCGTGAGATTGTCTGTCTCATGCCTTCCGCCTTTCTTCCCATCCAATCTCCTGAGGGGCCATCCTACCATTGTTAAACTTGTACCAGGGGCAAACAGGGGCATGTATCATTATTCAACAATCGATTTGTTTGAAGCAACGCCGTAAACTGCATTGCATCAAAGAGGGGCAAAATGTATACGCCTAAAAATGACACGACTCGGTCTAAATAAATATTTCTTAATATTTATTCCATCCTTATTTTTCTATCAATAAATAAATAAATAAATTTATTTATTCGATTCACATTCCTCTAAATTAATTAAATATCAAAATATTTAATTACCTCTTCTAAAGTCAAAATTAAATAAAATCCTTTATTTAATTAAACTCTTCCAAACAATTAATAATTCTTAATTATTTAATTAAGTCAAATCATTCTTCTAAATTTAAATAAATCAATCAAATTTATTTAAATCCTCTCAATCTCTAAAAATAAAATATAATCAAATATTTTATTTATTCTTCCAAATCATGCACAAACAATTAAATAAATTTATTTATTTAATTTGCTTTCTTATCTTCTAATTCTTCCAAAATCTCTTTAATTAAATAATACCAATTATTTAATTGTTTCTTCCAATAATATCTTCTCTAAATTTAAATAAATCAAATATTTATTTAAGTTGTCTATTTCTTTTAAATTGAGTTATCTCTAAATATAATTCAATCCTTGTGCACATGCAATTGAATATTCTAAATATTTAATTGAGTTAAAATATCTTTTATCCTCATGCAATTTCCATTCTCTAGTTCTATTCTTTTAACTGATTAATTTATTCTTTTAATTGATTTTAATCTCTTCAGTTAACTCATTCTCCTATTTTATTAATTCCTCTCATGCAAAATAGAGAAAGACACTTGTCTTCTTCCTATTCGCGCATGTTCCTCAACCATTCTATACCATTGATCTTCTCGCTCTTTCTATACCGTTGATCTTCTCTTTCTCGAGTCTATAAATTGAACCCTCTTCCTCCATTTCATTCATCCAAGCTTTAAGTAAACTTACTTTGCAGGAATTATAGTGCGCCTTTGGCATGAATTCCTTCATTGCTTGCGATCAACACTCGTTACTACACACTACTATCATTGTTGTGAAGCTCATCTTCATGGAAAAGCTATCATAGCCATTCCCAATTGACATCCTGGAATCATAGCAAGGAAGTGCACCTTCTGAGGGCCATATTCATAGACAAGATCATTTGTGATAGGTAATCAATGGAAGCTGAGAATTAAAGGAGGTTTGTTTTGTATTGTTCATTGTTTGATTGATCTCTTTTGTTCATTATTTCATTGAGTTTTGGGTATCATTGATAATTATATATTAATTATTCATTTAGATCCAATTTTCCCTCAACACATACCTCCAAAATGACAAACTGGGTAAGGCTAGTTTTTGGATATGATTTAGATAACTAGGTTGTACACCACATATAAAACATTAGAAAGAACCCAATTTGTAAAAATAAAGTTATGGCTACCACAATAGACTGTAAAAACAGAGATGAAATCGGTGAGAGATAGATAGTCATAAAAAATTTGTATCTCAAAAATGACAAACTGGGTAAGGCCGATTTTTGAAAATGATTTGGATAACTAGGTTGTGCACCATTTATAACAAAATTAGAGGAACCCGGTTTGTAAAAATAAAGTTATGGTTGAGGTAACAAACTGAAAAAATAGAGATGAAATGGGTGAGAGATAGACAGTCACAAAATATTCATATCTCCAAAATGACAAACTGCGTAAGGTTGATTTTCATATATGATTTGGATAACTAGGTCTTACACCATATATAAAAAGGTTAGAGGAACAGATTTCATAAAAATAAAGTTATGGTTGATGTAACAAACTGAAAAAAAATAGAGATGAAGTGGGTGAGAGATAGACAGTCACTTCAATAGGTGATTCCCAGAAATGCAATGATACAGACATGCACAATTGGATCTGATAAAAAGGCTTCTAACCCCTCAAGCAAATTACAATCAATAGGAAAAATCATAAATCAAACATTTGTTTCAACAGAAAACTGAGATAGAAATTAGAACCAAAGGAACCTGATTTCGCTTGATTGATTGTGCTAAAGATTCAATGCTGGGTTCAACTGCTGCAGCCACAAACCAGTCTCTCCCATCTCCTCACTCCCCCCAAAAGTTCCATTTGCTGAAGATTATTATGAGAGAGAAATCCCCCCAATATCTTCCAGAAGATTCCCCCCATTAAAGGCAATAAATTCTACCTAAATCCCTTTCTTACAATTTGCTATTTTTTTGCATTTACAACTAGACCAAACAATATTTTTTTTATCTTATTTATTTCCTTTACAACTAGAAAAGAATCATTTTTATTCTTATTTATTTAGTATTTACTATATATGAGTTTTATGACAACTCATAAATATTATCTATTTTTATTGCCACCTAACACAACATTTAATTATATTAATTTATTTATTCATCTTTAACTAGTATTTACATTTATTATTATTTTTTAATTATTTATTTCCATAAAGTCAAATTCTTATAGACATTTATATTTATTTATTTAACAAAAATACTTTCATAAGTAATAATATTATTTTAATGCAACAATTAACCAAAGCAGCAATCAAACAATGCCAAACTGAATTATCCAAATGCTAAATAATACCTGACATAATGCACGATTGAAAGCATGACCACAATGATAGTGACTGACCATTACACCCATACAGACAACACTAACTCGGTGCAAAACTGGATACTCATCCTTTTCAAGGATGATGGCTAACTAGAGGATCATATGTCATCTCCATTCAATAGTTTCCATTTGGTTTAAGGCACGCTTAGACCTATCAATTTAGGTGGAGTCGATGCCTGATACCTAAAACTTGCAATAACCAAAAAATGGTCGAACATATAGATGTAGATATAATCATACAATCAAACACACCGTGAAAAGAAATCGCAGCGTAGCAGGATACTAACGCATGTGTAATGCAACACTGTTCCTCTCACAAACACACATCAAACAAGTAACCACATAACGCATAATAATCAGTACCTAATCAACCAGATAAGAAACATCATTAGATAATCATGTGATGCACATAATAAGATTGATTCACATAATCAATTAAGTCCATAAAGTTGTCATATCATATGCATAACTCAAGTAAATATCAGTGTCGCAACAAGATTATTTATAAAACATACTAACTGTCATATGAAACCACATGAGGATAATCAGGAATGTCACCAACATGAATGTAGCATCTACCAACATCATATAACGTACAACATCAACTGTCTAACATATCCTAAATATTCCTATTATTTTACCTTCACCTTCATGCTCCTTACCAAACCACCTGCACATCCAAGGCAAGAATGGAGGGGCACTACATCCTCCCCCCCTAAAATTTGACTTACTCCTAGAAGTCACAGACTAGGGTGGAAACATAACATATTAGTATTGCAATTTTCTATTGCCAACAAATGCATCCATATTAAGCAATTGTTCATAAGACAAGCACAATCATTCAATAAAGACAAGGACATTAATTCCTCACCTTGAGATGTATCATGTGATCTACTTATAACCAATCACACATATTTTGAGAATTTCAAACAAATTAAAGAATTGCATTCACATATAAACAAGGAAAAATGCATCTCATCTCTTATTTCCACTATGGTTCCAACTAATTACCAAACATGCAAGTACAATTCTCCGCGGAGTCTTCCCTTGTACATACTATCAAAGGCTCGAAATGAACATAATAAAAACAACACTTAGCATGAAACACGTCCAAGAAAAACAAACATTTGGAATAGCCACCATAGAAATTAAAAATTTGCAAACCCAAGTGGGGAAATAATTAAATTCAATCTTAAGTCACAAAATGCTTGCAATTTTCAACAATAATTCAAGTATAAAGAAAGGAGTTTTGGTGGTGACTCCTATCATTAGAGAGTTCAAATAAAACAAACTCACTGTTAGCCCACCAACAGTACATAAAACAACTATAAAAAATTCCCAAACAACAAAATTACAAACATACCCACATCACGGTGTGACTAATTTCAGCCATAAAAGGGAGTATCCGCTACACAACACCCAAGGACACAAGGTCCAAAATTTGTTAGAGAACGTACAACAAACACATAGACAATTAAGTTAACTACATCTTCTTATCTAAGAAACTTTTATACAAGGATTTGAGGTAACACAGTCCCTACTTATTTACAAAAGTTTTCTATCTTTAATGCAGTACAATTCCTTTTTACCAAACTATGAACATATACAATTACTTCTTATGAAAAAAGATACTTATAGAGGAAATGTATTATGTCACACACAAGAATAATTCAAAATTCTAATTGACTTACACTATCACATTCATGATCTCCTGGGTCCAACATAGGCTCCAAGTTGATCTTCTGCACACGATTCTTACACAGGCATACACAATGAGAACTTTCATAAACCACAACAAAACTTCCACATGAGGTCATGGCCAACTAGGAGATAGATAACAGGTTATCAAGCAACTACTTTAAGATGTGACAACACCACATAACCTCATGACTCACAATGCATGATGTTATGAAATGATAAAATCATTCCAATACTTACACATATACAAAAACGATGCAATTAACATAAAGATGGTATGGTGCTTCAACACCCATAGCTAAACATAACCCCTAAGTATAATTACTTCACCAAACCAGTGAACACAAAAACCATTGACCTTACACAACACCCACATAGAATGGGTATAGGACATTCACATCACTAGAGGGGCAAATACCACACTCTGAATCACATGCACTAATAGTAACCATGCTTCTTTCTTCTAAAGCACTAGAGACCACAAGAGGAACTCAAGGACTCAACAAATCAGCAAGCACTAACATTCAGGAAACACATATTGTCAGATGCATCATCACATTTTCAGAAATTAAGGAGGCAAAACACATAGAAGACACATAAGTACAACAAGGCATAAATAATTTATTTCTTCCATAATCAAAGACCAAGTCTATAAATTTATCAACCTTCTGACATCATACTAAGGCACATAGGTGAGAGGTACTATTAGCAAATCGTAACAAGTAGAAAAATGCTTAACCTAGAGTAAGAACAACAATCTAGAGATCCCAGTTTTGTAACCTGGCTCTAACATGAAATGTAATGCCCCTGCCATGACACCCTAGGGAACAACTCAACTATGCTATACAAAGGACCAATTTTTTTTTTAAGAAAGAAATAACAAGAAATGTAAATCATATTTAATCATACATCAAATTAAGTTGTATCATGTAGGGATTCCACGGCTGCATTACTAACCACTATTAACCATATCTAACCAACATTATGAATTAACTAACAACCATGGTTCATTCTAATCTAATTGCATCAAATGAATAAACACATACATTTCCATATTATATCAGCAGATAAGTAATCATGAAGATCCTACAAAAAGGATACAAGTACATATACAATTTCCTTTACAAGAGAGTACAATATTACATTATTTACAATATTGCTTTCTTGATTACATTGGAGTATATACATCAAGATAACAACACAAGATTCAACTGATATACAAGAATGGAACATGAACATAAGTATCTATCTCCTCAAGATAGAACAAGATCTGTAATCTGATATAAAAGGTACATCCTTCTCGCACACGAATAACATGGGAAACCAATGGATATAAAAGCACAACCACTTGACCATGTAGAAGCCTAAGGTCCACCCCTTGTGCTAGGAGATAAAAATAAGGTCCCACTAAGCAAATAGTCAAGAAGACATTAGGCTAACATGTGCAAGGACTACACATGACTCCAATACAACACTGGTCAATATGAACATCATAATTAACTCAAACAACACTTCCAGAGGTAATCACACAATAAAAGAGGAAAACACACTTAGGGAATGCTAGGCTATAGTAGGGAAGAGTGTCATCACATGGTCCTAACAAGGGTTATCCTGGTAGTCTCTCACCGGATGCCAGCCCCCATCCATGGGTTATCCTGACCTTCTAGATGCCGGCCCCCATCTATGGTTATCCTGGTAGTCTCTCACTAGACACTAGCCCCATGGGGTGACATGTAGAACTAACATTCCTTTTGTGAGGACAAGGAAGTTGATCTTGCCAACCATGGCCTTCTCATCCCATTCTTATCCTAAACGAGCACTACAGGCATGGGTGAGCCATCAAATTATCTTATTTAGTGTGGAAAATACCCAACCCTCTAAATTTATTATTATGTTATCACCATATTAAAAACTTCCAATGGGTTGTCCTGGTAGCCACTTTGGGTACCGGTTCGACATTGAAATCCATTCCCCTACCTACATCTAGAAGACCCTATCCATGAAGCAAGACAATTACCATCACAATGACAAGTAACATATATAATGCAAGGCATTTACCTTCTTGCACACAAAACATAATCACAGGGACCAATTCTTATATCCTTGTCCCAAAACATAAACCAAGCATCAACTATCACATTCTCATCATGATGCATTTACAACACAAAATACACATCATGTTTCACATCACACAGAGCAAGGCATTATCCATCTTGCATAGTCATCATAACCACATGAATAGGTACACTGAGCAAGGCATTATCCATCTTGCACATGTATCATACCAACATGAATAGGAGGCAACATTTCAAGCATGCAGTTCATTCAACTCACATGATGCACACATAGCCAACCCCCACACAATCACACCCTCCTAGGCCTCTAGAAACAATTTTCACAAATGACATAAACACTGGACACCACTAAACACAATAGTCTCACATCACATTCACTCTCAGATGCACATCATAAACTAAGATCCCTTATCAATATTTTCATGACCAATCATCTAACAAATATAAAGTTAATCTATCTCAACAATAGAGAACTGTAACTAATAATTCTCAAGACTTATTTTAATTTGATTTAATTAAAATGAATGCGAACAAGATACAAAGAATCCTAAGACATACAAATTAAACACAATAATTATTTACACTATTTACAACTGATGTAGATTTCATTAATAATCTAGATAATTTTGTAAATACTATTAAATATAACTGTATAAGCAAGACTAAAAGCCTATAATATTAGAATGCTATAAATCTCTTACGCTAGTTAGAATCACAAGATACAAAACCCAAAGCTACAATGACAAAACTTTGTTCTACAGTTAGCTTGAGAGGAAAGGACTATAGAACAACAAAACATTCCTATAGATCTAACATCAAAATTCACTTACAACATCGCATACACAAGAAATTAGGACATAGTAATTTATGCCTTAGGAAAACTAAACCTCAACAACATGACGCTATTATGACCACTGATACAATTTATACAGGTTCCATTTACCTTATACAATTCCACTTGTAATCAACTAATTTCTAAAACAAACTTATAACTCAAATCTTAAATACATTGTTTACAAACCTAAATTCGAAACCTACTTATCATATTTCTACAAATAAATCTTAATAAAATCAATATCAATTTAAATTAAATTTATCAACATTAATATACAATCACTCTATCCAAATTGAATTCTTCTAATTATATTCTATATATATTTAATAACCTTCTTATAACCTAACAAGCAACCAAAATAAGTAGAGTTATTGGTGATGCAACTAACTGTTTTAATAGAGATGAAACGGGTGAGATGTAGACAGTCAATATATATATCTCTCCAAAATGACAAACTGGATAAGGCTAGATTTTGGATATAATTTCGATAACTAGGTTGTGCACTATATATAAAAAATTTAAAAGAACCCAATTCATAAAAATAAAGTTATGGCTACCGTAACAGACTGTAAAAATAGAGATGAAATCGGTGAGAGATAGACAGTCACAAAATATTCGTATCTCCAAAATGACAAACTGGTTAAGGTTGATTTTAAAAAATGATTTGGATAACTAGGTCGTGCACCATATATAACAAATTAAAGGAACCTAGTTCATATAAATAAAGTTATGGTTGACGTAAGAGACTAAAAAAATAGAGATGAAATGGGTGAGAGATACACAGTCACAAAATATTCATATCTCCAAAATGACAAACTGCGTAAGGCTGATTTTTAGATATGATTGGGATAACTAGGTTGTACACCATATATAAACAAATTAGAGGAACCCAGTTCGTAAAAATAAAGTGATTGCTGATGCAACAGACTAAAAAAAATAGAGACGAAGTGGGTGAGAGATAGACAATCACTTCAATCGGTGATTCCCAGAAATGCAATGATACAGACATGCACAATTGGATCTGATAAAAAGGCTTCTAACCTCTCAAGAAAATTACAATCAACAAGAAAAATCTTAAATCAAACATTTACTTCAACAGAAAACTGAGACAGAAATTAGAACCAAAGGAACCTGATTTCACTTGCTTGAATGGGCTGAAGATTTGATGTCGGGTTCAATTGTTGCAACCACAAACCAGTCTCTCCCATCTCCTCTCTTCCCCCAAAAGTTCCATTTACTAAAGATTATTATGAGAGAGAAATCCCCACAATATCTTCTAGAAGATTCCCCCCATCAAAGGCAATAAATTCTACCTAAATCCCTTTCTTACAATTTGCTATTTTTTTCTATTTACAACCAAACCAGACAATATAGTTTTTTTATCTTATTTATTTTATTTACAACTAGACAAGAATCATTTTTATTCTTATTTATTTAGTATTTACTATATATGATTTTTAGGACAACTCATAAATATTATCTATTTTTATTGCCACCTAACACAACATTTAATTATATTAATTTATTTATTCATCTTTAGCTAGTATTTACATTTATTATTATTATTTTAATTATTTATTTCCATAAACTCAAATTCTCATAAAGACATTTATACTTATTTATTTAACAAAAATGCTTTTATAACTAATAATATTATTTTAATGCAACAATTAACCAAAGCAACAATCAAACAATGTCAAACTAAATAACTCAAATGCCAAATAATACCTGACATAATGCACGATCGAAAGCATGACCACAATGATAGTGACTGACCATTACACCCATACAGACAACACTTATTAGGTGCAAAACTGGATACTCATCCTTTTCAAGGATGATGGCTAACTAGGGGACCATATGTAATCTCCATTCAACAATTTCCATTGGGTTTAAAGCACACTCAGACCTATCAATTCAGGTGGAGTCGATGCCTGATACCTGCAACCTGCAACAACTAAAAAATGGTTGAACATATAGATGTAGATATAATCATACAATCAAACACACTGTGAAAGGAAATTGCAGCGTAGCAAGATACACACGCATGAGTAATGTGACACTATTCCTCTCACAAACACATCAAACAAGTAACCACTTCACACATAATAATCAGTAGTTGATCAACTAGATAAGAAACATCATCAGATAATCGTGTGATGCACATAATAAGATTGATCCACATAATCAATTAAGTCCATAAAGTTGTCATAACATATGCATAACTCAAGTAAATATTAGTGTCAATAATATTATCAATAAAACATACTAACTATCATATGAAACTGCATGAGGATAATCAAGAATGTCACCAACATGAATGTAGCATCTACCAACATCATATAATGTCAAACATCAACTATCTAACATACCCTAAATATTCCTATTATTTTACCTTCACCTTCATGCTCCTTAGCTAGACCACCTGCACATCCAAGGTAAAAATGGAAGGGCACTACATCCTCCCCCCCTAAAACTTGACTTACTCCTGGAAGTCACAGACTAGGGTGGAAACGTAACATATTAGTATTGCAATTTTCTATTGCCAACATACGCATCCATATTAAGCAATTGTTCATAAGATAGGCACAATCGTTCAATAAAGACAAGGACATCAATTCCTCACCTTAATATGTATCATGTGATCTACTTATAACCAATCACACATATTTTGAGAATTTCAAATGATTTAGCGAATTGCATTCACATATTAACAAGGAAAAATACATCTCATCTCTTATTTCCACTATGGTTCCAACTAATTACCAAACATGCAAGTACAATTCTCCGCGGAGTCTTCCCTTGTACATACTATCAGAGGATCAAAATGAACATGATATAAACAACACTTAGTACAAAACAGGGCCAAGAAAAACAAACATTCGGAATAGCCACCATAGAAATTAAAAAATTGCAAACCCAAGTGGGGAAATAATTAAATTCAATCTTAAGTCACAAAATGCTAGCAATTTTCAACAATAGTTCAAGTATAAAGAAAGGAGTTTTGGCGGACACTCCTATCATAAGAGAGTTCAAAGAAAACAAATTCACTGTTAGCCCACCAACAACACATAAAACAACTATCAAATATTCCAAAACAACCAAATTAAAAACATATCCACATCACAGTGTGACTAATTTCAGCCACAAAAGGGAGTATCCGCTTCACAACACCCAAGGACACAAGGTCCATAATGCATTAGAGAATGTACACCAAAGACACAGATAATTAAGTTATCTACATCTTCTTATCTAAGAAACTTTTATACAAGGATTTAAGGTAACACATTCGCTACCTATTTACAAAAAAATTCTATCTTTAATGCAGTACAATTCCTTTTTACCAAATATGAACATATGCAATTACTTCCTTATGCAAAAAGATACTTATAGTGGAAATGTATGATGTCACACACAAGAATAAATCAAAATTCTAATTGACTTACAATATCACATTCATGATCTCCTGGGTCCAACACAGGCTCCAATTTGATCTTCTGTACATGGTTCTTACATGGGCATACACAATGAGAACTTTCCTAAACCACAATAGAACTTCCACATGAGGTCATGGCCAACTAGGAGATAGATAATAGGTAATCAAGAAACCACCTTAAGATATGACAACACCACACAACCACATGACTCGTGATGCATTATGTTACCAAATGATTAAATCATTCCAATACTTACACATATACAAAAACAATGCAATTAACATAAAGATGGTATGGTGCTTCCACACCCATAGCTAAACATAACCCCTAAGTATGATTACTTCACTAAACCAAGGAACACAAACACCATTAACCTTTCACAACACCCACACAGAATGGGTTCAAGACATTCACATCACTAGAGGGGCAAATACGACATTCCTAAGCACATGGACTAATAGTAACCACACTTCTTTCTTCTAAAGCAATAGAGACCACAAGAGGAACTCAAGGCCTCAACAAATCAGCAAGCACTAACATTCAAGAGACACATATTGCTAGATACATCATCACACTTTCAGAAAAGGAGGGAGAACACATAGCAGAAACATAAGTAAAACAAGGCATAAAGAATTTATTCCTTCTAGAATCAAAGATTAAGTCTGTAAATCTATCAACCTTCTAACATCATACTAAGACACAAAGGTGAGAGGTACTATTACCAACTCACCACAAGTAGAAAAATGTTTAACCTAGAGCAACAACAACAATCCAGAGGTCCCAGTGTTACAACACCTTAGGGAACAACTCAACTATGCTATACAAAGGACCAATTTTATTTTTTTAAAGAAAGAAATAACAAGAAATGTAAATCACATTTAATCATACATCAAGTTAAGTTGTATCCTCTAGGGATTCCATGGCTACATTACTAACAACTATTAATATGATCTAACCAACATTGTGAATTAACTAATAACCATGGTTCATTCTAATCTAATTGCATCAAATGAATAAACACATACATTTCCATATTATATCATCAGAAAAGTAATCATGAAGATCCTATAAAAAGGATACAAGTACATATACACTTTCCTTTACAAGAGAGTACAATATTACATTATTTATAATATCGCTTTACTGATTACATTAGAGTGCATACATCAAGATAACTGCACATGATTCAACTGATATGCAAGACTGGAACATGAACATAAGAATCTATCTCCTCAAGCTAGAAAAAGATCTGTAATCTGATATAAGAGGTACATCCTTCTTGCACACGAACAACATAAAAAACTAATGGAGATAAAAGCACAACCACCTGACCATGTGGAACCCTAAGGTCCACCCCTCGTGCTAGGAGATAAAAATAAGGTCCCAATAAGAAAACAATCAAGAAGACATTAGGCTAATAGGTGCAAGGACTACACATGACTCCAATACAACACTAGTCAATATGAACTTCACAATTAACTCAAACAACACTTCCAGAGGCAATCACATAATAAAAGAGGAAAACATGCTCAGGGAATGCTAGGCTGTAGTAGGGAAGAGTGTCATCGCATGGTCCTACGAAGGGTTATCCTGGTAGTCTCTCACTAGACACCAGCCCCCATCCATGGGTTATCCTAGCCATCTAGATGCTGGCCCCCATCTATGGTTATCCTGGCAGTCTCTCACTAGACACCGGCCCCATAGGGTGACACATGCAGAACCAACATTCCTTTCGTGAGGACAAGGAAGTTGATCTTGCCAACCATGGCCTTCTCATCCCATCCTTAGCCTAAACGAGCACTACAGGCATGGGTGAGCCATCCAATTATCTTATTTAGTGTGGAAAATACCCAACCCTCTAAATTTATTATTACGCTATCACCGGATTAAAAATTTCCAATGGGTTATCTTGGCAGCCACTTTGGGCACCGACCCCACATTGAAAGCCACTCCCCTACCTGCATCTAGAAGACCCTATCCATGAAGCGAGACAATTACCATCAAAATGAAAAGTAACATATATAATGCAAGGCATTTACCTTCTTGCACACAAAACATAATCATAGGGACCAATTCTTATATCCTTGTCCCAAAACATAAACCAAGCATGAACTATCACATTCTCATCATGATGCATTTACAACACAAAATGCACATCATTTCACATCACACAGAGCAAGGGATTATCCATCTTGCATAGTCATCATAACCACATGAATAGGTACACTGAGAAAGGCATTATCCATCTTGGACATGTATCATACCAACATGAATAGGAGGCAACATTTCAAGCATGCAGTTCATTCAACTCACATGATGCACACATAGCCAACCCCCACACAATCACACCCTCCGAGGCCTCTAGAAACAATTTCTCCAAATGACACAAACACTTGACACCACTAAACACAATGGTCTCACATCACATTCACTCTCAGATGCACATCATAAACTAAGATCCTTCATCAATATTTTCATGATCAATCATCTAACAAATATAAAGTGAATCTATCTCAACAATACAGAACTATAACTAATAATTTTCAAGATATATTTTCTATTCTTTTAATTAAAATGAATGTGAACAACATGCAAATAACCCTAAGACATACAAATTAAACACAACAATTATTTACACTATTTACAACTGATGTAGATTTCATTAATAATCTAGACAATTTTTTAAATACCATTAAATATAACTGTATAAACAAGACTAAAAGCCTATAATATTAGAATGCTATAAATCTCTTACACTAGTTAGAATCACCAGATACAAAACCTGAAGCTACAATGAAAGAACCTTATTCTAAGGTTATCTTGAGAGGAAAGGAATATAGAACAAAAAAACATTCCTATAGATCTAACATCAAAATTAACTTACAACATTGCATACACAAGAAATCAGGACATACTAATTTATGCCTCAGGAAAACTAAACCTCGACAACATGACCCTATTATGAATACTGATACAATTTACACAAGTTCCATTTACCTTATACAATTCCACTCATAATCCACTAATTTATAAAAGAAACTTATAAATCATATCTTAAACACATTGTTTACAAACCTAAATTCCAAACCTACTTATCATATTTCTGCTAATAAATTGTAATAAAATCAATATCAATTTAAATTAAATTTATCAACATTACTATACAATCACTCTCTCTAAATTAAATTATTCTAATTCTATTATATATATATTTAATAGCCTTCTTATAACCTAACAAACAACCAAAATAAGTAGAGTTATTGGTGACGCAAGTAACTGTTTTAACAGAGACGAAACGGGTGAGAGGTAGATAATCAAAAAATATTCATATCTCCAAACTGACAAACTGGGTAAGGCTAGTTTTTGGATATGATTTAGATAATTAGGTCATACACCATATATAAAAAATATGAAAGAACCCAGTTCATAAAAATAAAGTTATGGCTACCATAACAAACTGTAAAAGCATAGATGAAATCGGTGAGAGATAGACAGTCACAAAATATTCGTATCTCCAAAATGACAAACTTGGTAAGGCTGATTTTTGAAAATGATTTGGACAACTAGGTCATGCACCATATATAACAAAATTAGAGGAACTCAGTTCGTAAAAATAAAGTTATGGTTGACATAATATACTGAAAAAATAGAGATGAAATGGATGAGAGATAGACAGTCACAAAATATTCATATCTCCAAAATGACAAACTGCTTAAGACTGATTTTTGGATATGATTTGGATAACTAGGTCATAGACCATATATAAAAAAATTAGAGGAACCCAGTTCGTAAAAATTAAGTTATGGCTGACGCAACAGACTGAAAAAAATAGAGATGAAGTGGGTGAGAAATAGACAGTCATTTCAATCGGTGATTCCCAGAAATGCAATGACATAGACATGCACAATTTGATTTGATAAAAAGGCTTCTAACCTCTCAAGCAAATTACAATCAACAGGAAAAATCATAAATCAAACATTTGCTTCAACACAAAATTGATACAGAAATTAGAACGAAAGGAACCTGATTTCGCTTGCTTGACTGGGCTGAAGATTCGATGCCGGGTTCAATTGGTGTAGCCACAAACTAGTCTCTCCCATCTCCTCTCTCCCCCAAAAAGTTCCATTTGTTGAAGATTATTATGAGAGAGAAATCCCCCCAATATCTTCCAGAAGATTCCCCCATTAAAGGCAATAAATTCTGCCCAAATCCCTTTCTTACAATTTGCTATTTTTTTCCATTTACAACCAGACCAGACAATATATATTTTTTATCTTATTTATTTCCTTTACAACTAGACAAGAATCATTTTTATTCTTATTTATTTAGTATTTACTAAATATGGGTTTTATGACAACTCATAAATATTATCTATTTTTATTGGCACCTAACACAAGATTTAATTACATTAATTTATTTATTCATCTTTAGCTAGTATTTACATTTATTATTATTATTTTTAATTATTTATTTCCATAAACTCAAATTCTCATAAAGACATTTATATTTATTTATTTATTTAACAAAAATGCTTCCATAACGAATAATATTATTTTAATGCAACAATTAACCAAATCAGCAATCAAACAATGCCAAACCAAATAACCCAAATGCCAAACAATACCTGACACAATGCACGATTGAAAGCATGACCACAATGATAGTGACTGACCATTACACCCATACAGACAAGACTGACTGGGTGCAAAATGGGATACTCATCCTTTTCAAGGATGATGGCTAATTAGGGGACCATATGTCATCTCTGTTCAACAGTTTCCATTCAATTTAAGGCACTCTCAGACTTGTCAATTCAGGTGGAGTCGATGCCTGATACCTGCAACTTGTAGCAACCAAAAAATGGTCGAACATATAGATGTAGATATAATCATACAATCAAACACACCATGAAAGGAAATCGCAGCGTAGCAGGATACTCATGCATGAGTAATGCGACACTGTTCCTCACAAACACACATCAAACAAGTAACCAAATCACGTATAATAATCATTAGCTGATCAACCAAATAAGAAACATCATCAGATAATTGTGTGATCCACAAATCAATTAAGTCCATAAAGTTGTCATAACATATGCAGAACTCAAGTAAATATTAGTGTCGCAACAAGAGTATCGATAAAACATACTAACTGTTATATGAAACCACATGAGGATAATTAGGAATGTCACCAACATGAATGTAGCATCTACCAACATCATATAATGTACAACATCAACTATCTAGCATACCCTATATATTCCTATTATTTTACCTTCACCTTCATGCTCCTTAGCCAAACCACCTACACATCCATGAAGAGAATGGAGGGGCACTACACTTGCGATAAGGATGTCAGAATTCCAAATGTGGTATACCTTTGGGTTATATGACTTGTGTTTATAAAGACTATGTAAAACATTATCTATTATAGATATTTGTAATGGTAAAGACAAACTATAATATTTGTATACTATAATATATTATATGTTTCAAAAAGGAAATTATGATTTTGTGATGTATCTTGCTTTGTTGAGACTATTTTATTTCAAAAAAAAGAAGATCAATCTGTTTCACCTTACATGTGTTTTTATCTCATGGTAAATATTTGACTTTAGTCTTGTTTAAGAACTTGGATGTTACAGCCCGCACCCTAGTCCTGCCCTATTTTGGGTCAGTCCTAAATTTTGAGTGTCGGCTTGTGACCATTATTTAGGTCCTATGCTAACACGATAAGTTTGAATTATGAAATTCTTGGCGGGAGTGTTTGTAGTTGCATATAAAAGCATGTTTAGGCATTCATTTGTAAACTAGAGGGCTATTGTGAACTTTATGCATTCTAAAGGTGATTCAAGGCATTCATTGTGCAGTAAGAGAAGATTTGTGTTGTCTATGTGTTTGTATTTGCATATTTGAGCAATCATCTCCTCATGGCATGAAGAACTTCTTCCTCCCATGAGATCTTCACTACAAGGTGACATCATTTCTGTTTTTGAGCATTTATCATTTGGTTTTTGCCTCTACCTCACAAGGGCACACACTCTCTATCTGACAACGGTGTTTGGAAGACTTGAATGTCTCTCCAGGGCTTGACTGAGGCAAGCCTCTAAACACCACAACCCCCTCCCAAAGTTTCTGTGATTGCAGGTTACAGGTTGAAGATACAGGAAAAGTGGAGTTGCAAGAAGACATTATAGAGTGTTAGATTTGCAGATCAGAGTTAAAAATAGCACCCTGGACTTGTGTGCCCACTATCAAGTCCTTTGGATTCTATGACGGGAAAATCTCTGATACAACAGGAACAGGTTGTAGATCAAGTTTCTAGATCCTGACAAAAACCTGGGCATTAGACTTGGGCACCCTCTACTTAGTCCCTGACTGTTCTGCTTCTGAACCCTAAAAATAGGTGCACGATTATCTATCATTTTACATCTTTCTATAGCAGCATTTTTTGATATCCGTTTGTTTGCTATCGTATTTGCATAATTAGGGTTTTGATGTATAATTGAGCATAAGTGAGCATAATTGACAATCAAATCACATAAATCCATGTTTCCCTATATCTCATAGTGACCTAGGGTATAATAGTACATTGCAGCTTGACCCTAGGTCCTTGAATGAAAGGGTGAAAGGAGGATACACACACAAAACTACCAAAAATTCAACTATCCAAATTTTACTCTTTACAGCTATCTAGACACTATTGATGGGTTTAAATATTGGCCTCTTTTGTGTTGTTTTTATATGCTTTCAAACCTTTTGCACATGATCTTCTAGATACTTTTCAAACATTACCATCATGATATACTGTCATTTGATATATTTTGCAAACCTTGAACCTATGGTGTTAATATGAAATATGGTGATGATATTTATCAATTGAATGATTTGACAATGAGTATGTATGCAATATAGATGAGATTCTATGGTTTAATTATGAAGGTTATTTGCATGCATATGTTTTGTGGATTAACCCCTATACAGCAAAAAGCACGTGGCATCAAGGAGATGAGAATTTGCAACAAGTCGTAGAATAGGGGAATTGAAGGAAGTTGAAATCAAGCCGCCAAAAGTGCAGGCAACTAGAAGCTGAACGTGAATCATTATGGGAAGAAATAAATATAGAAGTAGACTTGTTCCAAGATTCTAAATGCAGCTTTTGTGTTTCTCATATGATCTGTTGCATAGGAATTCTTATTTGAATGGGATTCTCCTTCCTTTGTTTAGTTAGAATTAATAAATCAATCTTAACTCTGTATCCTAATATCTAGGAATGGATTAATGATTGTAGTTAGTTGGTAGTTGAATAAGACTCTCCCATTTTGTATAAGTTAGGGGATGAGATCAGAGTCAAGTTAGCTACTCAGTTGTTAGTTGTTTTATTTACTATTAAAAGATACAACAGTTAGTTATTTCTCCAGACATGAATTTTTGAAATGCAATTATTGAATAAAATCTGCAAAGAAGATTCTGTTTGAAGTATTTTGTGATATGCAATGAATGGAACTATGTGTTATGTGAATATGTAAGTACCTAAGTTAGATTTCATTTCTAGCTAAGTGAATCAATCCCTTGAGCCGACCACTCAAGGTACTGATCTTCACTTCATTTATTTTCTTATTCATTTATGCATTCTTGTTAAAATTGTTTTCTGTTATTTTATAAATGCATTGTGAAGTTAAGTAGAATACTCTTGCTGTTAATTATAGTAGTTGTGGTAAATGAACAAATGTATAATCAATCCATCTTAGTCCTCCAGAGGTTAGCATTAGCTTTCTCATCATTTTGAATGGTTTTGGATTAGTTCTATACTTTTTTGTTGTTAGCAGTTATCTATAGCTTATGTTGCAAGTTCCCATATCCACTAGGTTCTATAACTATTTTTACTGTTCTTGCATTTCTGTGAATTCCAGCAAAGTAGAATAATCTGAGTAGGTTTGAATAGGATAGTTTAGGAGAATATGAGCCCCTGAAGGCACATATAGTGCAGTGCCATCATAAGCTTATGCTCCTTGGTTGATAATTTAATGTAGGTGTAATGTCAAGTGGATTGTTTAGATAGGTTTACCCCTGAATTGTGTCAAGTCTACAATGCATTAGTTAGCCTCTACAACTATGAACCGACTAATGCATGCAGAGACAATATGCATCAATTTGGTCAAAGTTTCTATATAAATAGATATTTGCAATAAACATAGTCATACCTTCACACACCTCTAACTCGACTTGAAGACTATCTCATCCTAGAGTTGAATTATTTGACTAGTATCTCTGGACATAACTTTCTGAATGATACTCAATTTCTAGTCCATCTAACTTGGAAATATTCCTTATCTAGGATATACATACCATATGCGATTATAAATAACTTAATCTTTTTCAAGAGTCCCTTATTGCATATCCACAATTTATTAAGTTCTATGACTTCTGTCATTTACTCTCTACTAAAAAATAACCATACTTGGTTTAAATAACTAGTATTGACTTTCTAACCACAAAGGGTTTCTAGTCTCTTAATATTGTCTTATCTATGGCTTCTCAACTTTTAACTGTCAACCAAAGTATACAATAGACATAATCAATATCCTAATTGACTTAAGAGTTAATGAATTCTAAACTCTTTGAGGTAGAATCTAGGAATCTTAATTTTCTATTGCAATACTTTGCATTATCAAAATACCCTTAAAAACTAATAAAATTATATCCATAATATAACATTAATAAGATAACCACTTATAAAATCTTGACTACTTGGTCTTTGATCGAATTCACCTCTATTTGAAAGTCATATTAAATAAGGCTTATCCTCCTCTATAACAAGTCTTAATAGATACTAACAAGAGTACAAGAATTCTTGACTAAATTCAATCTTTTAATCCGATCAAGGATATAAGTCTAAATGAATAGTAAAGTAATGATGTCTTTGAAATACTTGTCATTTTTCATTCATCGATTAAGATTAAGAATGATAGAACATCATCTATGCATAATAGTAATACATAGTCTCATTAGATAATCACATATATGTTAATAAATAAAGATAACATAATTTCAAGTGCTTCTAATGATATTCTAATCATTCTATACTCCTTTAGAATAAAAGAGAACCTTTTCTCAAAATCTAGTATCATAAACCATGAAACTAAGAAGAGTTAAAGGATAAAGGAAATATCTTTGTCAAACTTCTAGTCTTAACTTCGAAGACTTAATACAACAATCTCAAGAAGCTCAAAGATCTCAAGAGGCTCAAATTGACATCTAAGATAGGTTCAACTAGTTCTTGAAAAGAAATAGAACATCATTTGAATCCCTCACTATTCTAAGTGCAAGAAAAATATAGACAACCAAATTAATCAAAATTTCTGAGTATAGTCATGGTCTGGTTACTCCACTAATTTTGTCTACAAGTTATACATGACAAGGATACTTCAACCCTAATATAAGAACATACTTATACTTAATACAAACTAACTTTTAACTTGTTACATAAAAAATTGTCCTCCTGTATGGAATAATATAATTTCCCTTAGTTTAGCTCTTTGCCTTTGGTGACCTTTCAACCTCTTTGTTTTTGGCCTTCCTGAAACCCTAATTGGCTAGTACCTAGTCGCAAGATATTCATTTTTCGATGTAACTTTTGATAGAACTCAGAAAGAGGATTTGGATTATGGGTCCCTAGGACCCCTAAGATGTAGATCTGATTAGAAAATGGGGGCCTGGACTCAGGCGCCTGTGCCCTAGTCCTACCCCATTTTTTGGGATTTTGAATTTTGGCGGGGTGTCAGCTCCCGCCATGCTCCTCAGGATTCCATTTTGAAATTCTCAATTTTTGCGTGATATCGAGACGCTATTTCAAAATTTGAATTTCCCTAAATCTAGATATAAAAAGACATTTGAAAATCATTTTAACACACACAATTCTTATGCAAGCTTGATGCCAAAACTCTGTTGAAATCGCCATTAAAGATCAGTGACTTGTTGAAGGTCTTGAGAGTTATTTGAATTTGCTATCATGGAGACAATGGATGGAGATTAGGAATCAAGATCTTAAGACTATCTTTCTCTTCCTAGGGTTTGTACACCCTTTGCATGATCGGGAGAAGGGTTGAAGCCTCCAAAATCAAGCATGGAGATCCTCCACGGACATTATTGATTTGCCTTCTTTTTCATGCAAGTCTTCATTTGTTTTCATCTCCTTGAGGTGAAGTTGTATGTGTTTATTGAATTGAAGCAAGTTATTGATCTTCCCTTGATTGAGACATCTACGGTTTGATATTTCTGCATACACTTGCTTAGATTTGCACACACTTCTGCAAATCTTTATCTCTAGCTATTGTTGAGGTAGGAATACTGAAAATGGGGCTTGACTGAGGCAAGGTCCTATATAGGTGCAACATCTTTCTCCTTCTTTTGTAGGTATAGATCATTTTTCATAGGATATGGTGAAAAGAAGCAGTACAAAGAAGGATATTACGGATACAGTTGTCACGGACTTTTAGAATTTTAGATCCTGACACTTTTAGGACTAATGAGCAGATGTCCTAGTCCAACTAGGGGAAATTTGTGAGATCTGAAAGCTCTTGGAGGTCATTTGGCAGCTGGTACAAAAGATTTTCAGAGATGGGAATTTGTAGGACTAATGAGCAGGTGCCCTAGTCCAGTTGGCCCTTAATTTCTGGGTGCATGATCTCTAAACCTTATTCTCTGCATTTCTGTAATTTGTTTTGCCTGCTTTATCTCTAAATTATGTCGTTTTCTATTACAAGGTGTAATTAGGGTTTATTTGATTAGTGAATTAAGGCAATTGATAAAACCTTAGTTAGACACCTACATCAAACCTAATTAGCATTAGGGAATAAACAAGTGATCGATAGCTTGGTCTTGAGCTCAGTCCTTGTCCTTGGAATGTTTAGTTAGGTGAAAGAACATGACTTAACCTTATTTAAGAAAAACCTACTTTTTCACCCTAAACATTTTGGTGAACCTGAGCTCGAAAGAATTTGCATCCTTTAAACATTAGTTCTAAACTAGTTTGCTATCCTAAAGCATATTTAGATTGCAAACCCTCTTTTGTGAAAGTGCATGTATTGAATTTGAACTATATTCTTTATCTTTTCATTAAAAGAGTGGAAAATTATCATTTGGTGTTTTGCATAGTGTTTCATTTTCATAAAAGTTCATAAACTATCATTTTACATTTAAATATTGGAATAATTAGAGCATGTTAAAATGTTAGATTATTTTTTGCAAGATTTTCATGTATATGATGAGCTGTTTAGTTGTGATGACTTCGATATGTTAGATGAATCTCTTGAAAACTTTATCTCAATTGAAGATTCCACTATGACTCCTAAACTGTCATTATTTCAAAGGATTGTAAATGCAATTTATGTTCCCAAAGCTAAGGAAGATTCTGGGAAACTAAAAATAGTGGTCACCTTATGTTCAGATGCGGTTAAACCACCTTCTAAATGGGTGCTTCCTGTTAGAGGTCTTCCACCTTCTTCTCAACCTTCAAATCACATTTACAACTATGCTAAACAAATAGCACATCAAAATTTACAACAACCTAGTCATAATGTGGTTACTCATGCATATAACACTCGGAACAATAAACAAAGCAAACAACAACAGAGTATTCTGATATATTTACCAGCTTCTTAACCTATGCTTCCTCAAGCACCTCGTTTAACACAAAACGTTGGTCATGACTATGATCTTGTGCAGCAACTTCGTGCTACTCCTACAAAGATATCTCTTTGGGAGCTTATACAAACTTCGCCTACTTACCATGGAATGCTCCAAGAAGCTTTACAGAAGGTGATTGTTCCACCCTCTATCAAGCCCAATGATGTAGCAGCTCAATTAGATTGTATGCATGCAACAAAAATGGACATTTTATTTCAACAACATGAGTTGCTATCTCTTGAAGTTCAAAATCAATATGATCCTTTGATAATCTTCATTATGATAAACAAAACACTAGTTAAGAGAGTTATGATTGATAATGGGTTAGCTCTTAATGTCTGTGGCATTAACTTACTACACAAGATTAAAGTTGATACATCCTTGATTAAGCTGAAAATGATAAGTATCCGTGGGCACTATAACTTTACCTATACAAGTAGGACTTGTGATTGTGCCTACCTTGATTCATGTCATACCTTGCTATCTATCTTACAACATGATTCTTGGTAGACCTTGGATCCATTCATTGGGGACAGTTCCTTCTACTTTACATCGTTTAATTAAATTCATATTCAAGGATAAGATGCACACTATTCGTGTTGATCCTGAACCTAACAATTGTTTGCAAATCAAATCACAAAAACAAGTCATTTTTCCTAAAATCTTAAACAATTTGAAAGTTGATTCATTAACTCCTCTTGCCCTAGACAATGTTGTGCAAGAGTCTAAACAATCGAATGCATGTCTTGGTGATGACTGGGGTTCATTAGATTTTACATCTTCCTCCATGGGAGAATATAAAAACCCCGTCCTCAAAACATCAAATATTGCATCGATATCATCCCATGCTTTGACTGATAAACATAAAGCTTCTTTGATGACAAATTCAGATAATACTATTACTTACACTATAGATTATGAAACTTATGAAGCCCCACCTTCTTCTAAATAAATGGTTTCTCTTTATGGTCAAGGATTCCAGATCCTTTATAAGAACTGTGATTATGTCGGTAATGGCTGTGGAATTAATCAACAAGGAATCAAGGTCTCTATAGAATCCACTTCGTGACATTATTCAAGTGGCATTGGATACAATCCTTTCAAGGAATCTAAAGCCTATAGATGTCCTACTCTTAATGTGAATACAATATCAACACTAATTGTCCTCTAGGAGTACTTCCTTTGGACATCTTTTCAACCGATGAAGCGAATAGAACTCTTAGGTGCTTATGACAATATTCCGCATTATCATCATAAGTGTGGCCTACCTTACCGGTTAAATAATAATGCAAATTTTACAAAAACTTCTAGTACAATAAATGCCACTATAACATCTAATGAAAAATCTGAAGACCTACCACAATCACCTGATATCCTAGACCATAGTACTTTACTCAATGGAAAAATTGTTGATGTCCTCATGGATAAAGATAATATTGAAAAAGTTATCCCTATTGGTGATTGTTTACATGCAAAAGAAAAAGGAAGAAATAACTAAATTACTGCATGAATTTTCTAAACGGTTTGCTTGGAACTATTCAGACATACCTGGTATTGATCCTTAAATTGTAACACATAATATTGTCTTGCAACCGGATGCTAAGCCATTTAAACAAAAGATTCGTAAGATGAATCCCAAGGTTGCATTAATTGTCAAAGTGGAGATAGAAAAGCTTCTACAAGTTGGCTTTATCTGCCCTATGGACTATTCACCTTGGATCCCAAACATTGTCACTATCGCTAAACCCGATGGTCGTATAATAATGTGTACAGACTTTCGAGACTTAAACCTTGCATCTTTGAAAGATAATTTTCCACTTCCTAACATTGATATGATTGTTGATTCCATAGCAGGCCATGAATCACTTTCTTTCATGGATGTTTTTTTAGGATATAATCAAATCTTAATTAACCCTCAAGATCAGTATAAAATAACTTTTATAACACCTTGGGGTATATTTTTCTCAGTAGTCATGTTGTTTGGACTTAAGAATGCAGGAGCTACTTACCAACGTGCAATGACCCTTATATTTCATGATTATATGCACAATATTTTAGAAGACTATGTTGATGACATCTTGGTGAAGTCCATTCATCACCAAGATCATGTTACAAATCTTTGACAAATTTTTGAGCGCATAAGGAAATATAACATGCGATTAAGCCCTCATAAGTGTGCTTTTGGTGTAGACAGTGGAAAACTGTTAGCGTGTATTGTTTCAAATCATGGAATTGAAGTGGATATGAAGAAGATAGATGCAATTGTTAATATGCCAACTCTTAAGAACATAGCCCAACTTCGTAGTTTACAAGGGAAGATATAGGCCATCTGCCGATTTGTTTCACAACTCGCGGATAGGACTCACCTTTTACGTAATTACTAAAAAAGGATTCAAAGTTTCAATGAAATTCTAAATGTCAAAAAGCTTTTGAAGAATTAAAGGCTTATTTAGTTCATCCACCTGTTCTACAACCCACCGTCCCTGATAAACCCTTTTTGTTGTATATCTCAGCATCTAATAATGCTTTGGCAGCTTTGTTAGCACAACATAATGTTGAAGGCAAATAATGTGTTGTATACTATATCAGTCAAACTTTGCTCGATTATGAAGTGCGGTACACTGTTATTGAGAAGCATTGCCTAGCTTTAGTGAACATCGCAACACAAGATTAGAGATTATCTTTTAAATGTTAAAATACACGTGATGGTAAAATTTGACCCTTTAAAACATATTTTTGCAAAAATAGATTTGTTGGGTCCTCTCGCTAAATGGGTTATGTTGTTAACTGAGTTTAATCTTAAATTCATTCCTCAAAAAGCAATAAAAGGGCAAGCGTTATCTAATTAGTTAGCTAAAGCTCCTTCACCTTTTACTATGCAACAATCAGACATTTTTCCCGACAACCAAATTCTAACAATCACTGAGGACGATAAATGGGAATTATACTTCGATGGGTCAAGATGTCAAATTGGCTCTAGTGCTAGTGTTATACTAATACCACCTACAGGTAATCAGATTCCTATGTCTTACCACCTGGATTTCTCATGCACAAACAACATCACCGAATACGAAGCTCTTATCGTAGGACTTCATGCTGCCTTGGCTCTTAATATCAAAAACATTACAATATATGGTGATTCATAGCTAATTGTATGACAAATAACTAGATCATATCAAACTAATCATGACAAATTATCTCAATATCATATGATGGATTTATCTCTCTTAAAATAATTCGCATCATTTTCAATAGATATTATTCCCAGGAAAGACAATCAACATGCGGATGCAATGGCAAGTGCAACTTCCCTTCTATCCCCTGATGATTCTCCTGAGGAATTTAGCTTTGTTATTCATAATCTTAAAACACTGACAATTGAAGATCCTGTAATTGTGAATTCAGAAATCTGTGGTAATACATATACTGATGAATGGTTCTCCTATATATTCAATTATTTATGTGATGGAACCATTCCTAATTCAACATCTAAGAATGCCCAAATCCGCCTACGTAAACTAGCAGTGCGATATATCATTTTGTCGAATGTGTTGTATAGACGAAGTTATAATGGCATCTTACTCTAATGTTTAAGTAATGTAGAGATTCCGATAGCTTTAGAATAAGCTCACTCTAGTGCCTGCAGAGGGCATTTTGGGGGAAAATCATTGGTACAAACATTGTTGTGAATGGGTTATTATTGGCATCATATGGAACAAGATTCCTTTTCTTATGTCAAAAGATGCCCACAATGCTAACAGCATAAACACCTAATCTGAGCTCTCGTTCAAGAACTTCGTGCCCAAGTTTCACCTTGGCTATTTTCTATTTGGGGCTTGGAACTAATTGGTAAAATTTCTCCACCCTCCTCTTAAGGGCATACATTTATCATTACTGCCATGGATTACTTCACAAAGTGGGTCGAAGCTGTCCCCTTACGATCCATGATTGCTGACATAATTTGTCAGTTTATACAAGATAACATTAATTCTTGATTTGGAATACATTCCTCCCTCATTTCAGACAATGGTACACTATTTAAGAACAAGGATGTGAAGAAATTTCTCAAAAAATATCATATTCAACATCACTTCTCCATGCCTTATTATCCTCGATCAAACGGACAAGCAGAAGCTTTAAACAAAATTATTGGGCAGATCCTATGAAAGACTGTTAACAAACATCAAAATGATTGGCATGTTTAGTTATCTTATGCATTATGAGCCTATAGAACAAGTATTTGTACAGCTACAAGAAATACACCGTATAACCTTGTCTATGGCGCAGACGCAATAATGCCCTTGGAGTTAGAAATCCCTTCATTGAGGATCTTCCTAAGGGACATTATTGATGACGATACTGAATGTGAGAAAAGATTATAGGAACTTGAGATACTTGATGAAAGACATATAAATGCTCTTGAGCACCTCAAGGCTCATCAGAAAAGCATACAATGATCGTACAATGAACATGTTATACAACATTCATTCGACATTGGGGATTTGGTACTTTATGAAAATCAACACAATATAAATTCACCTCCTGGAGAAAAAGGTAAGTTCATCCCTAATTAGCTCGAACCATACATAGTAACTAAAGCCTTTGGATTAGAAGCATATAGACTAGCTGATGAACAAGGTACATCGCTTAAGGAACCTATTAACACTGCGCACCTCAAGAAATTTCATGCTTAAGACTTGAATGTTAAATGCTATAAAGCAAATCTATTAGATAGATTAGCTTCAATTTTGACAAAATGTTAGTATGTTGTCTTAATTCATTTAGCATGATAATCTTTGTTCGATTAATCATTGTTGTATCTTCCTTATATATTCTTTGTTAAGATCATTCTTGTATTAACTGAGCATAGCATAGAAATTGGAGTTGTATGTGAAATTGTTGATCATTGTGTTTGTTACCATATTCTGCAAAGAATTGTTAGTATGTCACATTAGCATTAATGATATTTCCATATTAACCTTCAAATAGTCATCACTAGTTGCATTTTATAAAATCACATGTGAGATTATTGCACATAAAGAGAAAAAGAAAAGCATCATATATATATCATCAGTTTCAAGTATACATCCGCATCGACTATCTTTCATAGCAAAATGGGATGTCGTAATACATAATATATACACATCATATAGCTGAACCTCAGTCACCTGTACCCTCGGGCCCTCGTGCTGTGTGCGTGACAGAGGCCTAACCATGTGTGGCTACGGATCGTGAATGACTCCTAGAGACACTTCGCAATTGTAAACCCCTGATCTCTCCTCTCAGCCCTATCACCTCCTCGTGTGCCTCCTAGTACATCTGATGGTATTGGTCTCTCTTAGCATGAGCCCTATCTCTATTAGATCTTGCCTAACAAACCTCTAGCAATAAGAACTCACCGATGATTGGGTCTCTCTGATGTAGGTACTGCTATCGTATGATCCCGCTGTGCCTGAAGCTCTGCCTCAGCGCACTCAGCTCTCTGAAGTAACTCCTCTCTCTCCCATACATACTGCTCTAGAACAGCTTTTATAGCCATCCTGTACCTACCAAAAGGCATAAATATCTCCGCATGTCACCTAGCAGATGGCTGTGGCGAATACCCCACCCACACCCACTACTCTGATACATCTGAAGGTACTATGTCTGCTATGATGCGACTCACAAAGTCTCACCAAGCATCAGTCCCGACTGCAAAATAGAAAATAAAATAGATATTAGACTATCACATAAACATCATAAATAATAAACATAAAGAACATCAAAATAATAAAACAAGGCTAACCTGGATCTCTATCTCACCAGGATGGATCTTAGATCGCTGAAGGTGTCACAAGATCTATAGTCTAATCTGTAGCTGGAGGCACAGACCTACTACACTCCCCCCTCTCGCTATGATATGCTCAGGTACAACCAACATCGTCTGCATCTAAAACCGACATTGCATCCTCTGGACCCTCATCATCACTAAGAGGTACATCTGCTACTGTCAGTCATCAGGTGCTATTTGCCCTAAATGCACTACACATGGTGCGTGCATAGCTTAGATGCACTGTAGGAACATCTTGTACCTATCTGAACTGTCATGCCACCATGTTAAAGTAGAACCAAACCATGATGTGATCAAGGCGACTGACCATCAGTCGATCCTTCTACATCCTCGTTAACTATCTCTGCTGGTCAGGCCATAAGATATAGCCGCGATACGATCTCTAGATAATATCGTTGGGCTACAATCTATCAAAGACAACTCTCTAATATAACAGATCACCGTGTCTCCAACATTTGACTATTGGATAAGCATGAACGCATGGATGGGTGAATGCTACCTCTATAGGAAATCCTATCAGTTATGTGCACCTGATATGCTCAAAAGCCCAAACCTGTAGTAAAATGCAGATCATCAGACTATGCACCTCGTAATGGACATACCATCCCAAGTCACAGTAAAGGTGCGCACGCATATTGTACCCCCATGCATACACGGTCTGATGCTCCTCCATCTCTCTAATAGTGTGAACGAGGCCCTCGTGAAGGTGAATGCCTCATCCGTCTAGTGTGACAACTAGTGCGACTATGACTATCATGATCCTCCGAACCAAGGGAATGTCATCGCATCCTTGGTCTAGAAGTCAAAGCTGAATATGTCCTTGCTCTGCCCATGAAACTATGTGGCCTAGACAATACAACTGACTCTCGTGAGTATACTCTGATGTGCGATGTCCCATGACCCTCACTGTCTCTCCTCGGATAGGTAGTTGCAGGATCCTATACACATCCTCCAGTGTGATAGTCATCTCACCCGTACGCAAGTGGAATGTGGATGTATCTACATTCCACCTCTCCATCAAAGCCATCAACATGTTGTAATGAAATCTGATTGTGGGCATATCAAACACCCACCATAAGCTCACTACCTGTAAGTGCTCTCTCTCTCTGCGTTAGACATGGTGCTAGCACACTCCTAAAGCAATGACATTAGGTGACTGCCTGTGTGCTCTCGTGTCTCTGGAACATCTTGTAGGTTGAAAAACAAGCAGTGGTATTAGTTTTTCATCATCTAACAAGCAAAATACTATCTGAAACAATAATAAATGCCTGTGCCCAGGGCTCGTGTCCTCTGTAGACCTGGGTACCCTAGAGGGACAATGGTGCCCCTAAGGGACTAGGGCACCCTAGTGAGACTCTCGCGCCCTAGGTGGACCCAGGTGCCCTTAACAGAGCCCCTGTCCATAAAACCTCCCCTGGCATGGTAATCAATAAAAATAACTGAAATAAAAATAGAAAGATGACAGAAGTATAAGATTAGGACCTTACCTCGACCTCGAAATGCCTATCTGCCACTCGGGCTCAGAGCATCTCCAGTTGTGGGGGCGGATACAGGCATCGGCTCGACATGGCTATCCTTTTCTTCTCCTCTCTCTCCTCTACCTTTTCTACAAAGACAACAAATAAGAATGAGTAAGTGATAAGTGAAAACTCCATTTACATAAAGTAAGTGGATGAGAATTCCTATCCCTAATTAGGTGCAATACTAATCCATTTCACTCTTAAGCCTCTATCTTGAGCTGTCGAACTCAGATTTTTGTATCATTTGTTGCGTTGGGATCCTGGTTCCTCTCTCTATCTCATTCAATGTGTTGTGCTTGAGCATTGTTTCTCCAAATGACCCTTATAACACATTTCTCATCAAGTTCCTGTCGAAATCGACACACATGGATATCTCCTTGTTTCTCCTTTTCAGACTAAGCAAGTAGAAATAAGGGGGGGCATATATCTCCCTCGATTTCCTCCCTCATCATGTCTCATCAGTCAATCCCCTTAACATTTATGTACTGACTCATTGGTGGTGGTTGCAGGTTGATCTAATTTTGATTTTCTAACAAGTGTTCCTTTGTAGGTTACGGTTCCTAACTTTGTGGTCTTGCAGGATTGTGGACTTGGGGGCTTCTTCCTTTTTGGCGATAACACTTTGGCATCCTCTAAAATATCCTTTTGGGTATCCTTTTCATGATTGATGCATTTACTTTCCTTTAGTTGCATATGCATGTAGTGTCATATGGCCACTAAAGTGGGGGCTAAATGTTACGTCAGAAATAGTCCTCCTATATGGAATGGTACAATTTCCCTCGATTTACCTCCTCGCCTTTGGTGACCTTTCAACCTCTTTTTTTTGGGCTTCCCGAAATCGTGATTGGCTATTACCTAGTTGCAAGATATTCATTTTTCAATGTAACTTTTGATAGAACCCAGAAAGAGGATTTGGATTATGGGTCCCTAGGACCCGTAAGATGTAGATCTGGTCAGAAAATGGGAGCCTGGACTCGGGTACCCGCGCCCTAGTCCTGCCCCATTTTTTAGGATTTTGAATTTTGGCAAGGTGTCAGCTCCCGCTGTGCTCCTCAGGATTTCATTTTCAAATTCTTAGTTTTCGCACGATATCGAGACGTTATTTTGAAATTTGAATTTCCCTAAATCTAGATATAAAAAGACATTTGAAAATCATTTTAACACACACAATTCTTATGCAATCTTGATGCCAAAACTCTATTGAAATTGCCATTGAAGATCAATGACTTATTGAAGCTCTTGAGAGTTATTTGAATTTTCTATCATGGAGACAATGGATGGAGATTAGGAATCAAGATCTTGAGACTATCTTGCTCTTCCTAGGGTTTGTACACCCTTTGCATGATCGAGAGAAGGGTTGAAGCCTCCAACATTGAGCTTGGAGATCCTCCGCGGACATTGTTGATTCACCTTCTTGTTCATGCAAGTCTTCATTTGTTTTCATCTCCTTGAGGTGAAGTTGTATGTGTTTATTGAATTAAAGTAAGTTATTGGTCTTCCCTTGATTGAGACATCTAGGGTTTATATTTTTGCATACACTTGTTTAGGTTTGCACACACTTCTGCAAATCTTTATCTCTTGCTATTGTTGAGGTAGGAATACCAAAAATGGGGCTTGACTAAGGCAAGCTCCTATATAGCCGCAACATCTTTCTCCTTCTTTTGTAGGTGCAGATCATGTTTCGCATGATACGGTGAAAAGAAGTGGTAGAAAGAAGGATATTGGGGATATAGTCGTCATGGACTTTCAGAATTTCAGATCCCGACAGAACTAATGAGCAGGCGCCCTAGTCCAATTGGGGGAAATTTCTGAGATTTGGGAGCTCTTGGACGTCATTTGGTAGTTGGTATAGAAGATTTTCATAGACAGGAATTTGCAAGACTAATGAGCGGGTGCCCTAGTCCAGTTGGCCCTCAATTTCTGGGTGCATGATCTCTAAACCTTATTCTCTGTATTTCTATAATTTATTTTGCCCGCTTTATCTCTGAATTCTGTCATTTTCTGTTAGAAGGTGTAATTAGGGTTTATTTGATTAGTGAATTAAGGCAATTGATAAAACCTTAGTTAGACACCTGAATTAGACCTAATTAGCATTAGTGAATAGACAAGTGATTAGTAGCTTGGTCTTGAGCTCAGTCCTTGTCCTCCCAATGTTTAGTTAGGTGAAAGAATATGTCTTAACCTTGTTTAAGAGAAACCTACTTTTTCACCCTAAACATAACTATAAAAGTTATTTGACTATTTTTGGCAAAACCTATTGTGAACTATTGCCTTACGACCTACAGAGATAATGTTTTGACATCCTAATAGTCTGCAAACATTTACTATGTTTAAATGATAAAATGTATCATAGAGGGATCTTGTTCTCTAGAAACAAAGTTTTAACTATTCTAAAACCATTCAAAATATAATAGTAAATAGAAAATATAACAGTGAACAACCATTTAGCCTCAAACTTTTCACTGAATAGTTTATAAACTACACATATAGGTATACACCGAGTTCGGTAATTACAGGCTTCACTCAAGAAAAACACAGTGAAGACTATCGGCTTCTAGTTCACAAAACAATGACAAGCTATTGGTTTCCTAACACAAAGGTGGCTATTTATTTCTTCAACTACAAGAACATAGACATTAATATAAAAATATTATCTCTATAAATCAGAAAGATATATGAAGCCTTCAGCTTTACCATCACAGAGATATACTAAGCTATTTAATGCCTAACAACATAGAGATAAGTAAATGATGTCAACTATACAAAAACAATAGTAAATGTATGGCTCTTGGCTATACAAATAGTAATAAGAGAGATATATATAATTATATATAATATCAATTACTCAAATCCTAGAAGATATCATATACTATCAATTATACAAATCTCTGAAAACAAAATATACTATCGGCTGTTCTAAACTTAGATGAACATATCAACAATGTTGACATCAAACAAGAATTATCATCTCAATAATATTTACATAAAAAGAAAAGAACCTAAAAGTACGATGTGCAAATGAAGATCCATAGACATCTCTCGCAAAGTTCTCTCTCTGTGTGGTATATGAGTGTCTCCATGTGTGTGTATATCCCCTTTTGACAGAGAAGACTCTCGCGGTGAAATATAGAGCCTCTACTCTTAACTACGTTCCACCACTTAACATTATTACCTATCATAATTCTCTTCAACAACATGCAAGTAATGGGAATGATGGTCTTTAGTGACCACTCATAACTTGGTCAAGGCTTCTCCACTATCTTCAATCAGTTGAGAATATAAAGGGGTCAAACAACCACACCCTTATCATCCTTAACACAAAAAGGTCACATTCAAATATCTAACTTTATGTGTGTGTGTGTGTGTGTGCGCATAACATTGCAAAAAAGCATACACAACTTATACTTACATTGTTTGATTAAACACTTGACAATATTGCGAGAATGGGATCGAGACATTCTCCCCCTTCTCTATCTTGTGAATATAACACAATTGTCAAACACACACACACACACACACACACACACACACACACACACACACACATATACACCTCCAATATAAAATAATGACTATCGACTACATCTTGATGATGGTTGAACCATTACTTCTAGGTTATATGACAAAACCCATACTAAAGGAATTTGATGTCAAATCAACTACTGTCAAATCAAAATCCAACATAGGCCAATAAAGTCGAATTCAACTTAACAAAACATGACGGGGTTCACAAAACTAAACAAACACGTGACTTAGATGGCAACAACTATTCTTTCCATATGTCTATTCACTTCTCTTTGATGATACTCTCCCTCTCTTTTCTTGGAGGGTGGAAAACCTATTTTCCTAGTTACACTTACAATCAACCAAACTGGGATTAGTGTATCATTAGTTACTTCATATACAACATGAATGAATAATCACGATAACATATAATCACATGTCTATTTCTAAACATATAAATTCAAAATCATGAAACCATTTAGTTTATCCTGACATAACGTCAAATCATCAAATCATGCAAAAATTACCTACTAATTACATTCAAGTAAAAAGTAAAACATAGTCAAAAATTAGGGATGTGACAAGAAACAAGACAGTTAGAAAACAAGAATAAAAGAATTAAATAATATAAACATAGAGAAAAGAGAAGAGATAGATATACCCTAGGAAAACCCTTTAAAAAAGACTAGCCTCCAAAGCACTAAATCAATGTATTCCCAACAACAACAATAGTCACAATACAATGTCAACATGAAAGCCTTAACATGGATATTTCAATACCCTTCTTCTCTAGGGGAAATTGATAGCATAACCTTATAAAATATGTTTCATAATGCCTCCACCTCAATCCCTAAACATATAGACTCAAGGAGGCCCATAAGTACCACTAATAATTATTACCATAAGCCCAAACAAGGTCCCAACATACTATGATAAGAATTCTCACAACCCACACCTTATTTTTAACTCATTATCTACACAAAGATGATCTATGGTGTGTCATAAAATGCATCATATATGGATCAATAATCTTAATTCACTTTGTAATCTCCACCTTGCATGCTCTTCTATGTGTCATAGGATCTCTTACACACAATGTCATAGATACTCTTACACATCTTACATGGCATTATATTATTACATATTCATAAGCACATTATACTAAAGAACACACATGGCATATAATGGCCAAGTCATAAGTCTAGGACACCCTTTTCCATGATGGAAAATAAAATATTACAAATTAATAAATAGTTAAATAACTCAAACATTAGTACTTGCAAGGTGTAGGAAACACCTAATCATAACAAGTTTTGCATATACATTTACACACATAGGAAAATAGGGTTTATAGATCCTTAAGGTGAAATTTAGAAGTGGACATAACCATACAAGAGAAAAATTTCATATGACTAGACCATGGGAATGACTTAGTCTCAAACATTAGAACATCTAGAATACATCTATTTCAAGCTTCTAATTATTAATCCAATAATAAACTTTAGTTTTTAGTTCTCTATAATAGCTCAACTAATCAAAATAGTGAAAGTTGACATTACAACATAAACTATATAAATTATATTTCCATCTCTAGCATTTCAATTACCTATATATCTTAATTAACTCAAATTTTTATTTACATTAATTAGTCTCAACTCATTAACAATCTAAAATTCAATCCCATTAAAATTTTATCCTTAAATCCTCATGTAAGGAGTCAATTTATTTCCCTTCACAACTATATAAAAACTACATGATAACTTAAAATAGTTGATAGTGCCTTTGGAAATTCATTCACATAACCTTAAAAGAATTATTAGTAATAGTGATTGGTTTGTAATTAATTAGTGTATTAATTAAATATAATGTTTTATGGAAATGTTTGATAACTTCCTGAATGGGTGTAACTTACCATGTCACCCTATATTTAGGTAATCTCTATTGTGGGGAAATGTGTAGCTCAATAATATGAATATTGTGAATATATTGTTTTTCATTGTGAGCATAAGAAAGGTTTTGTGTGAAGCCATTATCAAGAAAAAGAAAGAATAGATTGTGGAAACCCTAAGTTCTTGTGGATCTATATATTACAAATAAATTGTAGGTTTTCTCATTATAATGATGCTTGTGGATTTTTTAGCTTTATTGTTTTCCCCACCATAGTTATTTGTATTTTTGTTGCATATTTTGCTTTTTGTACAATATAATTCTAGTATTAGTTAATTATCACACCTAAATATCTAAGGATCCCAACAAATGAGAAGTTGAGAACTTTTTGATTTCACTAGTTTTATGCATTCAAATTACTAGATTTAAATTATCAAAAGTTAGAGTACAAATTACATATTTAGCCTCTTTTATTGTTGGTGTTGAAATACTAGTCATTATCCATGTGTTTAAACTTGTTGGAGTCAATTGTTTGCATATTTTTGAGTAGATTTATTTTCCTTTCCTAGGCTTGTTATAGGTGAACATATTCCTTCTTGCCTTAGGAAAAATTTATTTTGAGGATTTTATAAACTTTCTATTTTTGCAATAGGCTATTTGCTAGTTTCACCAATAGGAGTTCATCTGGGCGAATGCTAATTCACTAGGGTGAATGACCTAGGTCTCTCAAGGGGAATGAACTATCTCTCAATGGGAATAACCTATCTAGTAGGGTGAATTCCTATTCACCAAAGGTGAACTATAACCTATGAAAAGGGACAAACACTTCTTGTAGGAGTGAACACTAGCAAAGAGTGTTTATGTTGACTTCTTAAGAAAAAGAAAATAAAACACGTGTTCCTTAGATCCACTATATTTTTTATGTCTTTGAATTATCAAGTTACATTATTGATGTAATTTTATCATACTTTTACTCTTTTATAAGAAATAACATATCCATTTGTTATAGTAGGCTAGAGGGAGTTGCCTAGTACTATTTTCTATTCATGTATTAGAATTTGTGAAGAAATATTGATGTTATTCTCTTTTGTTTATAGTTATGCTTGTGGAATTAAATTTAATTAAATGAATCTATTTTTAATTAATATACTTCCTCTTTTATGCTTGAACTAAGTAATTGGTAAATGAATGGTCAATTTCCTTATTTATTTAATTTCTTGTTTTAAATATGCTACAAGCATATAAGTGCCTTGTCATTGGTATAGAGTGAGATCATATCTCCACTATTTTTTGTGTATTGGTGTTTAGATTGACATGTGTAGCCATTCCTTCTTGCACCTTCAAGGTGAGTTATCTCACTTGGTTTAAGTCTTCAACTAGTGCTTATGTGTGTTTGAAGTGTGTCACATTGGAACGTATGCTACCTTCAATGGATTGAGGTGTCATTGCCTCTCTATTTGTTTATATTTTTTGTTAGGAATGATGATTATATTTGTGTGCATGTGTGCATTGTCACACTAGTGCATTGCAATTGTTAATACAAAAAAATTATTGGTCATGTCTTCACCTATTTTATCCTTAGTAATTTTTGTGCATTACAACTAGTTTCTCCAAAGATAACATTGGCATTGTAACATTTATACACCACTTTTGTTTGAATAGAGAGACACTTCATGATCATGCATCATCACCATCACGAATTATGCATCATTCTATCATATAGGATAATTCCAAGGGGGTATTGATTTGCATGACATATTTTTTGATCCCATTAAGATTGACCCATTACCACTTGACCAATGTTGTTGGTTGGTATCTTCCTTATCACTATTACTTAATTTTTGTTATATGTTATAGTTAGATATGATATGGTCATGTTCTCTCACTATTTTCACTTTATCTTGCCACTTGGGAGCACTAGGTATGTTTGATTCATGTAGTTTCTATGTGTTAGGATTATGTTAGGCAGACCGAAGAAATACACATTACTAATTATATGCATATTACAATACACAAAAATAAATAATGAAGAATAACACAAATTACACAACAGATTTAACATGGTTCACCCAATGTGGGCTACATCCACAAACACATCCATCCAATATTATTATCCAGCAAATCGAACTGATTACAACCAGCAACCTTGCAACTCAATACTGCTACAATATCCTACATGAAAATACATTCAAAACTTGTTTGTGAATCATGGTTTTTTGCCTTGTCTAGCCGCTATTTATGAAGTCTCTTTGGCAGTTAACAAAAGTGGGTTTTTACCTGTTGGCCAATAACAAACTAACTGTCGATACCTGTATTAAATATAGGCCAATTTTTTCTTCAGGGGCACTGCCCCTGAGCTCCCGACCGGGGCTCTGCCCTTGGGCCCCCGTCGGGGGGATAATGATGGTGATAGTTTGTCATTGATGTCAAAAGTGATGATGATGCAGGATTGTTGTTACAAATCAAAAGACCTTCTTTGTGGTATCTACACATTACAGATTGATAGGAGCAGTTTGGTTCTTTGGGATGTCATTGTTTTTACAGTATGTTTGATAATGTTCAAGTTAGCATGGATGGTTTGATGTCTGTAATTGGATGGTTGATGTTGGGCTTAATATACTTCAGGTTGATATGTTGCTTCATGGCTAAGTCAGGAAATACTACCTTGTTTGTGTTGGTCAGAGATACCACCTTGTTTGTGTTGGTCAGAGGATCAGCTGTACTATCTCAGTTGGTATGATGACTTATTAGGCACAAGGTTGGATGATGTTTTCTTTATAAGGAGTTTGATTTTTTTTATTAAAAAAAAAGGGGACATCAAATTCCATATTTGAGGAGGTGCATGAAGGAGTTTTATTGAAAAAGCATCGTATTACCTTATGAAGGCTCGAAGCATACTCAAAGGGGATTCAAAGACCTTTATTTGACTTTGTTTATTCCTTATTCGAATGAGCATTTTAAATTCAAAGGGGAATGTTTTATTAAAAGGAACATTGATTTCTTAAATAAGAAAGTCAATGCATAGTTGGAGCCCATTTTTTTCATAAAGATGTTTTATGTTTTTTTTTAAAAAAAACATTGGTTATTTTGAGATTTAAAAAGCATTAATATGCTTTATAAAAATGAAAAGTTTATTATTAGTCTCACCCGTGGCTTTCCTAAAGGAGGGAATTATTCTTTTTTTTAAAAAAGGGGGCATCTTTTAATGGAAAATTTTTTAAGACTATTTTTAGTCTTTAAAAAAAAAAGGAGATTTTGAGAAGTTTTTAAAGTAGATTTTCTTGAAAATTTTTAAGGAGATTTTTGTTAAGATTTTATTCTATTTTTAAACTCTCCTCATGACAAGAAAGATTTTTTTAAAAAAGAAAGAGGAAGATTCTTTTTAAGAAAGGAGAGAGTTTATTTTTATGAAAAGATATATATGAATCCAAAATGGATTTTTAATGGCAGGAGGTTGTTTGTAGTTTTTATTTTTGCCAAATGATATTGCAGAGACAAGGAAAATGAAAAGGTTGATGAGAAATGAAGATGATTTTATGAAAGAGAAATATGTAGAGAAGAATTTGAATAGTTTTTGAAGACAAAGATGATTTTGTTTGAGAAGGTGAAAATATTTATACAGAGGAATATGAAAAATCTTTTGCAGGTGAATCAATTTGTGAAGGCTCTTCATTTTTGACATGGACAAATTGAAGCAATCCAGTGATTTTTTTAAATGGATATGAAGGATCATGCAATGAAGATGAAAGTGAATGCACAAAGGAATTTGAAGAGTTATTGTTTTATTTTTGACAGGGGCAAAATGATTGAATTTAATTGAAGTTGTTTTTGGAGATATATTTTTGCTAAATGTTTTATGCAGGGATAATATTGAATACATAAATTGTCCAAATTGGAATGTCAAAGAATATGAAGGATCATGTACAGAGAAGAGGAAGATCAAAAGATTTTTTTTAATGCATAGAATTGATGTATATTTTTTAAGGGGAAGATATTTTATTTATCAAAATAGAGAAGAGAATATGAAGGGTTATTGAAAGTGCATTGTGATGGGTTGTGAAAGGATATTTAGATTTTATTTAATGACATTACAGATGCTTTGATTACAGAGTTGTGTGGATTATCATATAGGGTTGTAGATCAATGATGAAGACAATTTTATGAAAATTCTATTAAAAAGAAAATACAGATGAATGTATAAAATGTGAAAAACCAATTTGTAATGTATGAGATATATTTTTTCCTGATCAGGTGAATTAGATGATTCAATGATAAAATATCAGAGGATTGGAATGGTGGAATAGATGTTACAGATGAATTGATTTGAATGGTGCAAATCAGATTGAACATCAATCATTTCTTGCACATGAGATTTTTCTGATTGATTGAAAAATGCCAGTGAGGCACAGTATGTCGGTGAGGCTTGCAGGTCAGTGAGACCTTAACATTTGTCAGTGAGACACATATTGTAGCCAGTGAGGCAGTTCTGGAGTGGTTTTTCTACCCCTGGAGGGTTTTCCACTCGTGCAATTCTTGTGTCTTGATTCATATTGATCATCTCTCTATGGTTGTATGTTTTACTCATGAGTTTTGGTTTTCATTCTCAGTTATGTGCATATGTGTTTGACAATTCAATGATAACTTTCTCTTCTTGTGCTCTCCAAGTTAAAGTTTGTAAAAAGATTAGAAAATTCACACAACACTGATTCACCCCCCCTCTCAGTGTTGTCCTTAACTCCTACAATTGGTATCAGAGCCAAGTTCCCTTTTCGAAGCTTAATCAGCTCGGGTAAGTCCTGTGAGTGAAGTGAAATGGGTAAGAAGAATAGAATTAAGGTCTCAAATAAAGAAAAGAAAGATGATGATCAAAAGATAGTAAAACAAGCCTTAGTTAAGTCTAGCAATGATTTGTTGCATATGTCACCCTTGATAATTGATACAAAGAATGCTGCAGTTGAGAATTTTGATAAAAAAGGAAGAAATTATTATGAATGATGGAGAACAAGAATTAAATGAAAGAAATGTTTTTGCTGATGAAGAAACAGGTCACTTTGTGGATGTAGTTGATTGTGAAGTTGATTTTGAAGGAGAGCTTATATGTGCCCTGGATACAATCAAGCAACTTAGTAAAGAAAACAGGAGATTAAAAGACCAGCTTAAATAAGAGAAAGAATCCAAGGACAAAGTTCTTTTAGATCTTGAAGAGATAAGAAATCTGGTTATGAACTTGAGAATTCAAGTTGGTGAATCCGACAAATTAATTATCAATTTGAAAGATGAGGTTGAGGAAGCTAAAAGGATAGCCAATGTAACAAAGTTTGAGTTGGAAACTAAAGCAACTGAATGTCATAAGCTTGAAGGAGAACAAGTCTATTTAAGAAAAGAACTTGAGGATATTAAGAAGCAGTTTGAAAAGAGTCTCAGATTTGAAGAAGGAGAGTGCTCCAAAGCTAGAGAAATTCCAAGAAGAAAAATTGATTTAAGTCATGCTGCTGCCCCTGAAGTTAAAAAGAAGTGTGAAGCTAAGAGAAGAAATTTCAGAAAACCTATTGTTAGATAAGCATACATGTACAGGTATAATTATTCTTTTAATGGTTATTGTTATGCTTGTAATCAATTTGGACACAAAGCAATTGTTTGTAGAAGGAATACTGACATTATTTGTTACAAGTGCAATAATGTTGGACACATACAAAGAAATTGCAAAGTGCATAAAAGGTATAATCCTACAGAGAAGCTTAATATCAGTGCTCAAAGGTATTAACAGTCAATTGATTTTGATTACAACATAATTTGTTATAATTGCAACTCTCTTGGTCATAAAGCTCATAGTTGCAGAAAAGCATCATCTAATTTGATAAGTTGGAAATGGAGAGAAGGTATAAAGGTTTGGAAAAAGAAAGAACCTATAAAAGTGTGGAAGCAGAAACAAAGTCACGAGAAGTCAAATCCTAAACTTGTGCATCCTGCACAAGTTACATCATCAGTTGCATAACAGATAGCATGAAGTAAGGGGGAGTTGTTCATGTCCTATCAATTGTCCCCAAGAAGTTTCAGGAAGGAGATCATTTGAATGGTGATCTTGTCATGTTTATCATATTTGCCAATCTTGTGAGATAGTTGATGATGTTGCTAACTAAGTTGATTTTTTTAGTGTATATCAGTGATACAGGAAGAACTTGTTAATGCAGTTGGTATGCAAAATTGATGGACTGGATGCTCATATGGAAGTGTTCTTGATGTGATAATCTCACATGTTTCTTTGATGTTTTTCATTAGTAATATGTTTCAGGGTGGTATCAGGTGTCCATGATCAATGACATGTTCAGTGAATGCAAGGTGTTGATAAGTTGTTAAAGGATTTAAAGCTCAAAGAGTTCGGTGATGTTGTGTCTTGATCCTATTTCTATATTGCTCATATCTTACTTACATGGTTGAGTTGTCATGTTGCTTCAGTAAAGGTGTTCTCAAGGAACTCTCATCAGATGTTTGCATATGATGGCTAAGGAGGTTGAAATAGTAAGAATTTATGTGCTGAATAGGGGGATGGTATTCATCAAATAGTCTTCATTTCAGATAGTCTTCATTCTTTTTCAGGTCAAAAAGGGTGTGCAAGAATAGATTGGTTGTAGGATAATGGTTCATGTTGGAAGTCTTTGGCAAGGACATCTCTTGTGTGTTATTTATGTCTTCATGGATTGTAATTCATACTGATTTTTATTGGTGAAAATTGTAGTCTTTGCATGAAATTCATGCTCATATCAAAGAAGTCAATTTGATGTTCATATCTACTACATTGTTGAGTTATGTTTTGCATAAGTATTGAAGCTTTCAGGTGACTTGGAGATAGTGTTTCATCTGTTTCATTGTTGGTCTTCCTCAATAATATGGTTCAGGAAAGTATGTGCAAATTGGTTGCTTCTAGTTTTATTGAAGTAGTATCAGGTATGTGCTTCAAGCTATAACAATCTAGAGTTGCTTGTGACATTGATGGTGAGTCTTGTATTTCATCAAATTCTTCATTCAGAGATAGTTAAAGGAAAGTTTTGGGAAGGTTTTCTCAAGAATGGTCTTCATATATTGAGATGTGATTATGACATCCTTGCATAGAGTTTAAGTTCATCAAAGGAGTTGATATTTGAGTGTAGAGTTATGCCAAGTTTTCATCATCATATTGTATCAAGAAGTGGTATTATGTTGACATACATGTTTCTTTCTAGCAGGATAGTACTTCTTTGTGCAGATGGTGTAACAGTGGTATTTATGAGCAGTGACTTGTTTGCAAACTTTAACACAGGGGAAGCAAATTGATTCATTGGAGATTTGTCATGATAAGATTAGCAAAATTGCATTCAGTGCCTTCAATACTTTGAAAGACAAGTGGTATCAAAGATTTTGGTAAGTGGTTCTAAATTTTTGGTTGAAGATAACAAGATAACATGAGTTTATTTCTTAAAAGTCCTCATAATACAATGTGTTTGTAATGGTTATGATCATGCTATAACATCTTTTAGTGGAGTTGTTCTTAGGGGGAGTTAGTTCAGTCTTTGTCATTAGATGTCAAAAAGGGGGAGAAAGAGAAAATGTTTCATGAAGTTTTTCCATCAATGACAAAGGGAGGGAGATTGATGGTCATAGTTTGTCATTGATGTCAAAAGTGATGATGATGCATGATTGTTGTTACAAATCAAAAGACCTTCTTTGTGGTATCTACACATTACAGATTGATAGGAGCAGTTTGGTTCTTTGGGATGTCATTGTTCTTACAGTATGTTTGATAATGTTCAAGTTAGCATGGATGGTTTGATGTCAGTAATTGGATGGTTGATGTTGGGCTTAATATACTTCAGGTTGATATGTTGCTTCATGGCTAAGTCAGGAAATACTACCTTGTTTGTGTTGGTCAGAGATACTACCTTGTTTGTGTTGGTCAGAGGATCAGTTGTACTATCTCAGTTGGTATGATGACTTATTAGGCACAAGGTTGGATGATGTTTTCTTTATAAGGAGTTTGATTTTTTTTATTAAAAAAAAAGGGGACATCAAATTCCATATTCGAGGAGGTGCATGAAGGAGTTTTATTGAAAAAGCATCGTATTACCTTATGAAGGCTCGAAGCATACTCAAAGGGGATTCAAAGACCTTTATTTGACTTTGTTTATTCCTTATTCGAATGAGCATTTTAAATTCAAAGGGGAATGTTTTATTAAAAGGAACATTGATTTCTTAAATAAGAAAGTCAATGCATAGTTGGAGCCCATTTTTTTCATAAAGATGTTTTATGTTTTTTTTTAAAAAAAAACATTGGTTATTTTGAGATTTAAAAAGCATTAATATGCTTTATAAAAATGAAAAGTTTATTATTAGTCTCACCCGTGGCTTTCCTAAAGGAGGGAATTATTCTTTTTTTAAAAAAAGGGGGCATCTTTTAATGGAAATTTTTTTAAGACTATTTTTAGTCTTTAAAAAAAAAAGGAGATTTTGAGAAGTTTTTAAAGTAGATTTTCTTGAAAATTTTTAAGGAGATTTTTGTTAAGATTTTATTCTATTTTTAAACTCCCCTCATGACAAGAAAGATTTTTTAAAAAAAGAAAGAGGAAGATTCTTTTTAAGAAAGGAGAGTTTATTTTTATGAAAAGATATATATGAATCCAAAATGGATTTTTAATGGCAGGAGGTTGTTTGTAGTTTTTATTTTTGCCAAATGATATTGCAGAGACAAGGAAAATGAAAAGGTTGATGAGAAATGAAGATGATTTTATGAAAGAGAAATATGTAGAGAAGAATTTAAATAGTTTTTGAAGACAAAGATGATTTTGTTTGAGAAGGTGAAAATATTTATACAGAGGAATATGAAAAATCTTTTGCAGGTGAATCAATTTGTGAAGGCTCTTCATTTTTGACATGGACAAATTGAAGCAATCCAGTGATTTTTTTAAATGGATATGAAGGATCATGCAATGAAGATGAAAGTGAATGCACAAAGGAATTTGAAGAGTTATTGTTTTATTTTTGACAAGGGCAAAATGATTGAATTTAATTGAAGTTGTTTTTGGAGATATATTTTTGCTAAATGTTTTATGCAGGGATAATATTGAATACAGAAATTGTCCAAATTGGAATGTCAAAGAATATGAAGGATCATGTACAGAGAAGAGGAAGATCAAAAGATTTTTTTTAATGCATAGAATTGATGTATATTTTTTAAGGGGAAGATATTTTGTTTATCAAAATAGAGAAGAGAATATGAAGGGTTATTGAAAGTGCATTGTGATGGGTTGTGAAAGGATATTCAGATTTTATTTAATGACATTACAGATGCTTTGATTATAGAGTTGTGTGGATTATCATACAGGGTTGCAGATCAATGATGAAGACAATTTTATGAAAATTCTATTAAAAAGAAAATACAGATGAATGTATAAAATGTGAAAAACCAATTTGTGATGTATGAGATATATTTTTTCTTGATCAAGTGAATTAGATGTTTCAATGATAAAATATCAGAGGATTGGAATGGTGGAATAGATGTTACAGATGAATTGATTTGAATGGTGCAAATCAGATTGAACATCAATCATTTCTTGCACATGAGATTTTTCTGATTGATTGAAAAATGCCAGTGAGGCACAGTATGCCAGTGAGGCTTGCAGGTCAGTGAGACCTTAACATTTGTCAGTGAGACACATATTGTAGCCAGTGAGGCATGTTTTATCAGTTAAGCCAGTGAGGCAGTTCTGGAGTGGTTTTTCTATCCCTGGAGGGTTTTCCACTCATGCAATTCTTGTTTCTTGATTCATATTGATCATCTCTCTATGGTTGTATGTTTTACTCATGAGTTTTTGTTTTCATTCTCAGTTATGTGCATATGTGTTTGACAATTCAATGATAACTTTCTCTTCTTGTGCTCTCCAAGTTAAAGTTTGTAAAAAGATTAGAAAATTCACACAACACTGATTCACCCCCCCTCTCAGTGTTGTCCTTAACTCCTACAGATAAGCCCCAGGAAAACAAGCTCTACCCCCCTGCACTCCCCCGGTAATTATTTTGGGGGGAAACCACGGCTGACAAAGTCACCAAATTTACCTTGCTATGGGTATCCGTAACCCTTGCAGCATGATCAGTCACCACATAATAACACTATGTGCTCATATTTTCTCTTCTTAGGGATAAAAATGGGATACCTTTCATTAACATTTATGGAACATAGAGGTAAGTGTACATTAGGTGGAAATTCTATATTCAATTTCTTTAATTTATCATACTCAACTTCTAGTTAGCTTTTTCATTTATTTCATTTCATTTTTGTTTTTATTTACTCCTCATTTTATGGGAACTACTTTGTATTACACATAGTTTGAAGGGGACATATTATTACTAATTATATTCTCAATGTATCCAGAGTTTTTAATAGGTTGGAATTTTTTCTTCAATGATAGGATAGGCTGAATAGATGCCTTCTACATATTAGGGACAAAGGGATAACACACTTGTTTTAATTGCTCATATTTAGGAATCTTGAAAACATACACCCTATTATGATTGTTTGTTTTCTCATTGCTATTTTGGCATGCTTGATCATATATATTTGCATGCATACCAAAGTGGGGGAAAGATGTAAGGTATAAAAGTTCCCACCTTATACTTTTACATCTTCATTTTATGTCACTTTGCATAGACTTCATTAATGTATAGCTTTAGCACCCAATTTGTCTCCTTTGGCATACTATCTCCTAAACCATCACTCTAATATGCAAATCCATTACTTTAGAACTTGACTACACCTTTTCCTAGGGTTTTTGCCTCCATTGGCTAGGCTTCCCATGTGATCTAGTCCTCCAATTTTAAAATTTAAAATCTCTTGCTTCTCAAGCCAACTTAGTTTTAGAAGATGATTGTTACAGATTGGCTTGTATATCAAATGTCTTTAGTTGTGTGTCTAGGATTTGTATTTACGAACACAATCTTAGGTTATTTTAATCATTGAATCATAGTAAAAAATCTACATTTAGTTGCATTAGTCTTAGTTTTAGTCTCAATTGCACCAATGTTTGCATTATCTATTTGACATGTTTTTTTTTATCTTGTTACATCTAGCATTGGATTTGATTATTATCAAGGAAGTAAAAAAAGCTTCCCTCTATCTATAGTAGGTCCAAATGGTGTTTTCCAACAACACAAGTTTCTCAAATGCATGTAAATACATTGGCAAATAGGGTCTATAGAACTTGAAAGTAAAATTTAGAAGTAGACACAACCATGCAAGAGAAAAGTGTCCTATGACTAGTTCATGTGCACAACTTAGTTTTAGGCATCTGAACTTTCAAAATACATCTATCTCAAGCTCTTAACCATTGCTCCAATATGAAATTTTAACTTTTGGTCCTTGGTAGCAAGTTAGGAAATGAAACAATTAAAATTAGCATCACAACATAAACTATATAAACTCTATTTCCATCTCTATCATTTCAATTAAATCTATGTCTTAATTTACTCAATTTTTTATTTACATTAATTAATTTTAACTCATTAATATTGGATTACTAAAACTCTATCTCTTGTAGGTAAATTCCAGGTTTGCTCTAAAGTTCTAGCAACCACCCATGTGCATTATTCTTCATGTTGCGAGCCTTTCAAAGCTTCTTACCAAAAGCTAGAAAAACTTCTTAGACTTACTATGGGCCTCTTATTATCAAGGTAAAGGCTTTCATAGAGCTACTTAGGAATTTTGTTTCCCCCCTTGTGATTCTAGAGGGCTTGGCCTTATTGATATACAAAGACAGGGTGCAACATTGTGCGCTAAATAGATAATCAAAGCCCTTGAGGAAGATGAAACTTGGAAAATATTGCTTCATTGCTACATTCCTATAAGAGTACCAAATGCATGAAAAGCCTAGACAGATCGTGGTCTTTCTTCTATTCTCACAATGCAAGAGCCTATTCAAATCCAGAGCACTTTTGTTGTCAAAAGTATATGGAAGACCTAAGAAGCTATTAAACTATGGCTTTTATAGAATGAAAATAGATTCAAGATTGGTTTGTCTATTAATCAACAGTCTCTTTGGTAGTCTCTTGTGATCATTTACCAAGATAATCCCCTTAATAAAATTCTTTCAGTTTGTACTTTGAAAATTTTTAATAGATGTATAAAGACTCTCAATCTTTTCTCAAGAATCACCAAGAACCTTCTTTCTTGACCTGAAGTAAAAATAATGTATAGACTCACCAATTAAAATTTGGAATCCTTCCCTACTATTGTCAATTCCATTCATGTGGAAATGTGGCACAAAATTAAAGGTTGGAAGTTTCAAACCACGATGAAAGTACTAAAAATGATACCCTAAGACACTATTTCATAGTTATCAACCCCACAAAAGTTATGCTTAGGTTTCGCCGCATATGCCTTTGGAAATCGATTCACATTTTCTCTTGAACTATGTGTGTTTATAAACTGTGGTGTTATTTGGAATTGATTCACATAATCTTTTAAAACAATATTAGTAGTAGTGATTGGTTTGTAATTAGCCAATAGGCTATTTATTTGGGAACTCATAGCCGGAAGATTCCTTTTTCCCTGAAAATTGTTGGATAGACCTGCTTCACTCCGTTGCTGGAAAATTTCCCGTTCAGTCTAACACTTGTTGGAAGCTAAAACTCACGGAAAATTTTACAGTGACTCATTCTTCCAAAGGCACGCGTCTGAAATTGCGTTCAAATTGTTCTTACAGTGTTTTGTTTTTCCCTAGAATTAGAGATAAATTAAGGCATTGCAAGCAGGCATTCATGGCGGCCAACTTGGAAATAGAAATATTGAGAATTCAACTTCTGTTTAAAAAACAAACCAAGACAGTTCTTTGAGGCATTTTATCAAACAGTTCATGTGCTCTGTCTATGCTTCCACATTTTCCTTACGTGTCTATAATTCTAATTCTAAATTAGTTGTTATTAGTTTTTATGGTGGCATGTTCTGTTATTAGAGAATTACTTGAAGTTTCGCAGATTTCCCATATATAGAATAGGCCTTACAGCCTACGATGTCAGGGTGTATCAATCCACCAGCTAGTTACCGGCTATTATTCATACAAAATGCATTCCTGACATTCATACCATCTATAATATGCTTCTATTCTGATCATCATACCCATCATCAGAATTTTCTTTCTTTTCTTTTTTAAAGTTTTTCTGGTTGTATCCTATGAGATGTTGGAAAAGTATGAAATTGTTCATTTGAAGTTTTGCCCGGAATTTGCTCTACGATGACTTTATCTGTCATTTTTAATAAAACAAGTTTGGAATTTGAAAACTATTTTGGCCTTTTTCAGTTTTTCAAATATCAAAACAGGGAAAATTCAAAGGCGATCATTTTTTCTTTGGCTTTGATTAAAATTTGGTTTTTATAATGAAAATCATCCATTTGTTTTGGTGTAGTGAATGAACTGTATATAAAAAATCACATATATAAATGGAAATTTGTTTAAATGTTATTTTAGGCTATTTTAGAATGGGTTTAAGAAATTGTAAGAGAATTTAATATCATCATGATGTGTAAGAACATCTTATAATATTGTAAAATGTGGAAGTTATTTATGACATATTATATAATAGCTTGATTATAAAGAATTACAAAGTGGACTTAGAATTTTCCTAATGTATCTTTATCCTCTATACTGTGGGATATCTATACCAACACTAAATCTTCCATTTTGGTGTCCCCTTGGCAGAGGTCAGAGAACAAATGAAGCTTAAAAATAAAAAATAAAATAAAAAAACAGCATGTATAAACAATAGAAAGTAAATTTAAAAAATGATAAAACACTTTAAAAAATAAATTAAAATATCTTGCAAACGCCTTAGGGCGATACTTGGTCAGCAAGCCCTCTTCTCGAGCTTAAGTTTTCCGAAACGAACAAATCAAACCAAAAAGAAAACCATACGATTTAGGATTGCCATTGTTTATGAGGGGAGCGTGGGGTTTTAGGAATATGGTTAAATTTTAGGGTTCGTATATTTAATTTTATTACTCTCATTGCATTTTAATTTATCTTTTTATTTAGTTTTTTTTGTCACATAAGGTTAGGAATTAATAAGTTTTAATATACTTACTAAGGAAGAGGGGCTGGTAGCCACTCATCCTAACTTCACGCACATCAAGCTCATAGCTAGACATATCGGATTTCAACGATTTTTTTTGAGTCGAAAAAGTGTCATTTCAACACAACAATGTGGGTTTGGTGGTATAAAGGCACACCCCAAAATATCAAAGTCATATGGGCATAGCCCAGAAAGTCTAATGGGAACTAGCCAAAATTACATATCTGAAATTATATAAAACATAACAGAAAAGAAAATCAAGCAGCCAATGCAATGCAAGTAGATGGAGGGTCCCTGTCCTCCAAATTGCCCCATACAGTTGGGGGATCTGGGATGACATCAAGAGGTGCCCAACCATCATCATCCCTTTCATTCTCCTTTTCATTCTCAATATTAATATTCTCCCCTTCATTCTCCTTTTGATATTTATAATATTAGTAAATTTATATTTTATCTTTGTGAGGCATTTATTCCATTCCACTCATACATGGTAAATTGATTTGGGGTATTTCTACTTAAATTTTATAATGACAACATCGTTTAAATTGTCACTCTACAAAACTTAGAATTCCACTATGAGAAATGCAACCATTACAAATACAAACTCTTACACTATTCCAAGAAGAAATGAGTAACATCAACTAGAGCTTTATCTCCAACTTATATAGATGTCTAATTGCATGTTTTCAAAGTAAACATTACATTGTAAATATTGCATTGAACATGGTGTTGATTGTCATTATTTTTTTTTCAAATCTAAACACAAGGAACATAAAATGACATAAGAGACTTTTGTTTTGTCCTTTTCTTTTTCACAAAAAGACATCAGCTAGAACTTTATTTCCAACTTAAATAGATGTCTGAATGGACATTTTGAAAGTAAATATTACATTGTAAATATTGCATTGAACATGGTGTTGATTGTCATCATTTTTTTTTTGTCAAATCTAAATACAACTAACATAAAATGACATAAGAGACTTTTGCTTTGTTAGTTTGTATTCTTCAGATCTACCTATCGGCAAAACCATTGCACCATCAAATAGCGCAATTACTAGTTTAGTAACCGCAATTACTAGTTTAGTAACCAAATAGGAGTATTCCAATACAACACGTCCCTTAAACTTGTTCCACGTCTTACAAGCAGAGCCACTTGGATAGATCTTCATGCTTATCCTCAATTTATTACCTCTCACATGGTCAAACTCTAATATCTATTCAAATTCCCAACATAGTAAACCAATATTGAAACTGACAAACAAATACAATATTTGGAGCCAACGCATTATTGGTGTTTAGATGTGAACTGGATATAAATAACAAATCAGTAATAATAACAATGATTTGGTTATTCTAATCAAGCAAAAAGAAGTCGCAGAAAACATATTAAATCAAAATGGAGCATTCATGGCTACGCACCATTCAATTTCTGTTTGTGCTGCTCATTCTGCAAAATTTACATCCGCTCATCTTGGCTGCACCATTAGGTAACCTCATCATTCCTATCTTGTTCCATGTTTAATAAATAATAAGAATTTTCTGGATTTAGCTGCCAAGTTTGGTTTTTTTTTTTTTTTTTGGTCCTTAAGATCTAGTATTGGTATAGATGTGATTTTTCAGTGTATCACTAAATCCATCTCATAAGAATAAGAAAAATGCGTAAAGCAGTCTAACCTCTAAACAACCATTAAGAAAACTAGATTTCCTGGTCAGATCTGCCAAGCTAAAATGTAATCTGACAATCGGGGTATCTCTACTGCATCTAGATTTAGAAAAACAATTTAATCAAACAGCTGAAATAAAAAAAAAATCCCATTATTATCCATATCAAATTTTGTTTCAATTCAGATTTAATCTGAAGGAATTGCCTTCAACTCTCTTTATCTTTGATGTGGGTCTAGTAGCTAGACACCAAAAAAATGGATCATTAAGTTTATAATGCATGAATCTTCAAATAACTCTTATCCTACTATATGTGACTGCAAACAAACAACCCTAAAATCTAATCATGAATTTTTACAGGAGACCAACTGATCAGTTTATGTTTTATGTGACAGTAGCCAACGGGTGTAAATCAGGGAACGCTATTAAAGTGAGTTGGAATAGTCCGCCTGATTATGAAACATTTCTAATAGAGGTGGAAAATACCTGCAGACTCTGCGATGCGCACAATGTTATTCTGCATCTGAAAATGTTGGCACCAGGGATATGGAATCCAGTGGATGAGAAAGTTATTGTCAACAATGGTAAATCTATTCATCCTGGAGAAAAGCTGACATTCACATATCATGTGAACTATTTGGCTGATATAGACACTGCCCAACCATCAGCTGAATTTATCAACTGCATTTAATGAAGTATTCAATTCGGAATAACAAGCCAAGCATTGTATGAGATTAGATGAATAGTAATTTTCATTGTCCATTGTTGCTCTCATTGCATGAGAGGTTTGTTTAGACATCTTTATTTAATAAGACTCCTTTTCTGAATTTATTTCTTATTGGTTGTTATTGATATTCTGTTATCCAAATGTTTTCCAAGTAAAATCTTGGAAACTTTTGCTTGTGAAAATATTTTGTTCCTGTTTTAAATTATTTGTAGATTTATGCATGGATGGGATTTGTTCTTCCATCCTATGTGATTATTGATTTGAGCGGGGTAGGGATTTGTTTTTCCACCAGTTGCCCATATTTCAGTTGTTTTAAATAAGTATAGAAGTCTTAAATATATTTAGTAAAAAGTGTAAGGGATTTGTTTTTCACGAGTTGCCGATATTTCAATTGTTTTAAATAAGTATAGAAGTCTTAAATATATTTAGTAAAAAGTGTAAGTCTATATGTTAGATTTGTGATCTAAGTTAGATAGTATTTGTTTGAGATTGATATTTCTTCTTGTCTTTTAAGTAAATGTATTTAAGATATCAATGTTTTTGATAAAGGTAAACAGGAATTTTGAAAGACCATTGTACAAAAGAGCAGATAAAACAATGAAGCCCAGCAAGACTAAACAGAATTAGCAATAGACAAACAACACAATAGGAGCAAAACAACTAGAAAACCAAACAAAAGGTCCAGCACCCTAAACCAAACCAACAGAAAGTCAAGGAAATTTGAAACCAAATTGCTCCAAGAAGCTTTGCATCTTGATCTTGAAATCCTTGTTCTCAGGTCTCATCTTCTTAGGAGAGCTAGGGTGATTCAAAGTTCCACTCGAGGTCCTATTATCACATTACACCTTCCTCTTGTCTATAAATCTGAACTCCTTCTGCTGCTACACCATTGTCAAAGGAATCTTCATCATAGCATCCTCCTCCCTGCTTGTCTCCTTCGACACATCCTCTTTATTAACTTTGCAAGCACTATCAGCTATTTGCATCTTTTTCCTCCACATACGATGGTTAATATTGGATCCCTGGCAAACATCAACAGCATGACCTAGTTTGCGGCAATGATCACAAATGACTAAAGAGTTCTCAAAATCAATTTGTTGAACCCAGATACCAAACTTGGAGGATAAAGTAATCTAAGAAGGGATTACCCTATCCGTCTCCACAAAGACACAAAAAACAAATGTCTCTTGAATTTAGTAACACCATCCGCCACATTGTACTATCCAAAGGCATTGGCAATGCACATAAAAACCTCCTCATCCCAATATTCTAAAGGAAGCCCAAGCAGTCGAACCCAGACTAGAAACTTGATGGAGCAATCTTCCTCTGGGTTGAAGCCTGATGCAAAGGTATTAAACAATGGCTTAAAACAATCTTCAGTCACCCACAAGAAATCTCTGACCTGCAACCTTTAACCCCTTCTTTACAAACTATCCTTAGCTCTAGTAGCCCTTCAAGTTCTACAATTCATACCTATTTGGTCATAACCTTTCCTAAAGACCTACAAATGGAATTATGAAACTTGTTTTGAATACCCTTTTGGCTCTAACTCAACATATATCAAAATGGGCTAGGGCTAATTTGTACAGAATTGGTCAAAAATGGACTGTTACAGAATTAGGAACCCTAGTTAGTGTTTAGACCTGTCCTCACAAAAATAGTCATAACTTATTCAAATCTCCATAAAAATGATCCAAACAAAAAGTATTGAGAGAAAGAAACATATATTCATCCATTCCAATTGTTTTCATCCCAATATTATACCATACATGGCCGTACTAGTATGTTTTCAAACTACAAATTCTAGAAAACATTGTTAGAACAAGGCAACCTTCACCAAAATGGCGATATCTCACACAAAACTCAATGAAATTTAATGAAACAAAAGGCATTATAAACTAGAAAAAAATATCTTTCCATGCATCTATTATATTCCTGATATGAGGCCGCACCAGGCCATACAATGCACAACTTTAGCCTGAAAACAATGTAGTACTTAGAAAACGCACACAAAATTGAGGTTTTCATTCATCAAACTTCCAAATTTCACCTCTCCCCCCTTGAAATTATGTATGGAAGGTGTCCATATACACTTACAACCAATCCCAACTAATTATTAATGGTTTCTTGATTTGCTTGTAACTTTTTCTTGATTTTTTTGACACTTTGCCAACTTTTACACTTTTTAACCAAAGACCCTATTAACACACCAAAAATGGATCAACATGATCCCACATGGTCATAAATAACCTTATTAGACTCCAAAACACCCTATCAACCTAAAACCAAGACATAACAACCATTCTTGCTATGGGGCTCCTGATTCCCCTGCATCATACTCCCCAGAGAGAAAAGATTCAAGTCCACTTGAATAGAGGTCTACAATATCTTCCATCTTGGACTTCTGTAATCTATGAAGTTATCTTCCATGTTGCCCTGCACTTCTTTCAAACTTCCTAATACCTGTTTCATGTTTACCTTTGGTCTCCCTAATGCTTTGCAATGACCCTTACTTCTCTTCCACATGGCATACAAATTAGAATTCACTTCCAAAAGTTGCTCTCCCTTTGACCTCGCTGCATTGTCTATATCTCTGACCTTTTCTAGCAACATGACTGCAATAACTAGAATATTATCATCAAATTGTGCAATTGAAGTATCAAACTCAGATTTCTTGTGTGCTTTGTCTTGAAAATATGTCTGTGCTGCCTCAAATAAACCCTCTAGATAGTAGATTTCATCTTGGTCATGCAAATCTGAATATGTACTAGTTAGGTGAATGCATGCCTCTTGTGATGACAAATTTTTCTTTTCCTCCCTATCAACTTGTATATCTACATTCTCTTTTTCATATACATGATCAAAACCAAGATTTGTACTTCCATTTACCTATTCAATGGTCTGCTACATGGATTGTCTTTTTTCTCTAACTTCATTGCTTGCAAACTCCGTTGTGTATGTTGCATGTCCTTCTTCTATAGCATTTTCCAAGGCTTCATGAAACTGTAGTTCACCTTCCATTTTCAAAGTAGTCATCGTTTGCTTTCTTCTTTTCTGAATAATCTTCTTTATTAGCCAGTTGACAATTTTGTTAATGGCGATGTGCCAACTCTGCACACTTGTTCCTATACTCTGTATTCTTTCTTCAAATTTTTGCATTTGTTCCAAAGCTTGTCTCAGCCTTCTTATCTCTTGCTGAATATTTACTTTTTTTTCCTTCTCATCTTTCTTCTTCATCTTACTTCTCTCTCTTCTCATCACTTGTTTCTTGCTTGGTAACTCCTTACTCTGCAAGTCTCCATGGACTATTCTCCCCAACACTTCCATTCTCCTCTTGCAAGAAAGTCTCTTTCACCTTGCTTCTTCTCAATGCTTCTTCTTATCTTCATGATACCTCACCTTAGGCCCCTTTCTTTTCCCCTGGCCTAGTTTTTTGGTATCCAGGTTCTTCCTTCAACCTGTAAAAAAAAAAAGACAATACACAAACTCCCAAAACTTCCTTTCCTAGATCTTTGGGCTTTAATACCAATAATAATGCAGAGTTATCAAGTAAATTATTAAAACAATCTTGAATCACTAACAAGAGACCTCTGACCTGCTATCTTTAACCCCTTCTTTACAAACTGTCCTTAGCTCGAGTAGCCCTTCAAGTGCAGCAATTCATACATTTTTGGTCATAACTTTTCCTAAAGACCTGCAAATGGAAATATGAAACTTGTTCTGGATACCCTTTTGGCCCTAACTCAACATATATCAAAAGGCTAGGGTTACTTTGTATGAAATAGGTCAAAAATGAACTGTCATAGAACTGGGAATCCTAGTCAGGGTTCAGACCTATCCTCACAAAAATGGTCATAACTTATTCAAATCTCCATAAAAATGATCAAAACAAAAGGCATTGAGAGATAGACACATATATTCATCCATTCAAATTGGTTTCATCCCAATATTGTACTATACATGGCCGTACTAGTACATTTTCAAACTGTAAATTCTAGAAAACATTGTTAGAACAAGGCAGCCTTCACCAAAATGGCGATATCTCACACAAAACTCAATGAAATTTAATGAAACAAAAGGCATTGTAAACTAGAGAAAAATAACTTTCCATCCATCTATTATATTCCTGATATGAGGTCATACCAGGCCATACAATGCATAACTTTAGCCTGAAAACAATGTAGGACTCAGAAAATGCACACAAATTAAGGTTTTCATTCATCAAACTTCCAAATTTCACCTCTCCCCCCTTGAACTTGAGTATGGAGGGTGTCCATATACACTTACAACCAATCCCAACTGATTAGTAATGGTTTCTTGATTTTCTTGTAACTTTTTCTTGATTTTTTTGACACTTTGCCAACTTTTACACTTTTTAACCAAAGACCCTATTAACACACCAAAAATGGATCAACATGATCCCACATGGTCATAAATGACCTTATTAGACTCTAAAACACCCTATCAACCTAAAACCAAGACATAACAACCATTCTTGCTATGGGGTTCCTGATGCCCCTGCATCAAATCCAAGGGACCAATTTTTAAAAATAGACCATTCTGCCCCAGGAACCAGGGACCACCCAAGAGAATCCTAAAACTATCTTCTGGGGATGAAAATGAGAAAAGGAAGAAATTATTTGGCAGAGCTATTACCTCTACCTACCCCTTAATGTTTCACTTTCACAGCACCCACCTTCTGATCACATCGATATTGGGATGGTTACCATAGAATCTCTCAACTAGTGAACTCTAGAGCTGAGTAGTAGATCTATCAACAAAGGAGTCATGCACAAAAATCTAGGGATCCCTAGAAGCAAATGAGGTCCCAGGCAAAGGACTAGACTCAGAAGACAAGCCTTGTCCCAACAAAGAAGTACTCCCACTACCAACAGGCAAATCCTTTGTAATCCCTACAAGCAGATTAGGAAGAGACAAGCCCACAGTCTTAGAGGGCTCAACCAAATCACCAGGATTCAAGAACTCAGGAGGACAACCATCCTTGGAAAAGACACATTGATCAACACTATCTGTGTTAACCATAGGGCAAGGAGCCCCATCGTGCACATCCACCACATGTGCCTAAGAGGGAAGGAGGAATCCCTTACGGAGACCATGGCCCTCAGAGCCACCTATGCCCACCAACTTAGTATCCTGTAGAGCCCCAGAACCCACGCGAGAGGAGACATGGCTCTTCCTGGAGGCAGAAAAACCTACACTCTGACAGGCCTTAAGCCATAGGTCAAGCAACTGCACGTCCTCACCCTCATCTAAAGATTCAAGCCAGTCAACCACTTCCCCTGTGTAGTTTGGGTCAAACTTCACTCCATCACTATCATCTGAATCTCCCCCTTCGACACCTAGATCACCCCCACCCTACTCAAATTCAAATGGCCCCCCACCACTCTTTCCCTTGCTATTCACCACTATTATTCACCGACGAAGAATGTTAATAATCTTTGTGCAATTTAACAGAGATTTTGTTTTGTTACCTCTATTGCAAACAAGGGTTTGAGATAGATTTTTTTTTTTAGTTTATTAAATTTATAACTTTTCTAACTTTTTATACTCAATTATAATTAGAGTGGTAGTAAGGGGTTGTAATGAAGTGAGTGGTGTAGACACCTAAATTCGACCACTCACCACTTCGTCTGCAATCATGACATCACTAAACCACTTTCTTCCATAATTAACTAAACACCTATTTAGACAAGTTAATTAATCAATCCCCCTTTCCCACAATGATTAAATAATATTTTATTATTAGATCACTAGTCATCACTATTTGTCCATACCATCTCTTAACATTAGTTGAATAAATTTAATCATTATTCAATTAATCAATTATTTTCCATAATCCAACATTAGATAAATATTGTTTATCTAATATCCTCATCCCTATTCAAAAATTAATTAACTATTTCTATTTATTTAATTCCCTTTTTGTGCACTTTTGATTAAGTTGATTAAATTCACTTAATCAACTTAATCACATGTTTGCACATTCCAAATCTTTCATTAACCCACTCAAACCTTTCACATCTTCTAACATGTACAAAAGCATGGGATTTTGTACAAAACCACATGGGTCTCTTACAAAGGGATGGGCAAGTCCTTTGTACAAAAATGTTCTTTTGTCCTCCTTTGATCCTTTCCATCAACTTTATCCAAGACCATCCCCCACCCTTGATTTCCCCTTTAATTCAAGGACCATATTTATCCTCCAATCCTATCATGTCACTTGGTGGCCTCTCAATTATTGATCTTCCAAATCAATTGTCTCCCCACTTTTGACTTATACATAGTAGTGGTGAGTTGGATTTGGTGAACACATATTTTAGCAAACCTAATGTGAAGAGTAAATATTGTTAGGATAAGGTCTATCACACTTCTCCCATTCCACTTCACTCTTCCTCTCCTTTTCCATCATTACCCATTTATTTTGTAGTACCTATGGTACCCCCAAATATGTTGGGTTTGAAGAGACCTCAAGGAAAACACCCTTGAAATAAAATGCACACCTACCTTTGATTGTTATGTCTATCCTAATCCATTAGCACCTATTTCAAATAGATATGACTATGATGACATTGAATCTAATGATGGCGACCATGAGTGTGAACAAAATGAGAAAGGAAACCAATACTACACTATCTTTGACAACCCCTCTTGGAGACAATATCAATGGACAACCTTTTGACCTCATCCAAACCACTCGAGGGCTTGATGAGTCTTGGTGTGGTCCAAAATTCATAGACAAGATCATATTATTCTAAGCTATAGGGACATAGTAACTCAAATAGAAAATGAGGTAGATCATCTTGAGAAGGATCTAGCATACACCAAAGATATTAGTAAGGCATTAGAAATAGCCTACCAAAATATAAAACCTCACTTTATCATGCATGACTAGAAGACCCACCTAAAAGTTTGAAAACTTATAGAGTTACTCCCCCTTTTAATGAGTCACATCACCATAACTCATGACATCCACCTAATATGTTAAATTATGAAACCCAAATCAAGGAGGTGAAGTGAGACCTATACACCATCCCCACCTCTGCAAAGGGCTTTTGAATAAAAGGATATGCATGATATCCTACCTCCATAGAGGGATTTTTTATTGCAATATAGAATAAAGATGTGCATTCACACCGAAGATACATCTCGCCTTCATAGAGGGATTACAAACATGCTTCATTAGTACCAAAATCATCAGACAACTTACCTTATATGCCCCCACCTTAAGGGGGTTGATATCATGTACTGATATCAAGCACATTAAGGTAGAGAGAAAACACACAAGAGAATAAGAGCTTTCGCAAAGCCCATGCCCCCAAAGGTGACATGTGCTCACAATCACCGAATGTTCCCACAAACACATCTTAATCTAAGCAAAACATGAAAGCTATGCATGAAAGGAAAGAAGCCAAGGCTACACAAATGGGTTCAAGTCCGATTATAGCTGTGGGGCTTATACTGCAAGCATCTCAGAACCGAGTGTAACAACAAGGCGAGACACCAAAAACAATCAAAGTGCATGGAGAAGATGTATTGTTATGATTTGTCAGCAAAGATAAGACAACATCAAATATCACATGGAGTGATTCTACTAGCCAAGCATTGGATATATAAATCAACCCCATCTTCATATATGGACTAGGTCCATTTTGCTTTGCTTGCTAAAGAGACATGCGGTCTGTATCAGTATATGTTTGTTTTTCATCATCCGCCGACTAGATAGAATCACTAGAAGAAGGTAAAAAATAAAATGAGAGAAGAGAACAAGTGTCATAGGAACAATCACGTAGGGGATGCCCCTAGGTCATCAACCACAACACTATGCGCCTAAACACAACACACAACAATGAAAATAGAGGAGAAGGAAGATAGAAGAATGATGATATAAATAGAAGAATGGTCACAATAGAGGCAGTCTCCCAGTATCCTTGACCTTACATGACTATCAAGGGTCATCCAAGAAGATCTAAACAACACATAACACATCACGAGGGGAACACAACACAAGAGGGGAGGTCACATAAACGAGAAAATGATTCTACAACATAGGTGACCACCAAGGTTAGAAATACTTACTTGTTGCTAAGAAAGGCTCAAACTTGTGAGCATCTCGGAAAGATGCTCCATCAAGTTTTGTAAAAAGTGTGAACAATTTGCATTTGTTTGATTCATATTTTCAGGGTGACCAATTGGTGTTGGTTTGTCAAATCATTGTATATTTGAAATATTCTGTTGATTGCGAGGAGGGGAATCATTACTATTTCCCATTGATGATAACCACCTTGTTCTTTTTTGATCCTTTGATTTCTTATTCCGGTGAGTTAGTCTTTCGTAGTGAAATGGACTATCTTCCATTGTAGCAATCTTTTCCTATATCATAATCTCTTGTTTCGATTGTTCAATTTGTCTTTTCAATGCATTTTGGTTAGCTCTCAATCCTTGAAGGGATAACAATGGAGGAACCTCAGCATAGAGTCCCTTACCTTTCAATCTCAGAAGTTCTTCTAATGTGGGTTGTTCTTCATTTATTGCTTGTTGAATAGAAGGTCCAGCCACTCTAGATAGAAGTTTTGCTTTGTATCGTCTATATGCTAACAAAAGTTGATCTCTTAATGGCTTAGGTTCTCTATCAGGTCATGGCCAAAAGTAATCCAGAGTAAAGTTCTTTTGAGTAATTATAGGCTGCTATGTATTACGATGGATAGTTCATACTTGTCCATGTAAAGGAAATTTTATGCATTTGTGAATTGTTGAGGGGACAACGTTCATAGCCTTGAGCCATGGATGTCCTAATTTTATGCGGAAGAGGTCAGATGAAGGGATGACATCAAATAATTCTTCCACGACTTTATCATATACCGTAACCAATAAGGATATCTTCCCAAAATTAGGAATAGAGGATCTAGTATGTGTCTTAATCGTTAAATCCCTAGGTTCATAGGATTCTTTTAACAACTCATGTGAGAAAAGGAACTCTTTTGTTGCTACATTTGTCATGCAATTAGGATCTATAAGTGTTCCATGCACAGGAACCACCATTACATTCACTATAATATAGAGAGGTCCTCCAATATCTTCAATTGTCTTATCATGAGGTGTGAATGTTATTTCAAGTTCAAGAGTCTTTCTTTTCAAATAAGGCCTAGGAGGAACCCTAGCATTATTGTTGCAATGAGAAGCCATGTAATGTAAAGTATGCAAGTTTTCAAGAAAAAGTGCAAAATGATGTGCATTTTTTAAATGAGCAATGTATGTATGTGTTCAAATGAATGCAAGATCAGATTTCAAAAGATTTTCAACACCTATGTAAGGAAATAGATGCAAAACTATGCTTATTTATGACTTAAAATGCTTAATTTTTTCTTTTTTTTTTCAATATAAATGTTCTAAAATGCAAAAGTAAGATGTACAAATACATACAATGCAACAAAACTACAGTCCAAAATCATATCTGAAAGAGTGTTTAAAAGAGTAGTAAAATATGAAACAAGATTTTAACCACAAAGACTAGGTTATATGAAAAATGCACAAATTCAAACAAATTCTGACAAATGAAGTATGCAAATGGAATGCAAATGATTATAGAATGATGTACTTCTATAATTTATATCATATTTGATGCAAATATCAGAGATTTAAATGATTTAGATGAAATGCAATGCAGACTATGTCAAAATGCAAGCCTATGATACTTGATTTTTCAAAATTTTCAATTTTTTTTTGTAGATTCTCAAATGCAATATGATGAAAATGAAATGAATGAATGCAAATCTGAAGTACTACACTCAGTAAGGTGCAAAATGTAATAAAACATAGGTTCACCAAAATGTTATGTAGGAAAAAGGGGGAAGATGGGATTGATAGATAGTTTAGTTAGATCCTCCTTTCACTACACACATTTAAGGACAGTTAACTGAGTTAAATCACAACTTCTACAAGAGGATTCACCTACAGGTTGGATGTCACTTGTAATGATAGGGAAATTTAGAAATTGATGACTAATGTGTTAATTTAAGCCCAATTATGCTCAAAACCCTAATTATAATGCAAAATGGTAAACAAACAGATGAATTCTGACAAATGATAGCACACAAAGATACTAAATGAAGATCATATACATACTAGATTTTGAAGTTCAGAATCATGAATAGTCGAGGGCAAAGGGACTCACACCCAAGCCCAAGGTATGATTTTTGTCGGGGCTTTCCGAACCTTTTCTGCAGTTGATTATCCCTATTCCAAAGATTTCAGGGTCTATAAAATTGAAGGGTTAAAGGGACTAGCACCCAAGCCCTGATAGTGCTCTTTTTCACTTCTTTCCATCAGATCTGGGATCCTTATGCTCTGTAACACTCCTCTGCAACTACACTCTTCGTGATCTGATACCTATCACTTGCAATCACAAGAAGAGGGGTTGGGCATTGTGGTGTTTAGGAGCTTGCCTCAGTCAAGCCCTGGAATGGCATTCAAGCCTTCCAACATCATTGTTAGATATAGAGTGCATATCCTTGCAAGATAGAGGCAAAAACAAATTGATAAATGATTGATTCAAACACAAATAGATATCACCTTAGAGGTGTAGCTTGCATGTAGATGAAGATCTTTCACAACATGAGAAGATGAAGTTAAATCTACAATAACAAACACAACAACAATATTCTGCTCTGCCACAATGAATGCCTTGAATGCTCTAAAATTATAAGTTCACAAAAATATCATAATCATATTATAGTCATCTTCTAGTTTGCAAATGAAGTCCTAAACATGCTTATATATGCATTCCCACTACAAATTTCATAATTCAAACTTAAGATGTAGGCAACAGACACCTTTTAACGATCTCCAAATGACATTCAAATTTGGGACCCTGCCACAATAGGGCAGAGCAAGGGCACGAGTGCCCAAGCCCTTGGACCTATTTTGGGTCAAGGTCTAAGCTCAAAGAAGTCCCCTAAGTCCATTTTGACATGGGTTTTAGGGCATCTTGTCTCAGGAGTCAATTCTAACATGCATGATGAAAAACAAGGGACCCGGGAGCTAAAAGTCCTAGGGGGACATTTTACGACAAAAAGTAATAATGGTAATAATGGAAATATTAACAAAGGGAATAACCACTCTACACTAAAAAGTAATTAAAGTGCTATAATAGACAAGGTCATGAACACTCCACTAGCTAGGAATGGAAATAATAATTGAAATTGTAATAATGATAACTATGGTAGAGGTAATAATTACTCAAACATGGGAAATGTTAATGTTGTTTATTAACACCTAGAAAAAATTACAACTAGAGATACAATATTGTAGATTAGTTACTCATTCAATGATAATGGATATGAACTATATTGAAGGCCTCAAGATTTTGATCTTGATAAATTTTTCTCCTTCCATAATACAAGGGGCATTATACAAAAACATACCACCTGAGTACAATTAATTTATTTCTAAACTCCTTGAAAAACAATAGCACCTATTTATAGACATGTTTCTTCACCCATTGTAATGTTAAAAAATGCATACCTTGTAATTTCATGTAATGTAGATGAACTCACTTTAGTGTCCATTCCCATAACATGTTCTAGGACCACTTAGAGACAACCTTGGCCTATTTCCCTTGCATCAAAGTTTGCCAAGAATGTACGTACTAGAGCATTATTCTCATCACTCTCCTCAATACATGTGCCAAATTTGACCCTTTTCCCCTAGGATGATAGTTTAACATGCAGATGTCTGCACGACATGATAGCATCCCATGTCATACACTACCTCAAAGCAACCATTATTCTTGTATGCTTCCACCTCATAACATGTCCCCATGAATGTGCTTTGCTATCTTTATCCTACCCTAACCAAATCTAGAAATAGAAACAATAAAAGAGGCATGTTTTAGAATTCATGAGGATCTCCCCTTTAGCTCTCTCCATCTCTAGCTCTCCCTCTATGGTTTCTTTTGATCTCTCTTAGCTTTTCCAATTTTTTGATAGAGAATAGACAATCCTCCATTACTACACGTTGTTTCATTAAAAGGGAATCTTTCTCCATAAAATCTCATGATTCTCCTAAGGATTCCTCTGGTCTTCCTTTTATAGTTCATTAAAGTTATTTTCAGTAGGTGGCAATTAGTAGATTGTTCCATGAAGATCTTTCTCACCCTTAAAGTCCAACTCACCATAAATATAGTAGTGAATCTCTTGGTGTTTCCTTTATCAAACTCTATTGGATAATATAATCTATTGTTTTGTTCCTTTATCATTATGTTGATCCCATTGCACAAGTGGTACATCAATAGTGTTTAGTAGAAAAGAGAGACCTAGCCCAAGAGATTAAACTAGGTAAAAACCCTCTTCTGTCTAACATTAAGACACAAATCGAGCTTGGCTTCTACCCAAGAAAAATAACTAAACTATAGGGGCTTTGTCCCTTTTTTGTATAGAGGAGAATCAGTGAAATCCAACCAATCAAGATAGGGTAAAGTAGAAACGGGCTAGTTAAGCAAGATTTGTGAAAATATGACTGTCAAAGATAGATATCAAAAATCTAACACCACAACAAGGATCAGAGGGCAGAGTAGAACCTAGATCTAAGTTCAAGAGCCTAGAAGGACTAGGGCACTTGGGTGCCCTAGACCCTAATTAGGGTTAAATTGTAGAATTTTAAGTTTCCTGTGTCTTTGCCCTTCTGTGTTCCTACTTCTTGTAACTTGTTTTCTGCAGATTCTTTTGGATTGTACCTACACACACAAGAAGGAAAATAGTTGGGTGCTATTTAGGAGCTTTCCTAAGTGAAGCTATGTGAATGGTGTTTCCACCTCCATAATATCAATGATGAGATATCAAAGAGTGTGTGCCCTAGGAGGGCAGAGATAAATCTGAAGTAGAATGGAATGTTAGAACAAAGCATGAAGAGAAGAAGTCACAATGAGCATGGAAATCCTAGCATGCTTGATGCATCATCACAACTTGACTCAAAAAGTTGGTGTATCCCAAAGAAGTAGAAAGATCTTCACAAGACCTACATGAAGTTAGTGCAACAACAATAATCCACCATAGAGCATGTTAGAGAAGAATAGAGAGCATGAGAGAGAAGAAGAGAGAGTGAAAATATGCCTAGTGAAGACAAGGAAAACTACAAGGTGTTAAAAACTCAAATAAAATACATAAACAACTCCAATGTATACCTTGAAGTCCTCCTTGATAAGGTGGAGAGCCTAGCACCCAAAGACTCTTGCTTTACCCATGTTTTCCAATGTGAAATGCTCTCTAAACTCAAATGCAAATCACTAAAACCTAGCTCAAGATGATGGAGATGATAGAAATTTTAGCATGATAACTTTACTCAAATTGTGGATACTAAAATGCCTTGGATGAGGATGTATTTATAGGCATTTTGGAGAGGGATTTGATCCAAGGGTTGAGATTGAATGTAGAGATCAATGGATGAGTATGCATGTGAGGTGGAGGGCTTAGATTTGATTATGAAAATGGAGGGATGAGAATAAAGATGAATTTTAAATTCACCTTGGGAATGGGTGTGGATTAAATGAGGTTAGATGAGATGGATTAGATATGAATTTTAAATTTACATGGGGAAGAGGTGAGGATTAAAAATGAATTTTTAATTCATTTGGGGAAGAGCTCCATTTAATGAAGGTAGGTGTTGTAAGAGGTTATCAATGAGGTTTATGACATGTGTATAAAAATTATTTTATATGGTATAAAGATCAATTTTTTATTTGGGAAATGTGGGGAGGAGTGTTAAACAGGATTTGACCAAACTAATCAAGGTCATTAGTTTAATTAATGTGGCTGTAGTAAATTAGTCAATGGGTTAATTAGGGGTTAGAATTAATTAAATGATGTTTTATTTAATTAATCCTAGGTCTAGGGATCATGTAGGTTAGGGTAGCTAATTAAATAATTGATATTTAATTAACTAGGTTAGAGGTAGGCTAATTAGTAGGATGAATTAATTAGATTTAATGAAAAGGGGGAATTAATCAAATAAATATTTGCATATTTATTTAATCAATTGGGCTAATGTTAGTAAGGTGAGACTATTGAATTAATTAAGTTAATTCAATTTAAAATATGAAATGATGAAGAGAAGGTGAATAATTAGGTGTTCGATGGTGTAATTAATTAAATAAAAAATTAATTAATTAATTGGATGATGTCGGAAAGACTGTTAGTCAGTGAAGACATCTTTAGGTGTGTATACCTAGATTGCATAGAGAGCTTAGAGTTGTTAAAATGAATAAACTAACTTGCTTTTATATGTATTCTCGCTCACCAACAATGAATAAAACCAAATGGGGCTGACATGCTAAAGTTTAGGACATGTTCTAAGTTGACACCACAAAATAGGCCCAGGGATAACATCTGGGACTAGGGTGCTCATGTGTCCTAGTCCTTTAGCCCCACAAACTTTGGAGAGTGTCCATTTAAGTGAGCTTAGACCAGTCCTAACTTTAATTTGTTAGGTTTATTCATTGGGATTGAGATTTAGTCATTTAATGTTCAAGAAGGTGTTAGAATAGGTCTTGATTAACAATGGTAAATATTTTACCCTATAACATTTATCCCCCACTTTAGTGTGGCTACAAGCTTATGTTTGAATTCACACTAAAGAATGGAGAAGAAAAAAATTCAATCACAACAAACATAGAAGTCATCAAATGACACCAAAATTGAGGGGTGATCAAGCCCCCAAGTTTAGGATTCTAGGAATCTATGATGATTTTGTATACACATAAGACATAATTTCTGCATACATGAAGTACTTAGAAAACATGAGATAAGACAAGCCATACGCAAGGAATACACTTGAGAAATCACAATGTATACATGCCATACACAAAGTATATATAGATTACATATGAACATGCATGAAACACACACAAAGCACTAAAGAGACATACATAAGGAACACATAGAGAGAATACATTGGAGGCATGCATGAGGCATGAAGAACATATTGAGAATAAGAATATATGAGGAGAATACACGCATCATACATCAATCACAAAAAGCACATAACATAAGACAAAGAAGAATGCTAAGGGGTTAGTTAGAAATAAGATGAAAAAGAGGGGTATGAACACATCATACACATAATCTATCTAAAGAGAAGTGTTTCCACTCAAGGGATTACACAATCCACCTCCTGCAAGAGGAACTACACGAAGCCTTGCAAAATAATAAGGAAAAGTGATCTTATTACCAAAGTGTAATTGGTGGTGCAACCCTTCTTCCAAACACGCAAGGAGCTTCAACAAGATATACTCAAGATCTTGTCTCTAAGTGTACCACAATCCCTTCCAAAAAGTAATCAACAAGTGTTTTGATAGAAATATAAGAGTAAGGCTCATAGCATGATATATGCCCCTACCTTAAAGTGATTTCTAACTCCATCAGGGAGAAATTACCTTTAAGGTAGAATAAGGGAAGCATAAAAAATCACGAGAGCTTACTAGAAGCAGATGCCCAAATGATATGTGTTTTCAAAAGCTACATCGCAACAAGGGGTTGCCCCCAAGATGAGAAAACCAAGGTGATTCTTATAGGCATGATACACAATGGCTTGTGTAGTTATGGTATGATGCTGAGCATTGCAATAAGGTGCTGCATAAGTATGAAGACAATAGAAGAGAGATCGCATGAAAGAAACAATTGAATAATGAAATGATGCTAAATCATCCAATAAAAATAATGAAATTGTACATCATGACATATAGAATATTGAAGATACATATAGAGGAATGACACAGCGCGTTCCTTCTCTTTGTACATTTGTGCTAACAAGGGTGCCAAGGAAGAACTAACAATCAACAAAACATCACAATACGGGGATCACAATATATATAGGCATAACACAAATGAGGAGGGACCACACTTGCGAGTCAGCGTATAACAAACTGTCCTCCCCCAACTTGCTTATTATAAAATGGATGGAGGATAAGGTGCTCTAGGTACTACATCAAGCATGATGAAAAGTGTTAGAGTCATATCGTGTTTGAAGTTGTTGAATTTTGTCACCCAAGACTTGACATTCCTTAGTAGAATGGCCAAGCGCTCAATGATATGGACAATAATGAGGTGTTTAATGATTATTGTGTTGAATCTTTTTGTGTGTTAGAGTAGGAAGAGTGATTAAGCTGTCTTTGAGTGGACTCAGAAACATACACTCTTATTTAGATAGAAGAGAGATACATGTGTAGGAAGCAATCCTTTTTGTTGTGAACATGGAGGAGAGAACGTAGGAGAAGGTTGGAAACCTAACCCTACTCTAGATAAGTGTGGTGTTGCTTCCACAGGTTCCTTGATTCCTTTTTCTTTACATCCTAACCCATTTCCATTGTATCCTTGTTTAGAAAGGATTTTGAATCCATGTCCATAACGCATCTCCATTCTGAAGGAAGAGGAGAGTTATATGACTATCTCTGTTGAAATGAGAAATATAATCATGTCTTGAAGAAGTAGAAGGATCATTCTTTTTATCATGGTGAGGAGGGTCCATCTTTGTTTCAACAATCCCATGGGGGTTTAAATCTAAAGGGGCCTCATCATTACAAAGACATGGATTAGAAGAGGATGATTCATTATATTGAGATGATACTTTATCACAAATGGTCATCGTTTCTTTAGAAGCAGATCTTCATCAATATCAAATGTTCCATCATTATTACTTTTGATTTTAAGTTTGTTAGGAGTATGAGATTGTGTTGAAGAAATTTTATTTACCTTCAAGGTTTTTGGTAGTGAGGGTGAGATTTTATATCCACCTGCAAAAGATGGTGTAAAATCTAATGAACCCCAATCATCACTAAAAAATGCATTCGAAGGACCAACACTATTCTCACCAACACTTTTGTTAGTAGCAGGGGATAGTGGTTTGGTTTTTTCAAATAAGGGATCAAATTTCTTAGAGAAAGTTGATATCTCACTTCCATTTGCAAGCAACATTCCATAACAAAATCATCTTTGATCGTATAGGTCTTGTTTTCAAAGATAAATTTTATTGAGCGATGAAGAGTAGACAGGACTAGCCCCATGTCATGAATCCATCGTCTACCAAGAAGAATATTGTATGAAAGAGAATTAGGCATGACATAGATAAAGGTAGGCAACATTATAGGTCTAGCCTTAATTTTTAAGGTGATTGTACCTAGTGATTGTTTACCAATATTATCAAAGCCATGAATATTGAGCTTATCTGGTTTGATGAAAGATGTACAACATTGAGTTTATGTAACAGGTATATGCTGAAAACATTAAGACCTGATCCACCATTAATCATAGTGTGTCTCACCCTTATTCTATTAATAATGACAGATACCATACGAGGCTCATATTTGTTTTGAACTTCTATTGGAGGTAATTCATGTTGCTGAAATGAAATATCTAATGTTATAGCATGCATACATTTAAACAAGAATGCTACATCAATCAGTCTAATACAAGGTCAAACAACTACCTTTTTTAGAGCCTCTTGGAGCATTATGTGGTATGTAGGTGATGTTTGTATTAAATCCCATAGAGATATCTTAGCCAGAGTAGCGCAGAGCTTCTTAACAAGATCATATTCTCTACCAATATGTTGAGGAAGACAAGGTGTTTGAGAAAGAATAGGTTGAGAAGGTGGAAGAGAAGTGGGTACACTTAGTACTTGCTTTCTTTGCTTGTTATTGTGGGTGTTGTATGTGTGAGAAACCACACAATAATGAGGTTGTTGCGACACATTTTGAACACCTTGATTCCTTTGAGTAATTTGCTTTGTAATATTGAGAAAGTAACCAGGGGGTTGAGATGGTTTTGGAACACCTCGAACTGCAATCATAGGTTTAGAGAAAGAAGGTAGATTAGATGCCTCAATGTCTCATGTACAATGAATTTAGGAACATTAATGCACTTATTCATTACCTCCTTAGTAGGCGGAATAAGTCTATTAATGATGATAGAATTTAAATTTATATATTCTTGAGATGAATGCCCAATGTATTTGCATGGGGAATACATTATAATAGAAGAATCTTCATCCACTAATGCTTCATCTTTTGATGGGAGAGCATTGGAATGAAGATAGGGTAGAGTGATGTTAAGAAAATTGTTGATGATTGTATCTTTGGTGATGTCCAAGGGGCTTGAACATGCAAACAAAGGAGGAATACCAAGGGTCTTCACATATTTAGTGATATCCAAGGTATTTGAACATTCAACTAAAGGAGGAAGATCAAGCATGTTCACATCCTTAGTGATATCTATGGTACTTAAGCATTCAACCAAAGGAGGAAGATTAATAGGATGATTCATGGAATCATCATGTGCTATGGTAGAAGTAGAAATAGTATGATCAACATCCTCTAATGTAACATCTCTAGAAGAGAGATCATCCAAATGAAGAGAAGGTAAAGTAATGTTAATGAATGTGTCAATAATATCATCCTCTTGCGCTAAAATGTTCTCACTTTTGGGAAAGGGATCCAAAGAATAGGGCAATGTAGGTGAAGATAGGTCACCATCATATGCCTTAGAGGTGATTTCAATGATATTATCATGAATTGTAGTAGAAGAAGAACTATCACTATCATCTTTCTCATGACTATTCATGGAAATGAATTTAGTAGTCTTCTAATATTGATAGAAGTAATATGAAGAAGCCAATAATACATGTAAGTGTGATATGGAACAAAAATGTACAATTGAATTTATACATGATTTGAGTATCTAAAATAAGACCTACAAGTGCAAGATAAGTGGGGCTTTCCAAAAATGTGGTGTTTTTGGTAACCACAACAACTAAGTCTTGCAAATGTAAGATGTGTACTATGTGAAAATGATTTTCATAAGTAAACACAAGAGGGATTTAGAAATTTTTTCTTTAAATGAAGATGCATAAGAGTCAAATGAAGCTAAATAGTTTTTGTTTATGCTATTGCTTTACAGTTTCAAAGAGAAGATGAATGCATGAATGTTCTTGCTTTCAAATTTAAACAAATATGACACATATGATGAGTTACAATAACTTAAAATCAGATTTAAAAATCATTCAACATAGAAAAGATCTGAAAATAAGATTTCAAATACAACTATTAAATGCAAGACTAGCCAGGGTTTATCATCAAACCCTAGATCTTAAATGCTTGTTTTTTAAACCAAAATTCTTTGATACAAGAATGCTTTTTCTTCTTAACTTGAACACAAATGATATTCATGAAATGATAAAGAAATGAAAAATAAGATTTGAACCACTAATTATCATCAGCAAAATCTGAAACAAGATATAAATGACAAACCCTAGATTTTAAAATAACTAGATTGCTCCAAAAATGTAATTTTTTTTTATAAAATCCTAGTAATGAATATGTTCAAATGCGAAATAAAGCACTATGAAATGATTATTTCAGAAATACCAATCATATATGAGGCAAAAATCAGAAATTTAAGTCTTGCTATAATGATCTAAAACATATGTAGTGAAAACAATGCAATAAATATGCGTTTTTATAAGCCTAAAATGCTTGATTTTTCACTTTTCAATGCAAATATGCAAGAATGTATTTTCTTAAACACAAATATGATATGCTACATAAAATTAAATCAATTTAATCACTCTACAAAGATCTGAAACAACTCACTAATCTCCAAACCCTAGGTTCAAGACTAGCTAGATTTTCTAAAAATGCAAGGGTTTTCCAAACCCTAACAATGAAACAATGTAAAATTAAGCTATAAAAGAATGAGAAATGGTGAATGAGTGTAATCTAATCAGATATAGGGTAGAAAATAACTCATATCTAAAGCAAGAAGGATTCAAAAGTGCAAGAAATGACAGGTTCACCAAAATATTTAGTAGAAAAGAGAGACCTAGCCCAAGAGTTGATTAAACTAGGTCAAAACCCTCTTCTATCTAACATTAGGATACAAAAGGAGCTTGGCTTCTACCCAAGAAGGAGATACAAAATATAGGGGATTTTTCCCTTTTTTGTATAGAGGAGAATCAACCAAATCTAACCAATCAAGCTAGGGCAAAGTAGAAACCCTAGTTAAGCAAGATCTGTGAAAATATGACTGTTGGAGATAGATATCATAAATCTAACACTACAATGGGGATTAGAGGGTAGAGTAGAACACGGATCCAAATTTGGGATCCAGAAGTACTAGGGTGCCCTAGACCCTGATTAGGGTATTATATAATGTTAAGTTTCCCACATGTCTTCACCCTTCTGTGTTCCTGCTTCCTGTAACTTGTTTTTTGCAAATTCTTCTGGACGCTACTTCACACACACAAGAAGGAAAATGGTTCGGTGTTATTTAGAAACTTGCCTAAGTCAAGTTCCGTGAATGGTGTTTCCACCTCCACAATAGAAATGATGAGATCTCAAAGAGTGCATGCCCTAGGAGAGTAGAGGCAAATCTGAAGTAGAATGGAATGCTAGAACAAAGCATGAAGAGAAGAAGACACCATGAGCATGGAAACCCTAGCATGCTTGATGTAGCATCACAACTTGACTCAAGAATTTGGTGTAGCCCAAAGAAGTAGAAAGATCTTCACAAGACCTACAAGAAGTTAGTGTAACAACAATAATCCACCATAGAGAGCTTTAAAGAATAATAGAGAGCATGAGAGAGAAGAAGCGAAAGTGCAAGTATGCCTAGATTGCATAAAGAGCTTATAGATATTCAAATGAATAAACTAACTTGCTTTTATATGTATTCCTTCTCACCAACAATGAATAAAACAAAATCGGGCTGACATGCTAAAGTGCAGGAGGTGTTCTAAGCCAACACCACAAAAATAGGGTCGGGGCTAACATCTAGGACTAGGGCGCTTAGGTGCCCTAGTCCTTTATCCCAAAAAACTTTGGAGAGTGTCCATTTAAGTGGGCTTATACCAGTCCTAACTTTATTTTGTTGGTTTTATTCATCAGGATCAAGATTTAATTGTTTAATGTTCAAAAAGGTGTTAAAAGAGGTCCTAATTAACAAGGGTAAACATTTTAATCTATAAAAATAGTATCTCTATTGTTATCAAATCCAATCACATTTCCCTCTTGGCAATCCATTAGTGTAGACCACCACCCTTGTTACCCAACCTACATAATAGGCCTATTATTATTCCCCGTAGACTAGGGAGATACTCTTAGCTTGTTATTTTACCACTGTATCCTAATTCCTAGATGCACATATGATAAGAGCACACACTTTATTTATATTATTTATCATTTGGCTATCCATGGAGGTCAAAAGAATGAATTGGGGGTTTGACCACTCTTGGAAAACTCCTAAGTAGCCCAAACATTCTCTTATATTCTTCCAACAATAGCTTTGTTGAAGGTAGATCGATTGCATGGTGGTTTGTGAGTATTTTTTTTTATCATTTTTATAGCTTTAGTTGGTTATATCTCATTTGATTTATCTGTATTATCTATGATATTATGCTTGGGTATTTGTTTCTAGATGTTTTGATTTGATAGAAAGATACTTGGAGAATCATGTGAAATCTTGAATATTTTATGCATTGTACTATTGCCATACAAACTACAACATGACACACAGATGTTTGAGCTATGTGCTCACATCCTTGATAGAGAGCTCCAAATTTTGGTAGGAAGTATGATAATATTTGTTATTTTTTGTGATCTATGAAGTCAAAATGAAAGCCAAAAACACCAATCAAATGCAAAAACAAATGATATACCTTCACATGTGACCCACAAATCCAAGATAGAGTGGAAGGAGTTACACCCAAACTCCTTAGATTTACCCAAGTAGATAAAGAACGTGGATTGCTCTTTGCTTGCTCAACACAATAGGATGAGAGATAATGGATTTAGATGGAGATTAAGATGGGGATGAGGAATGATTTTGGCATTATGATGTTGGGATAAGAAGATTTTGAAGAGATTTTGGCATAGTAAGGATGCAAAAAGAAGTTTTTTAAAATGGCTTAGGTGAGGGTTTCATTTATAGATTTTTAAAAAGTGGATGGAGGGTGAGGATCAAAAGTTGAGATCAAAGGCTAGAAATGATTGAGAGTTAGGGTTAGGATTGAAGTCATAGCCTTGTGACAAGTGTCACAAGGAGGGTGGGTGAGAGAGATCAAGGGTTAAGGTTTGGTCAATGGGATTGGAGGGCTCTCATTATTTGTTAATTTTAAATTCACATAGGGAAAGGTGTGGAGGATAAAAAATGAATTAAAAATTTATTTTTGGGAAGAGTGGATATGACAAGTGAATTAAAAATTCAACTCATAGGGGAATGTGAATTAAAAATTCACTTTTATGTGGAGATGTGAAAGTTGGAGGACACAAGTACACTTACATGTGTAAGAGGGTGATAAATGAGGTGTAAGGAAGATTTGACCCTTTGAGTAAAAAATTGATTTTTATTCAAAGGTGTGTGGGAGGATGGGCTAAGCAAGGTTAATTAAGTGTTTAGATTAATTAATTTAGGTCTAGGGGATAGGTAGGATAGGGTAGCTAATTAAATAATTGATATTTAATTAACTAAGATATGGATAGGTTGATTAATAGGATAGATTAATTAGATAAGCATGATTTATCTAATTAACAGGGATTAGAGAGATGGACAAATTAACTAAATAAATATTGAGAATATTTATTTAATTAATGAGGATATAGCTGTAAGGTATAGTGATAATTTAAATGAACTAATTGATCACTAAGGATGGGTAAATGGTCAAAGGTAGATGATTAGGGAGAAATTAATTAAATAAAATAAATTTATTTAATTAATAGGATGGATAATTGGTGGTGTAGAGATACGAGAAATTAGTTTTGTGAAGCAAGTCAATTTTAGGTGTCTACATTTGTCCCTCTTTGAAATGGTGTTGTGGCTAAGTAACACTATTTCAAAGAAGTTAAAATATAGAGTTGGATTGGATAAAAAAGATTTTGGCTTAGAAGAAGAGGGTAAGGTTTAGGGATGATTGGTAAGGGGGATGCCCCCTCGAGAGGACATGCGGGTTGCAAGAACACGGGTGTGCTCTCGAAATGGATGAAACAGATTGGTTGAATTGGTTGGAGGATAAGGGGTGAGATGAAAGAATGATGATGTTGGGAGATTGATTGGTGGATGATCATTGTGCTAAAAAATGATATAGAGCAATCCTAGGTTTGATATAGCAAAGTGGATATTTTCACCAAGGTATAGAAGACCAGGGTGATGATGTTTATCCAACATTTGCATGGACTAGACACACAAACAAGAGGGTGATCCCTTGAATGCCTGAGATAGTACAACCTTGTCTAGATGAGGGAAGGGGACTCATAGAATAAGCCCTTAATACACAAAAGGTATGATGAACCTTAGATGCACATGGAGATCAATATACTAGAACCGACCCTACAATCCATAAGATATGAATACTAGCTTGGAGTAATGAAAGCAACCCACAAGCACAGCATACAAAAGTAAGACTATGCCCCATTCTAGATGTTTTTGCCACATACCATGATATAGTGAGATCAAGGTATTTTTGATGTGATCTTCGATTAGGATAAAAGATAAAAAATCAAAAACAAAAAGACCAATGAACCAAACAAGTAGCCATTGTATCTCTTGCCAAGATGGATGATGATAGGATATATTCTTCCTATTGTAGGAATGATATATCTTAAGGCAGGAATCGATTGATGATTGGGTCATGCCTAGTTAATGTCGTAAGATTGGCTCAAGATATGATGGTGACAAGTTGTGGTTGATGTTGATTTGATAGTTGGTGATTTTTGTTAAGGGATGGTTGCTTTGATAGGTAATGCGATGCTTGGATCTAGTGTAAGCTCAGGGGATAGGGACCATCCAAGTGGGTTGGATGGGTGCATCTTATGTACCTGAGTATTGGAAACTTTCTTCGTATTCTAGACTGCCTACATACCCTGTATCCATGGGATCAATGGACATCAAGATGTGGGTGGTGATGATATGTAGTTATAATTTGTGATGATGATGTGGGATGATTGAGGATAACTGTGATGATGATGAGATGTTGATGGAACCATGTTGATTTTGGGATGGATATTTTTGGGATTTTATGGACTTTTTTATTTTTTTGGAATTTTGTGATATTCAAAAGGGAATGATTTATTATGAGATGGTTGCCTTAGATTTTGTTTGGATAGCCTTTGTACTAGATACCAATGACAAGGGAACACCAAGTCTAGAGGTGAAGGTGATGGGGTTGGATTGGGGGATTGGCAATGAAAGGATAATGGATAGGAGGTTTATGATAGATGAATGGACAAGGTATAGGGATGCATGTTAGATAGATGGAAGATGGGGATGAGGATTTTATCCAAGGGCTAGGTTGCAATGAATCATATGCCCCAATGCTTAGAATTTTACATGATGGGTTCACGTTTGAATGGATGGACTTTGTGGTAAAGGATTAATGGTGGATGATAACCAAAGCATGTTGCTGATATTTTGCCCCTTGTCTTTATCAAGATCTAAGGAGGAAGATATAGTAGATGGGATGGATGGGGAATGATAGGATAAATAGGGGATGGTAGATAGGAATATGATAGGATAAGGATAAGATAGTGGATAAGATGTGCAAAGGATATTATGGATGTGGATGAAGGGTATGATTTTGCCCCCAAGTGTAGAGATACAAAATGGATGGAGAAGGGATTATGCATGACGCCCACAAGGGGTTTTCATCATGGTACTTGCCCAAGGAACCACAAGGAGTGGTTTTCACCATTAGATGGATTTTTTCTCTTTACTATTTTTTCATTTTTTATTTTTTTGATGGAATGGGGACTCTAGTGTCTATTTCCATAGCAAGGCAAAGATGGTCCCATGTTGGATAGAATTATGGATGATGATTGCATGGATGTTGATAGATAGGAGAAGATGGCATGGATGGTGGATAGTGGATTATGATGTGGATTATGTTGATTATGATGTGCATTATGATGTGGATTATGCAAAAGCATGGACCATAGGGATGTGATGGGGGAGATATGTAGGATAGTGGATGAAAGATGGAGAGATGGAGGTATGTGGGAATGTCATGTGGTGGAGGGGAACAAAGACCAATGGTTACACACACCATGATGTATTTGGAAGCTTGTATTTTGGATGTAGAGTTGGGAGTGTTGGGGATCAGAATAGGGGATTTTTAGATGGTCGATTTGGGGTTTTAGGGACCCAAATGGACTTAGAAATTATGGGATTTTTAGATGGGGAGCAGGATGTTTGGGATTTTGTGGTAGATTGGGAGGTGAATGCCTCATTAGAGTTTGGTGCTTTAGGGACCCACACCATTTTTGTTTTTTCTTTTTCTTTTGACGGTGTGGGCTTTGATAGCCTTTTGGATTTTTGATTTTGTTTGGAAGGGAAAGCATCTTTAGGATTTTGTGCTTTATGCATTGAGGCATTCAAATTATTACTTTTGAATCCCATGGATTTGGGGGAAGCTTCATGTTTGAAAGATGTGTTCTTTTGTTGGTCTTGATTGGGAATTTTAGGGGGTTTATGGATGGAGGGGTTAAAAGTGGATTTATGGATAAATGGATGAGGAGATTTGAGGATGACAATATTAGGAGTTGGGAAGATAGGAGAATGAGAGGATTTGTGGATAGGGGTGTTTGGCGTTGGTAGGATAGAAGGTAAAGTGGATTTGATAGGGATATTTGGAGTTGGAAGTAGTGGAGGTAAATTTGATGGAGGAAGATGGATAGTCACATGCTTTTGCAAATGATATGACAATGGAGGAGGGATGGTGACATATGATTTAGGAGTGCAATGTGATGCACCGGATTTGGAATTGGGTGAATGGATTTTGGAGGATGCGTGGGTGGTACCAACATGTTTATTTTGTTTGCCTTGGGATATATAGCCGAGGCCATGCGAGGATGGATGGAATGTGGTGTGGATGGGCTCCAAGATGCCTTGTTCGTGAAGGCCTAAGCCTTTTCCTTGATAGTTCATGTGTTGGAGCATGCAACATGCAATGGGATGTTTTGTGCTTTGGAAACAAGATGCAAGTCCATTATTTGTTGGAGAAGGATAGGTGATGGATGGAAGTTGTTCACCTCCTATGAGGGAGTCACCACGGATGAAGGTGCCTTGTCCAAGTGAATAGGATGATGGGTTTGGGATGGGATTGGTTGATGGAGGTAAAGGATTAATGGGGGATGGTGAAGGGGTGGTAGAATATGGTGTGGGATCAATAAGTTGATCAATAGATGGGAGAGGATTGGGAATGGGATTAGATACGATGGTTAGATCTTGATTAGGAGAAGGGGTTGACATTTCAACATGCTTTGGATTTGATTCTTGACATGGCTCGTGTGTTTGGATAGAAGTGGGGGTGATGGTAGGTTCTTGGATGGATGTGATAATTGCTTGACTTATGCTAGGAGATTGTTCAAGAGGTTTGGTGGGGGTTGGATTGCATGAGGGTGTTTGATTCCTTGATAATAGCCAATGGATGGCATCCTTCATGAGTGTATGGGTTGAAGGACAATATAATGGATGGATAGTAAGGGTGGTTGGTGTGGTATTAGGATTGGGATTGGATAGGTGGGTGATGGGATTAGGTAGTGATGGGTCTTGGATAGGTTCAAGGATAGGTGTTGGACTAGATGGTGGTGTTGGAGGGGTGGAGGATTTGGTGAATTCTATAGCTTTGCTTTCATTTTTTTAATGTTCTTTGGAGGAAATCCCACAAGGATTCTTTGGATGTCGTGGGCTTAGGATTTGGAGGATTTGATGATGGATTAGATGGTGTATGGGTGATAGGGGTTGGTGGATTGGGAGCTACATAAGATGATGGATTAAAGTTGATAAGATTGGGGGGATTGGAGGATGAGGATTAGGGGATGGGGGATTTCTGTGGGGGAATGGTTGTTGATATAAGCTTTGGATTTTGGTTATGAGGTGTGCTAGATTGGTGTTCCCTTGATCAAAGTTAGCATGACAAAGGTTGGGGGATGGATAAATTGGAGGTATTGATTGTATGGGTATATATAATGGTATGGATGTATAAGGGGATGAAAGATAGGGTGTTTGTTGATATGATGGAGCTTGGTATGAGGTTGATGGTGTGGATATGTAAGATGTAGGTTGGTATGATGAAGGTTGATATGATGTGGATAGGAATGAAATGTAGGGTGTTTGTTGATATGATGGAGGTTGGTATGATGTTTAAGGTTGATATGAGGTTAATGGAGTGGACATATAGGATGAAGGTTGGGTAGGGGCTTGGGATTCCCCAATGATGAGGGGTGCTAAGGGTATATCTCTAATGTCATTTTTGCATTTCTCCTTAGCATTAGGATCCATGTTCTCATAGATTTTTCTAAATCTTTGTAATTTTTCCATTGCTACATAAGGATCCATGTTGTTGGGGAGATATGGGATGATGGAGGATGATGGATGATTGCAATGTTGGGGATCAAATTTCAAGACCTTAGGGTGATTCAATTTGCTTAAAAGGATGGATGATTCTCTATACTTAAGGTGGACTAATGACACTTAAGTAATATAATTGATTTGGTTGATTTGATTGGATGATCAATTAAGGTCTTGATTTTTGATTGGGTTGATTTGGATTTGGAGTTTGATAGTGATGTTGGAGGACTTGGATGTTGATTGGGATTGATGTTGATTTTGGATTGGATTTGGAATATGGTTTGGAAGATTATGGATTGATGTTGGTTGGATTTTGGATTTGATTTGGATGAGGTGAGATTAGAATGATGTTGATGAATTGGATTAAGGATGATGAGGGTGATTAGGATAAGATTGGATTGAATGATTTGAATGATGATGTGGATAAGATAGGTGGTTAGGGTGATTAGGATAGATGGGTGATTAGATTAAGATGAAGTGGATAAGAATTATTAGGATGATGAAGATAGATTATGACTAGAGAGGAAGTGGATTAGAATTTAATCAAGCTTAAATAAAGGGATTGGATATGCTCAACTTATGGGGTTTGATAAATGGGGGATGGTTTAGCAGTGTTGGGAGGAAAACCTGGCCTAACGTGAGGGGGGGTGCGGGGACCAGACGCAACCCCCCGTTGACAAGGGTTCAGAGGCGTAGCCCTCGACTAGAATTTTTTTGAAAAATGGGCTTATAAAATTGATGTTTTTGATGGAAAAATTTGATTTTTGGACATGGATGAAGAAGGCGCTAAAACAGACAGAAATGGTGCTGAAACAGAGAGGAATGGCACTATGAGATAGATAGATGGCACTACATGATGAATAAATGGCACTAAAACAATGGAAAATAGTGCTAAAAGACTGTGAAGTTTTTGGAAATAGTTTGATTGATGGAGGAATTTGATTTTTCTTGGCAAGTAGACAAACAATCAAGAAAGAAAACATAATGGACAAAGGTTTTGTTTGTGAAATATTTATCAAGCATGCACAACCTAAGGTGAAGCATGGACAATACTTGTTGAACAAGTAGAGGGATTTTGGCTTCTAAAATAATGGTTCATAGTGGGGGTACATCTGGGGGATCGACACCTTACGAGCATCTGATAAACCACTTAAGGTTTTGACTAGATCTACTAGGGGTTTCATATACACAAGGAACTACTCCATTTCAAGCTAGCATCAAATGGTAAGCTCTCATATCGATTCAGACTTGGTTTTCACCTTATCCTATTTTGTATAGTAGACTAGATGAAAGTACCGCTTGTGGTCACTAATGAGTTCTCTGAACGGATGTGTCTCAAGGGCAGGCCCACATCCTAAAAAGAAAAATAGAATAGAACCATTTCTCTTCACCCAAGATCCTTTTGAAGGCAAGGGGAGAGGATACTTTGATTCTACCCTATGGGATAACACAAATGTGCAAGTGCACAAGACACGGCAAACAAAAACTAATGTTCATTTTAAGCCCAAATAAAAAATGTGCCTAAAGTTGTTTGTTGTAAGCAATAATTAATTTTAGTTGCACCAAAATCAAATGTTCTTTACATTAAGGCACACAAAGATTCTTTTTAGGTGCACCAAGATAAAGTGTGATTGTAGATTATTTTGCAAGCAAGATTGATTTTATGCACCAAATTTAAGTGTTTTCTAAGCTAAGCACACAAAGGTTCCTTTTAGTGCACCAAAAGAAGATGTGTCTAATCTACTAAATCCCTGCAAAAGATGTTAGTAGTTTCAAGATGATGGTCTTGGATGATCTCAAATATCTTGCAGAAAAGGGGCCCAACCCTGCACAGATCCCTAAGCTAGTACAGAAAAATAGCACCCATCTAGAGGCAAGATAGCGCTAATATACAAGATAGCGCTAATACACAAGATAGTGCCAATATACAAGATAGCACCAATATACAAGATAGTGCAAATATACAAGATAGCACCAATAGACAAGATAGTAGCAATAAACAAGATAACGCCAATAGAAAAGATAGTGCTAATACAGAGGCAAGATAGCACTAAACTATGTTTTTACCTTAGTTTAACTTTTATAGTGAGAAAGATAGTGCTGAACTGGGTGAGTTTAGTGCCATAACGGTGTAGAGATGGTCAAGGGTCTAATTTTAGGAAAAAATTGACAGTCTCCCCTTGTGCCTGCATAAAATCCTACAAAACAGAGAGCAAAAGACACAAAAGATGTTGAAAAGGCAAAAAAATAAAATATGTGTGTCTAAATGATCAAGAAATGTCATCATAAGAAGGCGCCACCACAATCTGAAAATAGCACCAAAATGTGGGTAAAATGGCGCTACTACGTAGGAAGATAGCACTAATTTGTAAAAAAACATGTCTTAACAACAAAAAAAACTCACAAGATTGTTAGATTGAGACCTTGTGGGTCCCACCGGGCATGCCAAATGTGATCTATGAAGTGAAAATGAAAGCCAAAAACACCAATCAAATGCAAAAACAAATAATATACCTTCACATGTGACCCACAAATCCAAGAAAGGGTGGAAGGAGTTGCACCCAAACTCCTTACATTTACCCAAGAAGATGAAGAATGTGGATTGCTCCTTGCTTGCTCAACACAATAGGATGAGAGATAATGGATTTAGATTCAGATTCAGATGGGGATGAGGAATGATTTTGGCATTATGATGTTGAGATAAGAAGATTTTGGAGAGATTTTGGCATAGTAAGGATGCAAAAAAAAGTTTTTTAAAATGGCTTGGGTGAGGGTTTCATTATAGATTTTTGAAAAGAGGATGGAGGGTGAGGATCAAAAGTTGAGATCAAGGCCTAGAAATGATTGAGAGTTAGGGTTAGGATTGAAGTCATAGCCTTGTGACAAGTGTCACAAGGAGGGTGGGTGAGAGAGATCAAGGGTTGAGGTTTGGTCAATGGGATTGGAGGGCTCTCATTATTTGTGAATTTTAAATTCACATGGGGAAAGGTGTGGAGGATAAAAATAAATTAAAAATTTATTTTTGGGAAGAATGGATATGACAAGTGAATTAAAAATTCAACTCATGGGGGAATGTGAATTAAAAATTCACTTTTATGTGGAGATGTGAAGGTTGAAGGACACAAGTACACTTACATGTGTAAGAGGGTGATAAATGAGGTGTAAGGAAGATTTGACCCTTTGAGTAAAAAATTGATTTTATTTAAAGGTGTGTGGGAGGATGGGCTAAGCAAGGTTAATTAAGTGTTTAGCTTAATTAATTTAGGTCTAGGGGATAGGTAGGCTAGGGTAGCTAATTAAATAATTGATATTTAATTAACTAGGATAGGGATAGGTTGATTAATAGGATAGATTAATTAGATAAGCATGATTTATTTAATTAACAGGGATTAGAGAGATGGACAAATTAACTAAATAAATATTGAGAATATTTATTTAATTAATGAGGATATCGCTGTAAGGTATAGTGATAATTTAAATGAATTAATTGATCACCAAGGATGGGTAAATGGTCAAAGGTAGATGATTAGGGAGAAATTAATTAAATAAAATGAATTTATTTAATTAATAGGATGGATAATTGGTGGTGTAGCGATACGGGAAATTGGGTTTGCGAAGCAAGTCAATTTTAAGTGTCTACATTTGTAATTCCAGATTCTGTCATTGAACTTGTAATTTGGTTTCCTGTAAATAAGATCCAATACAACCCAACTCTATTGAAATGTTAATTAAGAATTGAGTAGGAACTCTTTTATGACATTTACATTTTTGGTGAACCTAACATACACACCTTTTTTATTCCTTTTTCTTCTAAAAAACAAAAAAAAAAAGATTTTTTTTCCTCAAAAGAAAAAAACTCTAGGGTACTACCCCAAACCTTGTTCTATACTCCTAAAGAAGAAAAATGGTAGCCTTCTATCAGATTATGAACACCTTTCTATGCATATATAATGGACTATGACATATTCTCTCATTTCATTAATTCTTATCCGTATGTCTTAGATGATATAACTTGTATCTATAACATGGGCACTTCTACATGTTCCATGCATGATATCTTTTACTCTATATTTGATCTGTGTACCTTCATGGCTCTTATATATGTCGTTCCCTTTATTATTAGAAGACTTCAATACATTCATCTTCATGACCTATCATGAGATAGATGACATTGATAGCTCTTCTACTACACCTCCCATAGACCATGACGATTCCATGTCTCTTCCTACTTCTCTTCCTCCTTTGGCTACATGTTCAAACTCCTTGGACATCATCAAGGATGTGGGGGCCTCTTTCTCTTCCTTCATCACCTATGAGAATCCTATCCTTACAACTAATGATTATTCTTCACAACATGGTTCTCAAACTTCTATTAATAATATTTCTTTCGGTGTATTTGATGACTCTTCTTCGAGTGATGATGAGGCTCATGATTATTGTAGAGGAAAATGAATGTGTTGTAGACTTAACATAATTTAGGGGTAAACCTATCTGAACAGTCCACTCTATCATTACATTCCTACATTAAATTATCAACCAAGGAGCGTAAGCTTATGATGGCACTACACTATTGTTGGCAAGAGACACTATATGGATTCATGGTTGTTGTCATTGATGGCAACAAAGGTCATCCCACATATCCGCAAGTCATAATGTGTCTCTACCGGAAGTCAGAATAAAGATTGTTGTGGTCCGGTGAACAAGAACAGAGCATGTGGCAAGGTCCGACAGATTGATCCGGATCTCTCAGAGGAAGTGTCTTGGTGCAGTACGGATTTGGGGAAGTCAAGAGGACTACCTTGAGTGGTATATTCCAAGGATTTAGCCTCCGGTGATGGACAAGGAAAAAGATATGAATAGTTGAGTACCGGATTCCTGAGACACAGTCAAAACAGAGGAAGAACTGACTGACAGAGTATCAGACTACTTTCCGGATGTGTTACTGTTGATGATAAAAGTTGTGAAGGCATGAATCATGTTTGGCCAACATGATTAATGATATCTACTAGTATATGCTTGATCCGCATTGCTTGGTGAGCAAGGATTCAGCCGACAGAACAAAGTTTGTAAGAAACTAGACTGTTCCAGATGCCGACTAGAAAGGTGATGAAATTACTTGTGCGGATATATATAGAGGATGGATTTAGTTGTGAAGAGTGTGAAGGAATTAATATATATGCGAATAAGTCCAGAACAGAGTAGAAGTAGCAAAAAGGATCTGGTATGTGAAAGATAGCAGAATAAAGAACAGAGGAAAGATGAAGTGCAGCAGATCAGTATACTGAGCCTAACCGGAACTGAACTCCAGCATATGCAGATGCTTCCAATCAGTTCAAGACTGTGATTCTTATCACTTTGTAGACAGTGTGTCTTCTTGTAGGCAGTGGGCCTCTTGTGAGCAGTGTGCTCGGGCAGTGAGCCCTAATTGGCAAGTGCCATTTTGTAAATTCCTATTCTTCTAACAGAGAATAATTTTTGGGTTAATCACCCCGTGGTTTTCTCCCTTAACAGGGTTTCCACATCAAAAATTACTATGTCATATGTTTCTTATTTCATGGTAATGTTTTTGTGTTTGATTCAATGCTGCATTAATTAATAAGAAAGTTCAAAAAGGGAAATAATTAGGATAACTGATTCACCCCCCCTCTCAGTTATCAACAATTGGTATCAGAGCTAAGTTCCTCCTAATAGAGATTAACAGCTTGAGGAAGATCTGGGAACTCAAATGGATGCATATGGTTTAAGGGAGCAACTCAAGACTGCCCTTGAGGATCTTGAACAGTCAAATTCTAAAGTCAATGAATTAAAAGAAAGACTCAAACAGGCTGATGAATTCATGCGAGAATTAAAAGACAAATTAAGTCTCTCTATGAAAAAGAGAAAGGAGCTGCTCCAACAGTTGGCAAGACAAAGTGAAGAAAGCAATACAAATGAAGAATTGACTGAGCAAACCAAGTTATGTGAAAAGTTATCAAAAGAAGTCATTATGTTAAGACATGAAATGGAATCAGGAACTATAAAGTTTACTCAAGAGATTGAAGAAAAAAGAAAGGCTGAAGACAATCTAAGACAATCTCTTAAAGAAAAATCAGAAGAATGCCACCAGATGGATAGGATTATCAGACATCTTGAATCTGATCTTGAAGATGCCAAAGATAATGGAGAAAAACTTGAGGATCAAATTGCCTCTCTCAAAAGAGACCTTCAAACAGCAAATGAATATAAAGAGAAATTCAAGATAAGTTCTGCTCAACTTGAAGTTCTTCTTGGAAGTCAAAAGAGGACAGATGACAAGTATGGTTTGGGATATGAGAAAGGAGAAAGCTCTGGATCCGGTCAGAAGAATCTTGGATCAGAAAATCCAAGGAGCAGGCCTAGAAGACCTCCGGTAAGACAGCCAAATGCTCAAAGATATCCATCCTTCAATGGATACTACCACAACTGCAACCACTTTGGTCACAAAGCTAATCAGTGCAGAATGAGAATGAATCAGATTAATTCATCCTTCTCCGGACAGTGCTTCAACTGCAAAAGGTATGGACACAAATCCCATGAATGCAGAATTATGCAAGTAAACAAATCATTCAAAGGTAGATGCTTTACATGCAATAGAGTAGGTCATATGGCTAATCAATGCAGATCAAGAGGATATCAGTCAAATATGCAAAGAAATGTTATTTGCCAAATCTGCAATAGGTCCGGTCATAATGCTAAAGTCTGCAGAAACAAGAATTAGGACAAAAGAGGTCCGGTGTATAATCAGAATCAAGACAAGTGTAAACAAAAGATGAATGCGGATGAAGTTAGGAATCAGATGAGCAAGATTTGGGTGAAGAAAAGTTTAGAGAATGTAGAGGTTGGATCCGCACCAGACTCTGGTGCTGATATTTCTTCCAGAAATTAAAAAGTGAGCTCAGGCTCAGGGGGAGACTCAAAGAAAATCCTGTTCCCCCAGCCAAACAAGTGGTGCCGGATGTGGCACAAGATGTGGATTAAAGGGTTTGCAGATATGAGTCTTGAGATGCTTCAGTCAAGTTTTCAGAGGTCCGCATGGAGTTATGAAGAAGCTGTGATCGATCAAATAAGACCTATTCAGGGAGATGCTCCGGTATGATAAAGGATTACAAAAAGGTCCGGAGAGATCCAGAAGTGCACTATCTTGTTCTGCGGATTGGACAGAGTGTTTGGGATGTTCTTGTAATATGTTACCTTGATTTATTCATGATTGAAAGATCCGGATGATATTCATAGATCAGGACTAATCCGGGATACTCCAAGCTATCCAGACAAGGCAAACCGGAATAATGTAGGTGAAGCATTTATTGCAGACAGATATTAGGGTTCGCGGAGCAATATAAGGGATTTCTCAAAAGTCATTTGCTCATTCTGCACTCAAGAAGAAGCGAATAGTGGAGCTCTGCAACAAGATTCATCAAGCACACCAAGGATCTCCTGCCGAAGTCATTGCATAAAGAAATCAATCCAATCACTCCGTGCAAATCGAAGGCGCATAAGGTATTCTCCATTTTTCATTACCTCACTGCAAATCTTTGAAGAATGGCTACTCCAAATATAGTTAAGATCTCTGATAGACCTCGCCCCTCATTCAAGAAACATCCTTACAAATCATTGGAGGTAGATCCACTAGGAGCCTTCTCTAGTGTTCCTCATGGTGTATTGCATACGGAAGATATTAGGGTTTACATCCATGCGAATCTTGAAGACTTTGGAGAATCAAAACTGATGGATATCTATCACAAACAATTGATAGATGACTCCTTTGAGATCAAACCTCAGTATAAAGCCATCTAGGACAAACACTTTGCACAGTGCATTCATTTCCCCTGTTTTGAAGAAGATGAATGGGTCTGGTATGTACTAAGTAGAGTACATGACAACTTTCTATGGTTGAACAAGCCCTTCAAGATCACCAAGGACGTAATTAGGGCTGTAACCGGTCTGCACTCATCCGGTGGATTACCTGTTCTCAAATCTGTCAAAAATCAGACAGTCAGTGATGCAACCGGATCCAAGTTTGACAAGAGAGCTATGACAGTTGATGACATCATTGAACCGGATGTCAAATTTGTAGCTATGATAATTGGTTACAAAATCTATCACTCCAGTAGGGAAAATTAAGTACCGGGAACTGCAATCTACACAGCCTATCAGATGTTAAAGGAGAATGCAGACTACGACTTGTGCGAGCTTCTAGTAAACCAACTCTTTGAAAATCTGCAGAAGATTAAGAAGGACAAGAAAAACTCCTTCAAATATGGCAATCTGATCCTTTGTCTCTTCTTTTACTACATGAATGAGCTTCTCGGATCCAGTGGATGGATATGGCAGAATGACAGACCGGTTGCCATTCAAATCAGAGACTATTTACATGGACTTGGGGATGCAAAAGCAAGAAATACAGCTCTATGGGGTTACTTCAAGAACTTCCAAAGCATGATGCATGCAAGAGAAAGAATACCCCAATCCCTTGTTGAAAAATACAAAGACACAGTATGCTTCATGGTAGAAACAGATCAGTGTCTGATGGAGGCAGTGGAGCCAAGGACTGTCTGGATCATGTCTATGGGGTATGAAGTGGATGAACAGATAGTAGAGCTACATGTTCAACACATGCTAAGCCAGCCCAAAGATCCTAAGGCAGAAAGGTTTGGAACCTTTGAGGAACTGAGTATAAAGTTACATGTAGAACTTAGGGAACCGGAGATAAAGAGGAAGGTAAGAAAAGAAGTTGAGCATATTGCTCAAGGCCTAGGCATCTCAAAAGAGGCACTTGATGCCAGACGGGAAAAGAGGAGGAAGGCTGAGGAAGAAGAGAAAAGTAAAGAAAGTGTTCCGGTTGAAACTCCCACCCGGACCAGATCATCAAAAAGATCTGCACCTCCCACAACCAAAAGTTCAAAACCGGAAGTCCAGGCATCCGGTAAAAGATCCAAGACAAAAGCCACAAGGGCTTATGAAAGCCAAAAGGATGAAGAGGAAACAGAGTCAGATGAGGGAGTAAAAGAAGTAAAGAAGCAGAAGAAGAAAGGATCCGGTAAACCCTCCACAGGCCAAGACAAGGATGAAATGGCAGAGGTATCTGTTGAAAAGCCCACTCTGTCTCTAGAGAGTGTAATCAAGTCAGTCACGGTAGATGGAAACCTTCAACCAATGACTGAATCTTATGATGACTTCAGTGAGGCTGACCAAAAGACTCTGCAGGAAGCCACAGTCAAATATCTGAACATATACAATAAGGCTTTCATTGAGATCATATCTCTTATTCCTAAAAGCCTAGAAAAGGAATTAGAAATAAGAAAGAATAATGCTCATGCAAAAGATCTTGAGATCCGGGAGCAGATAGCTATTCAGCTATATCCTCAAATTGATCCCAAGACAATGAACATTATCTTTAAAGACTGCAAAGATGAGTTCAGAAGTAAAGCCAGGATGAATCAACTCATGCTTGGTGAGACTGACAAAGTGGCCCAAGAGACAGAAGAGATCCTCCGGAAGGCCTTCAAAAGGTTCAATCTTCCTGTTGTAGAGGACTTAGGTGCAGAAACAGCTGCGGATTTGGAATCATCTGTTCCGGAAGAAGTGGGCCCTGAACAGACAAACATCTCTCCTCCGGTTTCCCCTACAGTCTCCGGATCCAAAGAAGAAGAGAAATTACAGGAGAAGGAAGCAGGGGTGAAAGATAAAGAGGTTGACAGTTCCCAGACTGCAGAAGAAAAGAAACATCTGTCTCCGGCAAGAGACACTGCACAAACTGTTCAACAATTTTTGAGCAAAGCCACTATAGAAATTGATGAACCGGACCTACTCAAAGGACCATTAGATTTTGACTCTTTGTCACCGGTGCAAACAATGAAAATAGCTTCATTTGTAAATGAGAAAGTCAAAGAGAAGCTGCTGAAATCTCACATGGAAGACTGTGAGCTTATGGAGGTAGCATTTGGAGTGCTAGAAAAGATCATGCCATCCTTTCAAAAGGATCCCACAGCCTCCTCTTCCGGTAATCTCAAAACCTTAGTCAGCAGTGTTAGTACACATTTTGAATCTCTAGAAAAATCTGCTGAAGAAAAGGTCCGGAAGGAATTTTTGGATAAGAGATTTTCAGAAGTATTAGAATTAATCTCTAAAGATAGGAAGATTGTGAGTATTGGAATAAAGAGCTTAGAAAATGCTCTTAAGGATGGCGGTGACATTTACAAATTTTGTATATCCTGGCCAAAGGCAACAGCAGCAATTGATAAGAAAATAAAAGAGGAACAGGACAAGCTACAAAGCTTATCTCAAAGTTTTGATCCTCTCTCTTCCTCCATAATAAATCAAGAATGTCAGACTATTGCAGTCTTGAATGAAATAAAGAATCTTGAGAAGGAAAGGAAGAATATCACTAACCGGATGGGAGAACTTAGAAGGATTATAATCCCTAAGTTGGAAACTATGCATGAGGCCATCAGTGATGCTCAGACCACTGCCCAAACAAAAGATCCGACAGATCTCAAGCGGGCAGAAGCTTTTGCATTTTTGTTGAGTGGTCACATTTCAATTTTGGATAGAATGAAGCAAAGTTGGGCTACAGAAATGATCCAATTGCAGACATCCTTTGCAGACATTCTTCAGTATATGTGAGTATGTAAATATGCGGCTATGTATAGAAAATTTTTGAAAATTTTGGTGTGCGGACCCTACCCTTTGCCATTGATGTCAAAGGGGGAGTGAGGAGCAGTGAAAAATGAGGAATCCAACTAAGGGGGAGTTCCAGAAATTGTATATAAAGACAGAGCATCAGCAAAGGGGGAGCATAGTGAAAACACTTAGTCATTTTTCACTAAGTGTTGCCATCAATGCCAAAGGGGGAGATTGTTGGCAAGAGACACTATATGGATTCATGGTTGTTGTCATTGATGGCAACAAAGGTCATCCCACATATCCGCAAGTCATAATGTGTCTCTACCGGAAGTCAGAATAAAGATTGTTGTGGTCCGGTGAACAAGAACAGAGCATGTGGCAAGGTCCGACAGATTGATCCGGATCTCTCAGAGGAAGTGTCTTGGTGTAGTGTAGATTTGGGGAAGTCAAGAGGACTACCTTGAGTGGTATATTCCAAGGATTTAGCCTCCGGTGATGGACAAGGAAAAAGATATGAATAGTTGAGTATCGGATTCCTGAGACACAGTCAAAACAGAGGAAGAACTGACTGACAAAGTATCAGACTACTTTCCGGATGTGTTACTGTTGATGATAAAAGTTGTGAAGGCATGAATCATGTTTGGCCGACATGATTAATGATATCTACTAGTATATGCTTGATCCGCATTGCTTGGTGAGCAAGGATTCAGCCGACAGAACAAAGTTTGTAAGAAACTAGACTGTTCCGGATGCCGACTAGAAAGGTGATGAAATTACTTGTGCGGATATATATAGAGGATGGATTTAGTTGTGAAGAGTGTGAAGGAATTAATATATATTCGAATAAGTCCAGAACAGAGCAGAAGTAGCAAAAAGGATCCGGTATGTGAAAGATAGCAGAATAAAGAACAGAGGAAAGATGAAGTGCAGCAGATCAGTATACTGAGCCTAACCGGAACTGAACTCCAGCATATGCAGATGCTTCCAATCAGTTCAAGACTGTGATTCTTATCACTTTGTAGACAGTGTGTCTTCTTGTAGGCAGTGGGCCTCTTGTGAGCAGTGTGCTCGGGCAGTGAGCCCTAATTGGCAAGTGCCATTTTGTAAATTCCTATTCTTCTAACAGAGAATAATTTTTGGGTTAATCACCCCGTGGTTTTCTCCCTTAACAGGGTTTCCATGTCAAAAATTACTGTGTCATATGTTTCTTATTTCATGGTAATGTTTTTGTGTTTGATTCAATGCTGCATTAATTAATAAGAAAGTTCAAAAAGGGAAATAATTAGGATAACTGATTCACCCCCCCCCTCTCAGTTATCAACAACTATATGTGCCTTCAGGGCTCATATTCTTCCTAAACTATCTTATCCAAACCTATTCAGGCTATTCTACTCTATTGGAATTCACAAAAATGCAAGAACAGTTAAAAAAGCTATAGAATCTAGTGGCTACGAGTACCTGTAGTATAAGCTGTAGATGATTGTTATCAATAGGAAATTACAGAATTAACTCAAAACATTCAAAATGATAAAAGAACTAATGCTAACCTCCAAAGGACTTAAATTTGATAAAGCATGCACTTGTTCATGAACCATACTACTTGTGATTTGATAATTAAAGAAATCTAAGTGACTCATGATATATCTATATGTAAATGAAAAGCAAATTTAACAATGAATGCATAAAGGAACAAGTAAATAAATGAAGTGAGGATCATTTCCTTGAGTGGGCGGCTCAGGGGACTGATTCACTTAACTAAATATCAAATCTAGTTCAGATTTCTACGCATCTTCATAACACATAGTTCATTCACTTCATATCATAAACAAAATCTCTTTTAGATTGTATTTAATAATGGCATTCCTTAATAAAACATGCCTACATCTTCCAATATAGAAAATAGAGTAATAATAGAGTAACAATTGAGTAACTAGAAATAAAAGTAACCAACTTAACATCTAACTCATCCCCTCTAACTTATACAAAAATGAGAGAGTTTTATGCAACTACTAACTAACTTCAACCATCAATTCATTCCTAGATACTAGGATACATGTTTGAGATCAATTTATCAATCTAACTGAATAAAGGAAGCAGAGTTTCATCCAAACAAGAACTCTTATGCAATGGTTCTCATGAAGAACACACATAAGCCACATTTGAAACAAGTCTTCTTCCTCTTCTACATTTATTTTTGTCCATGATGGTTCACATTCATCCTCCAGCTACCTACATGTTTGGCGTCCAACTTCACTTCCTTTAATTCTCCTGTCTTCAACTTCATTGCAAATGCTCATTCCCTTGATAACATGTTCTTGCTGTATAGGGGTTAATTCACAAAATGTATGCACGAAAATAACCTTCATGACTAAACCATAGGATTTCATTTATATTACATGCATATTCATATTTAAATCATTCAATTGATAATATCAACACCACATTCCATATTAACAACATAGGTTCAAAGTCTTGCAAAGCATATAAAAAGACAACATATAATGATGGTGATGTTGGTAAAGTGTCTAGAGGATCATATAGAAAAGTTCTTAAAAGGATATAAAAACAACATAAAAAGACGTGAATATTTCAGCCCATCATTCCCCCCAACTTAGCCTTTTGCTTGTCCTCAAGCAAAATCATTGAATTGAACACCTAGGGGAGAAGATTGTAGTGCAAAGTAATCTACCTCAAGTCCATTATTTCTCTGACTCTTGAACCCTACTTAAGATAAAAACTATTGTAACAAGCAAGCCTATCCAATCTAACTGACTCTGCATTCCTACACTCATCACCCTTTTCCCTATCCAATGTGGTACTGGATAAAGGAGAATAGGAGGATGAAATGTAAGTGGTAACCATCCTACTCCTATTTTCTCTGAAATCTGGATATACTTGTGCAGTCTCTCAAACATATTCATAAAATTGTGAAAAGAATGAGGCTCTTTCCTCTGCAGTGCTAGAGTTAGACTATTCCATCTATCTTGCACATACCTAAGACAATTTTGAAGCATGGGCCCTGCTAACTATTGTATCTTCCTGTGATCTCATAGTCTTAAATCCATAATTACTTTTCCTGGGCCTTTATGTGAGAGGAGTGTTAACCATTGGATGAGGATTACATCAAGATTTATTGCTTCCCTTCTGACCTATAGTGTCACTATTTTTTCTTGTTCCTCATACTTATCCATCAGCTCCCCTATGAGCTTTTCATTCTTGAGGTATGATAACAGTGCCCTAATCTACAAATCCCCAATGTACATTGAAGGGTTCCATTATGTATCCTCCTCCATTAAGTAATTATACAAATAGTATTCACACAATTGCTCTTGCTCCTCTAAACTAACTTCCTTAAAATGGCTATAGAAAATATGCCTTGATTGTAAAGCAAGCTGATTATTAATGAACCTATTAAATTGAAAACTAAGAAACTTTTCTTTCAAAAACAATGCATATACCCTTGGTGGAGGTCTACACCTAATGATCTATACAGCCCTATCAATTACCTCTATCAGCTTATCCTCCAACCTTTTTATTACCAAATTCTTATCTTCTATTGATGCATTGAGGTTCTATTTTTCCTTCTCCCAGTTTTCCTTTTCTTGTTTGAATTCATGAGTGAGTTTCATTAACTCAAAACCTAAAGACAAAATAGTGTGGTATACTTGAGTTCTTGTTACAGGAGGTTGTGGAGTGAGTACCTCATTTTCTTCAGCATTTATTTTACTTATAGCCTTCTATGCTAACAAATCTAAATTAGTTCCATGGCCATAGGTTTGAATCCTCTCCTCCAACTCTTGTATCCTTTTCTCCTTTTCTTTGTCCTTCTCTTCATATCCTTTCACCTACTCTTCCAAGTGTTTTATTCTATCAAGAGCTTCTTGCAGTTCTTTTCTTATGTCTCTATCCTCCAACAATTCTTTTTCTTTCTCAAAATTCAGACCTTCACTATCATTCCCAGTTATATCAAAAACTTCCTTAGCAGAACTTCTAGGAACTGACTTTCCCATTTTCTTTGCAATAAATGGATCCTTAGAATTAGAATCAGAAGTCAAAGAAACATACCTTCTCTTTTTGGTAGATACATTAACATTTTCACAAGCATCAGTAGAGACATCCTTAGGAACATCAACAGGGGCAATTCCTCCTTTATTTGAATCTAAATTCATTGGCGTTGGGTCATGATGCTGCTGTCCTTCACCTTTTTCTTGCCCCTGTTCTTTATAGTTCTTTCCTTCACACTCTGCCTCTTTATCCTTCCTAAGCACCTGGGAGTAGATGTCTCCTATTTGGTTTCATCTTTCCTTTTCTTTTTAATCCTCTTCCTCTTCTTTTCCTCTACATATTCTCCCTTCTCAGTGTTCCTAGACTTCTCAACACTTTTCTTATTTCTCTTTTTCTTAATAGGTGTTGAATTAGTGCCTCTCATAAGTTTAGGTTTAGAATATGAGGGTTCCTCTACTGTTATTGGCCTATCCTCTGGAGTGTTATCCTCTTGCGGCCTCTCTTGCTTAAGCTCAATTTCAAGTTTAGAGTCATACAGGGGTTTATTCTCTGCTTTAGGTTCTTCTAACAGTGTTGTGATATCTACACATTGTTTAAAAGCTTCCCAATCAACTTGAGGGTGTTGAATTCTTAGGCTCCTCTTTATCAATAAGGCTATTAAACAATAATGGGACAATGTGGGGTCTACTTGTTTCTTCTGGTATTCAAGCACCATCCTTTTTAACATATTTGATAGGAAATTGGGGACATTGACCAACTTATCATGGTGAAGATGATTAAGCAACTTAAAATGTATAGTATACAACAAATTATGCCGGTCATCATAGGTAATATATTTAATGATGTATGAAGAACATTTTCCCCAAGAAAATGGAAGGGATAATATTTTTGTACCTTGTGTCGTCAATTCCAAATGATCTCCTCTCTCACAGAATTCTTCCCTCATTGCAGCTGCATCAACACGAGCTGGATACTCGGACCCTGTGCGCGACAATCCTGTGACTTGGGCAATGGCCATCTCTGGAGCATCTACTATCAATCCCCTGACCATTGCCTCATCATATTGAAGTGTGGCCGCAAATTCCTTTGCCATTTTGTTATCATACTTTGTCAACTTCAAAAAGTAGTCCAACCATCCTACTCTGGTAAAGAGTGGTAGCACTAACACATCCTCTAATATTTCTTTATGTGTAGATGGCTCTCGTCATACTACATCAGACCCCATTATGTCTGTATTCTACAATTTCTTGAAGTCTCAATTTCTCAATTTTGTTGGGAATTAAGGTGTCTCAACCTTGGTAATTCCTTGTATTATTTCATTGTATTTATTTATTTATTGCCTATTATTGTAATTAGGATGCAAATCCTTATTGTCATCCTGTGGGAGTTGGCACAGTGATGTGTCATCCTACGTGGAAGGTGACCACATGTCAATTTGTCCTCACATGAGGAGATAGACATCCCACTTAGTGGTAGGAATATGTTTCCATGTGTTGGCATCTTGGATAGTGTGTAAGGGAATATTGACTGAAACGGTTATGACAGATTCATATGACAAATCTATGATGTGTAAGAGTCGTAAATGGAAGATTCTATGACAGGTGAAGACATATGTCACAAGGCATCTTGGAAGAAGGCATCTTTGGGTGCCCCAAGGAGGGTTATGACATGTAAGAGTACATGATATTTTTTGCTTGTGTATGATAGATTTTCTTACAGCTGTAAGATATGTCAGTATGACGGATTCTATGACGGTCGTAAGATATCTGTCATTGCCCAACTTGGGAATAGGCGACCATTTTGGGATGGCGTGTTATGATAAGTATCACGACCATGTTGTAGTGTTGGATAAGTGTCCCTAGGTGGGGGTTTTGGGCCACGAGGCCATGTTGGACGCCCATCTCAAGGAAAGCTCATCTTTGCCTTGTAAACTTCTATTTAAGTAGGTGCTTTGAGAGGAGATGTATTATGTGATTGATAGGTACTATTGTGCTGCTAGTTTGTCTCCAGATACGAGTTTCAAAGACTCCTGAGAGCTTGCATTGCAAGTGTATTGTAAACCATTTCAGTTTTGATAATACATTGTGTAGGTTTTGGAGTGTGGGGTTTTTCACCCGATAAGGGTTTTCCCCACGTATATCTTGTGTCTCTCTCTTCTGTCTCATTTTTGTGTGTATGTGTATTGTTGGAATATCTCTATTGTTATGTTTAACATTCTGTAACTATAAGGATTAAAATGAATTTGCACTCTTCTCTGCTCTTTAGATTAGTGTAGGAAGCAATTTTTGCACACCTAGCTTCCTTTCAGATGGTATCAGAGCCTGGCCAGTTTTGGTTCTAGCTACTAGGTAGGGGTTTTTTGAGCTAATCTTAGGTTGAGTGGGAGTCTGTGTAGAGTATTTTGTATCTTGTTGCAGGAAGGAGCTGGTAAGCACATCTGGAAGAGTAGAGGTGGAGAAGTTTGATGGCACAAATTTTGAGTTGTGGAAACTCAAGATGGAAGATCTACTTGTTGATTGTGACCTATGGGAAACTGTTGATGGAACAAAACCTATGACAATGTCACAAGCTAATTGGGACCTCAAAGATTGATAAGACTCTATCTAGTTGACTCTGTCCTATTGAATGTCCATGAGGACAAGACCGCGAAAGATCTTTGGAAGAAGCTGGGAGATGTTTATCAGGCCAAGTCCTTGGTGAACAAGCTTTTTCTAAAAAAGAAGTTGTTTACTCTAAATATGGAAGATGGAGGATCTGTTGTGGATCATATGAATGCTTTCAACATGATTGTTGCACATTTGACATCCATGGGTGTGAAAATGAAGGAGGATCGGTGTATGACCCTGTTTTGTTCTTTGCCGGATTCGTGGGATCTTCTTATGGCCATTGGGAGTACCACATCCACTTTTAAAATGGAAGATGTGGTGTCTTCACTATTATCTGAAGAAATGTGGAGAAAGACAACTGAGTCAGCCAAAGAAGCTCTTACGATTCATGAAAGACCCATAGAGAAAGGGAAGAAGAAGGATAAGAAAGGTGAAAAGGGTAGATCCAAATCCTTGAAAAAAAGTTTTGGACTGAAGCTGTAGCCACTTCTTGCTACTTGGTAAATAGGTCTCCTACATCAGCTCTTGTTGGTAAGACACCTATGGAGGTGTGGTCTAGTAAGAAGCCTTCAGTTAGACATCTTCGTATTTTTGGTTGTGAGGCATATGCACATGTGCCTAGGGAGAAACGGTCTAAATTGGAGAACAAGGATATTAAGTGTATTTTCATTGGCTATGGTGTCAGTTTGATTGGATACAAGCTTTGGGATCCTATGGCTGAAAAAGTGTTATATAGAAGAAGTGTTATCTTCAAAGAGCTAAAACCTTCTTCTGTTGTTCTACAGCCAGAACAGATAGAAAAGAAAGAGGATGTGGTTTAGTTTCCTTCTACCCCTGAGAAGACTGAATTGACAGACCCTATGAGACCTGATGATGAGGAGAGCTCTAGCAACTCTGAAAGCTCAGAAGAAGAAGAAGAACCTTAACCTTAGCCATTGAGGAGATCTATGTGAACAAGAAAGAAACCTGATAGGTTTGGTTATTCATTGCTTGATTCTAGTTATGCTTTTGCCTTGCTTACTAACATTGATGAGCCTAGAACTGTGACAGAGGCTATGGGCATGAAAGATGTAGGTTCCTGGAAGGAGGCCATGGAAGATGAGATAGATTTTTTGGAGAAGAATAAAACATGGGAATTGGTATCTTTGCCTAAAGGACGGAAACTTGTTGGATGCAAATGGGTGTTCAAGAAGAAATTCAGAGTAGATGGCAGTGTTGAAAAGTACAAGGCTAGATTGGTTGCAAAGGGGTACTCACAAGTGGAGGGAATTGATTATGGCAAAATTTTTTCTCCTGTTGCAAAGATGACATCAATTCAGTTCTTTTTATCTCTTGCATTTTCTTATGACTTAGAGGTGGAGCAGATGGATGTGAAGACAACTTTCCTTTATGGTGATTTGGAGGAAGAGATTTACATGTCACAGCTAGAGCATTACATAAAGAAAGGTAAAGAAAATTTGGTTTGCAAAATGAAGAAGTCTTTATATGGTTTAAAGCAGTCTCCTAAGATGTGGTATATGAAATTTGATACCTTTGTGTTGTTGATTGGATTTATGAGATCAAAATCAGATCATTGTGTGTATTACAAATTTGACAATGATCACATTCTCATTATTGCATTGTATGTTGATGATATGTTGTTGATTGGGAATGGTACGAATATGATTTCTAATTTGAAGTCTCAGTTGTCAGCACAATTTGAGATGAAAAATCTAGGGGCAGCCAGTTGCATTTTGTGAATGGAAATAAGAAGAGACAGAGCTAACATAAAACTTTGGTTAAGCCAGAGTAAGTATGTGAAGACCGTGTTGGATAGGTTCAGCATGAAAGATTGTAGACCATTGTGTGTTCCTATTCCATTGGGGACAAAGTTGTCTATTAATGATTGTCCAAAATCTCTTAGTGAGGTGGAGGACATGAGCAGAGTACCTTATGCTAGTGTTGTTGGCAGTTTGATGTATGCTATGGTCTACACAAGACTAGACATTGCCCAAGCAGTGGGAGTCCTTAGTCGATTTATGGCTAATCCTAGATGGGTACATTGGGATCAGTTAAGTGAGTGTTCAGATATTTGAGGGGTACTTTCGAGTATTCCATATTCTATCATGGTAATCATATAGGACCTCTATATTCAGTTTGTATTCATGGATTCGTGGATTCTGATTAGGTAGGTGACATTGACAGCAGGAGATCCACCAGTGCCTATGTTCACTATGTTTAGTGGTGCAATTAGTTGGATGAGTAAGCGACAACTTGTGGTCACTTTGTCCATAATAGAAGCTGAGTATATGGCAGCAACCCATGCTTGTAAGGAAGCTATTTGGCTTAAGAGATTGTGTTCAGATATTGGTATTGATGCAAGACAGATTACGATTTGTTGTGACAGTCAGAATGCGATTTGCCTAACAAAGAATACAACATTCCATGCCAGAACAAAGCATATTGATGTATAGTTTCACTTCATGTGAGACATGGTAGAGGATGGGAAGGTGAATTTGGAGAAGGTAGACACTTTGAAGAATGTTGTAGATGCATCGACGAAACCAATGGGCACAGAGAAGTTTAGATGGTGTTCTGAGTCTTTGGGCCTCTCGGCCTATAGCAATTAAATCTTGTTATTTCCATTGGCTCTTACAAGGTGTTTGAGAAATGGGAGAATGTTGGGAATTAAGATTTCTCAACCTTGATAATTCCTTCTATTATTTCATTGTATTTATTTATTTATTGCCTATTATTGTAATTAAGATGCAAATCCTTATTGTCATCGTGTGGGAGTTGGCACGGTGATGTGTCATCCTATGTGGAAGGTGACCACATGTAAATTTGTTCTCACATGAGGAGATAGGCATCCCACTTAGTGGTAGGAATATTTTTTCATGTGTCGGCATCTTGGATAGTGTGTAAGGGAATATTGACTGAAATAGTTATGACAGATTCCTATGACAAATCTATGATGCGTAAGAGTCGTAAATGGAAGATTCTATGACAGGTGAAGACATGTGTCACAAGGCATCTTGGAAGAAGGCATATTTGGGCACTATTGATGATGATTGTTAGTCATAACAACATGCATAAAAATTTGCACAACAAACCTTTATTATCTTGTAAAGTACGATCATCTTAGGATAAGTTGATGACTCCAAGTCTCCATTGATTAGGTCATGATCGTCTAACGTTACTCAGAGGTTGATGTGACATGTTGTTTTCCATTTCAAGGGGTCTTACATTTGTCTAGATGATTAGTATTGCATTGTTTTCTGTAAATTCACTCCACAGAGAGGTTAATTCTACTCTATTTTCAAGGATTGCTAAGTTATTTGCAAGTTTGATCAATTTTTCTAATCATTGATCATCATGAACTTGCTCTTTCTTCTACACTATATATTTATTCAAATGATGTGTTTACAAGTGGATATTTGCATGTATTTTATGGATATTTGTCTAAATTTGCATGATATTTATCAATTTGACCTGCTTTTAGTCTAAATATGCTCTGTATTTTCAATTATCTACAGGATATCTACATATTTCATTTTTATTTGCTTTTGATTCTCTGTTATTTGCAATTATGGTGATGATCTATTATGAAATTCAAAGAAATTTAAAAGAATACTTCTACTTTTAGTGAATCTTTAGTCATTGAATCACATACATACAAGATACATTCATGAGGAGAAGAAATCAAACCATAGATCACTAGGATGTTCCACAACTAGATATGGTTGATGCTAATTTCAAAGGGATTAGGAATGAAAACAACACATGCAGATTGAAAAGCACTCCAAGGGACGTAGCTAATCAATGCATATATCCAGATTTCAAACACAGATTACTCAAGATTTATGATGATTTGTAATCAAAATGGCTTCTCTTTCATTCAGTATGCATAACATGTACATTTACAACAACTTTGAAATTAGTCCTGAATTTTCTCAGCAATCAAATTTCAATGAAGTTTCAAATGTTTAAAAGATTGCACCCCTGTACCTTTTATAGAATAAGGTGAGGAGGTAGTTACAATTGACCAATGGTCAATATTTATCTATTAAGATCAATAGTTGACAATAACCCTATGACTAAGTCAACTCTTCTTCGTGGCACAGGTTGCCAACTGGCAACCATCTATTTGACTCATTATTGATGAGTACCTTATGCATATGTTCTCTTGGCGATGCATCTTCATTCATTCTTTAGGTTCCTCCTCTTCATTTTCTTCTTCTTCATCATTCTCATCATCTTCATTACTTTTAGAATCACTGTCACTTTGATATACATCCTCATGTATGTGGACCTTTACTGCTATCCTGATGTGTTCATATGCTTGTACTATTTTATCCACCTCTCCCCCATCTTGGATTTTGGCTTTTGTTATGGCATGTTTATGAGACTGGAACTTAGCCTTGAGCACTTCTAGCTTACCTTTTCTACTATTCAAAGTATCATTGTATGTTTCTACTTTGACTTTTATCCTCGTGATTTTATTCATTACTTCTTCTGTCAAGTGGGTGAGGGGGTCATCTGCTATCGACTTGAAATTATCATGCAAAGATTTGATAGCAAAGTATGCATCCTAATTTTCAATTTTGCCTTCTACTTTTCCTTCTAGGGCCTCAAGGATCTCTTCTTCATGCGCCATCATGCTATGCAACTTCACACTTATATCCCTGAGCTTGCCACTACATTTCTTCAAGATATCACATTCAAACCTGATATCTTCATACCATATGCCTATCAGCAGGGCAGTATTATTATCCAACACTTGATTTCTTATCAAGATTTGTGGATCAATCCTCTTCATTTCACTTAGAGAAGTTAGGTCCTTTTCCAATTAGAATGACCATTTTCCTGTTTCATTTTGCATTTTATCTACCTTTCTCTTTAAACTGCTCAAAGAATTTCACCTTTGTAGGTAGGTTCTTAAAACATCCTCAGCCCTAGTGAGAGATAACAACATCCATTTATCCATGATCATTGCCTCATGTCTCATTAGGTCCATCTTGGTGACCTCCTCCTGTGATATGACAGTCATTGGGACTGCCGAATCAACTGGTGTATTATCTGGGTTAATCAACCCTTTTATGTAAGAATGTAACTGAGCAATGAGCTCCTTATGCATTTTATTTTTCTCTTTCTCCTTCTTCACCCTTTGGGTTAAAGAATCAATAATGTCCTTCCCTTCTTGACCTTCATGGTCCTCATTGGCAAAATCCAAATCAACAGTTGTGATTTGGAATTCCTCTAGGGTGATCTTTCCCTTTTCCTTTTCTACTGTGGGAAGTGTTACCTGTGCAGTCCTTCTACCTATAGTAGGATCTCTCTTTATGGTCTGTTAGCACAGTAAAAATTTGAAATTTTTACTATCTCCTTACCCCATCATATTTGAATAAAACCTGAAGAATATCCCAAAAAAGACCATAATAATTAAAAAAAAAAATTTCTCACAAGGTGTATATGGACGAGTAGTGCCAGATTTCATCAAAATCAATACATCGGCAAGAAAGGCAAGTGGTCATGCCGATCGGTATGACAAATATCTATCGGATGATCTTTTAGAAGTTGCCCCGACGGTATATATCATACCGATGAAGCACTTTCGGCAAAAGTTTCACCGAACAGCATACGGGGGTAACAAAACAAATAGCCATCGGTGAGAGGTAAGCTATCGGGATAGAAAACAAGTAAGACTCCGATGATTAAGAGTCTTAGCGATGAGAAAGCCATCGGCGAGACTCATAACGATACACCTCTATTGGGATAACTTGACATATCGGAACAAAAGAACCAGGTCTTGACGATTCATAAGTCACGGCGATCAAAAGGTGTTGGTGACACTTTGCCCGATGAAGGATTTGAAAAGGGTCATCGGGGAGATGATTTAGATCGGGATGTCTTTAGAAAGCTATCCCGATAGTGAATGTCATTCTGACAAAGATAAAGTTCATACATGAAGGTAACTATCGGAGAGAAAATAAAGATCGGGAGAACATAGTTTTATTATCCCGATAGTCTCAATCTTCCCGATAAGCAAATCATATCGGTGGGACTCGCTATATCGCAGAGAGATCTCAAACCCTTGGCGATGAAGGAAGTCATGCCGATGGTCTCGCCCACTTAAAATATGACATTACATAGCGTCGGGAATACAATTGAGGGGTCACGCCGATTGACTGTTCGTGCCATAAGAAACGATGAGGTCGCCCAGACATTTCAAAAATCACGCCGATAAAGAAGAGTTATGGCGATGTGACACTTCACGGTGATGAACATTGAATTGATCAGATAATTAATGCAAACGGCCACGAAATTCATACAATCATTATAATTGCAAAAAACCGTCCGAGAGCAGAATATAGAGGAATTCTCAGGGCAAAAGCAAAGGCTTCCAATTCCAGTCATCGAACGATAGGTACACACACAAACCACTATATTGCCTATATTTGAATTTCCTGCCGAATTTTTAAAATGGAAACTCCGGGAAAGGGAAAAGGAAGAAAGTCACAAGGGGAAACCAGTAGGCCAAAAAAGCAAAAAACTGATCAAACCCCTGAAGAGAAAGTGAAGGATAGAAAACTAAATCAGGACCTGATTGATCAGTTGCCTGGGTCAACTCCCAAGGCCAGGAGGTCTGCCCAACTCAGGACAGAAGTAGAAAAATTGGAAGACAAACATAAGCGCCTGGGAGATATTTGGACCCCAATTAGGGGATATGAACTCTTCAGATTCCACTACAACAAAAGATTTAGAAATGCTCCTGTGTCAAACCCATGGCACATGAATTTGGGCAAACTGGTTGTACCTAACGTATTCTTGAATGTGGAACTCCTTCAACTGCTAGCCAGGCATTACAATTCAGGCCTGAAAGCTATCTGCAACCCTCAAGGAGAACCAATTGTACACCTGTCAAAAAATGCTATTTGTGAGGTGTATGATTTGGATGATTTGTGCACTGTCCCTATTGTCTATGAAGATTTGGATAAGGAATATTGGAGAATGGATACAACCTATAATGGATGGAGGTTACCCATTCATAGGCCCAGGATTGAAGGAGAACTGATACCCTTGACTGAGAATGATGGCCCTCCCTTTCATGTAGCCATTTTTGAACCATACATTCAATATACTTACTATTCTGTAGGCCAAGTCCTTGGCTCAGAGGTCCCTGAATTCATGACTATTCCTTTAATGGTCATAGCCTCTGATATTCAATGTCACAATGCCAGACAATTTGATTATGCCTCCTATGTTGCTACTAGAATAGACTCTGGTCTATTTGCAATAAAAAACAATGCTCCAGCATGCTCTTTTGAGCATTACTCGATGCTCATGCATATGGTGTTATACTATGGCCAGGAAGTAGGATTGTGGCCAAATGAGTTTCAAGTTGTTGCTGCAGATAAGAAAGGGGAAAAGATACATGTACAAATGTGGACCAGAATCTGGGATAGCAGGTATGCTAACTCCAGCTATGCTCAATTTGAAGAGCATTGTGTTAAAGTGCTATATAGGTATTTCAACCACCCCTGTGAATATTCAATTTCAAATGAAATAAAAAGATTCCTCAGACCAAAAGATTTTGGTGGCCCCCTACTGTCACTCATAATTGGGGAGATTGATATTGTTTTGAGGATGCTACTATGATCAGAGTTTATGGTTTTGAGGATGCTCCATTTATATTGCCTAAAACTGTCCCTGACAGAATTGCATATTTAGAAATAATTAGGCAAATGCATTGTTCAAATGTCATGCATCTAAGTTCGCATGATAAACAATCATTCATGCCCAGTACTTTGTGTTTTGGAGATTTTACTGTGGTTTCGAAAGAAGGATACAATCTCATTTTGGATAAACTAATGCATTATAACATGGTGACTGCTGAGGTGAGGAAAGGGTTTGACCCTGAAGGTTTCATTGACTATGCAAGAAGAAAACAAAATCTCAGTGGATACATGCACATACATTATCCACATGATGATGTCATTAGAAATTTGGAAGAGGCTGAAGTTGACTTGGTGGTAGAGAAATATAACAGAGATTTAAATGAAAAGAAAAAGCAGTTGGCAGAAGTTGAAGTGGTATCTTCTGAAGAGGAAGAATTGACTGAACAAGAACAGCCACAAGATAAAACAATAGAAATGTCTAAAAGAAAAATGCAACAATATCAGCCTCCAGTTGTGATACATGATGAGGAGGGGTCTGCTGATGAAGATCCATGCCAAAAGGCTTATGATTCTTTTGTTTCAGATGATACATTCATTCAGTCGAAGGAATTTAAATCATTCCTGTATAAATACAAGGGAAAAGAAATTAGAGAGTCAGTAGATAATGTTTCTGCTGACAATGAAAAACAGCTATTAGATATGTTAAAGGAGACAGTGGATAAGGAAATACAGGACATGACACCAAGCAGAGGCAGACAGCTGCTCAAAGATGCAGGGGTTATGATTTTTCCCGGTTTGGATTTAAATTCTGCTTTGGTTTTTGATAGCTTTTTGAATAATGCTAATGACAAGTATAAGCTTACTCCAGAAGGAGTTAATGAAGTATATATGGGAACTAGATACAATAATGATGAAAATTCTTTGATGATATGGGCATTGTATCCTCCCCATAAGAAGACGGCCATCATAGACACTGAGAAAACTTTTGGCCATGTTATGACTTTCAGAGCAGGTGAAACTGACCCCATAATTACTGCAGACATTGGTATCAATGTTGCAAAGTTAAATAAAGCACAAGCTCAGATGTTAATCAAGGAAAGAGATGCTTATAAACTGAATTGTGAAAGATTAACAAAAGAAAATGACTACTTGAAGGACGTTGTTAAGAGCACCTTTGGCCAATCTACAAAAAGAATAACTCAAGGTGAGAGCTCACGAAGTAGTCAAGTAATATCCCCTGATCAGGCCAAACAAATTCAAATAGATGCATTTGTTACAATACTGCAGAGCAGGTATGCAAACATGGTACGGTGGTTAAACCAGTTTTGGGATAACTACTCAGAAAATCATAAAGCAGTCAAAGAACATGAAAGGCTTGATAAGAGGATACAAGAAAAGGTGATTGAGTTGCAAAACAGAAGTGCCACTGATGGTACAGATATCTCTGATGCAAGAGCATTGCTCAAACGGCACCAGAATTATTATGATAAACTCAAAGCTGATGCTAAGGAAGGGACTGATGCCTCAGACGCAGGAGTGCCCAGGATATTCAAAGATAACGAAGAGGTAAAGAGCAAAGAAGAGTGGACTGTTGATTGTCAAGTTATATTGCACAAAGCCATAGGAGCTCTGAAAGATAAAGCCTCTGTGTCTACAGAAGTTTGCAAACAATTGGAGGAAATGGTCACCCTTGATATAATCACCAGGAGTGCAGTTGAGCTTACTGATTCTCACCATGAGCAGGAGTATTTAGATCATCTGGCACAAGTCTATTTATGGCTAAACAGAGCCTAATTAAGCTTATGTAATTATTGTTTATGTTGGTTAAAATCCCAAGAGAATTATTGAAGAGTTGTATCTCTTCATGAAAATATCTATATAAGTTCAAACAATCTATGCTGAAAAATCATCAGCAGTAGAAGATATTCATATATACATAATACACAATATTCCAAAATGACTGTGTTGCATATTTTTGAAGAAGAAGTTTGAAGTTCTCTAATTCAGTATTTCTACTTTGGTATCAGTTATTTGTTGAAATTATTCAATTGTGTGGCTATCTCCATTTCTGCATTTCCCTGTTATTCAGATTAAGATATCAAGTATATATTTAATCTGTCGATACACATTTGCTGTATCTGTGTGATTAATTGGGTTGGTGTCCATCTAAGGAATTAAACCCTACTGATTTATTCACAGTAGCCTGGAAGTAGTAAGTTGGGATTACTAAGTAGAGCCATACAATTAGGATTGACACACTGTCTCCAGTAAAATATTATCTGTTAATCTTGTCTATTCATTTCATTTGGTTCCTTCAAGTAAGGATTAAAATACCTTCTGGTGAATTATAAGATATCTGATTTTATTTGGTTGGATTATCAAGAAGAGTCTGTCAGTCATTTACTTGCACGTTTATACAAGCTATAAACCAGAACTGTGCCAACTATCTAGAATTATTACCATTAAGAAACTACTGTTCTTAGTCCTTCAAATTGACTCTGTTACCCAACAAGGCACTAGTCTCATTCAACTCATTAATTAAAACCTTTTTACCTTGATATTGCTTATACAATTTCTGCCAATCAATTAGTAAACATTATACATAGAATTAATTAGTCAGCTTTGTCATCTATCCTACATCCTATGCCATTGTAGATAGACCTAGTTAGTCCATTCATCCACACTCAGACTGCTTTAATATTTCAAGGTTCACCCACCTAGGTGTAGCAGGACCTAAAGTGTAGGAAATCATCAAACCTTGAAGGTTGATTTCGTCAAGTTAGTTCAAAAACGTTGCAAATCCAAACATAGAGCCTGGCATCCTCTTAGGATTAGCAACTTGCATTTTTGAGACCTAACAAATTGGCGACTCCACTGGGGATTTAGTAACAGACCTTAGAAAGTAATCCTTTCCTTTATAGAATCAATTCAGAAAGTTTAAGTTGGTAACTCTGCTGGTGACAAGAACCCTACAGATAAAATATAAACTTTTCCTATTTAATAGGTGGCGACTCTAGTTACAAAAATTTCAATATCAAATGGACGGTAGGAGATCCAAGATGGAAGGCAGAAATTTGCAGTCATCTCCACCACTTAGAAACATTTCCAAAAGAAATGTGAATCCAAAATATTCCCACCAAGATAATAATCTAGACATCCAGGAGAATGATTCAGAACAAAATATTGCAATTCACAACAAATTCACACCTCTGCATGATTCAAACGAGAACCTCAGTGGAGCAACTGATGATATTTTGGCAAGGTACAGACCCACTCCTCAAGAACAGCGAGATCATGATGCAAAGGTCATGAGGGATATTGATAGGAACCAAGCTGAACATGATTTGAAGGTCTCATTTGACCAGGGAGAAGAGATAGGATATGAATTGTCAAATCAGGGAATGAATGACAATCCAGAATATCAGGAAATAAATAATCAAGACATGAGTGATGAGAAACAGGAAATACTCATGCTTAGGAAAGAACTTGAAAGGTACAAGATACAAGAGGAGAAGGAGTTATTGCAGCAAGAAATTCAACAGAGGAGAAATAAAGCCAAAACAGCTCCCCCTAAATATGTACCCCCGTATAGAGGGAATATTTCAAGAAATACACAACAAAATACAAGTAGTGCTCAAAACTCACATGCTTCTGGAAGTCATCAGAACACTATTCCCCAAAACCCTAGACCACCTCCCATGCGTAATGCATCCCTACATATGGCAAATAATTACCCACCCCCTGGTCAACAATATTATAGGCCACAAAATCAACACATAAATCCCCATATGAACCAACATCAACAATATGCATATCATCAGCCACCAGGTGGATATAATTACTATCCCAATCCACCACCTCTCAATTTCCCTCCCCAAAACCTTGCTAATATATGTAGTCAATTTGATTTGACTGGATATCAGTTATATCCATATCCTATGGATAGTACTTGGAGAAACATGGTTCCCAAGTTTACTGGAAACAATGCAGTATCTGCAGAAGATCATATCATAAGTTTTAATGCTTTTGTACAAGATATAGGTATGGATTGGGAAGACATTAGAATGAGGTTATTTATGATGTCCCTCACTGAAGATGCCAGAGATTGGTTTAATAGCTTGCTCGATGCATCAATCAATTCAATAACTGATTTCCATAACCAGTTTAAGGATCAGTATGGTAACCAATACGCTCCTGAGTTTGCACTACATGAACTAATAACTATACAGAAGTATCAAAATGAATCAGTATTTGATTTCAACCTGAAGTTTTCCAAGTTACATAATAAGGTACCACATGGAGCCAAGTTATCTGACCAGGCAGCACTGAGTATCTATATGAAAGCATTTGACCCCAAAACAGGATATGAACTCAGAAACCGATGTCCTACAACATTGGCTGAAGCACAGAAAATAGCCATAACTATTGAAAATAATAGGAAGGCTGCAGGAATGGTCAGTAAAAGGGAAAATCATAGAAATCTTCAAAATCCAAATGCTCAACAGATTAAACCAGAGGGTCAGCATAGGCATGATAGACCTAGGTTACATGATATGCCTTACAATACAAATTGGAAGGATGGAAGACCTATTGACAACAACAGAAAGCAGCCATATGGAAAGGATACTCCTGATCCATTGAAGAGAAACATGGCACATATGGCAGAAAATAAACCTTGGTGTTCTGTATGTAACTTGCCACATTCACCTGAATACTGTGAGGTAGCTAAATCAATACAGCAAGAGGAAATGCTATGCAGCTACAATAGGGATAATCACACCATCAATATGATGCAGGATACACCATGTGTAGTAACAGAAGATTATTCTTCTTCAGAAGAAGAAGGATATGAGTATGATGTAGGGAACCAAAAGTATCATATTAACATGGGGGAACAGCAGGTATTCTCAGACCAGGAAGATAGTTGTAACAACAAGTCATGTGGTCAATGGAGAAAGCCTACTGAGGATGAAAGAGAAGCTCTCACAGTGGCTGCAGTGGCTCAAGCTCGAAACACTTATAACTTAAGGAATAGAACAACAAATGTTGGGCAAGGAACTCCTGGGAGTATATTCATAAAAGACCAGAATAACAAAGGAAATAATACAAAATCATCACCTAAAGAACCAGAAAAAGGGGATAAAAATAAAATGAAAGAAAATCTAGAAAAGGAGAACACAAAAACAGAAAAGAATGACCAGATCATAACCCCTTCTTTTGACATTGCACAGGCAGTGTCTCAGGTGAAGATATCAGTCCCACTCCTAGAGATGATGAAAATAGATAAATATAGGAGTACAGTTGTCAAGATGATTTCTGATACACCTAATCCAAAACATAAAGGGTTTGAAAAAACAACAAATAATGTGCATCAGGAAAATTTTAAGATGCCTGAGGTTTACCTTGGTGACACACTTACAAAAAATCCCTCACAGGTAGATCCATTCTATACTACACTAGTAATCAAGAACAGAATAGTCAGGAATTGTATGATTGATTCAGGTGCTGCTATGAATATCATGCCTATAGCAGTGATGAAAGAATTGGGGATGTGGGTTGATACTACGTATGGCCAGTGTTATGCAATGGATAACAGATCTATTCCAGTAGTTGGTATTATGAAAGATGTAGAGATAAAACTTGCTTCACATCCTGAAGCAACATATAACATTGACATCACTGTGGTTGATATCCCATCGTATTATGGAATGCTATTATCAAGGCAGTGGGCTGCAATGGCGGGAGGCAATGTTCAATTAGATCTATCATATGCCACCATACCAGTAGGTGACAAGGAAATTAAGTTGTGCAGAGAACCAAGGTATGACAATATTATAGAAAGAATGGACCGGCATCAGGTGAATTTCTTTTGTGACACAGATTTAGGAGTTTTCAAAGTTGGAGAAACTACCCCAGAATTGCATAACACTGACCCAATACACACTGAATCTATGAAAAGAGAGAATGATTTGTGGAAAATGTATTTCGATGGTGCATGCAGCAAGATAGGAAATGGGGCCGGAGTAGTTTTTATCTCACCAGGAGGTAAAACATTCAAATACTCTTTCTTATTGACATTCAAATGCACCAATAATGTAGCTGAGTATGAAGCCCTGCTCATTGGCCTAAACATAGCCACCAAATACAAAATAAAAAAGTTGGCTGTCTATGGTGATTCTGAATTGGTCATCTCCCAAGTAAGAGAAAAATATTTATCTAAGAATAAAAGATTAAGACAGTATAGAAATGCAGTTTGGGATAGTGTTGAATTATTTGATGCTTTCTCAATCAGCTGGGTTGATAGGTCTAAAAACATCATGGCAGACTTTTTAGCAAACATTGCATTAAAGAGAGATGATGTAACATTAGGAGGGATCACGGAAGTAGAATTTAAAACTAGACCTACCATCCCTGATAATATACAGAACTGGCAAGTGTTTGATAGCGATACTGATATAATCAATTTCTTACATTGTGCTGATTATTATGAAAATCAAGAAATTGATTTCAGTGCATTTGTGGAGGAACACGATGGGAAAGAAACCCTTTTTGGCCAAGAAGTGGTTCAGCTGAAGACAAATAAAATACCCAAAGGGCTTATTGCATTAGAAAAAGCATTTGATGGGCATGATAGATACAAGAAGAAAGAAACACCAGTGATACCTGAGAACCTTGAGGAAGTGAACTTGGGGACTCAGACAACCCCAAAAAATGTATATATTGGGAGGAATCTTGACCAGAAAATCAGAAGTAGAATCATCAATCTACTTAGGAAGTACAGGCATGTGTTTGCTTGGTCATATGATGACTTAAAGGCATATAGAGAGGATCTATTTCAACATGAGATACCACTCAAGCCAGATGCAAAACCATTCAGACAGAAACAAAGGCCGATTAATCCTACATTGACTCCAAAAATGCTGGAGGAACTTACAAAGTTAAGGGATGGAGCTATAATCAAACCTATTAGACATTCTTCCTGGGTCTCAAACTTAGTACCTGTCAGGAAAAAGAATGGTGACATTAGACTGTGTGTGGATTTCAGAAACCTGAATAAATCTTCTCTCAAAGATAATTATCCTCTTCCCAATATGGAGGCGATATTACAGAAAGTTACTGGATGTGAATTACTATCCATGATGGATGGTTTCTCCGGCTACAATCAGGTAAAGGTTAAGGAGTCTGAACAATTTAAGACAGCATTCACCACTCCGTGGGGAACATATGTATACTTGAGAATGCCATTTGGATTAACTAATGCTGGGGCAACATTTCAAAGAGCGATGGATGTAGCTTTTGCTGAATTGATAAATAAGATTATGATAGTATATCAAGATGACTTAACAGTATATTCAAAAAGGGCCGAAGATCATTGCACACATCTAGAACAGATATTTGTCAAAGCCCTAGAATATGGAATATCATTGAATCCTAAAAAATGCCATTTTGCAGTAACAGAAGGAAAATTGCTTGGCCATATAGTCTCGAGGGAAGGAGTTAAAATAGATCCCGAAAGGGTGAAAGCAATTGATCAGGTCCCTATTCCAAAAAATGTAAAAGCTATACAATCATTTTTTGGTTAGATAAATTTTGTCAGAAGATTTATACCAAATTTCGCAGAGATTGTTTGTCCTATATCAAGAATGCTGAAGAAGAACTCAGATATGAAATGGACAACAGAAGCAATGGAAGCATTTGGTAACATTAAGGAGGCCATCAAACAAGCTCCAGTCTTAATATCCCCTGACTTTGGTAAACCTTTCCAACTTTTTTCATTTGCTTCCTATCATACAGTGGCAGCAGTGTTGCAGAAAAACAATGATGGATATGAACATCCAATCTCTTTCTTTAGCAAGTCCCTTCAGAATGCAGAGTTGAAGTATTACATTATTGAAAAATAGGCATATGCATTGGTAAAAGCAATAAAAAACTTTAGACCATATTTGGTGGGGGCTAAAATCATAGCATATGTTCCTAATGCTGCAGTGAAGGATGTACTGATCCAAACTGAGGTCACCGGTAGGAGATGTAGGTGGATCAATAGGATTTAGGAATTCAACATTGAAATCCAAATCACTAAATTAGTAAGAGGACAGGGTCTTGCCAAATTGATGGCTGAAAGTAATCTAGAAGCTTCCCAGATATGTAATGTTGATGCAAGTACCAGTATTGAACGCACTCCATGGTATACTGATATAGTATATTATCTAAAACATATGAAGAGTCCTGAAGGATATGATGATAACAAAAGAAGGACACTCAAACTACAAGCTTCAAAATATGTACTCATTGGTGGGGATCTCTATTGGAAAAATAGAGATGGGGTTCTACTATTATGTTTGGATGAATATCAATCAAAACATATTATGAAGAAGTTGCATGAAGGCATGTGCAGAGGACATTTTTCAGCAAAAACCACAGCCCACAAGATCCTGAGGGTAGGGTACTATTGGCCTAAAGTCTTTAACGATTCATACTAGTATACTAGAAAGTGTGAAGCATGCCAAAAGTTCTCAGGGAAATTAAAGTATCAGGGAGCACTACCCTTAAAACCTATGCAAGTTGAGGCTCCATTTTATCAGTGGGGTATTGATTTTATAGGTCAAATTTCAGAGAAATCGAGTGGGGGGCACCGATGGATTTTAGTGGCTACTGATTACTTTACAAAATGGGTGGAAGCAATCCCAACCAAACAGGCTACAAGTAAAGTTGTGATTAATTTTCTAATGGATAACATTATATGCAGATTTGGTACTCCTGTAAGATTGATTACAGATAATGGGATGTGTTTTAGATCTGATGAATTCAAAGGTTTTTGCAATACACATGGTATCACTGTTTCTTATGCTGCTCCATACCATCCACAGGCCAATGGACAAGCTAAATCAAGTAATAAGAGCCTATTGAAAATCATAAAAAGAATGTTGGATAGAAATAAGAAGGCTTGGGATTCAAAATTAAGAATGGCAGTGTGGGCTGACAGGATTACTATAAAGAGGGCAATTGGGAGATCCCCTTATGAATTGGTATATGGAACACAAGCAAGATTACCATTGGAAAATCTTATACCAGTATACAAATTTATCCTCCAGGAAGACTTGAACATCCCTGAACCAATGGAGGAAAGGTTGGAACAATTGGCAGAGCTTGATGAAACAAGAAGAATAGCTCAGAAATAGAATATCAAATTACAATCACAAGTAAAGTATCTCTTTGACAAGAAGGCCAAAGAAAGAAAGTTTGAAATAAATGATCTGGTACTAATGTGGAATGCAAGATGCCAGGATAAAGGAAAACATGGAAAATTTGAATCCTTGTGGTTAGGTCCTTTTGCTATCACTGGCAAGGGAGGTGATGATTCTTACTATGTACAGAATATGTCAGGAGAGGAGCAGGAATTGCCTGTACATGGGCAATACTTGAAGCAGTTCTTTTCATAAACATGTACAAAGAGAATTGAGTGTTGCCAGTGCATGGACATCATTCAACTAATTCTCAAAATATTTTATTCCATGCACAGTAGTCTAGGAATCATTCCCGCTCCCCATCATTTGTTCTTTGCCTTTTCAGTTTCATAAAACCTCACCCCAAATAATAAAATATGTGGTCTACTTCCCCAGGAGATCTGGATCCTTGTTATACTCACAGGGAGTATACATCCCAAACAGAGCCACTGTTAGCACAGTAAAAATTTGAAATTTTTACTATCTCCTTACCCCATCATATTTGAATAAAACCTGAAGAATATCCCAAAAAAGACCATAATAATAATAAAAAAAAAAAATTCTCACAAGGTGTATATGGACGAGCAGTGCCAGATTTCATCAAAATCAATACATCGGCAAGAAAGGCAAGTGGTCATGCCGATCGGTATGACAAATATCTATCGGATGATCTTTTAGAAGTTGCCCCGACGGTATATATCATACCGATGAAGCACTTTCGGCAAAAGTTTCACCGAACAGCATACGAGGGTAACAAAACAAATAGCCATCGGCGAGAGGTAAGCTATCGGGATAGAAAACAAGTAAGCCTCCGATGATTAAGAGTCTTAGCGATGAGAAAGCCATCGGCGAGACTCATAACGATACACCTCTATCGGGATAACTTGACATATCGGAACAAAAGAACCAGGTCTTGCCGATTCATAAGTCACGGCAATCAAAAGGTGTCGGTGACACTTTGCCCGATGAAGGATTTGAAAAGGGTCATCGGGGAGATGATTTAGATCAGGATGTCTTTAGAAAGCTATCCCGATAGTGAATGTCATTCCGACAAAGATAAAGTTCATACATGAAGGTAACTATCAGAGAGAAAATAAAGATCGGGAGAACATAGTTTTATTATCCCGATAGTCTCAATCTTCCCGATAAGCAAATCATATCGGTGGGACTCGCTATATCGCAGAGAGATCTCAAACCCTTGGTGATGAAGGAAGTCATGCCGATGGTCTCGCCCACTTAAAATATGACATTACATAGCGTCGGGAATACAATTGAGGGGTCACGCCGATTGACTGTTCGCGCCATAAGAAACGATGAGGTCGCCCAGACATTTCAAAAATCACGCCGATAAAGAAGAGTTATGGCGATGTGACACTTCACAGCGATGAACATTGAATTGATCAGATAATTAATGCAAACGGCCACGAAATTCATACAATCATTATAATTGCAAAAAACCGTCCGAGAGCAGAATACAGAGGAATTCTCAGGGCAAAAGCAAAGGCTTCCAATTCCAGCCATCGAACGACAGGTACACACACAAACCACTATATTGCCTGTATTTGAATTTCCTGCTGAATTTTTAAAATGGAAACTCCGGGAAAGGGAAAAGGAAGAAAGTCACAAGGGGAAACCAGTAGGCCAAAAAAGCAAAAAACTGATCAAACCCCTGAAGAGAAAGTGAAGGATAGAAAACTAAATCAGGACCTGATTGATCAGTTGCTTGGGTCAACTCCCAAGGCCAGGAGGTCTGCCCAACTCAGGGCAGAAGTAGAAAAATTGGAAGACAAACATAAGCGCCTGGGAGATATTTGGACCCCAATTAGGGGATATGAACTCTTCAGATTCCACTACAACAGAAGATTTAGAAATGCTCCTATGTCAAACCCATGGCACATGAATTTGGGCAAACTAGTTGTACCTAACGTATTCTTGAATGTGCAACTCCTTCAACTGCTAGCCAGGCATTACAATTCAGGCCTGAAAGCTATCTGCAACCCTCAAGGAGAACCAATTGTACACCTGTCAAAAAATGCTATTTGTGAGGTGTATGATTTGGATGATTTGTGCACTGTCCCTATTGTCTATGAAGATTTGGATAAGGAATATTGGAGAATGGATACAACCTATAATGGATGGAGGTTACCCATTCATAGGCCCAGGATTGAAGGAGAACTGATACCCTTGACTGAGAATGATGGCCCTCCCTTTCATGTAGCCATTTTTGAACCATACATTCATTATACTTACTATTCTGTAGGCCAAGTCCTTGGCTCAGAGGTCCCTGAATTCATGACTATTCCTTTAATGGTCATAGCCTCTGATATTCAATGTCACAATGCCAGACAATTTGATTATGCCTCCTATGTTGCTACTAGAATAGACTCTGGTCTATCTGCAATAAAAAACAATGCTCCAGCATGCTCTTTTGAGCATTACTCGATGCTCATGCATATGGTGTTATACTATGGCCAGGAAGTAGGATTGTGGCCAAATGAGTTTCAAGTTGTTGCTGCGGATAAGAAAGGGGAAAAGATACCTGTACAAATGTGGACCAGAATCTGGGATAGCAGGTATGCTAACTCCAGCTATGCTCAATTTGAAGAGCATTGTGTTAAAGTGCTATATAGGTATTTCAACCACCCCTGTGAATATTCAATTTCAAATGAAATAAAAAGATTCCTCAGACCAAAAGATTTTGGTGGCCCCCCTACTGTCACTCATAATTGGGGAGATTGGTATTGTTTTGAGGATGTTACTATGATCAGAGTTTATGGTTTTGAGGATGCTCCATTTATATTGCCTAAAACTGTCCCTGACAGAATTGCATATTTAGAAATAATTAGGCAAATGCATTGTTCAAATGTCATGCATCTAAGTTCGCATGATAAACAATCATTCATGCCCAGTACTTTGTGTTTTGGAGATTTTACTGTGGTTTCGAAAGAAGGATACAATCTCATTTTGGATAAACTAATGCATTATAACATGGTGACTGCTGAGGTGAGGAAAGGGTTTGACCCTGAAGGTTTCATTGACTATGCAAGAAGAAAACAAAATCTCAATGGATACATGCACATACATTATCCACATGATGATGTCATTAGAAATTTGGAAGAGGCTAAAGTTGACTTGGTGGTAGAGAAATATAACAAAGATTTAAATGAAAAGAAAAAGCAGTTGGCAGAAGTTGAAGTGGTATCCTCTGAAGAGGAAGAATTGACTGAACAAGAACAACCACAAGATAAAACAATAGAAATGTCTAAAAGAAAAATGCAACAATATCAGCCTCCAGTTGTGATACATGATGAGGAGGGGTCTGCTGATGAAGATCCATGCCAAAAGGCTTATGATTCTTTTGTTTCAGATGATACATTCATTCAGTCGAAGGAATTTAAATCATTCCTGTATAAATACAAGGGAAAAGAAATTAGAGAGTCAGTAGATAATGTTTCTGCTGACAATGAAAAACAGCTATTAGATATGTTAAAGGAGACAGTGGATAAGGAAATGCAGGACATGACACCAAGCAGAGGCAGACAGCTGCTCAAAGATGCAGGGGTTATGACTTTTCCCGGTTTGGATTTAAATTCTGCTTTGGTTTTTGATAGCTTTTTGAATAATGCTAATGACAAGTATAAGCTTACTCCAGAAGGAGTTAATGAAGTATATATGGGAACTAGATACAATAATGATGAAAATTCTTTGATGATATGGGCATTGTATCCTCCCCATAAGAAGACGGCCATCATAGACACAGAGAAAATTTTTGGCCATGTTATGACTTTCAGAGCAGGTGAAACTGACCCCATAATTACTGCAGACATTGGTATCAATGTTGCAAAGTTAAATAAAGCACAAGCTCAGATGTTAATCAAGGAAAGAGATGCTTATAAACTAAATTGTGAAAGATTAACAAAAGAAAATGACTACTTGAAGGACGCTGTTAAGAGCACCTTTGGCCAATCTACAAAAAGAATAACTCAAGGTGAGAGCTCACGAAGTAGTCAAGTAATATCCCCTGATCAGGCCAAACAAATTCAAATAGATGCATTTGTTACAATACTGCAGAGCAGGTATGCAAACATGGTACGGTGGTTAAACCAGTTTTGGGATAACTACTCAGAAAATCATAAAGCAGTCAAAGAACATGAAAGGCTTGATAAGAGGATACAAGAAAAGGTGATTGAGTTGCAAAACAGAAGTGCCACTGATGGTACAGATATCTCTGATGCAAGAGCATTGCTCAAACGGCACCAGAATTATTATGATAAACTCAAAGCTGATGCTAAGGAAGGGACTGATGCCTCAGACGCAGGAGTGCCCAGGATATTCAAAGATAATGGAGAGGTAAAGAGCAAAGAAGAGTGGACTGTTGATTGTCAAGTTATATTGCACAAAGCCACAGGAGCTCTGAAAGATAAAGCCTCTATGTCTACAGAAGTTTGCAAACAATTGGAGGAAATGGTCACCCTTGATATAATCACCAGGAGTGCAGTTGAGCTTACTGATTCTCACCGTGAGCAGGAGTATTTAGATCATCTGGCACAAGTCTATTTATGGCTAAACAAAGCCTAATTAAGCTTATGTAATTATTGTTTATGTTGGTTAAAATCCCAAGAGACTTATTGAAGAGTTGTATCTCTTCATGAAAATATCTATATAAGTTCAAACAATCTATGCTGAAAAATCATCAGCAGTAGAAGATATTCATATATACATAATACACAATATTCCAAAATGACTGTGTTGCATATTTTTGAAGAAGAAGTTTGAAGTTCTCTGATTCAGTATTTCTACTTTGGTATCAGTTATTTGTTGAAATTATTCAATTGTGTGGCTGTCTCCATTTCTGCATTTCCTTGTTATTCAGATTAAGATATCAAGTATATATTTAATCTGTCGATACACATTTGCTGTATCTGTGTGATTAATTTGGTTGGTGTCCATCTAAGGAATTAAACCCTGCTGATTTATTCACAGTAGCCTGGAAGTAGTAAGTTGGGATTACTAAGTAGAGCCATACAATTAGGATTGACACACTGTCTCCAGTAAAATATTATCTGTTAATCTTGTCTATTCATTTCATTTGGTTCCTTCAAGTAAGGATTAAAATACCTTCTGGTGAATTATAAGATATCTGATTTTATTTGGTTGGATTATTAAGAAGAGTCTGTCAGTCATTTACTTGCACGTTTATACAAGCTATAAACTAGAACTGTGCCAAATATCTAGAATTATTACCATTAAGAAACTACTGTTCTTAGTCCTTCAAATTGACTCTGTTACCCATCAAGGCACTAGTCTCATTCAACTCATTAATTAAAACCTTTTTACCTTGATATTGCTTATACAATTTCTGCCAATCAATTAGTAAACATTATACATAGAATTAATTAGTCAGCTTTGTCATCTATCCTACATCCTATGCCATTGTAGATAGACCTAGTTAGTCCATTCATCCACACTCAGACTGCTTTAATATTTCAAGGTTCACCCACCTAGGTGTAGCAGGACCTAAAGTGTAGGAAATCATCAAACCTTGAAGGTTGATTTCGTCAAGTTAGTTCAAAAACGTTGCAAATCCAAACATAGAGCCTGGCATCCTCTTAGGATTAGCAACTTGCATTTTTGAGACCTAACATGGTCGATGTCAATCTAGCCTCCTCTTTGGCTTCATCATTGTCTTAGTGAACAAGGTGGAAACATCAAACTCTTGGGTCTCAGACCCTTGTTCCATACCTATTTCTCTTTCTAGCCATTGAGGCACATCATCTCTAGATCCTTGATGATCTTTGTCAACATCATGTCTGCCCTGTTCTCCAGTATCTGCTACTATTCTTGGTGGAGAAGGCACCTTCTTAATTTATTCCTCATGTAGTTCTTCATGAGGGGGATCTTGTTGCATTTCTTCTTGTTGAGGGGCTTCCTTCTGCAAAGAAGGATCCTATGGGATTTCCATGTTCTGATCCTGTGTTTGATCTTGTACTCACTCTTTTAGATTTTCATCCACTTTATTGTTTTCCTCATCCTAAGGCATATTGACATCTATGGATGTCTATGTATTTTGGCCTTGTGCATCACCTTGATCAAGGGTTATTTCTTGTTCTCTACCTGATGCACCGATATCCTGTGGCTTGGGGTCCTCATGACTTGATTTATCTTTTGTTCTTGAGGCATCTCCCAGATCTTCCTAAGTCTGAGTAGCAGTAGCACCTGATATATATTTATCACCCCCACTCTTCTGTTTAACTTATACTATCTTTGACTCTGTGGGTATCTCATGTTGTTGCTGACCCATATCAGGAGCAGTGCTTTCTTTTTCTACCTGCTTGGCCACTCCAATCTTCTCTATTTCATCAGGTGTACCTACTTTATCCTTAGGGCTTACATCACCCCTGTATGTTAAATCTACAATGGCAGGGCTAATCACCTACTCAACCAAATTATCAAGCCCTATCTATTGGGTTGCCCTCTCTGGGCTACCTTGTTTTACTTCCTCCTCTATTTGTTTTACTTCGTCCAACACCGCCATCTGTGCTAATTGAGTCCCATGAGGGGTCATGCAGGTGTTGGAAGCAAGAGTATACATTCATTGAGAAGATACACTCTAAACTACCTCATCATCAAATAAGTCCACGGTATCCTCCAAAGCGAATGGACCACCCTAGCTTGCTTTGAACACTTCTCTTGTTTGTTCCTCTACCTTCTTAGTATTGAATTTTATTATGGTGGGAAGAAGAACATCATGTTGCAATTCCTTCCTAAATGCTTCACCACTAGATCCTCTAAATATAATAGGATCAGCCCTGATATCTCCCCTCATGGGTGTTCTTTGCTTCTTGGGTGGTGACGTCAGCGGCATCACCCTTCTCTTCTTATTGACCACCATCAGGTCATCACTTGTAGGTTCCTTATTTACCTGCTCTTCTTCCAAAGGGACACCCTCTCCCACTTCTTGCTGCAAGGCCTGGCCCTCTACTTGCACTTCCATAGTTTCAACAACTAGCCTCAAAATCCTCTTTGTCTTTGGCTTTTCAACAGGAGGCTTTGCAGATGATGCGGATGCCTGAGCTGATGTAGATGCACCTGTGGCTGACGTGGCAATCCTTTATATTATAACCCCCTTTGGTTCATCTTCACTTTTCTTACCTCTAGGGGGACCTTTCCTTTGTTTTTGTGTAAGCAACCTCTCCCCATTGGATTTTCTCTTTTCATTGAGGAAATCATCATATTCCTCATCAGCTATTTCTTGCCTCTTCCTTTTGGCAACAACTGTAAGGGAAACACCCATTTTCTTCAATCTATTTATTTCCTCATCCACCCAAGCCTGGGTTAACCATATCAGCCCACCTGTCAGCTGATCCAGGGATATATCCTCCAGTTGTGTAAGATCAGGGGCTGATATGGTGTCATTATACATCTATTTCTCCTCATATTCATTGGACATGATCTTTCCATCATCCTTCCTCAGCTGCACTAGCACCGAGAAGCAGTCAAAGGTCTTTATTTGGTTTAAGGTGAGCCTCTGGTACTTCCTTCTTCCCACCTCAGCTACATCACACAGTCAGTCTAGAAATCCTCTAGATGCTTCTAATGTATCAGTTTTCCTAATATTTTATGCATCTCGCCATAAGGATCATAAGATTTGGCTAAGGGAAATGGCTGTAGATACATCAATTTTAGCCCTCCCATGACATGTTTTATGCTCTCTAAGTCTGAGGACATATACTAGCCCATAGATATTGGGAATAACACTAGAGGTATCTTCTTTTGTGCCTTGTAGGCTTCAACTATGGTAGACACCTGTCTAACAAATTCCATCAAGACAACCCCATCAGTAGGGTATCTTGGCAACATAAGAGGTTTTCCTTCAAATCCCTCTATCCTGATGTATGAAAAGGTGGCAAACTAGATGAACCAGGCCCCATGCCTATAAACAACTTCCTGAGCTTCCATGCTTAGCCTTTTAGTCCTATCCTCCTCCATGGTTCTGACTAGATGCATAGAGAATGCATCATTTACCAGTTTGTAGTCCAGGAGGTAATCTTTCCTTTGTAATTGTGGATAGTGATCCCATATTTGGGCATCATCAGTATCACTGCCAACCTTACCCACTGTCTTCAAGGCATCAAAGGTTTCCTTATACACACATGAGTATACCACATATGAGGTCATATAAAACAAGCATGTTTCGCCTCCCAGGTTCCTCATTCCCTCGTCTAGTACGTCACTGATGATCTTGGCACATAATGGCCTTTTGTCTACATATAGGACCATTTGGATGATCCCAAACATCTAATTCTCAAAATTTCTAGTATGAGGTTTACCTGTCATCCTTCTCAGCAGGGCAATCATATACTGTAACTCATCATCAAAATCAAACTTATATAAATGTACAGGTAATTTAGCTGAAGCGGCATAGGTGTTGCTCTTTGACCTCCACTGGTAGATCCTCTTCCTTGCATTCTTCTTATTATTATTATATTCTATTTCTAGCTTATGCAGGTCTACACTCACTACCTTCTTCCCAACTAGCAGATTAAAAGTGGCAATGATGCCCTTGATTGAGAAGTCTACATATATTCTTCCATGCTTCTCCACCCATCTAGTTTCAGGTTTATAATTTTTGGCACATTCCACCACCAGCTCTGGGATATCCATAGCATACGGAAAACCAGCCGCATGCCACATTCTTGAAACATATAGCCCATCCAGAATGGGATTATCCTTATCATGATCTACTCTTGTTGACCATGCTGCTAGGTCTGTATCTCCTTGGTGAGTATCACCAATGACTCCGTACTTAAATTGCACCCCTTCGGGCTGAACAAACATGGGCTTGAGAAACTCTAAATCTAACCTATTCCTTCTAAGGTCCACCATGGCTTCATGCAATAAACATAATGTGCTTTGCCCTACAGTATCCACATGCATTTCTACAACATCATGCATTTCTAGATCATGCATGCTCTATCTATTATTCTTTACTTCATCATGATATGTATATTCACAGAGCCAAACCACAAGAAAGAACAAATACCCTACCTAAACATGCAGAAAATGATAATAGGAGGGTTTATCGTTACTTACCTGATAATGCTTTCCTCCTGGATTAGATGACTGATTACAGAAAAAGGCCGTGAATACTAAAGATCACTCGTTCCGTTACGTTGAAGGATCTAATCTGTTAACATGTAGCTGTATGAGGATTTGACTTCTTTGCTCTATAATTTCCCATTTTTCACAAGGTAAATGAAAATAACCTTCTAATTTTACCTCTAAAGTAGATCAATAGGACAAATTAGGGTAAAAATGTGCTGGCTCAATTAAAACTGTTGATCTTTTGTAGAGAATTCATGGATGACTCCAAGTGTTCAATCTACATTCGTAATTGGTGGGAATTCATCTACTGCATTTAAGTGTATTTAATGTCAGGAAACAAGGGGGGATCTTTGAAAGATCAGGTGATATTCAAAATATGACCCCCTTTAGATAAAATGACTAACTGCTTTTGAGTGGTAAAACTGAATACAAAGGAGGATCAGGTGATGTGGTCAATGTTGACCATGTGTATATCAAATCACAAAATTAAGATCAGGGGATGTTCAAAATATGACCCTGCAAATAAAATGACTTCCCCTTTGGAAAAGATTAGGGTGACGTCACCATGTTGGTGACTTTGTTTAACTGCTATGTTTTAATGACATCACCATCATTTTAAAGAATATGATGGAGATCAGATATATACCCCCTGCAGATAGAATAGAACAGTGATGTCATCATCAGTGTGATTTCCTTCATTCATTAGACTTGAATGATGTCACCGTCATATTGGCATAGGGTGATATTTGTGAAGAGGGTGATATTCGTAAGATGACTGATGTTAAAAATATGACCCCCCATAAGATAATTGAAGTTGTTTGATGGGTAGATATTAGCTCTTACATAAAGTTGATGTCCGCACTTCACGGCTCAAGTGATTGTCAGGTGATAATACAATATCAAGGTGATCTTGTCTAAGATGACTGATGTTTGAAATATGACCCCCCTCACCTCAGGATATTAGGTTTGACCAAACATTGACTCAACATAACTTTCTTCCCTTAGACTATTTTGGGGTGATCTAAAAGGAAAACCTGCTTGGAATTTTATGCACTTTCCAACCATGAGGTTAATAATGTGAAATACTGACTTTGGTAATTGACCTTATCATGGTGACAAAGCCACCCTCCTACAATGCTACATGCATGACTGATTTTACCAAACCGCCCAAAGCAGAAAACAACAAGCCAAAGCAGTAAGAAAAAGTTGGGTCCCTATTTTGTCAAGGCAAAATGGGGCATGTTGTGTAACCACACAACAACTTGCCACCAAAGAACATAACCAAATTCCAATGATTCAAGTGATGTGATCACATTCTAACATAGTATTTTAACTCTTTCTAAGTATAAGTATTATAATCTTTCTAAATGATAGGGTCTTCATCATGGCAATAATGCTAACAAAGGATCGGGTGTGTGCACTAATTAATTATCCTCATCTTGAAAGTAGGTTGAAAACATGAGTAACTGATGTTAAGCTACATAGTTTGGGAACATCCCTCATAGTCAACCTGGATAGAGCCTTGTTGCTAGCAGGCGTCTATAGCCCTGACAAGGTTATCTATACAATCCCCCTAAGTAGAGCCCTACTACCAGCAGGTGTCTATAGCCCAGGTAGATTTACTTAGATGGTCTAATTTTATTCTTTTTTTGATTTTTAATATTTATACTTTATGTTCATATGATGTCATCATGTAAGCTTAATGTGCAAGGCATGGTCACTTGCTGATTTAGGTAAGGCTGTTAGGTGAGTCATTGTGAAAAATCACTTTAGTTAAGAAAAGGTACCCTAATAAAAAGGATATCACATACTTAATCGCCAATACTTCTCAAAATGAGTCATAACCTATATAGGAATTTGTTCTTATCACTTGAATCTTAACAATTTGGTCATCTTCTCAGGGTGATGAGCTGCATTATCTTGACTGACCAAAACAAAAGTCAACAAGCAAACAAACAAACAAAACAAAACTGTACAAACAACTATACAAAATGCACACTATGATACACCTGACTTACATGATACTATTTCAGGCTTGAAAATAATGCTTGAGGAACTGTCCATTAACTAGTAATGGGACATCCTCACCAGTTAAAGTCGTAAACCTATAGGTGTTGTCTCCTAAAATTTATGAAACTTGAAAGGGACCTATCCAAAGTTTATCAAATTTACCATGATCTCCTTTCCTTTCATGTGCTTTGTCCCACATAAGGACTAAATTTGAAATTCTAAAAGCCTTAACTCTAGCTCTTTTGTCAAACCAACGCTTGACAACAACTTGATGTTTAGAAAATTGATCAATTGCTCTATTCCTTTTTTCTTCTAGGTGCATTAACTGAAGCAATCTGACTTCTTGTTTGTTATCTATGTCTAGATATTCTTGTGCAAACTGCAATGTGGGGATCTTTAGGTTAATAGGGAGGATGGGATCCACCCCATATACTAGGTGAAAAGGGGAATTTCCTAATGCAGCCTTCATCCTAGTTCTATCTACCCATAATGCATACTTTAATAGGGTGTTCCACTCCCTTGGGTTCTTTTCTATCAATTTCTTTATGATGTTCAATAAATTCTTGTTTGTGGATTCTGCTAATCCATTCCCTTGAGGATAGTAATTTGAAGAAAACTTCAAAATAATTCCATGGTCAAAAGCCCAACTTGATAATCTTATTGATGCAAAGGCAAATCCATTGTCACATACTAAAGCATAAGGAACTCCATACCTGGTCACTATGTTGCTTTCCAAGAACTTGATTACGTCTTCATCATTGCATGTCTTACTACTAATAGCTTTAGTCCACCTAGTACAATAATCAGTAATAGTCAACACATACCTATGGCCTGAAGATGATGGAGGGTTGATAGGTCCTATGAAATCCATCCCCCATTAAGCAAATGGGCACATCTCCATCACTAGTTGCAAGGGATGAGCAACATACCTTTCTCTATTTGCAACAACCTGACACATATGACAACATTTGATGTGTTCAGCAGTATCTTTAAAAATAGTGGGCCAGTAATACCCTGCTCTGAGGATAGCATGAGTGGTAGCTAAGTATGATCCATGTGCAGTTCCAAACTTGTCATGTAATTCTGTTAACACTTTGTCTGCTTCTTGCCTTTCTAGGCATCTAAGGTATATTCCCTCATAGTTCTTCTTGAAAAGGACTCCTTTTATCATGTATTTTTGTGATCTTATTCTTAAGGCTCTCCTCTGTGAGGCCTGTAATCTTGAAGGGCATCTTCCAGTAATCAAGATATGCCTAATGTCTGAATACCATTCTCTAGTTTCCTTTGTGTTTATGACATATTTCTGACTCATGATGTTAGGATCAATTTCAAATATCATCTAACTCAAGCCTTGTCCTCTCACTAACTTCATGGGTGTTATGTCCATATCATACTCTTGGAGGATAGTTATCCATTTGGCTCTCTTTTCACATGGTTCACTTTACATTAAAAACATCTTTACCGCTACATCTGGTACTACAGCAATCACTTTACTCCTCAAGATGTAATGTCTAAACTTCTTGACTACTTGGACCAGAGCAAGTGCTTGTCTTTCAACATCCATGTATCTAAGTTTTGCATCCCTAAAAGGACAACTCATGAAGGCTATAGGCTTTTCTTCTTTAGCCTCATTTCTTTATGTTAGTACTGCTGTAGACGTATGCTCTAAAGAAAATGAGTAAATGTAAAAATCTTTGGTATAATCTGGACTAATTAGAACAGGAGCATTAGATATGGCTTTCTTGATATCTTCA